>CM050521.1:74726059-75326059 GCA_027563665.1 Antrozous pallidus | reverse complement strand
TGCCCTGGCTAGTGTTGCTCAGTGGTTAGAATGTTTGTCCATACGCCAAAGGATCGTGGGTTCAGTTCCTGGTCAAGAGCATGTACCTGGCCGGTAGGCTCAATCTCAGGCCACAGATGGGGTTGATGTGGGAGGCAACCTATCTTTTTCTCTCTCTCCCACCGCCCCCTCTTCCCCATTCGGTCTCTCCGTCCCACTGTCTCTAAAAAAGCAATGGGAAAAATATCCTCAGGTGAGGATTAACAACAACAACAACAAAAGGCAATAAAAGTTAGAAAAAACATCATGGGACAGAATTTGTTGGATAATTACTTCCTTCAGGCAATGAAGCACTATGATACCCAACTTCATTTTGGAACAAGATCGAACTTTTCCTCATTGGTTAGTTTAGGCATTAATCAAACAAGTATTGTACAGTTGAAGGGTGCAAAAATCTTCGATCCAATGCATGGGAGAGGGCTTCAGCGTGGCTGTTTCAGGGAGGGGCTTAGGGAAAAGCCAGAGGCCGGGGGATACAGAGGGGCCTCTCAAAGGGCTCTGGGCTCCAAAGGCTCCTAGTTGTGCTTGAGGTGAGCCTTTTGAAGAGATCCTCTCCCTGCCCAGCCTGGGGGCCGGCAGCCTGCAGAGGTCAGTCAGGTGTCGCATCTTCTTCATGAGTTTCAGCTGCTCATCCCGGAAGTGGTTCTCCAGGAAGTCGCAGGGATGAGGGTCTGTGTGGGTAGAACCAGGGCCTGCAGCTCCACAAGGGCCTGGTTCAGGCTCCTCTCCAAGGCCCGGGCGGCCTCCATGGCCTCCTGAGTTTTGCCCACTTGTCCTGGGGAGCCTTCAGCACATCCTGGAAGAGAATGTGGCCACTGCGCTTGTTTTGCAACTTTGAGAGACACTCAGGGCCCTCGTGCTTCTTTTCCACCAACTCTCGGAAGAGGGGGCCCATGTCCTTGAGAGCAACATCATCCCCATCAAAGCAGAAGCCCAGAGAGAGGTAGGTTGGCCGGGCGTGGGACTGCAGCCTCCTCCTTTGTGGAGTAATTTTGATGACTTTGGTAGCTGAGCTCATGGTTGTTTGGCAATAAGGAGTTCAGGTAGAAAAAAAACCCCAAAATGGTGTGTTGGCTGATTTCAGAGCTGGTTTTGGAGGTGGCGACTGGATAAGATGCAGGAGAGTGGCCAGAGGCTGGAAGAAGGGGCATACGTGGATCTGTTCTGTCCAAACACTGTTGAAGCAAGAGACAGACACAGGGCTGCCAATGGTGCGATATTTTTAAAGCCAATCAGTTGTACAAAAGAAGTAAGATAAATCCAAAATATTTGGATTAAAGTTATTGTCCACTGCTATTAAGAGGGCACATGATGCCCCTAGCCAGTTTGGCTTAGTGGATAGAACATTGTCCTGTGGGCTGAAGGGTCCCAGGTTTGATTCGGTCAAGGACATATACCTGGATTGTTGGCTTGATCCCCAGTAGGGGGCGGGGGGGAGTGCAGGAGGCAGCCAGTCAGTGATTCTCTCTCATCATTGATGTTTTAATCTCTCCCTCTCCCTTCCTCTCTGAAATCAATAAAAATATATTAAAAAAAAAAAAAGAGGGCACTCGATGCTCAATATTCAGTACTCTCAGCCAGGGTTAACTTTACGCCGAGATGGACATTTCTTAGCTAAGTTCCTTTTTAAAAAGCCAGTTTCTCCTACATAATGATTATTCTAGTACAGTCATGATGTCATCACCCATGGGGTCTAGGAAAGTAAAGCAAAGATTACTGTGCCTGTATCTTTAATGCCTTGTCTAAGATCATTGCTGAGGATAACTTGGAAAAATTTAGCCTCATTACTGTTGTGGGATGTGACAGCTGTCTTTGTACTTTTAATAGATCAGTTCCATTCATCTTTTCATATAGGCTTTTCTAAAATGCTTCTGTGAAGTGCCAAAAATATACTTATCATATTGCAATTTTGTTATTTAAGGCAGATGAATTTTTCTCCCCTTCCCCCTTATCAATTATTTTTGGTTATCCTGACACTTTCTGTATCCTAATTCCTTCAAACTTAAAAAAAATATATATTTTATTGATTTTTCACAGAGAGGAAGAGAGAGGGATAGAAAGTCAGAAACATCGATGAGAGAGAAACATCGATCAGCTGCCTCCTGCACACCCACTGCCGGGGATGCGCCCACAGCCACGGTACATGCCCTTGACTGGAATCGAACCTGGGACCTTTCAGTCCGCAGGCCGATGCTCTATCCACTGAGCCAAACCAGCTTTGGCCTAATTCCTTCAAACTTATTTCTGTTTTATCAGGACAGCTGCATGCATGGCTAAGAAATGGTGCATAATTTTAATAATAATAAATTTCATACACCTTTGAGTATAGGTATATGTGATATTTTAGAACTTTGTAATATTTCAAGGAACATGTTGGAGCCATTCTCACAGGATTTGTCTCAGTGGGGATTACAGATAGCCACTCACGCCCCTCGTCCCTGCCCCATTCTGGAGAGAGACAGAAGATGTGCCTATCAGCACCGGTACATGCTGTGCATTTATAGGTCTGGCTCAGAATTTTCTGAGTTGGGAGGTGGGGAAGATGTGACATATTTTATTGCCAAATGCTTCTGACTGAGCCTCACGGTTTGCATGAGAGTGAAAATGAAAGATGGAAGAGCGGTGTTTATGGTGGATTTTATTGCTCTTTTAAGTCCGTCCGTAAGAGGAGTAGGCTAATCCACAGTGGGGAATCCACTTACGTAAGTGAGGGTGAATTGTCTAAACTTATATGTAAAGACTAAATAGTAGCCACTATTGATTCCATGGACATGACACTAGGGGGCTTTGGTTTACTAGTAAGGTTATTCACAACCAGTTGTGAGGAAATACCGTGAGAATGAACAACTGCCAGAAGACCCTGCAGGACACTGAGTGGTGCCTGGGAACCCAGGAGGGCAGTCCGTGTCCCTGAGCTCTAAGGCCTGCTCATCTGGGGCCACTCCAAGTGGCTCTGGCAAGGTGATCCATCCTGAGCGACATGCTCCCGCCATCATTTGATCCAGTGACTGAAGCACCTTTTGGAGAGTGCCTCTAGGACTGAGAGCTCTTTGTGACTGTGTCCCTGCCTCCCAAGTCCCTTTCTTCTGTGCAGGAAACACAACCACAGACCGGCAAAGCCATTTGGAAATGCTGCATTCCTGACGGTGCGGATGGCTCAGGGCTGGTTCCTGAGCGTGTCTTCCTGAGGCTGTGGAGCAGGGAGATGACAATCACGCTCACCTCTCTCTAATCATCCTGCCCAATTGCTCCTCTGCATGTACCCCCAGTGCCCTAAACCCGGCTAATTCCGCAGTTCCCCAGGCATCATCTTCATGCAGGGGGGTGCGTGTCCTAGACCTGGTAACGGGTACCCGAGACCAGTGCATCGCGGTGTGGCAGTCACCCCGGGTGGAGGTGATGCTCAGGAAGGGGTGGAGCCAGGGAGCCTTCAGAATGAAGGCAGAAAGCAGTGACAGAAACAAGGTAGGCACCACGGCCTGGTTGCACGCAGACGGCTCTATGTGCATGTTCTTGCAGGATTTGGCTAAATATGTTGTCGGTTCCTGTGGAACGTGTGAAGCCCTCTAATCCCCCCTCTCCACCCCCCGAAGTGGAGAATTGCAACATGATGGCCCACCGTGGGACTTGGCAACTGCACTCTCCAGCGCTCAGTTTGGTACAAAGAGCTATCATTACCATTTGGAGGGAGCCCCTGTAATGTGGAAAGACTACCTGGGGAACGCCTGCCGTCACAAAAACTGCCGTCATGTCAGGGGCAGGGAAGGGCAGCACCGATCCTCACAGGTTGCCCCCTGGGGCTCTGGTCTACCTCTCGCACCTCAGGCGGGGTCCAGGGAGGAAAGGGTGGGAAGGTGTAGGGGAATTTTCCCAGCCAAGCCAGGCAGCGCAGGTGAGGGTCCCCCTCCTCCATAGTCTCGGGTCTTCACCGTGATGGGCTGAGGCCCAGGAGTCTTTGGGGGCAAACCCAACTGAGCTTGTGTGAGTCTGGCCCTCAGGAGAGCAGAGAGGGGGGCAGGAAAACAGAGAAGTGGGAAGTGGTTGCTCGGTGCTGAGTTTGGCTTTGAGTTTAGAGCTCTATTTGAGCCTCCAGGCTCCAAGCAAAACTCAGGGGGGGGGGGGGGGGGGAATGAAACCCACAAGAACCCAAACAAGGCTGGGGCTTGGCAGGCGGCCGGCGCTGGGGCCGCACTGCGTCTCACACAGCTCTGCCTGTGCAGGCCTTTTGGCCTGTCAAGCCACCCCTCACCACAAATCTCCTTTCCTTGCCCTCCTGTGAGCCAGAGTCACTGAATGTGTTCAGTCAGGACCTCCATTTCCCCAGAAACAGAGCCCCCTTCTGACACCCAGGCCTGTGGCCTTGGCTGGCGAGTTATTTACCCAGTAGCCCAGCCAGTCAAGGAAAGCTGGGCTTGTTTTTGTGAAGAAATCCACTGCGGGAAGATATGGACAGTGCTCAAAGGGAAAATACGAACAGAGATTTGGAGCCGAGACTCTGAGACTCGGTTGGGTGAGCCCCTGCACCCCCTTTCTCTGTAACAGCCCTGGAAAAACAAAGGTGATGTCGTCATAGCAGCTGCCGATGGCCTGACAGACAGTTTCCGCAGCGCTACATGAGGCCCCTCGGTGTCCCTGTCAGGAGATTGGCAGCTGAATGACACCAATGAGGCCGGCCCGTATTCCCTCTGGGAATGCCGCCCTAATTGATAGACAGAAGGCAAAGAGGAGGATTGTTTTTGAACCTGAAAAGAATCCCCTTTTTTTCTCCCTAAAGCTCATGCCCCCACTCTCCACAGCTCTATTCCCTCTCCCCCCACCAACACTTTTTTTTTGGTTTTGTTTTAAAGGTGTTTTGTTCCAGAGCAGTTACAGGGCTTAATGGAACTGAATGACTTTTACCCTTCACAATCTGTCAGTCAAAAGCCCGGCTCCAGGACTGTTAAATAAAGTCCTTTCAGGAGCAGACAGGAGAGGAATGTGTCAGTCAGGCAACAGACCCTGTTGTGTTTTCATCTGTCAGGGGGCCGGTGGGGGGGCCGGTGGGGGGCGCGGGGCCCCGGGCAGGGCACATTCCCAGCAGCCCGTTAAGAGGCCTTGACAAACCCAGGTGTGGAGCCAAGATGTCACCCAATCACCGGCATTCTTGAGGTGCGGGGCCCAGAGCCCCCAGGCACTCGGCTTTGCAATCAACTATGAGATGTTTGGGCAGACTTTCAGCACGGGCTTCATGCTAAGCATTTTTAACATAAAACCAACCGCTAAGTGCCGGGTATCGGGACAAGCACGGCTTTCAAATTACTACCCCGCGCGGCTTCACGCGCTGCAGACAGTAATCCTCTGGCTGCAGGGCCTTCGGTAGAGACTCCAATTCCAGAACAATTTTGTGGAGCCGCTTTCGCGCCCCCCCCCCCCCCCCTCCTTTCCCTTCACATTATATGACAATCCATTAATCTTGCCCATTAACTTAAAATTGCCCGGCAATTTTTTCTTTTCTTTTTTTTTTTTTTGGAGGGTTCTGAACAGTTGCTTTTGTTCGCTACGGATTTGGAGCTTTCCTTTAAAAACTGTCCACCTCGAGACACACTCACGATCTGTTCCTTATGTTCCGGTGACAGTTCCTGGAGGGGCTCTCGCAAGCCAGCAAAGAAATGGGGGAGGGCGAGGGCAGCGTGGAGATGGGTGGGGGGAGTAGGGGAGCTTGATATTGAAACAAATAGGGTTTGTTCTCTGCGAGTGCTATGAAATACCCAGTCACCCAGCGCCCATGGCCTGGGGGTGCAGGTAGGAAAGCCACCCACCAGTCTATGCCAGGGGCTGCTGGTGGTCAGGGGCGGGTAGGAAAGGGTCCATGGGTGCAGAGGGCGGGTGGGAGAGGGTTCATGGGCGCAGAGGGCGGGTGGGAGAGGGTCCTTGGGTGCAGGGTAAACTTGGGCGGGTTGATGACTGCTTACTTGCTTTTTTTCTCCTTGGGAGATTTTGCGCAAAACAAAAGGAATTTCTCCCGCACCCCAGTTTCTTTTCTTTGCCATGCTACCACTCACCTCCCAACATCAGTTTCCCCAGACAGGCAGAGTTAGCAAAAATCCTTTCTCCCCTGTTTTTCCTCCCTGCCCCCCTTTCCCAATCAAAGTTTTGGGGTGTCTGTCTCCTGGCTCTTCCTGGGACCAGCGGTGTTCCTCACTGTCACGCACCCTGATTGGTGAGCAGGCGACCGAAAGCAACTGTTTCTCTCTGCCGCCCATCCCTCTTCAGCCAAAATGTGGACGCTGCGTTTTATTCTCTCCATGTGCTCGGTCTCTGGGGAGAAGCCAGTTTTAGAAACACTAAACCGAAACGTGAAAGGCCGCTGGCCTGGGCTGATCAGCTCTGTCAAGCCGAAACTCTAACCATGGCTAAAGTAAATACTCCACGTTATCGAGGCCAAACGCTTTCCAAAGAAATGCATTTCCGACGTTTGGCCATCCGCTACGAGGTTGGAGAGTCAAAACCGAGCAGGCCTGAGCTGTTTCTGCACTTTCCCCTCCACTGATAACGTCTGTGAGCCATCTCGCAGCCCCTCCCGCCCCCAGCTGTTCCCGGAGATGCTGGGTTGGTTACACTTGGGGCCCCTAGGAAACGTCATGGGAATGATGTTCCTCCGGAATATTAATGAAGTCTTCAAATCCGGGCCCAGAAATACGTGCTCTGAGGCTTCCCGCGTCCATCCTTCACCAGTTATTAATGATCTGCCACACTTGGAGCAAAAGCCATTTCTGCGCCCCCTCCTGCCCGCCTGCCCTTCCCTCACCTAAAAACAAACAGGCATCTGGGGCCGCTGGGGACACAGGGGGAGCGACTCTTTTCTCTGCGCCCGCAACTGGAAATGCACGCGGTGGCCTCTGTTTTCAACATTAATGGCTCCACAAAGAAGTGCAGGCAGAGGCCTGTTTGCAGCTGACAGAAAAGTCCTTAAAGCGGCCAGGTCTATTCTAGTGGGAAAAAAAATCTCTGGATGAAGAACCTTAGTCCTCTAAATCCCTCCAAATTCTCCGTAGGTGGCACTCAGTAAGTTGCTCTGGTTTGAAAGCAAATAAATACACAAGTTGAAAAACAAAAATAAACCCCAGTCCTACTTGATGCTCTGGCAGTCCCTGAATTTAGTCAGTGAAAGCACCATTAGGAACAGTTTTTCATTCTCCCTGTGCCCTCTCCTCTGCTGGGGGTTGGGGGGCGGGGAGGTCTCAGCGGGGGAGTGGGTTTGCTGCACCCACATGTGGCCAGCTCCTCCTCCTGCCCACTCAGTTGCAAGTGCAGTCTGTCCTGCGGTTTGATGGTGGTGGCCATAACATTCACATGTTGGCCATCATACATTGAAGCTAAATTCACTCTATTTTGGGGGGTACTGATTTGGGTTCAAAATTCCTTTTAAAAAGTCTTACTGTTCAAATATACGGCAACCTTAGTGCCAGTTCTGCACTAATGCACTCTTGGGATGGCATCTGAAGACCTCAGACCCGATGAGCCAAAAGCCAGTCACCTCTCCAGGCAGAGTCAGGGAGGGAGGGGGAAGTTGATGCAAGTTTGTAAACTAGGAGATCGGCGACCTGGAGTGGGAAACAGGCTCAGAGCCTTGGCCACCTCCTGGCCCAGTGCCTTTGTCGTTAGTGCTTACGTGATTTCAGTCAAATCAGATCATCTTTACCGTTAATTAGTTAAAATTAGAATCCTAGAAATCACAAGTATTCATTAAATGTAACATTGATTAGGCATTGCAATATTAGAATAATAATAGTAATAATATGTGCTAAGTGCATTCCACACACATTCTATATATATACGTCATCTTATTTAGAAGACAAAACCTCTGTTTGGAGCAGTGTTTACAGCTACTGAGAGTCTGGCCTTTTGGGCTGACTGTCTGCTTTCAAATGCTGGTACTGCCACTTACTTTGCGTGAGCATCACCTGTAAAATAGGGGTGACCATAGTCTGCACCCCACTGTGCAATTAAATTAGTTCACAGATGGAAAGCCCTTAGAACCATGCCTGGTACATTGTAAATGCTATATAAGTATTATTATTATTTTGTTCCACTGCGTGTGGCCTACTTAGTAATCCAAGGAATGGTTTCGAACAGTTAGGAGCAGCATTCTTTATTTTATTTTATTTTATTGATTTTTCTTTACAGAGAGGAAGGGATAGAGGTAGAGAGTTAGAAACATCGATGAGAGAGCAACATCGATCAGCTGCCTCCTGCACCCCCGCCCCCCCCACCCCCACTGGGGATGTGCCCGCAACCAAGGTACATGCCCTTGATCGGAATCGAACCTGGGACCTTTCAGTCTGCAGGCCAATGCTCTATCCACCAAGCCACACTGGTTTCAGCAGGAGCAGCATTCTGTATCAGCAGCAATTCACACCCTGCCTTGCTCCACCACCATTCACCCTCCAATCGGTGGTCTGTTGGAGCCTAAAATGGCCAAGGTAGGCCAGAGTGAATGTCTGGTGAGTGAGTGGGTTTCACTCCTGGGAGTGGCTAAGGCTGCAGGAAAGGCTTTTCCCAAAGGCAATGCTGACTTCATCCCCGTGAGGTGAGGTTCGGGGTGCTCTGGAGGCGGCCGCCAATGCCCAAGGAGCCACAGGGTGGCACTGATTCTCTGGGCTCCTCGAATTCTTGCTGTGGAGCCTCTGAAGTGCTGGGCTGCCCCCGAAGGACCATATTCTTTCAAGATGTTTGACCCTCGTTTCATTAAAGCGGTCTTGGTTCTCCCCCAGGCTGCTCTTGAAGCGCCAGGGCAGGCTATCACAGGGGCACCTCCGTGAATAGTCTTGAAACTACAGAAGAGCTCTGCACAGGCACACAGCGAGCAGGCTGGCTTAGTGAGGGTGTTCTGGAAAATCAGGACCTCTCCCTAGGCCCATCCTGGGGTGATGTCAGGCCACCGCATACAGTGATCCCTTCGGCCTTCAACCACAGCTGACTGCTGCCAGGGTATGATGCCCACTGCTTCCTAATTGCCACCAGGTTTGCCACTTACCTTTCAGGATGACAGCGTAGTCCACCGGTCACAGCATGCTCGTCTATTTAATTAGAAGGTCGAGCAGCCTTTCATGTAATCCAGTTTCGTTCAGCAAATATTCATCAAACACATCTACACCTTTAATCATATATTTCTCACAAATAAGCCACGGGTACCATGAACCAAAAAAAATGTGCAGAATCAAACTATTTTTATTCCTTTTCTGATATCCTTGGCCTTCCCCAAATTAATTCAGAATTGCCTATGATTTTTGGCCGCATTCTAGAAATGCAGCTCTTCCCACTAGCAGGGTTGCCCAAGGGTGGTGGGTTTGCACTGATGCTTTCTCCCTTTGTTTAATTTTTGGTGAAGTAAGGGGCATATGATTTCGAACTTTGACTAAGGCTGATGTGGCCACAGTGTGGTCTAAGGTGTGATACTGCTCAGAACTCAATGGCTCTCATGAAGACTGCATCCATTGGGCAAAACAAAGCTGACCAATTACTATAACTCCTCCCCCTACCAGGAAGCAAGCCATGAAGACATCCTGTTGTTGGTGTGTCGGGGAGAGTGGTCCAAGTTAGAGTAAGTAGCGATTTGGTCTTTCAGTCTCATGGATACAAATTTTGTAAAAAGGACATAGTCCATAAATCAGCAAATGAAGTATTTGGGGGGCTCTCAGGCCGAATGGCGGCACAATCTTGGATATCTGTGGTGGAGTCTGCCCCCTTCTTTTTCCATTTGGGAAATTGCTTCTTCTCTGTCCTGGGTGGATCTGATGGGTTGTTAATAATAGAGCCATTCCCTGGCTCTCTTGGTCTATCTGGGCTACTATAATGACACACCATAGACCGGATGTAGCTTATGAACAACACAGGTTTGTTTCTTAGAGTTCTGAAAGCTAAGGTCAGGGTGCCAGCGTGGTCTGGTTCTGGTGAAGGCCTTCTGGGTTGCACCCCCATGAGGCTCATCTCCTTGTATTCTCACCTGGTGGAGAACAGAGAAAGAAAGAAAGCTCTCTCATGACTTTTATCAGGGCACTAATCCCCTTCATGAGGGTTCCACCCTCATGACCTTTTCTAATCCTGTTGACCTTCCAAAGGTCCTACCTTTGAATATTGTCATATTGGGAGGTGAGGTTTCAACATAGAAATTTTTTTGTGGTGGGGGGGGGGGGGAACACAAATATTCAGTCCATAATACTGGTTCTTGTGAGGGAGTAGGCCTCCGACGCAGGCGTGGCCATATCCAGTTTTCCTCTCCACAGGGATTGGGCCAAGGCTTGGGCATGTGGCCAGAGTAAGGCCAATCACATCCTTCCATAACCCGTATATGGGCACTGGGATAGATTTAGGGGTTCTTGCTTTTATATATGGGGAAAACCCTATGATGAGAGAGTATGAAGACATCATATAGTAGGAGAGAGACAAGGAGAACAAAGATATGGAGGGAAGAAGGAAGCAGGGTGGAGGCTGAGGAGAAAATCTTGCTATTTTTTTTTGTCCCTGAAAAAAACCCCACCTTTTAACTTTCTAGTTTATGAGCCACTGAATCCACTTTCTACCTATGATTGTGACCATGGAAAGGTGCTTAACATACAAGGTATAGGGACTAATGCACAAGATTTAGCTATTGTGCAACTACCTTTGTGGCAATTTATTAACTAATATATACATCTCTCTCCTCACTTGTAAGTGGAGTTAAGTCTAGTGACAATGGTGGGCCCACAATAACTCTTAGGAAGTATTTGTGGAAGAAACAAAGGAGCTGATAGTATAGTAAATTTAGTAGGTTTAATAATATGAAATTATTGACCTGCAAAAGAAGTTTCATATGATTTCATAAATAGAATTTTTAGCTATTGAGAAAGTAGACTTGAGTTGTCAGGAATTTTTTTTTGGCCCTGACCTGTTTGGCTCAGTGGATAGAAGGTAGGCTTGTGGACTGAAAGTTCCCAGGTTCGATTCCGGTCAAGGGCATGTACCTTGGTTGCGTGCACATCCCCAGTAGGAGGTTTGCAAGAGGCAGCTGATCAATGTTTCTCTTTCATTCATGTTTCTAACTCTCTATCCCTCTTCCTCTCTGTAAAAAAATCAATAAAATATGTTTTAAAAAAGAATTTTTGGGGAACCTACTATGTGTAGGTCTTGTGTTAGATGCTGTGAAGGAATGAAACACAGTGAATATAAGGTCTCTCAGGGAGACCACAGCCCAGAGAGGGCCTCATTCTATAAGCTGATGAAAAGACTAGGTTGTTTTTTTCCCCCCCCAGAGATGTCATCTTTATCAGTGAAATGTGACTTGTACAATCTAAGAAGGATCAAGCTGGTGTCAAATTCAAAGGAGGGTCCTGTCACTACACTTCCTAGAGCCCCTCCCTTTTGCAGCCCCTCTCTTCAAACCCTTTTGGAGCTCTCACAATGACCCCCAAAGTGTCAAGGACCAAGGAAAATATGGAACACAATATGCCTTTTCAATCATCTCTGTGCTGATTCGCTCTGTCCACATGAGATTGTTTGCCTTTTATCCCTTTTGTCTGGGAACCCAACCTCAAAACCTTATCTGTGCTGCCTCAAATCCCCAATTCACATCAAGCTGAGGCTGAAGAATAATAATGGGACATAGCTTTCAAGCTGCAAGTAACTGGGTTCTTCCACTATATGACATTGAAGTTGAACTTTTATGCTTTTTCTGGCCACGCTTTTGTTAGATTTCTTGACATGGTGCAGCCATCTGCTGTGATGATTGATTCTAAACATGTCCAAGCAGTGTGTTTGCCCACCAATTCTCCCACACATATGTGTACTGAAAAACAGAGCCAGGGCCTTGCTATTTGCCTAATCGGGCTGGCCGCTGATCTCATGTAGAAAAAGAATTACCCACTGAGAACACGGTTGTTAACCTTCTTTCAGTGGTCATTTGGTTAGCCTTCCTTTGCAACATAAGGAACCTTGGAAATGTGGACCTAAAGAATAAGTGCTCCAATGTATGTACGATGCACTTGAAGAGTGAAAATGCATGCGGTAAAGGCCAAGGTCGCTAGCACGCAAGCCTGATTTATCATTTGCAAACAGGAGAGATGTTTTGCTTCTAGGCGCACATAAATTCAGCCATGCTCTGCAATCCAAACTGCGGTGTGTGGCTGCAGAGCTCTCTGGCGCTGCCAAACCCTCATGCTTGTCTACACACATTTTGCAAAGAGGCATTCCCGTTGCTAACGGAACTCAAGGCACTTTTTCCTGAATGTCCTGTGATTGGCAGGAATGCTGCCTGCCGTATCATATTGTTCTGTGGTGGGGAATATTTTTTATTGCTGGTTCAATAGCATTTCACAGTTATTAAACCAGAGTCATTGTCCCCCGAGGCTCCCAAAGGCTCAGAAATTTTGAGCCATGGGGGGAAACTACACATCCACAAGACCTGTCAGTTACCCCCATTGTTCCAGTGTGTCTGCCATACTCTGTGGCTTTTACAGTGTTTTGGGGGGAAATGTTGAGAAAGTGGCTTTTCAAGCATATCATTTACAGCCAACTTTCTTAAATAAGAATTCATGAGACCAAATTCAATTACAAAAATGATTTGGAAATGTTTAAACATGAAAACATTTCAGAAATGGCACACTTCTATTATTATAACTGCTCATGAAAGGACATGGAATTTTTTTTTTTAATGTTTGTAGTTTTGGCAGATATGGCCACATATTCCATAAACCCTGAGATAAATGGTTGCCTGAAAACATTGCTGTGCCCAAGTGAAATGCTTCAAGGAGATGGATGTGTTCGGGGAGGGAATATATATATTCCTCGGCCAGTGAGTGCTCCCCCAGCTTACTTAGCAGATAATGAGAACACCCCAGAAACGAGCTGGTGGGTGACCTTGTACACTGACAGGTGTAAGTGAAAAGGGAGGGCTTGCCTGGAGAAAAAGGCAGCCCCTCTGACAAGCCAAAATTTTCTAATGCGGAGAGAAGCCAGGACCTTGGGCTGTTTCCGCAGGGCGGATACGAGATCCCCGTGGCAGCCCATGGCCCTCTGTGGCTCACCCCAACACTTAGGGTCTTTCGCAAGCGCCCAGCTTTCTGGGAATTTGCTTTGCTATTTCTCCGGACAGCACTGAGCTGGGTCTTCAGAATCCACTCTCTCCAGCTCCTCGGGCACCGTCTGCATTGTTTCCTTTTCCTTCCTCCGAGCGGGTCTGTGAGGCCCCGAGGACCACACCAACACTCAAGTCAGCAGATGCAGTGATTCTTCCGTGGAAAGAAAAATCCACTCGTATTTCTCTTCAAGTATCTCGGGCAGCAACTGGGTGTGGGCAGGAACCAGTGTTTATCTAAACAAAAGCAGCAGATGTCCGACCTCTCTAAGCCCTTCTGGCCAACCCTTTTCTGATGATGCCACTCGGTGGCTGCTTTCTGAGAATCTTCTCTTTTTCTGGAACTAATTGCAACTATAGCTAAATGCACCCTGCACTTGGTACTGTGGTCAATGAGTGCATGGGATTGTGTTGGTTTTGTATGTACATGGTTTTCTACTTCTCTTTGTGAAAAGATATCCCCATTCCTGGAAAGTTCCCCTAGTTCCTCTCTCCCTGCCTGTCCCCCCTCCCCATGCATGCCACTCTTTGTTTGTCTCCATGGGACATTAGGGCTCCCTCTACTGATTTGGATGGCATATTCTTTACCTTCACAATGTCGAGGGGCATTTCTCCTGCCCAAATCTTTCCATCATCTGTCATTTACCTTTTTTTTTTTTTTAAAAGTAGGTAATCTATATGTCTTTAGTCTACACCTTATATTTTGCTTCCAAATATTCCTGAGTCACTCAACACGAGTTTGCTAAGCTCTGACTTTGTTTTAACATTTAAAAGAGAAATTTTAAAGGTTATTTCTAGACTAAGTTAATGAAAGAACTTTTTAAAGAAATAAATGTATTGGCTGATTCGTTCTCTTCAGCAATACAATTTCAGTTCATCAGAGTCTAATCCCTCTTCCCATGAGTAAATGCTTAAGGAGATTTGTGAGAGGATTTGAATACGATGGATCATTACCTGACTTTAAAACAATAACATATCATAGACAAAAGCCTGGAAGGATATATACCCAAATGGTAGGGCCTGGTTATCTTAGGGAGATTTGGCTCATTTTTTGGGGGGGTATTTTTTAATACCTTTCTACATAGTATGAATTTGTATTTATACTTAAAAAAAAAGAATTTTATTAACAACCATCTCCATGAGCTATTCAGCATCGGTTTGTTTTTTTAAGGGGCCATCTGTAAGGAGTGTGCCTCCAAAGAAGATCCCAGTATAAAACAGTGTGCTGCCTGTGTGAGTGTGTCCCTGACGGCAACTGTAGGAAATATGGCGAGAATCTAATGAGATGGCGTGTGGAGAAAACGTCCACACACACCAAGTGCTACCCATGGAGGAAGAATCACCACAGCAATTGCTTGTTTTAGAGGAACTAATGGGGCAGGTGTGGATCTCGTCGTCTGAAACAAGGGTCTGTGCCCACTGGTGTCTTGAAACACACAATATTTTGTCTTTTGTTCGTGTGAATGGAGTGACCCTTCCGGAGCCTTCACGGTTGTGCAAGCAGTTTAATATTCTTATGGAGATTGGAGCATTGTTTTGTGAAGGATAAGCGTGTGTGTCACCAAAGTGCCCAAATGGAATATGCAGTGACATCCATTGCACCCTGTGTCACCCCACCACCCGACTGATTCAAGGGTTTTCAAAAGACTAGCTTAGGTGGCACCAGGTGGTTGGTACACTGCCGCAGAAAAAGTAAAACCATGAGAAAGAAACTAAAACCAAATGGACACGACAACAGTCTTTCCCCGAACACCCAGCTAACCCACTAAATAAAACAGCCATCTGGTGACAAAAGGCAGTGGTGTTCTCCCGCTCCCTGAGGAAGAAGTGGATGACAGGGGCAGCGCTGGTGACAATTAAGTGACCTTCGGAAGCAGAACAGGTGGGAAGAGCAGGGCGGGGGATACCTCGATCATCGATGAAAGTGCTGGGCACCCTGGGTCCCGGTGCAGGTGTCCTGTCCGTGGGGCCTCAGACCATTCTCAACGCAGCTCACCCCGCAGGTCCGGCCTGTGCAGCATGGAAGGGGTTACGTGTAAGGGTGATCAAAGATTTAAACTGTCATGTCGACAGTAAGCCGGGGAACAGGCTGTGCAGAGGCCTTAATAAATCTGCCCTTGACTTATGGCCAAACCTCATTCAGCAGAAAATTATTTCTGCAGAATATTGAGTGCCGTGCCCTGATGGAGACAGAAATAAAAGAAAGGTGGAAATGGGGAGAAGAGATGGAAATTCAAGCCACATGCGGTGGGGAGGACTCTTCAGAACATTCTTTCTCGGATGAAATAAGAAACAGAATGTGTAAGACCCTCAGAATATGGTGCATCCCTTTGATTAGTGAAGTGCCTTAGAGGAAGGAAACGGGTGAGGAGTGATTCTTAGGAAAGATTGATGGGGGGTGAAGGGAGGGGATCCTAGAGATTTAGAGATGATTGCTCATTCATTTGTTCATCGAGTCAACCAGGCTTCATTGAATCCTTACTGGGAGCGAGATCCTGTGGAATGGAGGTGAGCAGGGCATGCTGAGGAGTTACAGCCCACATCCACTGTACACCTCAAATTTGTCCAGCTCCAGCTCTGTGCAGCAGCACAAGGGGAGTGTCCCATGGTCCGGGGAGCAAAAGCATTTTTTGGGGGAAAGGGCTCTGAATAAAGTGTGAGAGTCCACAGTCACATCTCAGGTGTTGGAAGAATCAGCACCTTTCTCCCAAGGCATTTTCCCACTTCATCGGAAGGGATAGAGTTTTTATTATTATTATTATTATTAATTTGAGAGGCTGATTAAAAAAAAAAGACCTCTCTTTCAGATGACATGTCATTTAAATCTCTTCATTGATTTTCCTGATGACATTTTAGAAAAAGAAGAAAGGATTAAAGATTATAGGCATCTCTAGTTTTCAGCCCAGACCAGAGATAATTTGAAATCAAGGGATAATTAGGGAGACAGGACTTCTCTTTCCAGTGTTTTTGAAACAATTGGGACAAGCTCAAAGAACAATGCAAGAAAATGATGAAAGCTTTTTCTCTTTTAAATAATTTATTCAGCGTTTGTTTCTTTCTCTCTATACTTTCATTCCCAGAATTGTAATGAGTTTCAGGAACAGAAGGTGTCAGATATTGGCTTTTTGTTGATGTTGTTTTTGTGGAGGTCTCTAAATTCATGACCCCTCTGGGCATTCAAGACGCGGATAATATATAATTTACAGAGATCTGCGGCTTTCATCTCTTCCCTCTAAGTTTTGAAGCTTTTTGTTCAAAGGAGTGATTTGTTTGGCTGTAGTGGAACCAGCTGTGTCTGCAGGAGTTTTAGCTGAGGTCCCAATGCTCCCCGGGACCCCGAGCTTTGACCAAGTCTCCGGGGCCAGGCTACAAACTTCTGTGAGCAGACAATGTGGGTTCTGCTTGTATAGGGGGGCGGGGCGCGCGGGACCCAGACAGAACCAGCTGGCTGTATCGAGGCAATGGGTTTAAGGTGAAGGCTCAGATCAGTGTGAAAATAAAGATTCTCACCCGCTAATGAGCTTGAGCTTGGAGGTTGGATGTTTTGGGTAAGGCTGTGGTGAACTGAAGGGAGGAACTATGCTCATGTTGATCTCTCAATGTTTCCGGGCACAAAGACACTGTTAGTCCAGGGTTTGTTTCATGAAGGGCTTGACTACCAATTAACAGCTGGTTTAACTATCCAACATACAATAGCTCAGTGCAGGTTGTCCCGAGTAAAGAGTATGTCTAGGAGAAGGTAGTTCCCCTTCACGTTGTGGACCCAATGTGAAGGATATTTTGTTCTCTCTCTCTCTCTCTCTCTCTCTCTCTCTCTCTCTCTCTCTCTCTCTCTCTCTCTCTCTCTCTCTCCCCACCCCCCCCCAGGAGAGTTGAGCTCTGAGTGGCCTGGAATGAAGTGGGGCAGGGGTTGTTAGCTCTCTAGGTAAACTTGGGTAGAGCCGTGGGGTTGCAGACCTGGAGAGGCTGCTGAAACCAACTCTTGCCAAGAAGACTGACTGCAGTTGATCAGCTTCTCAATGTGTTAAATATTAATGATGCACTTTGTTATTTGAAGGATGTTATTCATAAGCTCAATTTAATATATTTTAATGCACACATTAAGGAAAACCTTACTACCTCTTTAACTGCATAAATAAATTTCATTCTAACAGGGCATCTTGGTAAAGAACATATACACACACAGATATGAATGCTTAGGATCTTGTGATTGTTTTGGCCACAGTGGGTGAATTATGTCATCACTCCGTTCTGGTTTCCCCACCTTGTACAAGATGACAATATACCTCGTTTACTTTCCTTATGAAAGATTAAGGAGATTCCCTCCTCACTGGATCACCATCAAGACTAGAAGTTCTCTACGCAGTTTCCACAGAAGTAAAAATAACGATTTTCTTTTATTTTGATCCTTGTAATGTGTTTGTCTTAATTTAGAACCATAAATACTTGATGGTGTCAAGAAAAGGGTAAGTTAAGTGATTTACTTTAATTCACACAGATGAATAAATTCGTGCTGTCTCCCTAGGAGGTTATGTGTCTCTTTTTGCCCCAATCCTGCCGTGTATACCAAAAAGTTCCTGGAGAACTTTCTCTCTCTGCTCAGAGATCACTGCTCCCATGGCTAGGAGCAGCTCTAGCAGTCTTCCCTTTTCTTAATTAAACCAAATTCCTTTTCTTTTCACTTGAATTCAGAGAGTTCGTGCTGGACAAAGGGGTTGGAGAACTCAGAGGAAACTTTTGACAAACGTTTTGACTTGAGGGAGTGAGAATGAGGTGGGAGAAGCTAAAGAGAAAAAGAAAAGTTAGGCTGAGATTGAAGAGGAGGAGGTACTATGATCATGGAGGCGGGTTTGACGATCAATTCCCTTTAAGATTCCTGCTTTGGCCTGAAACAAAGGGGACTTGAAGCATTTAAAAGAAAGGCTAACTGAGGCCTGCAAACAAAGCTAGTAAACTACAAAGTGTGATGGGAGCGCCCTGTGGGTCAGGCTATCCTGCCACCCCACGGGCCTATGGAAATCCAGAGACTGACTGCTTAAAACTCGGGAGAAAATCAAGCAAATGGAATGTGCCTGACAATTTTTCAAAATGCAAGCTTGTATTTTACTACCGTATGTCTAAGATGGAAAGTTAGCCAAATAATTGCCGGGGAAACATTTGATTAGGTTTCAAAAGACCACTTGGAGAAACTGACTAGTAAGTTGTAAAAGGGAATACTTGGGATGATTGTCTGGAAAGATAAACTTAAAAACTGGGAAGGTGAGCTCAGGGGACCCAAGGGAACAAAACAGCCCAGAGGCGGGTGGGCCCGGCACTTTGTCTTTCCCAGGTGAGAGGAAGGGTCTGCGCAATAGTTAATTTGCCTGGTTGTGAATGTTTTTCCTGATGTAGCTCTCAGAAAGGAATCTGACTTTCATCTTTCACAAAAAGTGGTATCTTATTATGGAACAGAAAGCCGCAGCCTCTGGTTACTGTATCCGAAACCCTGAATTCTGCTCCCGGCATCTATCTCACATCTAGTTAACTGTGGAAATAAAATGGGAGGGAATTTGGCCTTCAGGTTATAGGGCTGGAAAACGCTTTGAGAAGCCTTCTGGTTGGATTACTCCTAAACCCTCCCTGACAGATGAAAATTTATCTTATTTTTAAATGTTCCCCAGAGGAAGAGTGTCCACAGACTCCCTTAGTAACTCATTCCAGTGTTTAACGACCTCCACATTCAGGAAATTCCTTTCTCTGTCTTACCTAAACCCACTCGGCTACAGCTTAAGTCCATTTTCGCTTGACCTGCCCCAGAAGAGATAGAAAAAAGAGGTGACCCTCTTGCATAAACATCCTTTCACGTAATTAAAGATTAAAATTTTAAATCCAAAAAGTTCTTTATCACCTCTTTTTTATCACATGGTACCACCCCCCACTTATTCCAGTTTTCCTTTCTCGGCTCCATCTTCCAACCTCTTACCCACCTTTGCTGGGGCCACACAATCTTCCTCTTGTCTGAGGCCCAGCTGTGGGCTGGGAGAGAAGAGAGAATGTGGCCATTCTTGTCCTTCCTTTCCCCTCAGGCTGGCAGAGCTAGACCTAAAACACAAGCTAATGGTATTGACAGTGTTTTTAACTTTTAACATTTTTCTTGCCCACATTAGATTTGTTTCCAAAGTCAAATTTTGCTCAGACAGTAGGTCTGTGGACATTTATAAGGTCATACATCTTTAGGTTTTAGAGGAGCAAAAAGAAGTTTTTTTTTTTTTGTACTCTGCTCAGTTATTTGAAATTTTCTGAGAATTAGATTCTGGTCCTGGGGTACAGCCACTGATCTTGCCCTCACTCTTGGTGATGAGACCCTAGGACCTAGGTAGGTACCACATTTGCCAGCACTTCACACAAATACTTTTAGGGCAGGAAAAAGTCTTGACTTGTTTTTCCTGGGCATCCAATATGTTGGCTAAATAGAGTAATGTACCGTTTACAATTTATTTTTGCATCTGTTTCTTATTCGTTTGTGTGAAGTTTCCAACATAGATATCTGGGGATCAGAGAATCACAGAAATGGCTTTCTTATAACTTGCTTTTTTTCCTGATTTCTGAAAAACAATTTAATAAACAATTCCCCTGTAGGTTTTAAAACATGTGTGTGAGGGTGTTAAATGGAAAACAGGTGCTTTAAAAAACCCGTTGCTATTTTTATAAATCTTGTATTTGCTCTTACTTGTGTCTTAGCAACGGATCACAGAAGAAAGCAAAGCATGGAGAGAGTGAGTTACTTGTCAATCATCATGAAGAATGAGCTCATAGCAAACCGGGGGTGGTGCTGGTCAGGCAAGGCAGCTTCAGAGGCATTGAGGGCTCACATTCTCACCATTCTTATTCTTACTTACTAAAGAGCCCCTCTCATGGGCCAGGCACTGAGGCAGGTACCAAAGTTACTACAGGGAATGAAGAGACCCCCCATCCCTGCCTTTTAGAGAACCTATATTTAGTTTTGGCTTTATACATTTATCTCCCACAGCTCCTAATAGAGTTGGAAACTATACCTTTAAAAATGTATCCCTTATTTTGCAGCCATTAAAAATGACTATTTTTGAGAAGCCTATAATAATGTGAAAATGTTTCCTGGGTTTTGTTAAATGAAAACACACACACACACACACACACACACACACACACACACACACACAGTTGTGCATGCATTCTGTCCTAAGTAAAACTAAAAACAACAATGTAATTCATCATCTTTTAAAAAAACATACATACACAAATAAAGGTCAAAATAGACAGGCATACAGAAAAGACTAAAAGAAATGGTCGTGGTGTGTCAGTTCACAAACTGGCCCCCTCACATGGCGGGCCGGGAAAGACCCGAGAGAGAGGCAGGCCAGCCACTCCAGATTGGTAGGTGGAGGTTTTAATGAACGAGGGAACTTGAATAAACAAGGTTTGTTTGGGCAACCACATGAAGTAGATCTCCATGCCTGCCCATCAGAATCTTAGACGTTTATATAGAGGCCTTAACTGGGTTCAGTCACATATCAGCCAGATGGTCTCAGCAACACCTTCCTCTCTCTAGGCTCTCTCCTTGAAACAGCCCCCACTGCAGGGATGGCAGGCAGAACTGTACATTCCAAGGTCAGGGGTGGGGGTGAGCAGCCTCCAATTGCCCATGTCCAGCTCAAAGGTCAACTGACGGTCATATCCTCATGGTGCTTGTCATGGATACCAGGATGATGGGTGATTCTCCTGCTTTGCACTTTTATGCATTTTCCTTTTTTTTTGTAGTAATCAGATTATTACTTTTAAAATGGAAGGGCACATGCTCATCAAAAGAAAATTATTCTTTTTAATCTGTAAAGGCTTTAAGATTTTGCAGAGTCTCTCATTAAAATGTACCCAGGATCAGTTAGTCCCTAAGCCAGGTGTTGGCAAACTCATTAGTCAACGGAGCCAAATATCAACAGTACAACAATTAAAATTTCTTTTGAGAGCCAAGTTTTTTAAACTTAAACTTCTTCTAATGCCACTTCTTCAAAACAGACGTGCCTAGGCTGTGTATTTTGTGGAAGAGCCACACTCAAGGAACCAAAGAGCTGCATGTGGCTCGAGAGCTGCAGTTTGCCGACCACTGCCCTAAGCCATTGCCAAGGAAGACTTAAGAAATAAGCCCCCAGGGAAGAGGGATGGTGTCAAGAGGGAGGAGGGTGAGAGGGAGACAATCAAATTTCAGGTACATCACACTCTCTTTACTCCTAGACAGTTACTCTCCCTGCAGTCTCAGAGCTTGGGGGGCACAGGTGTTCTTTCATTTGGGGGTCAGATGAAGACATGAAAAATTAATATGTGCATTAGACATTGTACTTTGCATTCCGTTTTATGGGTGAGGAAATTGAGCTTGGAGGCATTATGGATTTGCTTAAAGAAATTGAGAGGCAAAGACAGGATTCAAACCAAGATCTACCTGCCCAGAGATAAGAGATCTACTTTCTAGAAATGCACCTCAGACTTTTGGGTGGAGCTTCCTGATGTTCCTACTATGTGCCCGGAGTGGTCAGGGTAGTCCTGATTTAAAAGAAATTTTATTTTTTTTAAAGAAAGGACACTTGTTATATATGCAACTAAATGTGGCTATAATTGGTAGCTTTGCCAGAATATTTTTCTATCAATTCATGCAGAAATCAGAAAAATCCTCTCCCAAACTACATGCCCAGTTTTGATTCAGAAAAGAGGGCTACTTCGGATTGCAAAGGCAAAGCAGAGAATGAATTGGGGGTCCAAGATATTTTCCAAGAGGGAAAACATATTTACAGAAACTATTCGGAATATGCACTCAAGTATATATTTCCATTTCAGTTCAAGATTTGTGCTGAAGCCTTTTAGTTCTTGCAGTCTTAGTCATGGGGCATCTAGGATGCTGGGCTATGAGGTTAATTAGAGAACTAGTAAACTCGAGAGCTATTTTTCCAAGGTTTGTCTTCTAAGAAGCAGGCTGAAGACTGCTCCAGCTAGCATCTTGATTACTATTTTCTTTCTTAATCTAGAGGCCTTGGAGATTACTAATCACTGGATGGAGACTCTCTTATTTACTATGCCCCTGGTTTGCTATGTGCTCATGGAATCAAGGAAGGTTGAGTCAGTAGGTTCTGTGTTTGAACATGCAGAGGTTACACAGCACTGGGTGGTTGGTAAACTATTAGGCTTTTTATTTAGGGGATTTCAATAAACTAGCTGTTTAGCACACTTAGTCAGGGTTAGTCTGGAAACTAAGGTTCCAGAAGTCCTTTCAAACTCCTGTTGTTGGAACATCTGAAACCACCATAGCACCAAACACTTGGATAATAAAAGTTAAGGGGGAAGCAAAAGCTGCCTGGGTAAATTTTTCTTTTTCTTCTTCTTTTTTTTTTCTTTTTTTTTTTAATAAGAGGGAAACTCAATCAAACTTTTGCATAAAAATATGATACAGTTCTACTGCTTAGCTTTTAATGATAGCATGGAATTCTAAGTAAGCATGGATGAAATACAACTTGTCAGCACAAAAATACTGCCTGTCATAGTCATTTGTGTATAAAATATGACCCGCAGGTTTGAACCATATGGTTACATGAGTTCTAATTTACGTGGCATCTTCTTAAGTCAGCAGGATGCGTCCTGGCCTGCCCGTGGGAGGTGGAGTCAGCACCTCGCCCAGTGAAGTGCAGAGGGCTCCCCGGGGTGCAGGTCGGGTTTCGGCTGCTGCAGCCGAGATGGGAGATCCACAAGGCCAGTGGCGCCTCCCGGGGACACTGAGGACCCATTCACACATCGGCATGGTTGGCCAGGCCGGCCCTGAAACCAGCTTGCAAAGGCAGACATGTGAAATTGAACAATATTAAACATCACAGCTTGTGACTCAGGCGCTCCTTCTGTTCCCACTGGGGGGAAAAGTAACAGGATCCCCTGTAGACACGATGGGGAGAGCGGACATTTGGATGCCATTTTAAAGCAATGTTTAATGAAGTGAGAAAATGCACTTGCAGCGTTGTGCTTCGTGGCCCGTAGACGCACGCCCAGAAGTGCACAATGGACACATTCTGTGATTCAGACGCGAATTGGAAAAGCCAAGGAAATGCCATCGAAATAAAAATCAGACTCTGAAAGCCTAAGCTGAGCCAGAAACAGATGTATTTTCTGCTACTTAAAAAAAGAAATTCTGTCCTCTCCCCTTAACCCCCTCAAGCTATGCCCTGTCACTATCTCAAGATGACCTTTCCATCGGGTCTCTCTGAGATGCTTTCAGTCAACTGTTAGAGCAAGTGACTCTTGACCTTTCTGCAAATTCTCGGGGAGCCCCAGGGTTCTTTGGCTGCCCTCTGGGTGGTCCCCCAAAGACCTTGCTGCAGATGTCTGCTCTTGCTAAGTCCAGAGAGCAGGGCTGGGAGGGGACCCATCCGGGGCTCTGCTGGAGGGTGGAGGGCCAGAACAGCTGCTCCTGCTGGGAGGCTGTGGGCTTGGGCTCTTTGTTTCCTGGCAGGTGTGGGGGAGGTCACGCTTGCTTTCTGAGGATTCCTTTTTCACGGGCACTGTCAGCCAACAATGAAATCTTTCTAGTTTTGACATTCTGCGAAAGGATACTATCAGCATCAAGACCCCAAATAAGGCTCAGATATTTATTCTAAGTAATTCTCAAAATGGAGATAGTTATTCCTGTTGCTTTGGAAGAATAAACAGAGCAGCCTTCCTAAGAAGGAACGTATGTTTGGCAGATATGAAAGGGAATGACCGATTAAGTACAAGTGTAACAAAATAAACCCAGATAAATCATCATCACTATGGAGAAGAGACAGATCTTTTATTGAGTAGCTACTAAGCACCAGGTACCGACCCCAGCTCTTTCCAGTACGTGTGGCCTCATGTAGTCTTGACCACAACGCTCTGAGAGTCGTATTATGCTCCTGTCTTAAAGATAACAAAACTGAAGTTCAGAGATTCAGTTGCTTGCACTTAGGCAAGAAGCTACTGCTGAGCCAAACAACTCAGATCTGTCTGAATCTGAGGCCCACATCTTTTCTATCAGACTGCCATAGTTACAGCGGGCCCGTGCTGAATCCTATGTGGGAGAGTTTCCTGGACAAGGAAGTTCACCCCTTTCTGGTCACTCTCAATGGGTCCTGCTCGCCTGCAGGTAACCATGCTCACCCAGGTCTGTGGATTCGTCTTCAGAACCCATCAGCCCCCATTCAACAGTCTGCTCTCCTCTTTGTAGCTCTCAGGGTTCTTGGTTCTCCAGCTTCTCCTTCCGGATGTTGGGATTCTGTGTCTTAGCTACTGTTCTGTGTGTCTGGGTCCCAACCACCTGGGGACTTCCTTTCTGGTGCTGACAGTCCTTGGTGTCCGCTCCCAGGTCTCTTGTGTGGCTACGATGGGCAGGTGGTCCTGGAGGCAACTGCCTGCCTCCCTTGTCATTGGGGAGCACTGGACTGCTCTTTGCACCATAGCTTTAGTGCAGTAATTCCTTTTTTTAGACAGAAATATCCTGACGGTACAATACTACCTGCTTTTGTGTTCTCAAGTAGCGATACTAAACATGGCTGTAATATGGCAAAGCTGTCAGGCCACTGAAAAGGTCAAGACCAAAATTCTCTTGACAGTTCTATTTGTTGGTTTGTTTGTTGGTTTACCTCTGTTTCTGGCGTTTGCAGTTCATGCTGGTGTCCCCTCCCCCCTAACCCCCAATCAGTGTAGCTTTTTTTTTTTTTTTTTTAGAACATTTTCAATTTTTAATCCTTTCTTTACAGGCTACCTGAGATCACTTTGGGTTAAGAAAGTTAGTAACTGCCACAAGCAAACGCCAAGCAGTGGCCCGTGTCAGTTTTCCGCAGAGTCCTGCTTTGGGGGTGTCTGCTCTGCTCAGGGGTGTCTGCTCACCCTCGCCGGAATCCATCGAGGCAGGGTTTAGTCCACAGGTCGCTTCTCCCCGTATTTCTTGGTGCACTCCTCGGCACTGGCGCAGAATTTTTTCCGGTCCTTCGCGTACTCCTCAGCGAGGTCGGCCCGAAGGGGGTGCTCGGGCTGCGGGTCGTTCACCAGCGCTACGAGGGCCTGGATCACTTGGCGGGCTTTCGTGGCTGGCTTCCAGTTTTCAGCGCTGATGACGGGCAGACAGACCCGGCCCTGCTCGTCGATGTTGGGGTGATAGATCTTCGTTTTAAAGGTGACCTTCGGTGGTTTGAAAGGGTATTCGGTCGGGAAGTTGATTTCGACTCGGAAGGCCCCCTGGTCGTAGGGAGGGTTGTCAGGAACGATGAGCCCCTGCCAGGTCAGCACATTGGCCTCATCCACCTGGATGTTCCGGAAGGCTTTCATTCCACTTTTCCGGATTTCCTCCAGCTCCTTCACCAGCCTCCTGCTGGCCGCCATCTCGGATCTGGTGCTGTTTTCCCAGGGTGCATCCTGGCTGGGCGGCTGGCTCTCCCCTTCCCCCACACTTCCTGGAGCGGCCTCTGCACTTCCGGGAACAGCCCCTGAACTTCCGGGAGCGGGGGAGGGGCCGGCGAGGCCCTGGGTAGCTTTTTATGCACAATTGAGTGACTTACCATAAACCTAAGATATGAAGGGCATGGGCTTCTGAGGTCTTTTTATTTCTTTTATTATTTTTATTATTTTTTAGGAGAGCTCCTTTGCTTACTGGACTCTGTTCTACATGATGGATGTTGCCTGAAGGGGTAGTATATTGTCAATTAAAAGCCCTACCTTGAGGAATAGATTACTGGTTCTCAACCCTTTTGTCACCCAAAAGCCCTTTATTATTTTCTTTTCTCATGGATGCAGTGTTTTGAAAGATTTGTTCTGAAAATTGCATTGGCTTTCCCCATTATTCTATTAATTTCCCAGAGACACAGTTTATTACATGGCGGAGTAAGATTTGAACCACAGTCTGTCCCCTAAAACCTGAGCTCTTGGCCCCGATGAGCTACAGGCCAATTTGAGGTAAGCACTGGGTTGAACCACATGCAATTGCTAGTGTTTATTTTTGACCTACAAAAATGGCAGTTTCATATACCAAACAATATTATTAGACTTAATTAATTGTTATTAAACAATTTCAGACCAAACCAATGCTTTAAATGTTGCTTGGGTAGGAAAACATACAACTTCTGGGAAGACGTTTGTAATAATGGCAATAATTTTAACACTACATCCCCTGCCGCGGGCCCTTCTCCTCATCACCCTGCTCTACCCAACCTGTACATTTCCACAGGCTCCTTAGGGTGGGGACATTAGCTTGAGAAACATTAAATTAGGTATAAAACATAAATTCTGTCTGATGTGGTTTTAAAAAGACTTAGTAATAGTTGCATATAGTGTCCAAATAGGTTTCAAATTCACTTATATGTTGTCTAGTTCTTTGTCCCCAGTCATGGAGAGGAGAAACTTTAAGGAAAAAGAGAGAGCATACGATTGGAGGAAACACCTCATGACTGGGCTTGTGTCCACTCTGAGTGAAGACTGAGATTTTTAAAAATCATTTCTAACCATCTGAAGTTTTCCTGTATAGAATTCATTTGTCGTCATCGTCGTCATCATCATCATCATCATCATCCAAATAGCTAATATTTATTTGTTTTATAGCTTACAAAGATCTCTTAATACATTGGAGTCTCCTAATGTTCCTATGAGACATATTATTTTGCAGATAAGGAATGACTGAGTGAAGCTCAAGTTCTTGGTAGTGGGATCTTTGACCCTAAAATAGAGATGACCCACAGGCCCTTCTGCAAAGACGGAAATGTTCTGCGTCTGTGCTACTCCGTATGATAATCAGCACTCGAAATGTGGTTCATATAACTGAATTTCAAGTTGGAATACTTTCTTATCCAGGGTCTACTGGATTAGACAGTGTGGCTCTGCAACCTGTGTTCTTTGCTTTGCTGCCTTGTCTCAGATAATGAAGACTGAAGGAGAGGGAAGGAATACAACATTTTGAAGGATACAATCTTTTTCCAGCACCGAAAGAAGTTGCAAGAAGTTACACATAAACTTTGCACATTTTCCTTGTATGGAGGCTGCTAGTTTATGCAATATTCTGATTTATCCGGGATTCTTAACTATATTTTCCCTCAACACCTCCAGGACAGGCGAACTCTCCAGACATATGGTCATAGGACAGACATGTCTAATTTCTACTCTGTTCTGAATCTTGTTAATCTGCTAACTGGTTAATATCCATTGTGAAACAGCTTGTATTTGGAGGTTCTTATTAGCTTGTGAATTTATTCTAAGCCTAAACTGCATTTTCCAACCTCCCCTTCCCCCCTCACTCTGCTCTTGAAATAGTGTCTGTTCACAGTTGAGGTTTTGTTTCTTGAGTATCATGCTATGAGGTCAGATAATTTGCTTAATTTTTTTTTGTGATCAGATATTTATCAGCATTTGCTGTAGCCTAAACTTTGAGAATTTTTTGCAAGTTTTCCTTTTGTTGTCCAATAAACAATGATTTCTTATGGCTTCATAAAAAACAATTTAAAAATTCTTTGTTAAATTTCACTTTATTCACTGATTCATCTAATTATTCCCTTATTACTAAAATCTCTCAACATTGCCAAGAAACCTTCTTGCTTTTCTACACTCTTCCTTGAGTGATGATGAGTGAAAAAAGAATTAGAAATTTAAAAAATTTAGAAAAACTTAAAAATAAAATTATACTAAGGAGATAGGTATGTGTATGTGATTCTTCTAAAATTTATGTATTTCTTTCAAAATAAATTTTTGCTAGGCTTTACAAAGAATTCATACTGGACAGAAAATTCAGAAATAATTTTCTCAAGACTTTATTGAATGAGTCAAATTAAAAATTATTTTTTTGAAAAACTGATATAAGGTGAGCAACTATTTATTTAGTAAAATAAAGACAAATTTAAAAAGAGAGAAAGAAAATGAACATTTTCTATCATTATCACTTCTTAAAAGAAAGGATATCATAATACTAAAACTATCGGGAAACAATCTCATAATAAAGAATAGCCACTGAAAGTGAATACATTTAGCTGTGTAACAATCATTGCAATTTCTTCTTTTTCTCATTTTGACCAGGACCTGGGAATATCTCAGGTTGGAAGCCATTTGTAGACAATAAGTTGAAGAAAACAAAAATCCCCGTGAACCCAATCTGCATGCTTTCCAATTATTTCATTGCACTTTATTGGAATAGTTATGACTGTGTCTTTGAAAGATGAGACCTGCATTTTTGTTGGTATTTCCTGCCACTCCCTGCCTCGTCTCTCTCCCTTTCTGTAGTGTTTGCAAAACATGCCTAAAGGCAAAGCAAGTGACATTCTATCAGCACAATTTTTAGAATTCTTGTTGCCTCTCCTTAGAAAATATTTATTAATCCAGCCAAAACAAGATGGGAGATAATGAATAGAAAATGTGTGACATTCAAAGCTGGCCAACAACAGTTACTAAGTGGGGGGTGGGGGAGTTAGGTATACTAGTTAAGAGCTAGGGGGTCGGAATCTGTTGGTATCCATTTCCTAGCTGGGTAAGGTTCTGAGAATCAGTTTTCCCATCAGTAAAATGGGGAAACCTGTGTCTTCCCACCAATTCAAGTTGTCGTGAAGAGTGAATGTCAGTTGGTTAAATGTCAGGATCTGGGCCATGGTAAGGGCCCAGTGAATGGCAGCCATTACTTTTATCTGCACGTCACTGGGCGAGGGATGGAAGGTAAAGGCGCTTTTGTGTTTCTCATTGTTTGAGGCACATTGTCACTGCTCACTAGGTATCAATACTAATCATTATAGAAAGTGGGTGGATGCTCTTTAGAAAAGGGCAGAAAGGGTCTGTGCAGGGCAAATGTCAGACTCTTTGATGTGCCACTGGGTCATAGCTGGTTTCTTAGAAACCCCGGCGGACTCAGATTTGCCTCCTGTTGAATGTCGATCTTCTCTGAGTCACGGGATCTAGCAGGGAGAACTTGAGAGAAAGCTCAAGTGTGGGTGGGACTCCCTGCCGAAAAAGCTGCCCAAGGAATGCAGGGGGCTGGGACCTCAATCATCAATGGCCTTTTGTGCAGGGAGCCAAGACTTTAGACGTTCCCTGGGAGAGCTTAGCTTTCAGAGAAAAGAAGCTCTAGAAAAAAGTTTGATTGTTGATGAAGGAAAAGCAAAGATATTTTTATTTTCATATTTATTCTGACCTTGTTTCTGTCAAGGGGCATGGGGGCTGGAGCAGGTCATAGGAGGACTACAAAACTCATCTAAATCTATTGGGCTAAGCAGCTGTCACTTCTCATGTTCTAAACAAGTATTATTGTATTTTTTGTCCATCAAAGCTGGCTTGCATTTGTTGGAGAGTTTTTGGTTTACGGGAGAAGACGATTTTTGCTGCAGGTGATGTTTTTTTCTCCTTTCTCGGCTGATCCCATCACTAGGGAAGGGCTCTTGGCAGCCCACAGGACTGCAGATGGTATTGTCTGAATGGAGAAGCATAGGATGACTCAAATGTTGGGGCTACAACTCTGGCAAATATTCAATACCACTAGGTTTCATTTCCCCCATCATTAAAATGGGGATAATATTCATAGCTAGCTTAGAAGGCATTTGTGAAGAACAAATGTGATAACACTGGCAAAAAGTTGAGCACAAGGCCCGAACACAGGCAGCCCGAGGCAGTGTCGATAGTGGGATTGCTGCCGGTGAAGTAGGTCCAGGCTTGACGGTTCACAGTTGATGTGGCTGGTTTCTGAGCTCTGGAACAACACCAGCCTATTTCCTTCCATGGTTGAGTCAGACTTTATTTGGAACCCAAGTCCAGCCTCCCACAGTTGTAGGAACTGAAGGTGAAATGAGGCAAAGGTGCTCAAAAACAGTAACACAATTCAAGAAAACAAGGCCTATTGATAAGTGGTGTCTTTTTTGAATCATCGGAGCGCAGTAATCGGTTGTGTGCAGCCTCTACCTTTGTACCTTTGTGATCAACACTTCTTATGGGGCGGTTAGGCTCCGACACGCGTTCTGCGGCTGTGCAACAGAGTTTTGTGTTACGTTGTATTTTTGGTTTTCCTGTTTCTAGCTAATCACTCTACTATCGGGACACAGTGCACACTTTTCAATACAGGGAGTGTTCTGTTTCCAAGTGCCTCCCAAGCTGGCCGTGTATCAGAAAAAAGCCAGGGCCATGGCTGTCAGAGGATCTTGGACCTTTACCTTGGGCTGACTTGGTGGATCTGGGCTGGGGCCTAGAAGGCCCATTTTTTAAAAAAAATATTCTTTATTGATTTCTTACAGAGCGGAAGGGAGAGGGATAGAAAGTCAGAAACATGGATGAGAGAGAATCATCGATCAGCTGCCTCTTGCACGCCCTTTACTGGGGATGTGCCCGCAGCCAACGCACATGCCCTTGACCGAAATCAAACCCGGAACCTCTCAGTCCGCAGTCCGACACTCTATCCACTGAGCCAAACCGGTTTCGGCTAGAAGGCCCATTTTTATTACCCATCCTGCTGTAGGCAGTTAGACAGACATGAGCAGAGCAAGGATGATGGGCCAGGGAGAGAGGGTCACCAGGAAAGCCCCACGGGCCTAGCAATGGACACTCAATTGTAGGATGGTACCTCGCCCTAGGGTGACTTTTCCTCCCCTACCATATCACTGGTCAAGTGGTTTGGAACCCCTGACCTTTCCTCCATAAAATCTATGCCTCAGTTTCAGCTCCAGGCCCAGATAAGCAATAAAGCCAGCCAGAGCTGATGTCCAGATCAGCTGCATTGAATGATGCACCTGCCCTGGTGCAGACTAACCAATCAGTGGAGATCACAACCCTGAATGAACACACCTGACAAACTGCCTAATTTTCTGTTGAGATCTTCTCACACCTCCCCTAAAACCTCCGCCCTCAAAACCCTTAGGATGGAGGACCTAGTGTGCTCTCCTTTCAGGGAACATCCCCATGCCTGTTCCTTTCCTGGCCTTCCACCTCTGCCCTCCTCCCCTCCCTCTCCCCGCCCCAGGTACATTACCATTACCTTCCTTACTCTCAAGCTTCAAGGGCCCTTCCTTTACCTCCATAACTTGTTTCCCAAGCCCATTTCTTCTAGGAATTACTTCTTCTGTCTCTGTAATTTACCAAACAAATGTTCTCTTACAGTTTGGGTCTGGACTTTGAATTCTTTCCTAGCCAGAACCCAAGTATGGAGGTTGCTGAACCCAAGGTTGATCTGACCCCAATGGTCAGACATATGGTGCTTTTCTTACTGCCTATAACACTGGGAGATTCTGATGGAGCCAGTTCATGGACCAGCACTTAGGAGCTGCTCTGTCAATGGAAACCACACACACACACACACACACACACACACACACACACACATGGCTGCTCTCCAGCAGGTAATAAATCCCTCCCTGGGATCAGAAGCTCAGGCCCTCCCTTTCCCATAGGGGATAGCCCTCCCTCCAGAAGATTTTGAAAGATAGGAAGATTTTGAACGATAAGAAGCCAAGCCTGGTCAGATTCCCAGGGATGGAATTGAACAGTGACTGATCACTCATCATCTGCTACTTGAGCGCCATAATAAAGACAAATGGGAACTTGGGCAAGGATCTCCCTATAACTCAAGGCAGCCAGTGCATTGTGGACCACAGGGTAGGCTGCCGGGCCTGAGAAGGGCTGCTGCTAGTTAATAGGTACGCACTGAGCTTATAAAACATTTTATTAAATGACAAAATTCTAAACATTGCACAGGGTCCTATCTTGTGGTCCGTTTGCTGACTAAATTCCTAGATGACTTTAACGAGCAAATGGCAGCCCATTAAAATGGCAGTCGTTTTGGGAAGAAAATAGCTCCCAGAAGAGGAGAAGGAAACCACCGAGCTGCTACTGTGCTGACAGTTGTCCCAGGAGCTCCTTCTCTGGCCCCCGGCTCGCTGCTGGAATCAAGTCTGCTGTTTGGGACACATTCGCCCCCATCCGGCTCGTCCTCCTGTGTCCCAGGGATACTGCTGGCCATCGCTGTCCAGTGCCCAGCCTTGCTGACTTTGGAGTGGTGGAGAAAACAAACACTCTGGTGTTGCTTTGCTTAATCAAGCAAACCTTTCTTATTAACCATGGGGGAAGAATGAACTTGTTTTTCCATTTTGGTACGATGGCCCCCCACCTTAGCTACAGTTTTGCTTTCCGTGGTTTTAGTTACTAGCTGCCAACCACGGTCTGAAAATATTAAATGGAAAATTCCAGAAATAAATAATTCATGTTTTAAACTGCGCACCATTCTGAGCAGCATGATGTCATCTCATTCTGTCCTGTTCTGCTCTCCCATACCCGGCTGTGAATCATCTCTTTGTCCAGTGTATCCACACTGCATGTGCCACCTGCCCATTGGTTGCTTAGTATCCATCCGGATTATCAGAAAGAGGGAGAAAGCCCATGTGCACATAGCTTATGTTACAGTATTTTGTTCTCTTTTATTACTGTTGTTAATCTCTTACAGTGCTTATTTTAGAAGTTAAACGTTATCATAGGTATGTATGTACCTGGGTAGGAAAAAGCATGGTGTATATAGGGTTTAGGATTGTCCGTGGTTTCAGGCATCCACTGGGGGCCTTGGAACATATCCCCCACAGATAAGGGGGGGACTTCTGTATAGAGAACTCAGCTTTCTTTCCAAGAGGCTAGACTGTGAGCCATAATCACGTAGCTCTACTAAGGCATCACACTGTAACCCTTTGTTTATGTGAGAGGTCACCGGACTTTTTGCTGTGCTTTGTCCTCAGATAAAGCTTTGTTTCCTGCAGACCAAAGGGGCAGTTTCTGACCTCTTTTTCCTCGCTGTATTTCTGAGTGCTCATTCAGTGCCCAGCCATGCTCCTGACATGGTTCTCGCTGTCAGATGCTCTTGGGAGGCGGCATTCTGAATATTTCTTTACAGTGCACAGCACTAGGCAAGAGTCCTTCACACTGAGATGTAGGAATAGTTTTAATAACTCTCGACATGATGAGGCTTCTGTTTTAGCTCCTATACTGATTTGTGCTAAATACGCTGTTCTAGAATGCTTGCCACCACGGATCCCTAAGTCAACTTGGAATTGACAAAATTTGAGGGGCAACGGAACAAAACAGTATTTGTTACATTAATGATGTTTATGTCAGCACTGTGCGTTGGAGCTCTCTACAATAATAGACATGTTTGCCATCTATCTGTTCTGTCCTGTAGGAGCTGCATGTGGTACTGAGCACCTGGAATGTGGCTGTGGTGGCTGAGGAACTTCACATTTAATTTTCTTAGACCTTATGATTTCTTAGAGCAGTTTCAGGTTCACAGCAAAATCAAGAGGAAGATACCAAGATTTCCTACATTCCTGACTCATGGGCGGCCTCCCCCATTATTGACATCCCCCACCAGAGTGGAAGATCATCATCAGCCAAGTTCATAATTTACGTCAGTGGTCAGCAAACTGCAGCTTGCGAGCCACATGTGGCTCTTTGGCCCCTTGAGTGTTCTAATGCCACTTCTTCAAAATAGACTTGCCCAGGCCGAAAACCGACTTCTGCACATGGGCCACGAAGTTTCAATCGCACTGTACGTGCATGCCCACACATGGTATTTTGTGGAAGAGCCACACTCAAGGGGCCAAAGAGTTGCATGTGGCTTGCGAGCTGTGGTTTGCCGACCACTGGTTTACATGAAGGTTCACTCTTGGTATAGTACACTTTGTGGGTTTGGACAAATGTATAATGACACATGTCCATCATCATGATGTCATACCGAGCATTTTCACTGCCCTCAGAGTCCTCTGTGCTTCACTCACTCTTCTCCTCCCCAACCCTGTCCCTGGCAGCCCCTAATTGCTTCTCTGTCTCCCCAGTCTCGTGTTTTCTAGAATGTCAGTTGAAACCACATAATATGTAGCCTTTTCAGATTGGCTGCTTTCACTTAGTGATAGGCATTTAGTCTCCTGTGGAGAGTAAGAAAAATTCACAAAGTAGAGAAATATCCAATTAAGTGACAACCTTTGTAATAAAAACTTATTTAAAATTAAAAACATATCTCTGAGAGGCAACCATGTCTTTTCATGGCCAGATAGCTCATTATTTTAATGCTGAATGATATTTTATTGTCTAGATAAACCACAGTTTATTTATCTATTTACTTCTCAAAGGTTATTTTGATTGCTTCCAAGTTTTGGCAATTACAAATAAAGCTGCCATAAACATCCATGTGCAGGTATTTTGGGTAGATGTAAGTTTTTAGCTTCTTTGAATAAATATGAAGGAGTGCATTTGCTGGATCATATTGTGATTTAATTTAATTAACATTTAAATCGAAAGAGCCAGATGTGGCTAATGGCTACTGTATTGGGCAGCACATTACACAGACTAACGCCTTTCCCAGAAACAATTTGAAGCAAACTAAGACAAAATAGTATAGCATTAAAAGGAGGAAAAAAAGGAGGGAAAAAAGCACGAGTGAGGCAACATGGAGCCAGAAAGAAGGCTAAAAATAGACACCAGAGTAATCTACATCCTGAACAAATGGACTGGCCCTGACTTGGACTCCTACTAGAGACACATTTGAAAAAGACACCTGGTCAACTACCCAAATGAGGATGCCCCAGAGCCCCAAACCAACTGTTTAGGAGAATTACAACGTAGTTCTAAGGTTAAGCAGGACTTCTTCCCAAGCATTCCTACGTCATCTATGTTGTTTTCCTGCTTAAAACCCTCCAGTGGCTTCCTAATGTCCTTAGCATAAAACACACAGTTTTTACCAATCAGAGTTCTTAGTTGTGAACTCTTGGTAATTTAATCATCAAAGAAAGCCATTGACATAATATTGTAATAACTATGTATGGTGCCAAGTGGATACTAGGATTATTGGGTTGGCCATTTTGTAAACTATATAAATGTCTAACCACTATGTTGTACACCTGAAACGAATATAAAATAATATTAAATGTCACCCTGTAATTGATAAAAACACACAAAACCTACCTTTGCTGCATATGTCCTAATAAAAGAGTAATATGCAAATTGACTGCACCTTCGCTACACCCAATAAACCATGCCCACCAGCCACTCCCACCAGCCAATCAGGAGTGATATGCGCCAACCAAGATGGCTGCTGCCCAAGACTAGGGCTGGGGCAAGGGTGGGGCTGGGGTGGAGCAGGGTGCTGGGAGTACCCTGCCCAGGGCCCGAGCCTCGGAGACTCAGCCAGAGGCTTGAGGCCTTAGTTGGGGGCAGAGCAGGGCGATTGCCCATGCTGGAGGTCAATCGCCCAGGGTCTGAGCCTCAAACAGAGGCAGCAGGGTGATCGCGCCTGCTGGGGGTAAACTGTCCAGGGCCCCATCCTCAGAGCATCAGCCAGAGACTTGCAGCCTTGGCTGGGGACAGAGCAGAGTGATCACACATGCAGGGGTTCCCTGCCCAGGGCCCGGGTCTCAAACAGAGGCAGCAGGGTGATTGCGCCTGCTGGGGGTCAACCGCCTAGGGCCCCATCCTCGGAGCAGGGTGATCAAGTGCACTGGGGGTCCCCCGCCCTAGACTTGAGCCTCGAATCCTTGGCCAGAGGCTTTGGGCCTTGGCCGGAGTGAAGCAAGGCAATCACAGCTAACTGGGGGTCCCCCACCTGCCCAGGGTCAGAGGTTTTAGGCCTTGGCAGGGGTGGAGGCGGAGATCAGAGGAGATAGGTGTGAACTGTAGAAGAAACACCTTTTCTGGCCACTCATTGGCTAAGCTCCTTGTACGCCACTGGTATTATTTTTAGTAACTTGGGTATAAGAATCCAAAAAAGTAATCTAGGCTTCTTCCACCACACTCCTGGAGAAAAAAACAAAGGTCTGCTGCTGGAGGGCTAAGAGATATCATATCCTTTCCTTAGGCAGTTTGGCTCAGTGGATAATGCCTAGGTGTGCCAACCTCAGGGTCCGGGTTATATTCTGATCAAGGGCATGTACCTGGGTTGCAGGCTCCTCCCTGGCTAGGACCCAGGTCAGGGCTCATGCCGGAGGCAACCAATCAAAGTGTTCCTCTCACTTTGATGTCCCTCTCTGTCTTTCCCTTTCTCTTCTACACTCTCTAAAAATCAATGGAAACATATCCTCAGGTGAGGATAAAAAAAAGAAAAATTAAGAAATGTCATATCCTATGAAAGATACATCTTGAAAATGCCTAAAGAAAGTTGTCATTTTTTCATGGTGAAGGGACCGAGTCTGGGTTGATGAAAACACCTTGGTGCCTGTAGTGACTGGCAGTGGAGGCAGCAGTGGGGTGATGGGGCTGGTGCCTTTTCCTGATCAGCCCGGTCGCCTCCCACAAAGAGGCCAGACTGTGGCTTAGGTCTGCTCCCTATGGGGAATGGGCCAAACCCATCAGTAGGACATCCCCTGAGGGCTCCCAGTATGTGAGAGAGGGCAGGCTGGGCTGAGGTGACCCCTTTCCCCCAGTGCACGAATTTCATGCACCGGGCCCCTAGTGTGTGTGTGTGTGTGTGTGTGTGTGTGTGTGTGTGTGTGTGTAAAGGTCATTGATGGGGTATGGGAGTGGGAATCATAGAAACCTCAACCAAGGAGGTGCAGGAGCTACTCAGAAAGTAATCGGGAGGAAGAAAAGACAGGTGGAGCCAGGGACCACAGTCCATGCCACACCACCAGCCACTTAGATATGGCTCCTGCCACAGGAGGACATTTCAGGCCACTGTGTGTGACCATCCTGCCTTCTATGAGATGCTGGACCCTACTCTGAAACTGTGGCCTTTGTTGTCCTCTGGAAACCACAGCATTTGACATATGGTCACGTGAACACTTGGCTCTACAAGCCCACAACTGAAAAACTGGTCCTGTCACTGCATATTCATGGCTGACCAAGGACACGATGGTTCCTTTACATCTTGGAGATGGTTTTGGTGATTTAAGGGGAACTCTTATTTGTGGAGGGATATGTTTTCACTCAGAAGAGGGCTGGGCAAGGATGAGATGCTGGGCCATCTGGGTTCTTTTTTGGTTCAGGTGTAACTCTGCTTTTGCCTTGGTGCTCTTGGTGCTCTTAGGTTCTTTGCTCCTAAGACCATCACCTCCACCACCATCAGTTTGGGTAGATCATGAGACAGATTTGGGAGAGAGTGACACCAGAACTTACGATCTTATTTTATAAGTGAAATCAACATTCTAAAGAATAAGTACAGGGAAAGGAATTGTTTCCTCTGAGGAAACTTAATATAAAATAGAAGTGAAGTGGGCGAGCCAGTATAGACTCAATTCTCAATCATTTATAAGGATTACCATGTTCCAGTCAGAGTGATATACTAGGGATACAAGATGAATAGGGTGAACAATCCAGGAGCCCGTTGGCCAGTACATAATATTAATAAAATTAAAGATCTGAAATTTAGAATTCAGAGGAGGGGCACCCAATTTAACCTGGGAAGTGTGAGTGAGTGAACCCGACAGATGATGGGACAACAGACCCGAGGCTTTCAAAAGAATGAAGAGAAGACCCAGACGGAGGGAGAGGGATTCCAAACAGAGAGAACATCTCAAGTGAGTGAGCTCTGAGCAGTTCCAAGGGATTGGTCTAGAAAGTGCCAAGTTGGAGAGGATGGAGAGGAAGTGATGTGGTCGGAACCGCCAAGCTTTCTGAAGAAACAAACATGGCAGCAATGTGTGAGGTCTCAGTCTGGTTGGAGACCTGCAAAAACAGTTTTGCTGACAATAATCTCACTTATAGGGGTCGAAAACAAGATGCTTGTCACATACATCAAGCTCATTCAGACAAGTGTCAGAGGGAACCAAGAGACTTAAGTCTAAGCAATATTGTTAATACTCTCCATCAAATGTTGGACCAAGGCCAAAGAGAGTGTTCTCTGTCATAAATTTTTTCCCTCGGATTTTATCCTGAGTGATATATAAAGCTTAGGGCTGTCTGATGAGAAACACTCTTTAAACCAGAAGCAATTGACATTTTGGTCTTGTAGAAGCTGAGTCTGTAATGGCTCCAATCAGAGAGGAATGGAAGTTACTTTTATTCAACAGAGTATCTTTGTTGGAGAGATTACAAAGCCAACATTAAGTCATTGAGCCTTCCTCTCTGCATGGAAAAACTGACTCAGTCAGCCTAGGCATAAATCAATGTTCTTGCTTGAAATGGCAAAAAAGCACTGATATGGGAATTGAGCTTAAAGGGTCTGGAGATACCCATCAGTCACAACCAGGCGCTTTTCTAAAGACTGGCCTACCAGGGATTGTACTCTTTAACATACTGGGGTTTATCAGCCTGCATAGTCATTCAGGAATTCAGGAATTATTTAGGGAGGCTCATCACCAGCAATGTGGGCCCAGAGGGTCACCGTGGCCAACAAGTCAGAGCAGGTCCCTGCTCTCAGGAAGCTCCAGTTCTGTCTGTGGGGCTTGACCATAGTCAGATCATAAGCAGGAGGATGTTGGGTGTGATTCATGCATGAGGGCTCTCTCTTAGAATCACGGACAGAGAATGGCTGGTGGGGAGTGGTCAGGAAGTGACGCTGGGCAGAGACTCCAATGATAAGGAGGCAGCCATGGAAAGACTCAGGGGAGGAAAGAGCAAAGTCCTTGAGGAAGGAATTCGATTGGCAACTTCACCAAGTTCTGTGTTGATTCCGGCTGAGGGCTCTGAACTCAGCCTGTCCTGGTTTGATCCCAGCTCTGCCACGTGCGAAATGAAGGATTTGGGGCATGTTACTTAACCTCTCCAAACTTTCTTTTTTTCCGCTGTAAATTAGGAAATATTACAGTATCTGCCATAGGTGCTTTTATGAGAGCATGTAGAATGCCTGACAAAGAATGAGCTTAAGTAACTGCAGCTCTTGTTCTTCAGTAATGAGGTCAACAACAGCAATGAGTGATTGTAGATAATGAGAACTAGATTTCTCCCTGTGGAAGAAAGAAGTTATAGTCAAACAGCATGAAGTCACTTTATTTTTATATATACACAGATTAACAGATACAGAAATAAATATATACAGGCATGTACACATGGCTTAGTGTACATACATACATATCCGAGCTCCGAGGGCCTTCAAACAGCAACACCCTTCAGCAATGAACACATCTGGCTCCATGTTGTGGTTTCTAAATACCATTCCCCAAGAAAAGGAGCCAGGTGTCCTGGGGGAAATTGCTAATGCTGGAGCTGCAGCAGGAAAGTCTAAAAGGAGTCTGGGGCATCGGGAGCAGTGCCAGAATGAAAAGAAGTAGTGAAAGAAAGAAAGACAGACAGGAAGGAAGGAAGGGAGGGAGGGAGGAAGGAAGGAAGGAAGGAAGGAAGGGAGGGTATGAGCTCTAACCTAAAAGAGTTTTCAATGACTGAAGCTGAAAATTTGAACAGCAAAACAAATAATGATAGTATGGACTTATAGACCCAAAAATAAAATAAATACCCACAAATTCACACTGATATAACCATTGATATAACCATTTACAGATGAACTACAAAATACATAATTAAATTGATAAATATGTGAGGTTGAAGGGATAACTCTTCCTTAGAGAGGAATTCCAACTAATACATGTAGCAGAAATAAGGGGAATAGCCAAGACTGGTTTGGCTCAGTGGATAGAGCGTCAGACTGTGGACTGAAGGGTCCCGGGTTTGATTCCGGCAAGGGCATGTACCTTGGCTGCGGGCACATCCCCGTTAGGGGGCGTGCAAGAGGCAGCTGATCGATGTCGCTCTCTCATCGATGTTTCTGACTTTCTATCCCTCTCCCTTCCGCTCTGTAAAAAATCAATACTTTATATATATATATACATATATATATGTATATATATGTATATATATATATATATATATATATATATGAAATAAGGAGAATGAAAAAAAAAAACACTATTAGAACACCATAGTAGTAATTGTAGCAGGCAGATCCATGGAGAAATGCTGGAAATAATGGGCAAAACTTGAAAGAGATACCTGTGTTGCTTCCAATATCTTCCTCAAAATGTTCATTTCTGAGGTGGTTTTAAAATGTGTCTGCACATGCTCTGATATGCCTTCTTCTAGGAATCGGAGTTTAATTCTTCTCCCTTTGAATGCAGTCTGGATTTAGTGACGTGCTTCTAAAGAAAGAAAAAAAAAAGGAAGCTGGGTGGAGGATATATGAGAACTTTATGGTATTTTCAATTTTTTCAAAGTCTAAAATAATTTTAAAAATAAAAATGTTAGAAAAGAATAAAGAGGAGAGTGGGGGCCAAGAGTGAACTAAATTATCATGGCAGGAATTTGGTAGTTAGTGTCTGAAATGAGTAAATTGAGGCACATTATTTTAGGCATGGGTTTGATGCTAAATGGGTAACTATTTGAAGAAACAGCTAAAAGAGCTAAAAGTGCTTGCTCCTGGGGAACAGGCCTGGAGTGGAGGGATAGTGGGCCCATGGGCTGCTATTAATTGCAGGCCTTTTAAAAAACTTACCCTAAACTTGCAAAAACAGTACAAAGATTTCTCCAAATCATCTTACATAACCATAGTACAATAATCTAAAACAAGGCCATTGACACTGATAGAACATTATTAACCATTTACAGATGAACTACAAACCACTACTAATTAACCTTCATTTTTGTTGTTGTTCTGCTAATGTCCTTTGGTCTGGTCCAGGCGACCTACAACCCCGCACTGCACGTGTCGTTTATCATCTCTTGTCCCTGTCCCCCAGCCTGCGGCCCTTCCTCAGTCTTCCTTTGTCTTTCGAGACTTTTGAAGAGTTTTGGCTGGTTATTTCACAGAATATTTCTGGGTCTAGGTTTTTCCGAATTTGAGCTTTGTCTGATATTTTATGCTTTTTTGATCACGTGCACATTGCTCTTGATCAAGATAAAAATGCATAATCCAAACAAATTCACACACCCCTTCTCCCCGCCACCCCCTGCAATGGACATTACCTAGGTGATCTTTTCTGATGTAAACTATACTCCCCATCAATAATTAATTTTTATATATTAAGCCTTAGCCAAGGCTCTTACTGTGGGCTTTGTTTTCTAGTCCCATCTTCGGTGGAGGTGAAGAACAAGCCTAATTTCCAGCCCACTCTCAGGATTCAAGCCGACGACGGCACAGAACAGATCTGCTTCCCTCGGTCTTGGGAGGAGACCAACTACAGAGTCCCAGCTGGGCTGCGGCCCAGGCAGAGGTGCCTGGGGGGGAGTGTTGAAAGGAGGGCAAACCTCCTCATCCAAAGGTTCTGGCAGCCCCTCTGAGGTACCCCTTGTCCCCTCCATTGCCGAGCACTTAGGTGCTGCCTCTTCAGGTCTGTGCCTGTCAAACACTTGCCTTTGGCCAATCTTAGCATCTCACTCTCTTTAAACAAAGGGAGCGGAGACCGCCGGCATCTCCAAATGCTCTCTCTCTGCCTTTTGAAGCTTTAAACGGCTCTTTGCACGGGCATAAATCAAAGGAGAGAGAGCTTATTCATTTAGCTCGTCAGAAAAAAAATCCCACTGTCATCATGGCAAATACAGGAGTTTATCCTTTTAATAGCTTTATTCTTTTCCCGTTAAGAAAGGAACTGTTCCAAGGCACTCATTCCATGCTGTATATTAGCCATTTCATTTTTCACGGAGGGGGAAAAATACCTTTCCGCACATGATTAATACTGCGGTGGAATATCAGGAGAGCCGGCCATGTGCTGGCTTTGGGCCATCCATCAGCAATTTCACATCTGTAATCTAGCCACAGCGAGTCAACGCGAACATCATGAACAAATCATGGCTGGTCTGTGGTCGGAGCAGTTTATGGACCTTGTGTGAGCCGGGCATGCATGCTCCCCCCGGGGTTTGGAAATGAAGATGATCTGAAGGACGGAGGCCACGCATGAAAAGAGGACCCACAGATTTTCGTCTTTTCAGTTCTTGCCAATGGGAGTTGAAAGCCCTGCCCTTTTCCCCGACGGGAGATCAGAAAGAGAAGCGAGGCTCCTTTTATAGATGCGAGGGGACAGGCACTGTCAGAACGGCGCTGCCTGCAGAATCAGAACCGTGGCATGAATAGGCTTTTGCTTTTCCTCTCCCAGGGGTCTGAGCTGTGAGTGCACCCTCACCACTCTGCCCCGTGCACACACTTCCCATCCGATGCTCAGACCTGGTGGAAATAGCACACTGTGTCTTGAAGCGAGTGGACTGGGTTCAAGTGCCAGTTCCCAACTTTGCATTTGTCTTTGTCGCTTACCCACTCTGACCCCCCATTTTCTCTGGGATATGGATATCCACCACTCAGGGCTGGTGTGAGGTTCCAGGGAACCATGCTAACTAACTAACATACGTGCTGGCTCCCGACACACAGTAGGTCCTCCAGGAACATGTGTTTCTGCTCTTCCCTCCCTCCTTCCTCTCTAAAGAGAACGCGGTGTCTCCGCCAGGATTAACCGATCAAGACAACTTTTCTGGAAGTGAGTTGAAGGGCAGATCCTTTAGGGGAACACGAATAGCTTTGTAAATTGCTTTCAAAAGTCACACCAAATCCTTCAGTCAGTTTTAAAGGAACTGTTTACCGCTGCATATGGCAGTCATTATTTGGAATAATAAACCCTCCGAGAATCTGAACATTCATGGGCCAACAGATGGGTCAACCTGCTTCGCAATTTAACAAAGTAATTTATTTCAATCACCGGGACAGGGCATGCGAAGATTACTAATTCAGTTCCCAAGCCAAAGGAGGCAACGCCGCGACGCGGCTCTGTCGTGCAGGCTTTATGGAAATGCACACCTGTTCAATCGGTGTGGAGACAGCCTTCATTTCCATTAGTGCTTCCTGTTCTTGGAAGGTGTGCAGTAAATTGCTGCAGATTCTTCTGCTGAAGCTCACGTGCTAATTGGTGTCAGGATGAGATAAAGATCTCAGTGAAAATTTATGTGCTGGCACAGGTAAAATTAAGGTCATCAAAGTCAGCTTTGGAAAGCAAAACAGAGCACATTCTCATAATAATTGGGCAGTGCGTTATTTTTTTTTTCCTTTTTCTTGAAGCAGTCCGTGCATAGTTTAATGGGGAGGAAGAAAAGCCAGGGTCATTTTTTGCTCATCTTTAAATCTGCTTCCACCTCCCACATCTTGACTTCATCTCTTTCCACCCATCCTCACTCAGGAGCCAAAGGACGAGAGGAATAGACGAGGTGGCCAGAGAGCTTCTTGGGAGAAGTTCACAGGTGCTCAAAAATGGGATTCGAGGTGTTAAGAAGACCTGGAGGTGGCAGTTCTGATCTTGGCCATCTTGTTGCCCCGCTTCCTGACACGGAGTTGGGTGGAACGTCTGTGATGATCCAGGGAGACTTCGCACAGAAGATGGCGTTGGCTCACGTTGGAGGGCTGCCGCGTGTTGGGTGAGATGAGTAATGCTATGTGATTGTTCGGCTGCCTGTTTTGAAAGGAAGATCCTTTTCTGTCTTCTGTAGTCTTTCTTTACTTGGATGCCTGTGGTTATTACTTCAATATAGCTGACTTCCTTCTTCCTCACCATCCTTCCCCAAATGTTTGTTTACTGAGTTGCCTTCCCTCTGCCAGAGGTCAGGCTAGCTACTGGGGTTCCAACCCCACTCCATCCCTTAGGAGGTGGGGAGGTGGAGGGGGGCGAGCACAGACACCATTGGAGGTAAATCCAGATGATGAGGGGACCCCTAGCAAGAGCTATTAAAAGATGCTTCTATTTTTTTCATCTTTATTATAGAAAGTATTATAGATGTCTCCTATTTTCCCCCCATTGGCCCCCTACACCCCTCTCTCCAGGACTTCACCACACTATTGTCTATTTCCATGGGTTATGCTTATACACACATACAAGTTCTTTGGTTAATCTCCTCTTCCGCTCTGCCCCAGCCTCTTCCCTTGGAGATTTGTCAGTCTGTTGCATCCTTCCATGTCTCTGGATCTAAAATGCTTATATTTCCTTAAAAGGTCTCCATGTTTATTAGGACAGTCAATAAATATCCCAACAGGGCTGCAAAATTGTGGTGCATTTTGCAAGTTTATCATATTTTCAACATAAATTCAAGAACCTTATATATAAATTCATTGAGAGGCATTGTCAAGAGTCTCAGTTTGAGAAATTTCATGATTGCAAGGCCTGGGCCCAGTGCCCCTTCCCATGTCCCCTACCCCTGGCCCTGTCTCTTCCAAGTACTTTTAGCTCAAAATGCCTCAAACTCATTTTTTTTTACCTTCCCCTCAATCACCAAATCAATGCTTCCTCCCAAAGATCCTCTTGCTGTGAATGGCAGCAACATATAGCACCCCTCTCTGGTCATCGTTCCTCCAAATCTGATCGGTTAGCAGGAGCTGTGGGTCCAATGTCCTAGCCTCCTCCTGTCCTGTCCCTCCTCACGTAGGTTGCCTCAGTTAGGACCCTGTGGCCACTCACCTGCATTTATAGCAGGCCTTGCTAGAGGCCTCTCCTCTTTCTGGCTCCCACTCGCACTTTCCATCTCCCCCCATTCTCTTGGCAGATTGATCTTCCTGGTACCCAGACCTCCCCCAGCTCCCTGTTTCTCACAGAATCAAATTAAAACTTGCCAGTCTGAGAATCAAAGCCCTTTCCAGAATAACTGCAACCTCCCTTCACACACTCTAAGCACAAGATAAATAAGAATAATACGAGACACTCCTCAAATGCATCTTTGCTTTTCCACCTCTGAGCATTTACAGATGCTGTTCCTCGGCCTGCAAGGCCATCGCTGACATTTGCTGAAACCCTACCCTTCCTTTAAAGTCCACATCAAATGCTTCAGGAAATCTTCCCCCCTCTCCTTACGCCCCTTGAGCCAGATGCGTGGTTCTCTCTTTTGAACAGGAGCAGCTCTTTGATTTTTTTAACTGTCTTATGGAACTTATCTTTTTCTGACTTGCATTCAATTCAATCCCATTCCACAGATATTTAGCAGGCACCCCTTAGGAGCCAGAGATTGTGGTGTGTGCAGGGGATAAACAAGATATAGAAGGGTCCTCTCCTTGGGGAGTTTAGAGTCTCATGGAGGAGGCTGGCAAGTAAATAAATATTCAATTATAATAAGGTAATGAAGTAGGAGTGTATCTGGTGGTAGTACAGAGAAGAGCTGCTTACACTCAGAGCTTGTTAGGAGGAGGAGGTTCAGTGTGGGGAAGGGAGAATCTATGGGCGATGCCCAGTTATTTACATTTTAATTTGTCTTTTCTAGGTGGACATGCTCTTGAGGAAACTGGCTCATTATCACTGCATCTCCTGTAGGTCTGAGTATCTTGCCTACACATCAGCACTTAAACAACTATGGGAAGACTTTTCTGTAGAGAATCTAAGTCTTAAATTTGCATGAAGGTCCCTGCTGGAGAAATAGCAATCTTGGGAGAAAAGGAAAATAGAGTGAAAGGCAGAGAGGATTTTCACCTTCAAAGCCAGCACCCTTTTCCAGAGCTTGGATTGGTTCATGTGCTGTCCCGTCTCCATAATCAATCCCATTTCACAACTTTTACAAAGAGATGCAGACTTTGGAGCTGACCTCAGGCAAAAGCGTCTCAAGTCAAAGGGCTTTCCGTGAGTGACCTCAGAAATGCCTCCGGACCTGCAGTGGGCTGGTTTTTGTAGACTCCACAGCAGGGGTTGGATAAGCCAATGCTCAGCACCAAACATGTTGGAATTTGGGAAATACATTGTAATCCTGTAGCATGCTGACTGGGGTCTATAGGTTGGCTAGCAGTTGACCAAGCCCTTTTCTTTTCCTTCCTGGGACTGCTCTGCTATTCTTGACCCCCTCATGGTGAGATTGATCACATGATTGTGGGATGTAGCGGGTTTTAAGGGCCACCACTTCATGTGGCCATGCTCTTTATCCTGCAACAAAACTTCGTTGAAAATGCAGAGTCCAGGATGGAAGCAGTTAGAGTTCCCACACCTCCACGGGGAAATTCTGTACATCTACACTGGGCTAGCAGGTGAGCAAGAAAATACCTTCCACTATGTTAAGCCACTGAGCTTTAGGGTTTATTTGTTAGAGCAGCTGGTGTAGGCCCAAATGATACACCCACTTTACACCATGCACAGAGACATGAGGACAAGGAAGCAAAGCCTCCCTAATGGCGTTCTGTGAAAGCCTGGCGGTGGGTGAGTGCTTGGTCTGTGGGTGCCCTCAGCGGGCCTTTGGCAGCCTTCGCTTCTGGATTTGTTCAATAGTAAGTTTGAAGTTGTTCTGCGTTAACTTTAAAAATTAGTAGTTTGACTGTGGATGCAAATTCCTAATAGCTTCAGCAACTGAAGAAAAATTCCCAGATGTTTCACAAAGCACGAAAATACTGTACATTGTGTTTTTTTCCCCTTCAATGGGAAATTATTCACAGGGTAATAAAACGTTGTTTTTTCAGTAAACAGATTATGTTTCAGCCTGCGGTGTGAACACTTAAATGGAATGATGCAATATGCCACTTTTTAAAAGAGGGTTTTAAACATGTCAGTACGAACCTTTCAGTCCTCTGTCCCATAAATTCAACTTTTTGAAATGAAATCAACCTGAGCCCTGTGAAAGCTCCTACTGCTCTATCAAAACCAGTGAAATTTGCCTGTTTATTGCCACCTATGGAATGCGGCAAAGGAACATTGCTTTTCACCTGGGACAATTTCTTCAACTTTACACCAAGTGAAATTTAATTGCTTTCACTTCCTAGAATCGTTAGGTATAAGTCCTGTAGGAGGCGGGGCCAAGAGGAAAAGCTGAAAAAATACGTCTGTGTTTAATACATTGCACCTTGGAAGTGTATCCTTCCTCCCTCTACTACTGGTTGTGCAGCAACTTCCAGCTGGAAAAACCACTTTAGAAAAACTCAGGAGGGAAATTGCAAAGGAAGAAGGAGGACCAGGGATCCTGTTGGGAAGAGGCAAAACTGACACCTAAAACAATAACACGTGCCTTGATCGATATTGTTAGCCACGCGATGGGAATAGCTGATAATTCCAAGTTCGTTTTCTGAGAATGTTTTGGTCTTCACAAAAATGCCTAGTAAGTGCAATAGTAGGTAAGCCCACAGAAACCCTGGCAATCCCTAGTCCAGGCATTGATTGTATCACCTCCAGAAAAATCAAAATCATTCGGGAGAAGAACCATACGATCATTTTTGTTCATGTTACAACAGGTTGTTTCACTTTTCAAAGGGATTCATGGGTCCTTTCATATTTAATTATAAATCATAAGTGATTTATAATTGCCGAGTATTTGAAGAAAGATTATGGTAATTATTTGACAGGCAGGATGAGAAAGGGTGAAATTAAAGACCCTGGTTAAAGTCACTGCCAGAAACGAAGATGACCAATCTCTGCACTGGCGATGAGACAAAAAGAAGATGGCAGCCATCAGAAAACAACACGTCCCGGTCACACGCCATGTACAGCGAGGCACACCTGTGTCTCTTGTTGGAGATGTCCTCCTTCATTGGTCAGGACCCCCTGATCATGATAACCTGCAAAATGCGCATTGTAATTGCAGAACAGGACAGTGTCAGTAGCTGGCTGAGACTTGGAGACCCTTCACTCTTCGGAGAATACTAAGGATGAAATATTGAGTTGGAAAATGTGCAAAGAAGAAACATATCATGACTTTTTCTTGGGATACATATGAGAGGGGGAAAGACACGTAAGTGAGAGCAGCAATTCCTCTGTAGGCAGGAACTTGCAATGTACACATGATGGTTTAGAAATCTTAGTCTTTTTTTTTTTTTTAAAGACAATTCTTTCCTAATGGATAGTTATAAACTGTGCGCATGGATTTAAAAAGATTAAGAAAGTAATCATTTTCTCCTAAAGAATTTCAAAATGTGGGTAATTTTGGTGCAGAAAACTGAACTTGATGAAAGTCTCTATATTTCACTATTTGATTACCTGAACTTCCATTTACTTTGAAGGCATATTTTTCAAGAGAGGAGGATAGAAGATATTTCATTTGACTGTTCATTAGCTTGATTTAAAGCTTATAAATATTTAGACCAGTAGTTTTGGGGCCTCCATCTGCACTGTTGAACCAGCCTACACCATCGTTAGGGGAGGGCCTGCCCCCCTGTCTCCACAAATCAACCTAAAAATCCTCGGCTTCTTCACGTTCTCTCCCTTACACACAGCAGATTGTAAAGATTTTTCCTCCTGTGAAATACCTCTTGATATTCACTTCACTGACTTTCACCCCAATGTGAAGTCTGGTTACAAGGGGGTTCTCTTCTAGGATCTTGAAGTTTATATCAGTCAAACAGACCTAGTTAATTAATTGTTAGAAACTGTTCAAAGGGGGATGGAGCTAGTTAAACATAAAGACATTAGATCTGTTCAATCTGGTAGCACAAAACGACACTCAAAGAGAATGGAACTCAGGATTGGTGTCTTGACTTATGACTGCTTTGAATCTCACTGCTCAAAAATTATATTCTTAAAAGAAAGCCATGGTGAGAGGAGCAGAAGCTAACGCTGACATATCCGTCTTTGATATGGAGGTACAGTAGGCAGACATGAATCTACCCAGATTAAAAACAAATGTGTAATGGAAGTTGAAATATAAAGAATTTCTCCATTTATCTTCCTGACTAAAGGGAGAAAAAAACATCGTACACATTGTAGATCATTTGAGTTTTAGGCTGATGATTTGAAACATTTTAATAATAATTCAGTGGCTCTTTTTGAATATCCAGATGTTAATAATGGTTCCCTGCGATGTGATTAGGAATGAATCTGCCAAGGAAAAATGAAGCCTTTTCTCTTGGGGGAAGTTGAGTTACTTCTGTTATTTTCCCAGGGTTCCTGGGGAAGTCTATCAACATGTGAATAAATGATGGGAATGGGAGTCTGGCTGGTCACCATGGATTTATCAGCCTTGTTTGCTGAGTTCGACCTTTATTATTTATACAATCGGCTTGAAATATGACAAATGCAGTAACTTTCCAATTATTTTATTTCTTGAAATCAAACAGTCCTTATAGGTTTTGAGTTTGAAAAGTCTGTGTTGTTTTAATAAAAGTTTCTGATGCCATTGCTTATGAAGGCCATGCCTTTTTCCCAAATTAAGAAATGACATGAATAACAACTAGGGGTTCCCTCCTCTAGATTAAATGTTCCTGGCAGAAAAAGTACCATTCTTTAAAAAGAAATAAAACATTTAAAATCCAGAAGCCTCTCTTAGAGATGCCCAGTATGCTTAGATAATTTTTATTTCATTGTTCTATGGTTGATATGACACCTGCTTTAATTTTTCTCGCTCTCTTTTTAATCCTCACCCAAGCATATTTTTCCATTGATTTTTGACGAGACAGAGAGAGGGGAAAGAGAAAGAGAAATACATCAATGTAAGAGAGACACCAATTGGTTGCTTCCTGCCTGCATCCTGACCAGATTAAGTCTGCAACAGAGGTACATGCCCTTGACTGGAATCAAACCCGGGATTCTTCAGTCTATGGACTTATGCTCTATCCACTGAGCCAAACCAACTAGGGTTAATTTTTCTTTAGTATTTCATGTATGATGCTAGGGTTGTCTTGGGTCTAGAATCTCAGAATAATTATGTTCAAGCATTAACATAATTATTGGTTATTGGGGAAATAATTTCTGGTCTTTATTTTTATAATCTTTATTTATACTTAAGGAGTTGAAGCATTTATGGCATAATATCTAAAAATAAAGATATATCTGCAATGACCTCTTTCTATACATGACTCATTATTCAGTTAATAAGCATTTATTAAGGCTGATTTGTTGTTAAATTAGAGCTTTCTTTTAGCAAAACCAAAATTTATCATGTGAGAAATGAGAAGGTCATTACTCTTCTAGGAGCATTTCTTGGACAGTGATTATGTGTAGCCTTCTGCAAAGAAGCAGAAGGTAAAATAGCACTAATAACAATAGATGGCCTAGAAAGCTAACATTGATCGCATATAACAGGCCAGGGAAAGAGGGAAACACGTTACATGACTTGGTTTCTTTCTCCAGCACCTTTGGAAGTTGATAGTACAATTATTCCCACTTAGAGATGAAGAGCCTGAGACTCAGTCTAGTTTAGGAATTTTCTTAACATCACACAGCTAATGACAAAGTCAGGACACAATCCCAGGAAATGTGCTTCTGGAGCCATCTTTTCAAAGGGTGGTTCACAGACCACTTTCTGAGGACCGACAAACAAGGTCAACATACTAATGGTTCAATGCTATTTGCCTTTTTTTTTTTTTGTATGCTGACATTTACAGTGAGGCACAAAAGCAATGAGAGGTGAGCTGGCTCCTTTGCAAGAGTGCGCCTTTGCAAAATGCTACCCCTATTCAATGCCCAATAAATGCTACTACCAGGGTGATAACCTTCTCATTTCTCAGATGACACATTTTTGTTTTGGCACTGTACCTGTGATCATCATGTTCTTCACCACCATGTGCTCTTGCGGGGGAAGAAGAGCCAGTTCCACTAAAAAATGTCCTTAATGGAGAAGCAGAAAAAAAAATCATTAGTTTTATTAAACCCTGACTGTTACGTACACACCTTTTCAGTATTCTGTGTGACTAAGTGGTACATGTGCATGGCCCCTTCTCCTGCACATACATGGCTGTACTAACAAGAAGCTCTTGAGTTGAGAGCTGAATAGTCACGTCTTTTCACGGAGCCCCTTTTCACTCGATAGTGCTGCAGGCAGACTGTGGCTATTTAGTAGATCTTCTTACAAGAATAAACAAAGTAGGCTTCTTGTGCCGAGGAAATCACTGGTAGTATTTATGGCTGGTAATAAACATGGGCTTTTAAGAGAAAACTATCTGCAATAACCTCGTTCTACACATGACTCATTATTTAGTTATATGTAGATGGAAAACTTATATTCACCATCATGAGCTCAATCGTTTTAGAATAAAGACTTTCCTGATGACATCAGAGGTGATAGTTACATGTGATTTTTTTTTTATGAATAGTATATAATTTAGTGAACCAATATTTTCCCAGCAATCAATGCTTGATGTTAAAAAATCATGTATGGGTAGGTAAATGATTCACTCAAAGTGCAAAGTAGAAAACAGATTGCAATGTAACCAAGTATCAAAGGTTAATTTGTGTAGTTTCAGAATCCACATTCTAACTAACCTGTCAGAAACTACTGCTTATTCAGTTTTGGTGCAGCATCAAAGAAGAAGAGCCACAATTACTGATAAAGTTATCAGAAGGCTCTGCCCTTGTCTAACCACCCAACTGCCATATCAGACACTCTTCATATACTTCAATCCATGTAGCTTACTGCAACAGATGGTATGCAGAAGCAGATGTGAGAATCCAGCCATGTTCTATCAAATTGGACTGAAAATTAGGTTTACATCACATGAAGCCATGCCTTTTCTAAACTTAAAAGTTATACTGGTAAAAGTTTTAATTCTGGTAAAATACACGTAACATAAAAGGTATCATCTCAACCATTTAAGATGTACAGTTCAATATTGTTAAGTACATTCACATTGTCATATATCCTATCTCTAGAGCTCTTTTCATCTTTCAAAACTAAAACTCTATGTCCAAACAACTCCCCAATGCCCCATACAGTGACATGAGATCAACCCCAGCCTAACTCATTCCCTCTCTCTCTCTCTCTCTCTCTCTCTCTCTCTCTCTCTCTCTCTCTCACACACACACACACACACACACACACACACACACACAACTATTAAAGTCGCAGCTCCAATGCACAGCAATTGTGTGGCTTAGATTGGGTCACTTATGGAAGCTATGGCTTAAGGGAGTAAGGAGCTCCACAGAGATGCTAGTTCGTGAGCTGGCTGTGGCACAGAGTCCATACGACTATGTATGTAGAAGCCCTTTGTGAAGTGTAAACATTATACTGGTGCAACATAGATTTTAAAGCAAAGCTCTGAAATGCTTTCATCCATGCAGTATTTTTAAAAAAATTATTTATTGATGACAGAGACATCAATGTGTTTTTTTTACTTATTTATGCATGCATTGGTTGATTCTTGCATGTGCCTTAACTGGGGGATCAAACCCACAACCTTGGCATGTCAGGACAATACTCTAACCAACAGAGGTACCAGCCAGGGCTCAGTACATGCAGGTTTGTGCACGGGTACAAGAAATCTCACGAGGCTGCAATCCTGCCCTCTCTCTTCCTTTGCATAATTCACAACTCTGTAATTATGATATTGCTATAACCAAGTAGGTAGGCCTCTCCCTTTCTCTCCTCATCCCTGGCAGCCTTTTAAGCCAAATTCTCAATTACAGATCTTGCTGGAGGTCCTCTTGGACCTTTGGTTTGTTATTCCAAAGCGCTGTTGAAAAGAGTTTAAAGGTATGGACACGTTTAAGAATAATATACTTACTGCTCTGAGCCTTTTCTTTCATTCTGCAATATTTGGCAAGCTTGTTATGGTTGTGAGAGCTGTGGACGGGAGCTCAGGGCACTGGCTGGGTTTTGATCCCTACTCTGCTCTGTGTCCCCTTGGGCCACTGTGTAAAATAAGAAGGCTGGCTCCGTGGTCCACTTTGGGCCGTGTCTTACCAGCTCCGTCTGCCATGACAAAATACCAAAGGCTGGGTGGGTTAGAAAACAGGAAGTCATTTGTTTTCTCACTGTTCTGGAAGCTGGATGTCTGAGATGGGTGCCGGCACGGCTGGGTGCTGCTCAGAGCCCGCTTGTTGGCTCCCGGCAGGCTGCTTGCCCGTGGCGGCCCCATGGCAGAGAAAAAGAGCGACAGCAGTTGGAGGGGAGAGTTTCTTTTTCTTTTTAACTCCACCTTTGATTTCCTACATGATTTAAAAGACAAATGCATACAAAATAATTATAAATCTATGTCCCTGGGCACACAATTTATAAAGATGCAGTTTGCAACACCAATGTCATAGAGAGTGGAGCTTTATAGGAGTGGTCGTATGCTATTGAGGTTAAGTTGGTTTCAAACCAGATTGTTATAAATTTAGGATGTTAAATGCATTCCCATGAAGAAACAGTTAGCAAATATACACAAAAGATGATGAGAAGGAAATCAACATGGCTCACTACAAAAAAAAACCCCCAACTTAACGCAAAGGCAGCAGTAATGGGGGAAATGAGGAACAAAAAAAGGTATAGACATAAGTAAAATAAAACAAACTGGCAGAAGTCCTTCCTGACACTGATTACTTTAAATGTAAATGGATTAAACTCTCCAAACAAAATGCAATGATTGGCCAAGTGGATAAAAAACAAACTAACAAACAGAAACCATCTCTCTCCTCATAAGGGCATTCATCCAACCATCAGAGCACAACTCACAATCCCATCTAAACTTAATGTTCTTCCAAAAACCCCATATTCAAATTCCCTCATACTGAGGGCTAGGCCTTCAATGCATGAATTTTGGGAGACCAAATGGGGTCCATAGCAAACCCTATATGGTCTAAGTTATGAGTCCATGTTGCATGTGAACTGTAATACTAACTACGATGAAATACCAGGAAAATTGAGGTGCAAAAATTCCAAAAAAGAGCTCATCCTAAGGAGAGTGAGCATAGGCCTGTAGGAAAGCAGCCGTCATCTAAAGCAATGTGAGAAGAATCACAAAAGCAACAGAGACAACAGGGTCTACAGAAGTTCGTGGAAAAAGAGAACAAGTAAGACCATGATTGTTTAACCACAATGCTATGCATGTGAAATCAATCCTATATAATAAAAGGCTAATATGCAAATTGACCAAATGGCAGAACAACTGGTCACTGTGATTCGCACTGACCACCGGGTGGCGGGTGCTCAATGCAGGAACTGCCCCCTGGTGGTCAGTGCACTCCCACAGGGGGAGTGCCGCTCAGCCAGAAGCCGGGCTCACAGTTGGCAAGGACAGCGGCAGTGGTGGGAGCCTCTCCCCCTCCATGGCAATGCTAAGGATGTCCGACTTTCAGCTGTTAGTCAGACATCCCCTGAGGGGTTCCAGACTGTGAGAGGGCACAGGCTGGACTGAAGACCCTCACCCCCCAGTGCAAGAATTTCATGCACTGGGCCTCTAGTACAAAATAAGATTGAAAATAAACTGTAATTGAAAATTAATAGGACCTATTCATTCAGCAGTACTCATAGCTAATAAGCAAAGTCAAGGCTGGGAGAATCAGGAGGAGGAGGAGGTGTTGCCCTGAATTTTGAAAGATGGCAAGATGTCAAATAAATGATGATGGGGGTGGTGGGTGCTGGGCAACAAGCACAGCAATGGAAAAGTGCTTCTTTGGAAAACAGGTGAGTCAACTGCTTACCTTGGGTTTAGTTGGGGAGAGCCTGGACATATTGCTTCAACCCAAACAAGTCTACTGTAAGCCAAGCTAAGAATATGTGATGCCTGGGGAACCTTTTTAGCTTATTGACCATCGGAGTGGGCTTTGGGGAAATGAACCTGACTGCAGAGTTGAGGACTGCCTGGAGCAGGGCAGAGCCGAGCAGGGAGACCAGTAAAAAAAGCTAGTGAAGTGGTCTTGGGTGACTTCTGTGTCATAAACATCTAGGACACGTGTCTAAAAACTGACAGCCTTGGGCTTATTTACCACCAGAACCCACAACCACTCTTCCAGTTCGGGCTTCTGCTCTGGGCAATCAGATTTATTTCCTCCTGTATATTGTTGTATTCTCTTTGTGTAACAGACAGAGGCTCTGCGTGCATCCCGAGAGGTGTCCGCAGCCGAGACAGGAAGTTGTTTCCAGGAGCAGCTGGGAACACTGGGAAGGGCTGGCACTTCCCTGGACCCTACAAAGCTCCTCTTGGGCAGGACTGGCCCTGGGAGGAAGGGAAGCAGGAGAGCAGACCCTGCTCTCCACCTGGGAGCTCCATCCTCAGGGAGAGATGTTGGCCAGTTGGCAGTGCCCCTGACACCGACCAGTTCCCACAGCAGCCTGTCTGGTTTTGCAGCCTTGAAATTGCTCCCACCTCTCCCGCCGTGGGCCTGTGCCGAGGGGCCACATGGGTGCGAACCCCACTGCGTCCGGCCGTGGGGAGCCTCTGCCCTCACGCCCACTCCCGAGTTTGTTTATGGGCACATTTCACATGCGTTCACACAGATCGCATGGTTTCTTCTTCAAGGGCCTTTTGGGTGTTCATTTTCTGTGAAGCCACCTAAGAATGCTATGTCCCCCACCCCCAGAATGTCTTAAGCACTGACTGTCAGAGCTACCAAAGATGGAGCAGGTGCCAGGCCCCCTTCACCTATTACTACTGTGTTACAAGACACTTCAGCCACAGCACTTTCCAACAGCTTTACTGAGATAGAATGGAGACACAAATACACGCTATGTATTTAATGTGCACAATTGGACGCATGTGGGCATATATACACACCTGTGATACTATCACCACAATCCAGGCAATGAACATGTCTACCCCCTTTAATTTTCCTTTTCACTCCCATTGTGCTGAGCCTCTCTGTGCTCAGGGAGACAGGGCCAGGGTCTCCCCTTGGGCCTTCTCTGCCTCTGCACTGACGTTCCCTCTCCTAGGCTGTGCTCCGCCTGCCAACATGACCCCCAGCCCACTGGTTGAGAGGTTGTGAGCCGTGCCACACTCTGAACGGGGGCCTGCAAACTCTCAGCTCAGATATACCCTCCCGAGGTTTGTTGCCTATGTTTCTGTGAAACCCAAAGCGGGCTCCATGGGGCTGCAGGTGCCTGGGCACCTACCGCAGACACAGGGCATTGGGGGCTGTCTGCTGGTGAAAGGGTGACAGGAAGCCAAGAGGATATCTGACGTCAGGCAAGGATAGATATTACATGTTGAACTCAAGTGCCATGTTTCTTTCTTCCTGTGTGGATTTAATTTTAATTTTTCAATTGCAGTTTACTTTCGATCTTATTTTGTACTAGAGGCCCAGTGCACAAATTTGTGCACATGTGGGGTCCCTCGGCCTGGCTGGCAATTGGGGCCAATCAGGGCCATCTCGCCTAGTCACAATCAGGGCAGACTGGCAGGAGGTTGGCTGGCCGTGGGAGGTTGGCTGTGGGAATGCACTGAGGGGTGGACGTGTTCATTGTCTGGACTGTGGTGATAGTATCACAGGTGTGTGTATATGCCCACACATGTCCAATTGTGCATGTTAAATACATACAGCGTTTTGTGTCTCCATTCTATCTCAGTAAAGCTTTTAGAAAGTGCTGAAGTGTCCTAGAACACGGCCATGGGCTCACAGCAGTAACAGGAGATGGAAAATGGTAAACAGCCAAGGTCAGGGGCAGTTAGGGCTGCCTGTGGGTGGGACATGGGACCCAGTGCAGGGACAGGGGACACAACATGATGGCAGAAAGCAGTGGGGCATCCAAACGCTGAATGGGCACAGAACACTGCCAGGGGGGTGCCAAAATCCCGGGAAAAGGGTCTGCACTCCCAGCAGGCCAGTGGAGGCGGAGGTGAGACAGAGGCAGGGCCAACTTATCTACTGGTGTTCATGGAAACTTCAGGTCAATACACACAGTTGCTTTCTAGAAAGGTCCTACCTCTTTCCACGGGCACCAGAAAGCTCTACTCCACATTCTCACCAGCATGTTCTGCTTCTAAACCTCTTGGTCTTCATCAAACTGAAAGGAGAAAAAGATGTCTTCTCATAATAGTTACAATTTGTGTTTCCTATTATCTTGAAAGAGGCTGAGCATCTAACACGAGCGCCTTTAAACATCCAGTCCCGCCGAGGCCCGCTTGGCGTGAGCGGCGGACAGAAGGGAACAATAACTCAGAAACAAAAGTCTCAATCGGCCGAGAGATCGCTGAAACCAGTTCCCGGAGGACAAGCACATGTCTTTTCCCTTTTGATCTTCGCTGGTGCCCCAAACGCACTGGGAATGTGTGTCGGGTTGAATTTATGTCACTTGGGTGTAAGAGGGGGAGCCTTTTTCATATCTGCCCTTCAAACTTTGATGTTTCCCTTTCAAGAGTTTGAAAGTGCTTTCCTGAAAAATTCAGTTCAAAGGGTTCAAGTTTCATTTCTTATTATAACCCTACTGCCTGAAGGTCCCATTAAACAATAATACTATTATTTCCATGACTTCGTTGTTGTTTTTCCCACATCACTGTGTCTCTGGATCTCAGCGTCTGGGGAGAAAACCTTCTGAGTTGCCTGGACCCCAAACCTGGATGAGGGATTTCTCTCCAGCCTGCATTTGCTCCCAGGTTTTTCCTATTGCACCAGCCAGTGTTCATTGTCAGGGAGGTACAGCCTTGTGGTGCATCGCCCTTAACTGTAGGACATTTACCAAAGGCGTGCTGACCCCAGGGAAAACGTTAGTAGGATCATCCACATGATAGCCAGTTTTGAAAAATTCCATTCGAATGCAGCAGGACATATCAAGATCTTTAAAAAATAAATCATTTGCTGAAACCGGTTTGGCTCGGTGGACAGAGTGTTGGCTTGCGGCCTGAAGGGTCCCAGGTTTGATTCTGGCCAAGGGCATGTATGTACCTTGGTTGCGGGCACATCCCTGGTGCGGGATGTGCAGGAGGCAGCTGATGAATGTTTCTCTCTCATTGATGTTTCTAACTCTCTATCCCTCTCCTTTCCTCTCTGTAAAAAATCAATAAAATATATTTTAAAAAATAAATCATGTGTGCCATCTGACTGCAACCATTAAAACTTTCTATAAACGTAGACCTACACAGCCGATAAAGAATGTACAACATGAAGCTTTTCCGACACTCCAGTATTTTAAATGTTAGGATAAGAGGGTGAGTGGCAATAAAGCTGTTATCTATGTTCCCTGTCCTGTTCTCTCAGGAGTGGGAAAATACCGATGTTGAGCCACCAAGTGCCACGCTAGACGCCACGTTGAGACAAACACCAAGAAAGTAGTTGGTTTACCAGCCCAGGATCTGCGGGGAGGCACCTTTTTCTGGGAGGTGCCAGCGTGCTGCCGATTCTGTCACAGGGGCCGTCTCCCATTGGTTTAAAGCACTGCCCGCAGTGTCCTTGTTTACGTGCAAATGCATAACTTGGAACAAACAAACTGACCTGATATCTGGGATTTAAAAAAAATTAGCTAATCAGCCCTGGCCAGGTGGCTCAGTTGGTTAGAGCAGTGGTCGGTAAACTGCGGCTCGTGAGCCACATGTGGCTCTCTGGCCCCTTGAGTGTGGCTTTTCCACAAAATACCATGTGCGGGCGCACAGGTACAGTGCAATTGGAACTTTGTGGCCCATGCACAGAAGTCGGTTTTCGGTTCTCAAAAGAAATTTCAGTCGTTGACCTTTGGCTCTGTTGACTAGTGAGTTTGCCAACCACTGGTTTAGAACATTGTGTCACCATATACCAAGGCTGTAGGCTCCATCCCCAGTCAGGGCGCACACACACACACACACACACACACACACACACACACACACAAGAATCAACCAATAAATGTATAAGTAAGCAGAACAATAAATCTCTCTCTCTCTCTCTCTCTCTCTCTCATCTATTTTTTTTTAAATTAGGGAATCGGCCATCATCTAGCAGAGAAGCGACTCTATCTAGGTGAGAGAAGGGGGTGGGTTAGAATGTGGGTGTTGCTGTGATTGGGGTGGATGCACAGGGTCTTACAGCCGGGAGGGCGCACACGATGCTCCCTTGCCCTGGACCCAACAAAACCTGCCGCTGCTGCTGCACACGTTCCTTCTCTGGGCAGCTTGCCCACCTCTTGTGGTGGAGATGGGCCTCCTGCTGTTTGTAGACTAAGGACTAAGCTCCCGGCTGGCCTGTGCTCCATTTCCAGCTGCAGCCCCACCCTGGTCTCTGCTCCTCTGCTGACCCCTGCCCCGAGGGAATTACTTTTCATTTCCCCCCAAACCAGCCTGCTGCATCTCCTCCCATTGCCGTGGCTCGCACTGCCACTCGTCTAAGGATTCAGGGCCCCATTCAGAAACATGCTCTTCCTAGAAGCATTGTGACTATGTGACTATGTGACATTGTGACTTCAGCTCCTGATCCCCAGGCCAAGCAGACACCCCTTTCTTTGAGGACTCCCTGACTCTGCAACACTGCTAGCACAGCAGCCCCAGCTCTGTAGGACTCCCCCACTTACCTGTCTGTCCCCCAATGGCAGTCTAAGCACATGGAGGGCAGGGGCCGGGCAGTAAGCCTCTCAGCATCCCCAGCGTCTCTCCCGGTGTCAGGTAGATAAGCTTCAAACCTTTTGGCCGAATAAAGAACAAATGCCTGGGTGTCATAGAGAGGGTCCCTGGTGATGCACAGAGGAATTTAGAAACGAGGGAGATAGGGTTGTCTTTCTTGGGATGTTTCTTGAGCATCTGATGCAAGGCCACTGTGATTTAATCCCAGCCCCCATTTGCTGACAGCTTCATACACTATTCAGCTTCGCCCTCCACACAGGCTAAGAGGTATGGATTATTATGCCTATTTCTTAGGTGAGGAAATGGACGCTTGGCAAGATGAAGTCATTTGTTTGGGGTTACACAGCTACACGAGGTCCAGAACCAAGGCCTTCGGGCTCCAGAGCAATCGCTCTTCCTCACCTGCTGCGCCAAGCGAGGGCTGCGGGGGATGCAGAGCCCCCGAGAGCATCCTGCAGCCCATTGTGTAACTGCCACAATGAAGACATAAACACAAAGGCTTATAATCAAACACTTGTGTATACCCAGGGTTTCACCCTCACGATACAAAAATAATTCATCTCTACACTCCACGTGTCTTATAAACAGAGATTTTTTTTTTTAAAGCTTCGTCGCCACTTGAAATGTACAGATCAGGTTGTACTCATACTGTCATCCTTGGGTTTCTCTCGCTTATGGTCATGGGTCCAGTGCTGGCCCAGCTCAGAGGGTGCCTGTGGGTGACACAGCCTGAGGTTGGCCTTTGTGTGAATCCCAGCTTTGGCACGATGGATGTAGATGCCATAGATTGGCAGGGCCTGGTAGTGAATGGGAATACCTGTGTTGATTTAGACAGAAGTTGAATCTAAACCACATGATGCTGGAGCCCATCAGAATAGATGGCACATCCCTACTGCTGCACACAGCAGACCGTTCATGTGGGAGAGGCACGCACAGTGCGTGGGAATGCAGCCAAGGGAACACATGAGGACCGAAGGTTTGGCAAACTCAGGGAATGGCTCTTTGGGGCCAAGAGTGAGAAAACACATGGCCACTCAGATCAGCCCACCCTGAAGGGCTGACCACGGTGGGGCGGAGGCTGGCCCTGCCATACCCATCTCCTGCTTCCCTCCTGCAAGGTCTCGGGTGGGAGGGATCGGGAGAACAGGGTCATTAGGAGAAACAATTCCAGGTGGTCATCCTGAGGCTTACTTCTTCCCGGTCAAGGTGACTTCCTGGGAGGTTTTTCCTGAAGCAATCTGGGCTGCTCGTTTATCTTTGAGTGATCGGGGCAGGGGGTGGGGGGTAGCTGAAGAGAAGACCAGTAAGATTAGATTCTGCTGAGGTGGCAGAAACCCCCAAATAACAGTGGCTGAAATAATAATCTAAAAAGGCCTGTTTCTGGTTCACATAAAAGAAACCCAGCTATGTGAATCTGGAACGGGCATCTTACTTCACAATGTCAGGGACCTCCTCTCCTTTCATCTTGCTGAGCATGTGGCTTCTACCTCGTGCTGCTCAAGCTCCTGCTTTCACATCCTTATTCCAGAAGCAGAGGGGAAAGGCAAAGAAGAGCATGCCCCCTTTAAGTACAGCTCCTGGATGCTGCACATAGTGCTTCCTATAGCTGTGCACTCAGCTGCAAGGGAGGCTGAGAGCTGTAATTTTACTTAGAGTGGCCACATGCTCAACCAAAGATTAGAGATTTTTTTTGTTTTGTTTTGGAAAAGGCAGACGGGAGGAACCTCTTGAAATTCTTTGAGTGGCTGGGGCTGGGACCTCAGGGCTGTTTATTCTAGACCTGCATCTTGGGCCTTTCCAGGAACTGCTGTTAGCTTGTAGGTCAAAAACATGGCCAGGGGCCGGAGAGGAAGCTGGTTTCTTGAGGCATGGCCCAGAACAGGCCCTCAGCTCCTGGGTGGGCCACCATGTGATCACTGACATTTCCTCACACATGGTCCTCAGACTGTTGAAGGCATGACTCAACAGATGGGGTCCCAAAATAAGCTTTATGACACCACTTTATGCTTATCAAGCAGGCCTTTTGGTGGTGAACAATCTCAGGACCTCCAGTGTGGGCTAATGAGCACTGTGGACCTTCAAGACTAGAACAGGGCACACAGCACATCCCTGGGCATCTCTGGCATCCTGGGCAGAGCCCCCTGTGGACTTCCCAGAGACAGGCAGGATGAGGGCTCTGCAGCTGCATCTCCAGATGCCACCTCTGACCACAGGAGTGACAGCAGATTGATGAGTTGCTGGGGCAGCAGAGAGAGCAGAAGATGCTGAGGCTCAAGTTAAGAAAGAAGGAAGCTATTTGCAATCTGGATGAGTCAGAGAAGGCATGAGGATGAAAGTGGAAACTCAAATAAAATGGGTGTGGAAAGAACTCTGGCTGATCCTTCTTCCAAGATGGAGAGAGAGAGAGAAGAGAGAGAGAGAGAGAGAGAGAGAGAGAGAGAGAGAGAATCTGACTGTTCCCTGCATAACAGATCAGCAATGAGCTAAGGCCTGTTGGAGGGGGCTCACTTCCTCTGTAAGCGACAGGCCGACCACCGGAGATGAAAAGCCTGATGAAGCCAGAGTCACGTTACACACACCGTGCACCAGCCTGAAATACTCAGGATAAAGGGCTCATCATCAACACCAGTGTTGTGTGTTCCCATGTCCAAATGGCGGTCAATTGCAGCTTCTGAGACAGCCTTCACTTCTCTGTCTGAAGGTGAGCGCTGTAGCGTGTATTTCTAGAACGATGTCACATGACCTGAGAAGTGGGACCAGCACGCCCCCCTGGGACACTATTCCACACACAAGCCCGTCTCACACCGGTGATAACTTGCCTCAAAGCAGAGACAACAGCAGGAGAATCCACCAACGTGCAATTTAAATCTGGGCAGATATTTACTGGCTTCCTAAGCCTGAGCTGCTGATAAAGCGAAGGGGAAGCAGCAGGAGCGTTGGTGGTGTGAACAATCTGTGCAATGGGTCGAGGCACCTGCTTCCCTGAGGCAGGTGATAGATAACCGGAGGGGCGTGGAGAGGTTGGAGCTCAGGAATCTCTGGTCAGGGTGGTTCAGATCACTCTGTTCTGAACCCCAAACCTGAGACTCCCCCATCGGCTGTGTATTCCCTATGCGGCCAGGCACTTCCATACTCCAGACCACATCCTTCCTACCTCAGGTTTTCTTCCAAACAGAGAGGGGATTAAAAGCTGAAATCTTGGTCTAAGAAGAAAACCTTGTGGACAGACCAGGTGAAATGTTCAGCCACCGGGCTGCGGAGCAGGAGCAGGAGGACAATGGGAATGGAGGGGCCAGGCCTTCTGGAATCCTTATTGGGAAGCGTGGGGTGGGCGGGACTCACAGGCTGCCAGCCGCCTGGGCCTCGCTCAGCCTCTCCCTCTCCAAGCAGCACCGTCCCCAGGAGCCGACACTCCTTGCTCTCCCTGAAAGGGAAACAGAGTCTCAAGTCCTGTGATTTGGATGGAGCAGGATCTGTTATGTTTTCATTTTTAGTTTTTGTGTGGCATTAAGTATTTGGGAAGAAACTGGCCCCCAGCTCTTCCCTGACCCCTCACGCCTGTCTCGCTGGCGTCTCATCGCTGGGCCTGGACTATTTTCAAAACCCACGAGGGTCTAATCCCACTGGCCACTGGGTTTTCTATCAGAAATGTCACCGATGTAAACAACGTCCATGGCATGGGAAGACGTAAACACGGGCCTCTCTGCCCGTCATCGGTGCGAATAAATACACTGTCGGGTGTTTTACACGTGTGCATCTTTAGAGTCATAAACACGCACATCTGTTTAAGTTCTTTCTGTGTATACAGAGTTCACACGCAAGTAAAAGTTAGGGGTACCCTTTCCTCTTCTCACACTGTCCAAACCAGGGGTGTGTTTTGGGATGTGTGGGAGAATAGGGCATCATCTAAAAACAATATGTCTTTCCAACATATGTTTTTATATACAACGAAGTGACCCAACTTGGCATTGAGGTTCGCCTTCTTCTCGAGCAATCCTCCGAAAGGCTGGCTCTGCGGTTCAGACAGTGCCTGCTGAGGCCTGCGAGGGACAACTGGGACTTTTGAGGGACCGAGGTAAAACCAGATCTGCAATGCAAGCGCAGGCCTCCCCTCCTCCGGGGCAGCTTCGGAGTGGACAGGGAAGCAATAGCAGAGTGAGGTGAGCGGTGATTGCAGGACGCAGAGGCCGCCCTGCCTATAACTATCGGTACATCCGCATGCCACCAGGCGGCCAGCCCCTCATTCCCCATGTGGCCAGGCGCTGGTGGGGGCCGACTTCCGACCTCTGTCGGGAGGCTCAGTGTAAGCTCCCAGCTGGGTGCAGAAGGCAGACGGTCTAATTCTCTCGTCGACCCCTTTAGAGCCAGTACATGTTGTGGGTGCCCGTGGGTATCTTGCTGCACAAGAATCAGCACTAAAAACACACATGAAAGAAAATGTTTGGAGGAGGTGGCGTTTTCAGGTTGGCTTCTTTCCCTTGTGGATACACGTTGAAGGGTCCTCCATAGCTTTTGGTGGCTCAGTAGCTCATTTCTTGCTTTGCTGAACAATATTCCTTTGTTGGGATGTACCAGGGTTTACTTATCCATTTCCCTATCAAAGGTCATCTTGGTTGCTTGTAGTTATGAATAAAGCGGTCATAATAGTAACCTTTTTGCTATAGCACATTTCTCCCACATGGACTCCACATAAAATGTCAAGACTTGGCAAGACCTCATCCTAAAGATGATTGCATTCAGCAATGTTTGGGTCCAAACAAGCCTTTCCAGTGCTAATGACTTGTGTAAACTTTGTATTTCCAAGAAAACCCTCTATTCCATTCCTAATACACATACACATTCCAGCATCTTAACACAACAAAGCATTCCAGCATCCGTTCCTTTATTCCGATCTCGTTGTCCTATTAAGTGTTTCCTTCCTTCTAGTCTGACAATCTGAATCTTACTCATCCTTCCCATCCTCTTCACATTCTGCCTCTTCAATGAAATAATCACTCAAGATGGAGAAGAAGGCAATCAGACAGATGTGATCAGAATCCCAGCTTCTTTACCTTACTAGCTCTGTGCACTCACACAAGTTATGTAACTTCTTGGAGTTCAGCTTCCCACCTGTAAAATGGGTCCAATGGTCCCAACATTTCAGGTTGCTGTAATGAGCTACATCAAGTGCTCAGAACAGTTTCTGACACCTCAATACATGGTGCTGCCCTCCTGCTTACCTCCTTCTTTTATCATTGTCATCATCACCTCCAAACCCAGAAATGGGTTCTTTCTTGTGGATTCTTATCTCCTCCTGCGTGTGTCCACATCGTGTCTCTAAACTGGAATATGTGAGTGTGTGTGTGTGTGTGTGTGTGTGTGTGTGTGTGTGTGTGTGAGAGAGAGAGAGAGAGAGAGAGAGAGAGAGAGAGAGAATGCTTAATCAACAATACAAAGTGCTGTGGGATTCAATTGCTGAGGTTAAACAGCACAACCCTGTCCCAGCTCACCTCTTTGTGTCTGACTGGCTATGAGCAAATATTCCTAAAAAAAAGTATTTGCTTGGAGCTGCAGGAGGATGCTCTTGCTGGGCACCCAAGCATTTCTGGAAGATCAAGAGGATGTCAAGGATGTCAGTCGGGGAGGGGGGGAAGGAGAGTCTGAGAGTTAGTGGCTTTTGTGCTCATATGCCTTCCCTCCCTTCTTCGTGGCTAAGGGTCACCTTGGAAGATGATCCAGCCCCTCCTGCCATCTCTCCCTGGTTTTTACCTAAGACTCAGGCGAAAGCTGGGCGAGGGGACCCAGAAGAAAGCCCAGCATTGGCCCACAGTTGATGCAAGTTTTATTGGGGGGTGAGAAACTTATAATGAGGGGCGAGAGTAGGAAAACAAATAACTGGTATTTAAGTGGCGCCCTACCAGCCCGATGGTGTCCGCGCACACTGTGTGTAGAAATAACGCGGCATCATTTACGCACGTGTGCCGGTCCCGATGGGGCCTGCTAGCTCCAGCAATCATCGAGTCTGCTGGGCACGCCCCGTGCGTGGCCTTAAGTTTTATATCAGGGGTCAGCAAACCTTTTCTGTCGAGGGCCAGATCATCAATACTTTAGGCTTGGGAGGCTGTACAGACTGCTTCAAATACTCTGCAAAAGCAGCCACGGGTGACACGAACATAAGTGGGCATCACCATGTGGCATTGCAATAGAAATTTCGTATAATTTTCACATAATAAAAAAATTATTGTTTATCAGCCATATAAAAAATGTAAGATCCAGTTATAGTTCATTGGCTACACAAAAACAGATCTCCGTCCCCCTGGGCTGTAGTTTGCTGACCTTGCTATGCACCAGCACAGAGAAAACGGCTCCCGCAGGAGTGGGGTGAAGCAGGCACCCCTCTCTGGTGGGGTGGAGTGAGGCCACGGAATGTGGCAGCCCGTGGCTGCATTGCTGTCTTTCTCAGCCTGCATCTGCAGTTCCTTTCGATCGCCTCAGATGAAGTTGCTCTAGGTAGGGGAGTATTTCTTAACGTGGGCACTACTGACTGACATTTTGGCTCAGGTAACTCTGTGTGTGTGTGTGTGTGTGTGTGTGTGTGTGTGCGTGTGTGGGGTAGGCGTGGATGTCCTGTGCATTGTAGAATGTTCAGCAGCATCACTGACCTCCACCACTAAATGCCAGAAGCACCCCTTTGCTCCCCCAGTCACAGCAACTAAAACATCTTCAGTCACAGCCAAATGCCTGCTGGGGACAAAATCACCCCAACTGAGAAGCAGGGAGTTAGAGAAACAGTCTCAGAACGACAGGAAATGCATGAGCCTTTAGCAACCAAATCACTGGGATAGAGGAGAATAGATTCCCCTGGAGGAAGGAAGAGTCAATGGTTTGTCTTTGCAAAGACAAAGTGAAATCACAAATCCCCCAGGGGGCGCCCCTCAGGGAGCCGGACCCCTCAGGTGCTCCACCCAATGGTTGGCAGGGATTCTAATTCTCAGCAAGTAAACGGGAGGATGCTTTAAATGGCGATTAAGAGGCCTTCTGTTTTTAGTGGGAAAACGACTTCTTCTTTACTATGGAAAAGAACCTCCCCAGAAATGAAACCATTTCACTTTTTTGTCTAGGAGAAGAAAAAAAAAAAGTAAAATAAAGTAGAAAAAGAAAAAACGACCTGTCTTAGGTGGTGGCGGTAAGTTTTTACATTTAAAGCAAGTGTGCATGAACTCATTTAACCTGGCTTTCCAGTTAGAAAATGTTGACGAAGAACTGCCCTGGTGTTGAGGGAGAATGGACACTGTTGGGGCTGGCCCCTGATGTACTGGCAGCCCCGAGAGATGCACTAAGAACTCGTCATTTAAGCAAACAGACACAAAGCACAGACCGAATGGCACCACTGGCGTAGCTCTCCGCTCCCCGGACACGGCTCTGCACGGCTTCTGTGGCTGCCGGTGAACCTGACGTACACATGTGTGAGGATTCCTCTTGCCATCGAGACAACGGGATGCTTTGCTGGCCTTGCCGTTTGTTTTTCTTCTGGGGCAGCTACGGATAGGAACAGAAGTCACGGCTCAGCTGTTTGCCAAGAAGCCTCCCCTTTTCACCCCCGACCCCATCCCCAAACCTTCACCCCCAAATTCAAAACCAAATCCAAATAATCCCAAAGCCCCTCCATCCTGTGGAGGAAAAGTGACTCACTGGTCCCCCTTCACTCATTGGCCACAAATCAGCTTGTGTTTATTTGCCTCCAAATCCCCATTAAGTAAAATCTGTCTCATTTCCCATGACCGAAGCGCAGAGCCGTCTCCCTTTCCCCGTAAGGAATCTGAGCTATGCCTCTTGTCAACAAATCCCTATTCCCCAGCCCGCACTCTCCATTTCCCCGTGTTTTGTCTGCTTGTCTGCGGGTCCCAGCTGGGCCGTTTTAGTCATCGCGCCTTCGTGTCCCAGGACAAACAGCCTTACCCCAAACTCGGTCCTCGCCAGCCTGCATCCTAACCAAGGACCTGCACCCCCTCGGGTTGACAGGCGCTTTTCCCCGCCCCCCCCCACACCCCCATGCATATTTTAGTCTTGATTGACCACCAGCCATATGGCCCAGCTGTCCTGTGGGCGAGCTGATTATTAACAGCTCACAGCTGGAGTTACCATCACTGCCCATGGCTGTGACACCGCGCTAATTGACCAAGACACGCCTGAGAACAAGGCGCAGAAAGCGGCCATTGCAAATTACTTCAAGCACAAATGCGGGGCTTAGTGGGAAACACTGGGTCCAGATTAGAGGTTTCTATGTTCCCAGAAAATGGGGGGGGGGGGGGGGGGTTGGTGGCGCAAGAGACTGGCTGGAGGGGAGGGCGGAGAGGAGGGAACCCAGGCGTGCACAGGTGTTCTTCCGAACCTCTATTAGCTCTGTATTCAAATGCATCATTTTGAACAGATTCCTGTTAATGAGGAAGAAGCGACCGCACTCCAAGTGGCACTGAACCTGAATGTTTAAGCGCTCAGACAATCAACTCACCATGCCCGTTGGGTGCCCGCCGCCCGTGCCCCCCTGGCTAACGCTGCCGCCCCCGGCGAGGCTGGGAAGCTCTGAGAGCAGCGTGTGCTGTCTGAGCTCCATCACTTGGCGTTAGAGTCAACGGAGCCCATTGCGGCGGGGGCCTGGGGATCGCCTGCACCAGTGAGCGGGGTGACGAGGGGCAGGGACACCGGCCAGGGGTTGCACAGGAGTGAACAGGCGCCCACCGGCTCCTCTAGGGAAGGCTCCTGAAAACGATGACATATGACTAGGCTGCCTGTGCATCTCTCAGTAAATTTCTTTCTCAGATGTTTCCAGCCAGCGCGATGCGATTGAGAAATGACCGGGGAGAACAGAGGGTAAGCCGATGAGCTCGGTGTCTTATAAATCAGCCGCCAGGGCTGGCCTGGAGCTGGCGGACCGTGGCAAACCCTGCTGCCGCAGTGCAAGCTCGGAGTCGTCTCCCAAACCAACCCGACCCCTGGCCTTGCTCCCTGGATGGGAGAGGGCTCACTGAAAGCCCACGGAGGGACCAGGAGCGAAGAGAAAAACATGCTTCGCTAAGAAAATAAAGAACCAACTGAAGGTGGTACCGATATGACATGGTCCGGTTCTGACCTGGGCGCAGGCACAGGATCGCAAGGGGGATCGTGAGGGACAGCTCAGTGCTCTTGTTCCTGCATCCTGCCAAGGGGTCCAAGAATACTCTCTGCTCCAAAGCCAAACCACCCGAATGACCCAGGAGCATCGTCCCCATTTCGTGGATGTGGAAACTGAGGCACAGAAAAGGTAAGTACCTTGATGAGGACACATAGGTACTTAGTTGGAAAGAAAAAAAAAAAGCAAGCTAGAATTTTAACCTGCAACGTCTGGCCCCTGAAACCATGCTCCCAACACACCGTGGCACTGGCCTCTATTCAGGGGCATCACAGAACCCAGGTTCAGAGTCCTTGTTCTAGGCAGGTCGCATGCTCAGAAAGTCCTGCTGGCCCTCCTCCTGGGCCTGAGGTGTTCAGATTCCGGATTTGTGCCCACGTGACTTAAGCATCCCACACTGACATGTATCTGAGATCATGTTGGTACCTTTTGGCCCGTCTTTATATGAATCGCTGAGAAACAGCCTTACATGAGAAGCACAGGATTTGGGAGCACCCAGTCAGCTTCCAATGGCAATGGTAAGTCTGCCAGATCCCATTGTCTCTGGCACGGGAAGGCACGAGGGTCAACCCCTTGTGCACCAGGCCTGAAGTTGTGTTACCGTTGCTGGGGAAACCATAATTGAATTTCCTGAATTATACACAGAGCGATAGAACGTTGAATAACCATATTTATTTGCCTTCTAGGCCCTGTGGCATCTGTCGTTTAGCTCACAAAGCTCCTATTGACTGGAAGAGGGGTTCGTTGATCCAGAAAGCTGTGAGGGGCACATGAGGCGGTGGGAGCTGGAGGACTCCTGGGTAGGCCCGAGATTTCTCATCCAGCTCAGCAGCTGCCAGGAAAATCCAAGGATACGGCCTGAGACCCTGGCATGAAAGTGATCCTTCTTTTCCCCGATGATCTCAATTCTCAACGTAGGGGCAGAGAGGGGCTGTGTGGAGAGGGGATGGCATGAGGAGAAGATGGAGTGAGTGGGAAAGAGGCAGAGGAGGTGGGAGGTTAGAGGCAAGTAGTGAAGAGGGTTGGAGACCACGGGGGAGCTCACTATGTCCTGGCCGCTCCGCACAGGAGAGGAAGGCTTGGGGCAGGCAGGGGACTTCTCTGGAGTGGAGGGATGTGGAGCAAAGGCGGGAGAAAGGTAAGAGGATTGGGCTTCACACCTAGGGACACTGAGGCACAGGGCTCTCCTTTTATTTTTTTAATTTATTTTTTAAAATATATTTTATTGATTTTTTACAGAGAGGAAGGGAGAGGGAAAGTCAGAAACATGGATGAGAGAGAAACACTGATCAGCTGCCTCCTGTGCACCCCCCACCGAGGATGTGCCTGAAGCCAAGGTACATGCCCCTGACTGGAATGGGACCCGGAACCCTTCAGTCTGCAGGCCGACGCTCTATCCATTGAGCCAAACCGGTTTCGGCAGGGCCCTCCTTTTTAGTCCGGGCTCCTAGTCGGGCCTTGGAGGGTCTCAGGGTTGTACTGCCTGAAACTGGCCTGGACGTGTCTTCGATGGGAAATCACTTTCTCACTGAGGTGTGTGGAGTGAGTTCTTCCCAATGCAGCCTTCAGGCTGGTGTTTCAACAATGACCAGTCACACCTCTGTCACCTGTGCCACATATCCTTCTCCTGTCCTGTGTAGTCACATTGGACCTTCCCAATCATCTGTTTCATCCACTCGGATTCTTCCAAAATCACAAGGTGAAAAGAAATAACTTCTTTCTTTTTATAAGCTTTCCCCCCCCCAAGGAAAAATGTGCTCATTTATAGAAAATAGCCCCTGAACCCTCAGGTTCTCATATTCCAGCTTCACAACTTCTCATCTCCTCCCTCCTCAACCCCCACCCCCTCACCCCACATCTCCTAACCCACCACCCCATTGGGAAGCATAAGCCAGACATCGTATTTCATTCATCAGCATTTCAGTACTATCGCGATAGGATAAGGGCTTTAAGACATATATTGTTACAAAGCCATGATCACACCTGGAAAGAACAATTCCTTCCCAGAGCCCCATCTTCCCAGGGAGCTCACAGATGTTTACTTACTCACAAGCATTTGGGTGTGGTGTCTCTTCACTCGAATTCCCTTCCCCTTTTCTCCTTGCAATTTGTTTGTTGAAGAAACTAGGTTATTTGTGAGGTAGACTCTGCCACGTTCCAGAGTTTTCAACTCCCCATGAAATAATAAACCTGAGCAATGCCATTCGATGGCTGCAAAACCGTTAGGTGAAAAGCCAACTGGAACTCTCTAAATGAGAAGCTGACAGTCCCTGTCGCCACCGGTCGATCCGGTCATCTCAGGATAACCTGAGATTCACATCAGCTCCTTCGGTGAATTCTCACTGAAAAACTCAACCGGAGCCTCAGCAAGCCTCCAGCTCTAAACACCAGGTTTGAGAAAACACAAGGCACAGAAGAACATAAAAAGCCACCTGACAGGCTTCTTGTCTGTTTTAATGTAGCAAACATTCATTATTAGTCCATTATTGTCAGGTATTACCCTGAGGTTCCCTCCAAGGATTATTGAAGAACAGAATGTAGTTGTGTCTCACTTAAGGACTCAGACTATTTGTGATGTTTTTGTTTTCTTGCCTGCTTTTTGTAAATTTTAATCGACTTCCTAGGACAGTGGTCGGCAAACTCATTAGTCAACAGAGCCAAATATCAACAGTAAAATGATTGCAGTTTCTTTGGAGAGCCAAATTTTTTAAACTTAAACTTCTTCTAATGCCACTTCTTCAAAACAGACTCTCCCAGGCCGTGGTATTTTGTGGAAGAGCCACACTCAAGGGGCCAAAGAGCTGCATGTGGCTCGAGAGCCACAGTTTGCTGACCATGGTCCTAGAACCACCGACTGTACACTATTTGCATACCCGTGACCTTTCCCCCTAGTCTTCCTCCACACCTCCGCCTCCCCACAGGTTCTTTCCATTTTACTGGGAATTGAGAAACCAAAGATCAACTTGCACAGGACTTACAAAGGTTCTGCATGAAAGCTAAATAAGGGATCCTATTAGTAAATACAGAAATATTAATGAGCAGAGGTTAGTAATCAGCATTGAGTTTTGCAGGGTGTTTCTTCTTTTTGCCTAGTTTTTTATTGCATTCTGGATAACAGAAGCTTCTGGACGAATGAGATGTCGCCGGTGTTGTTATACTAATCAAACTGGATAGAAAGTTTGGTCACAACACCCAGCCATAATCCTTCGTATGCACAGAAAAAATGGCAACGTGCCAATTTGGAAAACACCCAAGACTGCACATCAACCTGAAATCCCATAGAAGTTTCACCTGCAGTAGGTCATTAACGATAAGCAAATGTAATAACTTTGCTGTTGACATCCCCCTCTTTTCCAAACACCCTCTTCCTTTGCATTCCATGCCCTAATGCTCTCCTCGTTTTCTCTCACCTCTGGGGATTCTCGTCAGTCTTTTTCCTGGCTCATCTTCCTCCTACCGACTGTTAAATATTAGAAACTTTCAAGGTTTGATCCATTGCCCTCTTCTGCTTCACATTCTACACCCTCCCTCTGTGATCTCGTCCATGCTTATGGTTTTAATTATTATCTACATGCGGATGACTCTTGCATTTATATCTCCAGCCTAGACTCTCCTATGAGTTTCCAATCATAAATCCAACTGCCTGTTCAACATCTGGACTTGGCCATCTCTTCAAACTTTGCATGTCCAAAACATGAACTCCTACCTTCTCCCTCAAACCTACTCCTCCCCCAGGGTCCTCTCTCTCAATAAATACCAACGCTATCCAGAGGTGAGCCAGCCAGACCCCTGGCCGTCCTCATTGGCACCTCCTTCTCCCACATGGCCCCATCCCTAGGTTCACAGATGCATTTCTGAATCTACCCATGTTTCTTCATCCTCACAGCTGCCACTGTAGTCTAAGTTCCCATAATTCCATGCCTGGCTTAGCTCCAGAACTGTCTGTTCTCCCCATGTCTACTCTGGGGAGTCCATTCTGCAGTCAGTGTTCTTCAAAAATTATACAGACCTGTTTATAATGATATAATTTTCCCAGTGCCTTTAGGATAAAGACTACAATCCTTACAATGGCTTACAAAGCCCCATGTTACCTGTTCCCCACCTCCTTTATCAGCCTCATTTCATTATCCTCTTCCTCTGTTCTCTGGGATCAAGTCATATCGGTCCATAGGAATTTAAGCCTCGGACCTTGGCACATGTAGTTACTTCTGGTAGGACTGCTCTATTCTCTTCTATTCTTTTTTTTTAAAAATACATATTTTATTGATTTTTTTTTTCAGAGAGGAAGGGAGAGGGATAGAAAGTTAGAAACATCGATCAGCTGCCTCCCGCACACCCCCTACTGGGATGTGCCCGAAACCAAGGTACATGCCCTTGACCGGAATCGAACCCCAGAACCCCTCAGTCTGCAGGCCGACACTCTATCCACTGAGCCAAACCAGTTTTGGCTCTCTTCTATTCTTTTACCTAGTTAATGCTTATGTGTCTTTCTGAATTTGATTCTTTTAGAAAATCTCTATTGGCTTCTGGTATGTCTCCCTAATGCCATGTTCACAGTCCTTGTTCTTTATGATCAAAACAACTTTATAGCTAAGGGAACTGAGGCCCAGAAATGTTATGTAACTTGCTTGGGAATTGTACATCCAGGTAGTGGCTGTGCTGAAACACACATTGGAATAATCTCATTTTACTAGCAGCTAGATCTGGTGTCAAGTATTAAAGTTCTGTGTCAAGTTTTGGTCTCTAATAATGTATAGAAGCTGGAATGAGTTGAGAGAAAAGGAGCATGCTAATTAAAGGGAAGGCAAGTAGGACCTTTGAAGAAAGGGAAGGAAAAGGGATTTCACATTTTCAAGTTTGAAGAGGTTATTACAGTGGAGAGGGTAACAGAAATATTTTTGGAATGACCACAGGGTACAAAGGATTATATTAGGTCTTCCATTTCTGTAGAGATGAGCAATTTTAGCTGGAGAGAGTTTGGTTTGACAAAAGAAAAGGCAGTTAAAGATTTGAACAGAGTACAGAGTTAGCTCCTGTGCCTTTTTGTGGAAACGGTTAAAGGCAGGATCAGTAACCATCTAACTTACCTGGGGGTTTGGTGCTGACCTACCTCAGGCAGGAAGCGGGGCCAACTAACTGACCTCTTGAGGTTGTTGGGAGTGAATGGAGGAAAGAATGAATGTGAAAGTGAGCCTTGCCGTCGGTCACAGGCTAGATCACGCTCCCATCCTGCCCGGTGTGGAGAAAGAAATATTGAGTGGCATGCGTCCCCAAGGGCTCCTCAGCTGATCACACTCAGTTGGCCTTATCTGGCTTCCAGGTGTTTCCATTTATCTCTGATAAACTGTCAGCCAAGAGTCAGCCTTAGCGTGGGAGGGGGGAACTGACTGTAGGGAGGGTGATACCCCAGATGTTTTCTGAGAAGATGGGAGAAAGTTATTCCTCAGTACTAATGCATTTCGTCATCCTCTCTGCTTGCAGATGTTAAATTTGGGAACACTTCCAGGTTCCCTTTTCTGTCTTAAAAGAAAACTCGTTGTGTGTTTAAAACATCCAGGACCTGTATCTCCCGTATCAGGACATATCTCCTTTGCATGTGGATGAGGCTTTGGCGGTTTAAGAGGGGCCTAGGCGTTACTGACCCTGTTTTTTTTCTAGTCTAACAAGCCCAGTGGCTCTCTCCTTTGGAAATCAGGAAAAATGATAATAAGCAGAGGTGGCATCTACTGAATGTCCACTGTGTGTGTGATACAGTCAACCTCCCACGGCAATATCGCCAGAGTTTAATTCCATTTTACAGATGAGGACATCACCCCCAAATTGTTTCCCTAAGTTCACAAAACTACCAAGTTCAGAAACTGTTAAAACCTGTGACTGTATGACTTAACTACTAATTACAACTGTTTTAGAGCTTTCTTGTGTGTCAGTCACTCAGTAAAACCTAGGAAGCAGGTACCATTAGATTCATTTTGCAGGTGAGGAAATGGAGGAAGAGAGAGGTCCGGCGGCCTACCCACTCGCACACAGCCAGTAAGTGGCAGAGCAGAGAGCCAGGCAACAACTTTACTTTGGAGCTTGTGTCCTTAACCATGACTCTGTGTAGATTTCTATCTCCTTTCCGCATTCCATAGAGCAGTGGTTCTCAACCTTTCTAATGCCACGACCCTTCAATACGGTTCCTGTGTTTTGCAACCCACAGGTTGAGAACTGCTACTGTAGAGTCAAAGACAACCAGAAAACACAGATATTTACATTAGGGTTCATTAATAGTAGCAAAATTATAGTTATGAAGTAGCAACGAAAATAATTTTATGGTTGGGGGTCACTACAACATGCGGAACTCTATTAAAAGGGTCGAGGCATTAGAAAGGTTGAGAACCACTGCCACAGAGAACGAGGGTTGGCTGGATGCAACGTTTTATCAAAGGAGCTGATCTGAGCTTTCAATAGCTCAAGGTAGATATTTCTCTTCCCTATGTTGTCTTATCTTTCCCTTAATCTTCTATTGTTTGAGCAGCTGCAGGCTTTGATCTGGGAAAGGATGAACCTCGCTGCAGAGCTGTCTCTCCCTGCTTTGTTTATGTGAGCATCCTTCCAGGACCCAGTCTGCTTTTGGGGTGGATGTGCCCTGCCAAAAACTCCAGCTCTCCACGCTGGCTGTGTGGCCAATAGAGCTCCCGCCTCTTTGACAATCCCTCAGCCTGGGTGGAGCGTGGTGTCTCATAACAGTTTGGAGACACTACAAAAGTTTCCCTGGCAGGATGAACGATGGGCTCGGCAACATGTTCTTGCCTTTTGGAATTGCCCTCCACTTTTTCCAGGCTCGATCCTGTAAATCATTTCATCTTGTACAAATACTGGGCTGTGAGCACAGATGATCTCAAAGGCGAGGATTATTTGAAACTCTGTTTAAGAATCCATCCTCCTTTCAACAGCTAAATGTAGCTTGAGTTTGTGAATAAAAATTTTCTTCTGTGCATGCCACGGCACAGGTAGTTCTAGGGTCTTTGAGAGAAAGTAGAATGCGCATCTATTCCAGCAGGCTGCGGGAAAAATAACTTGTCTGTGTATTGACAACTAATTTATCACCAAAAATGTTTAAGGCTTTACTTTATGCAAGTGCTCATGGGGCAGCTGGAAGTGGGGGTGGGGGGGGGGGGAGATGAGGTGGGGAAAACTGTGACATGTTTTGAAAAAGATACATTAGCCAGAAAAGGTCATTTAGAATATCCTCTTGCTTTCTGTCATCGTAGGAAGATGGAAATCTATTGTGGTTTTTAAGAACAGGTAAAATAAGTCAGAGTTGGAAGCGTGTTTTGGGTAGCTATCTGACGTATTTCCTGTTGTAGTTTATGCTCATTGACCTTATTCCAACAATGACAGGGAGTTGGTTGAAGGCAGACTATGATAGAGAAGGTCCAACAACCACAAATTGGTGTATGTTCCATCAGAGAAGAAACTTCTTTGATAATTCTGCTCTTCTTTAATATGTCAACAAGAGAGTTGCCCCCATGCAGTGATGCCACCCTTTTGGAATGAACATACTTGAATGTCAAATTTTAGAAATGATCTTGTGGTGTTTGGAATGAAGGCAGACGTACCTGCCTTTTAAGTGACTTAGAAGACTCAACTTGTTTCTTAAGAGTTAGAGCACATGAGGTTCATTGTGACCCAATAGGTTGAACAAAAATGTAACAAAACATTCTGCTTAAACTTTTTTTTTATTTTTTAAATAGGGAAACTCTTTCCATCAAACTATACCCTGGGAATGGAGTTTTATAACTGTTTAGTACAGTTGTAACGATAATAGCTGGTGATGTAAGTTGATTAGCTTGGGAGGGAGATGAAAAAGACCTGAGCACCTTTATAGGTTTTATATTACCTACTGTAGGTTTTTAAATGTTATTTAATTTAAATGCCACAAAGTTTCCTCCTTTTCACAGATGACAAAACAGAGGCTTAGAGATGCAAGTGAACGTTTCCAAGGTAGAGCTGATCAGTAGCTGAGCTTGCAAAGCAATCATGGCTTTTGGACTCTGGACCTGATGCTTCTTCAATTCACTAGGCTGTCTCATTTGCTACCTAGTGACTGTACCCTTTAGGTCATAGTGGGGATTTCCACCTGCCTCTTTGCAGTGACTAAGGGTCTTAGACAGAGCTACCTTCTGACCAAGGCAGTCATGTCACATCTAGAAGCAGAAGTCTTGAATTAGGTGGTCTGGGCTGGTACCATAGCTCTGCTGTTCATTAGCTGTGTTGCTTGGAGCAAATTACTGAAACTCTTTGTATATCAGTTTCTGAATCCATAAAAAAGGGGGATAACACTGATGCCCAACTCATAGGCTTTGGAAAGTATTAAGTAAAATGGAAAGTGCTTTGCCCAATGCCTGGAAAAATAACATGCTTAACATGTCTATACATTTTCTCATTAGATTTGGAGCTAACATTATGTTTTGTTATTAACTTACTAGAGGCATGGTGCATGAATTCGTGCACCAGTGGGGTCCCTCGGCCTGACCTACAGAATCAGGCTAAAACTGGATTGTGAGAGGGTGCAGGTCAGGCTGAGGAACCCCACCAGTGCATGATTGGGGCCAGGGAGGGATGTGGGAGGTTGGCTAGCTAGGTAGGGACCATAGGAGGGCTCCAGGGAGTGTCTGGCCCCTCTTGCTCAGTACCAATCAGCCAGACCTCAGCAGCAAGCTAATCTTACTGATCTTACTAGTAGTCAGTGCATGTCATAGGGACTGGTTGAGCGGCCTTAGCGTATCATTAGCATATTACATTTTGATTGGTTGAATGACCGACTGGTTGACCAGACACTTAGCATATTAGGCTTTTATTATATAGGATTTAGCATAAAACCACCTGGAATAAAACATGGAGATTCTCATGAAAGGTAAAAGTAAGCACGTGTGAGTGTGATTGGATGGACCAAAGGAGGCATAGAAAACCCTAGAGAGGAACATAAAATGGCTGACCACAGCTTTTCCAAAAGATGAGAAATTCAAAATTAAGAAATGAGACTAGAACAAAGGTGAAAATGAGGAGCAATTGTTCTGAGGCCCAATTCTCTATAGTAACCAGGTACCCAGTAGCTATTAGGAAGAAGGAACAGACCAAAGCAATGTATGGTAATCAATGTGGTAATGAATGCTAAAAAAAACTGGCATGTTTTTAAAAAGGGGAATTAAAAAACAATCTGTCGAAAATTAGGTGTCATAGAGCCTCAAAAACAAGAGATAAAATACCACCCTGAGCCAAAAAAAAAAAAAAAAAAGCTTAAGAAAGAATAAGTTTCTTACTAATTATCTGATTTACATTGGACATTTTGAATTTTTCCATTATGTGAAGGATCTAAGGCTTTTGCCAAGGGCAATAAAAATCATGGGAAGAAAAAAAAAGCCAACAAAATACCCCTTTGTATCAATTCCACTGATTTCTGCATAGTCAGAATGCCTATGAGTTTTCCTTGCACCCATAGAAAGCACGCTGACCAAGATAATCCAACTTGGGTGTCAAAATAGGACCTTCCCCAAACAACTCAGACAATTGAACATTTCTCCGTAAAACAGAAGTTGATTTTTTTCTTCTTCTTCTTCTAGAATTTTCCTTAGGTGCACTGAGCTTCTGACCATGCTCTCTCCGGAACTCTGAATTTCAGGTGCATTTTATTTAGCATTTCACCTTCAGGGGTGATCTCATTGTTCCTTGCTCAGGGCGGGCAGCTATGGAGGGATTAAGGGAAATACAGGTTAGCCCTTCCCCTGGTCCTCTGGGATCATGCTGTCTTAGTTCTGATTATTTCCCCCAAATTAAGATTTCTGCATAAAAACCCCTGTCTGTGTTTGGCTGGCAGTTTTATGGCTGACCAAGCTGTGCACTGGCCAGTGTTCTGGTTGGCTGAATGTTTACACAGGCCGTTAATCAGATGGGGAGGGGGAGGCGGTGGGGACGGACTGTGAGCAGTGCGGCCCTGCTTGCTGTCGTGTGCAAGGGCCTGCACTTTGTTACTACAAATTACATAATGACATGTTACATCTCAAAGTGTATTTTTACTTCAGGGAAAATTAAACCAATAAACAAACAACCCTTGTGGAAAAAAAGAAAAAAAGAAAAAGGACACACACACACACACACAAAAGATCCCCTGGTTTCCAGATCTTCCTCTTCCAAAAGGTTTTTAATTAAAGTGTAGCTATAAACAAATCTTTGTTTTATTGCAAAAAGAGCAATTGCATATAAAAGCTATTTTTAAAAAATGAGAATCTGAACGCTGGTTGGGCCAGGGTCTGGTCGGTGTGGTGTGTCTTATGACCCATCCCAAATGCACAGGCAGGCGTGCGCGGGGATGACAGGTTTTCAGTGTTTGATTGCTAATCCCTCTCAAGTGTCTCTCCTGCCCGGTTTGAAACGAGTGTGTAAACACAGGAATTGTCTTAGTTTTTCCAGGTACTGATTCAAGCAAAACTGCTTAGCATAACATGAGGCTGCCAACCCAGAAATATTTGGTCATGTAGCAAATTGGGTCTCGTCCCCATACTGTCTATATTTTAGCAACTTTGAAAGAGTTCAGTAAAACGACAACCCCTCTACATCAACTTCTAAAGCTTTCACTGCACACCTACGAATCCAGTGTTAATTCTTTTCTGTAAGCTACTGAAATTAAGTATATGTTCCGAATCAAAGGTTCTAATGATAGCCCTTTTGGCTAATAGTCACGCTCAGATATTATTCAATTATGCACGTATGTACTTGCTCAAACATTTTTTCCCCAGCATAAAAATGTGTCTTCACTCTCTTTCCCCAGCTAAGCGGGGTACTGAGAGTAAGAACACGTGTAAACCGCTTCGTGAATGAGCTGCTTTCACTGAATCAGTCCTGCCCAAGGTCTGCTGCTATCAGAACCACACGGCCTGTTCTGCACTGGGTTTGTTCAGGTGTTTGGCTGCTAGAAATAGCAGCAGCCCGGTAAATGGTGGATGAAAGATTGCCCCCTTTAGATTTTAAAAACATCCCATGATGCTTACATTTCTTAGCAAAATTACGATGTGACTTAGGATAATTTATCAGTTCCACCCATGGAATGAAGAATCACAAGAGCAGTTGAGATAGACTGTCTACATCTTCCTGTTCAGCTTATTTATTTTTAAGCACAAAGCAGGATGTTTAAAAAGACACCCTCTCTCTTCAAATCTTTGGAATAAAGAATGAAGTTTTGAACCTTATAGTTAAAATTTCATATTTCACAAGGACTGAAGAAACTGAAGAAGAAAGGATAGCAGGATGAAGGCCAACTACGCAGTGTAGATGTTATCTGGATAAAGGGGGACCATTTTAGACAATGCTATTTGCTAACACTAGCCATGTAAATGCAGCAGACACCCTCGTTTTATTTTGTGGCCAAAAAAAATGCTTTTCTTTGTCTTATCTTGGGTCCATAATAGTTCTGTTTGAATAATAAATTTAGATTACTTTATTACATAGGAAGTTTCTCAATCCTGACCCAAACTAACCATCCACTTTTCAAGTGGTTTTGTTTCCGACTTCCAGTATCTTAGTGGAAGAACTGTTATTTGGAACATTCTGATGGGCCTGACCTTGACTTTAGAGGGAACAAAAAGATCAGATTTTTCACTGGTGACTGAACTAGCTTTCACTGTCCATAAATCAGCAACAGTCCAAAGTGAAGAGTCCAATATTAATTCAGAGCTTTGAATCTAAGAATGACTAATCCAGTAAGAAAGAAAAGTTGGAGCCAAGCCATAGTCTAGGAATTGCCTAATAAGCCAAGACATGCCTTCGAATGAGTGAGATGTCTTCATCCTGGCCTTTTGCTTCGCCAACATTTGAGGTGATAGATGAGGGAAACGTACATCATGGTTTGTTGAATGAATGAGTGAAAGGGGGTAATGCAATAATAACAAAAATAATGCCCCCCCCCCCTGTTTGATTGGATGTTTTCTGCTTCCCTGGATTGACAACGTCTCCCTTCTGCCTTCTATGTCATGGTTTGATCAAGGCACGGAGGCTCCTCTGCACAGATCCAGATGGGAAAGAGAGGCTGAGGCAGAAGGAAGGGCAAAAGTTTCATCCTCAGACGGCAGTTCAGACTCGGAAAACAGAATGAGGAGTGGTGGAGGCCATCTCACGGCTTCCTTCACCTTCAACTTAAAATGTAACTCTGAAGATGCATCTGCATCTATTTCTATCAATCTCTGTCTATTCTTCCTTCCTCCCTCCCTCCCTCCCTCCCTCCCTCCCTCCCTCCCTCCCTCCCTCCTCCTCCCTCCCTCCCTCTCTTCCTTCCTCCCCCTCTCCCTTCCTTCCCTCCCTCCTTTCATTTCCTTCCTTCCTTCCTTCCTTCCTTCCTTCCTTCCTTCCTTCCTTCCTTCCTTCCTTCCTTCCTTCCTCCCTCCCTCTCCCCTTCCTTCCTTTTCAGAAATAAAACTAGTATAATGGGAAATCTGAAGTCAGACCTTGAAAGCTGGTACTACTCTTATTTTAGAGGGTCAGGTTTTTCCTTGATTGGCTTTAGTAACCCTCTTCTACTGGTTCTTCTCTGAGACTTAGCCTTTCTGTGACTTAACAGAGAACCTCTTTGAAAATGTTTTTGTTGAATGGGGCTCAGTCAAGTAAAATTTCACTTTGCAAAAGATAAAAATGAAGCTTTCTGATAGGGACTTGGTAGCTAATTCCTGTGGAGGGTCATTTTCACAGGCATATATATCTACTGAAAATGCTCTTTCAAATTTTAAATTTGAACTAAAATTAAATTAAAATCACCCCTTTCAATTAATGCCCCATCATGGAACATTAAGCACATAAACTCATTTATGTGTTTTAACTGCTGCTTATGTGTGTGTGTGTATATATATATATATATATATATATATATATATATATAGAGAGAGAGAGAGAGAGAGAGAGAGAGAGAGAGAGAGTGCTTAGTGTGCATTATAATAGCATGCCACCTGAAAAGTAAAGTTAATTAAAAGCTTAACTGGCCTTGCAGTGAAACAGACTAATCAAGTAACGTTTGATACCATGCATATGTCTATGAGTGTGGCATGCAAATATGCTATTTTGAATATTTTTCTGATTGAATGAACAAGCCCACAGGTTCACCATTTTATATTTAAGAGAATATAACTTATATTCTCTTAAAAACATGAAACTCGCTTTGAAAGTGCAGGTTTGAATGGGCACTATTAAGTCTTTATCAGTTCTGAGCATTTCAGCCTTTTGCATCCAGAAATTTCTCAATCTGACAGAATAAGAAATGCATTTACATGGCCTAAGCTCTTAAATTGTCCCTTTCAATTAATGCCCATCGTGGAGCAATCTGGAAACCATTACTCAGTAACTCTTCATTATAATTGCTTGCAGCTGAGTATCCAGCCCTTGGTAATATAAGAATAAAAGAAAACTCAGTTAGTAACAAGTGCAATTGATTCCATTCAGAATTCCCCTGGTGCTTTGCCATGTTTGGCCTGCATGAGAGGAAACACGAGTTTTTTTTTTCTTTGGGGGCCAGGAAATGAATTGGCAGACATAAGATGGCTTGTGTGGTGCTTGCCTTCATTTTTCAGCTGGTCCTAGTTAAAAATGAGACGCTGGGGCTCCTGCTTTCTCCCCCATTGGCTACACTTTTTTTTGAGGGCTTTTCTGGTCATAGATAAGACAACGAAACTTCAATTTGCTAAAGCTAACAGCATCCAGAAACTGTCACCTTCCTGGCCACAGCGATCCTGGGACTCACCTCTGGAAGGAGTGGGTTTAGAGTTGGACTCACTCCCACCTTGATCGCCTTCAGGGAGTCTGGTCCCTGGTGCATTTGTGCAGGTGGAGAGGAGAGTGTTTGTGTGTTTGGAGGCCATCCTTCACCAGCTCCAGAAAGGTGAAGATCTAAATTATGATAGATGAAAATGTGAAAATGTGATATGGTAAACTCCTCCCTGCCACCTTATGCCCCACCCCACCCTGTGAATCAGGGACTTGGCTTTCAGGAATGTTATCACTCATTCCCCAAAGAGACCACAGCTCAGTGCTGACCCCACACTCCAGTGAGGACCAGTAAAGTAAAGTGACCATGGGGACACTGGGGACCATGGGGACAGTCAGCTCATAGCATCCTGTCCCCCTCTGTCCCACAGGTGACGGAGGCCAGGCGACAAGCATGCCCTAACCACTTCATAAACTAAAAGGGTGTAACCTATAAAACACATTTTTATTATAAAAAGAATGGATGCTTGGCATAGAAAAGTGGAACCCAATGAAACTCTAGCTGCTCTTAATTAATTTCCAGTTGTTGCTTTCATAATAATAGAAAAAAACCCACTCTATAAAGTCAAGTGGCATTTAATTTGATTTGCTGTAGAGAAAATACTGTGATGTCTCCCATGACCTGGGACAATCGCTATAAATATTTTAGCACACTTCTATTTTTTTCTATGCATTTATTTGGGGGGAGGTGTTTTTTTAATTTTGGCCTGATTTTTCTGTATTTCTACACTTTTGCAAACTTAAAAAAGACTGCTGTGACAGTTATTACTAATTCTGTGTTTCGAAAGACCACATCAGGGATTTTTAAAGGTGAGAGAAGCAATTTCATACTGAGCCCAAACAGGAAGAAGAGCAGAAGAGCTAGGTTTTGGGCCCTTGGAGGGTCCAGGAGCTTGGGGGAACAGGAGCTGGTACAATGCTACCTGGTATAACCTGCTACCAGACTGGAATCCTCACCCACCCAGACTCTCAAGCTCTAGAGTGATGAAAAGAACTGTGAACAAACCTTAAGGGAGAACATTTCCCCACTAATCCTATATAATGAAAGCCTAATATGCTAAGTGTCCAGTTGTCCATTCAACCAACCAAAGCATGATATACTAATGATATGCTAAGGCCACTCAATTACTCACTGTGACGTGCACTGACCACTAGGGGCCAGAGCAGATGCTCCGACCAGTAAGGTTAGCTTGCTGCTGGGGTTTGGCTAATTGGGACTGAGCGAGATGGGCCAGACATGCCCTGGAACCCTCCTGTGGTCCTTCCCTGGTTGACCAACCTCCTGCATCCCTACCTGGCTCCAATCATGCATTAGTGGGGTCCCTAGACCTGACCTGCACCCTCTCGCAATCTAGGACCCCTTCGGGGTTGTCATGGAGCTGGTTTCAACTGGATCCCGCAGGCCTGGCTGAGGGACCCCACTAGTGCATGAATTTGTACACCAGGCCTCTAGTAAAGAAATGAAAGCAAATACTTAAGGGCAGGTTTTCTGAGGGCAGGGAGAATTGGATTTTTTTGTGTCCTTGATTTCATATTCCCCTGTCAAAGAGATAGCAAACCATCAATAGCACTATCCTGAAAGTCTACTGATTAAAAATTATCACTCTTACTGGTAGGATTTTTAATTTTTCTCTACTTTCCTCTCTTTAGATATAAAAATGTGCAGCCTATTAAAATCTAGATTATTGCCCTGCCAGTATGGCTCAGTTGGTTGTGCATCAACCCGTGCCCTCGAGAGTTGCTGGTTCAATTCCTGGTCAGGGCACATGCCCAGATTTTGAGCTCAATCCCTGTTGGGGGCATGTGGGAGGCAGCTGATTGATGTTCTGCTCTTGCATCAATGCTTCTCTCCCTCTCCCTTCCTCTCTCTGGGAATCAATGAAAAAATATATATATATTTTAAAAACACACACACACAAAACCTGGATTATTAAATCTTTAAAAAGAATTTTTTAAATGTGATAATGATATCCACTGATGCCCTATGACCTGTCCAGTGACTGTGAATTCAGGCCAACCACTTACATCGCTGGTTCCCAAGATGGGGAAATTGGTAGGATGGGGGTCCAGTCCTTGCTAATAAAGAAGATGTGGCCAGTGTCTTAGGCTTCTATGTTTGAAATAATCCCAAACTTCAACCTTTGAGGGCCGGTCTGGCCTGGAGCTTCTGCCAAAAGAACTTACAGCCACTGGCATGCCCAGCAATCTGCCCGGTTAGAAGTCTAGTCTGTCTTTCATGGGAACTGGTCGTGGATGGGCCCTGTTTTCTCACGAGCCAGACAGGCCTGTCTGCTCCGTTCTCTAGCAGGACTTTGGCTTTGTTTCAGGTTTTCAACACCTTTATTCAAACCCGTTCCTTCTTCCCACTGAGGCAGTATTTAAGCAATTCTTCCTTTCCCAATCAATCAACAGATCTTTCTCAAGGTCTAATGAAGTGAAATACTTCATCCCTGCCCCAGGCTGCTGATTAGTACTGTCTGGGACATGCATTCCCCAAACCAGCATCTTGGTTCTTAATGATATTTATTTATTTACTAAATAGTGGTAAAATGCACGTAACACAAAAATTACCATTTTAACCGTTTCTAAATGTATAGTTCAGTGACATTAAGTACATTCATGTAGCTAATTTTATTTTTTTTATTGGTGGTTTTTATTTTTATAAAAAAAAATTGTTTTTTGTTAATCCTCACCTGAGAATACTTTTCCATTTCAGAGAAAATAGAGGGGGAGAGACAGAGGGGAAGAAACATTGATGTGTGAGAGATGCATCAATTAGTTGCCTCCCCCACACACCCCGAGGTACATGCTTTTGACCGGAATTGACCTGGAACCTTTCAGTCCAAGGGGTCGACACTCTATCCATTGAGCCAAACCAGCCTGGGACATTCATGTAGCTTACTGGCTTTTTAAGATTTTTGCTTTTCAGTGAAAATTATATCTAGTAATCCTGACTAGTTTGAAATGTTGAGAAAAGATCATACTTTTAGAGGAGATGGAATACTTGAAGGCCTACGGATTCTTACTTCTCACTGTAGATTGAATTTATATGTCTAGTCATAAGGTCTGATTGTGGATTGCTTATTTTTCACATGGAAATCCTATAACCTGGAATTGTCTCAGTGGACAAGAGGAGCATATCAATAGTAGCTGCCTCTCAATTATTGGTAGAGGTTTCAGACCAGAGGCCTAAGAAAACAGACCAATCATAGAATGAAGTGAAGCTGAGAGAAACTACAGCCAGAGACAGGAGACTGTTTAGGGATTGGAGAAACAGAAGTGGTTGCACATGTATCAAATGCCTCAAGGCTCCTCAGAAGCCCTCCCAGCAGTCCCCAAGCTAGCACCAACCTGAAGCAGTGGTTCTCAGAGTGAGTGTGCTCATTGTACCCCAGCAGTATCAGTAGAAATGCACATTCTCAGGCCCACTGAGCAGAAACCCTGGGAGTGGGTCCATCAGTCTGTCCTTCAAGCAGCCTCTGTGGATCCTGCTGAGGGCTAACGTTGGAGAGCCCTGTACTTGAAGTGTTCTTGGAGATGATTTCAGGCTTCCTGTCCCTTCGCAGCATCAGCCTCTGTTTACACTTTGTGTCATCCCAGTGTTTATGGACACACATTTTTCATGCCAACTAGCCTTTAAATTCAAGCTTAAGTAAGGACATAGTCAAATCATTTCCACACCCGAGAAAATCAAGTTGGGTTGATTTTGCTGAGAGTCAGTAGGTCCATCTCCAATGGCACCATCCTGAATCATTTTCAAGGATACTTTTGTGGTCAATTTTCACCTGGGATCACTTTGAACCCAGGCAAATCCTACCTGATTACTCCCCACCTTTTATCTCACTGCTTTGGCCTCTAATCAACAAAGGCTCTGCCTTGGTAGCCCCCCACACACTTAGCTCCTCCCCAAAGATTCATTTACTGTTCCACAAATCTGCCATGTTTGGCTAAAACTCCGGCTAGATGACCTACAACACAAAGATTTTTGAAGGGAAAAAAATAATCCTTTTCTATTCTTCTGAGTGCTTTAAACGCACATGAGTTCCTTCTAGCAGTTGCTGCCCCCCGCCCCCATGTGGAATGATTTTCCTGTATCATTGTCTGTATTATTAAAAAGCATCCTGACTGATTATGAGCTTGGACATCCCAGGAGAAAGGCAGATCTAAGAATTCTGTTCAAGTCCAAAGGTAACATAGAGAAAACATTTTTTCTCTGGGCATAGAAACATTTTCAAGCTGATGCTCAGAAAAATACAAGAAAATCCTGTCATTTTGCTGCCAGGGAGGACAGGGAGGGCTTGGGTAAACATGGCTTTTTAAAAATTTATTTTGTTGATTTTTTACAGAGAGGAAGGGAGAGGGATAGAGAGTTAGAAACATCGATGAGAGAGAAACATTGATCAGTTGCTTCCTGCACACCCCTTACTGGAGATGTGCCCACCACAAAGGTACATGTCCTTGACCGGAATCGAACCTGGGACCCTTCAGTCCACAGGCCGACACTCTATCCACTGAGCCAAACCGGTTAGGGCGAAACATGGCTTTGGATGTGGGAGCCAATCTGCCCCCACACAATCCCTAAGCATGTGGTACAGCCTGCTTTGCTGGGTTTGACCAGGTTCCACTAATAGAAGTGAGAGGTTTGAAAACTGGCAAAGAGATGAGTGAGGGAGCTGGAGCCTCCTGAGGGTTGAGCCTCCTGGCCTGTCTGGCACCTGATGTCGTACACAGATACACTTTGTAACAGCTATCGAACGGCAAGGGTTTCACAGGACAGCTCCGTGGGGACCTGGAGAAGGCCCCCTGCACAGAGGTCTCTGGCTGGCTCCTTCCTTAGGTCTGCTACCCAACAAGAAACCAATAGCAAGGAAAGATTTACGATTTGGTGAGCGAAAGAGAAATGATTTCAATCTCTGGATGCTTGAAGAGCACATTTTTGTACATTATATGGTTAAAATTGATCACTCCATTGAGTTTTGCATGGGACGGGCCGAAACTAACGATGTTAGGTGATCAATGCGAAAAGTCTGTGCATCAAGAATTAAAAACCACAATAATGGATTGCTATGGCAAAAGGCTCTCCGTAGCAAGAAATACGTGTGGGCTGGTCACTTCCAAAGAAGGCCGGACTGAGAGCCACGCCCTGGCCCTGACACCCCAAGCTGATGCTATTACTGGCCAGTCTGCGAAGCATGGCTTACGAAGCAAGCCCTCTGCCAGTTCTAGTTCTTCTCATGGAGATTCTGATTTCTCTGTGCTGGTGTTTCCTGCCTCTGTGACTTGCTTTTTACTCCCAAGAAATAGATCCCAGGGTGCTACTCTCTTTTATAATTGGTTCTTCCTATTTAAGTAGCTGAGAGAACCATATCTTGGTTGGCACCCACTCAGAGGGACGGGACTTTGCGATCACACTGTTTCCTTGACTCCTAACACGTGCTTACTCCGCTAGGCTCCCAAGGTAACTGCTGAACACCCACGGCACCTGGACCCCAGCCCCTGACTTCCCAGCAAATATGTAGAGAATAATACAAGGGCATTAAATTAGACCTCATTACCTAGCCAGTTGGGCCGTCCAGCTCTCCCTCACGTAATAATGAGGTCTGATTTATTGTGATCATTATTTAGGCATTACAGGTCACTAAATAACATGCTCTGCCCACACATGTCTTCTGAGTTAATAAATATCCCAAGAGGAAACATTCTTGAAGGCGTGAGTCTCAGGGTTGGGTCAGTAACTCCAGACTCATTAATTGTGTGAAGCCACTTGACCTAGTGCTCACAAACCCTTGGGAACAGAGATGAGGAAAGTCTAATGACCAATCTGAGTGAGGGATGTGCGGGAGAGACAAGGATAGACTGTCCCCTAGATTTTCTGACCTGGGAGACCCAGCTAAGGAAGGTAAGCTGGTGGAGAGACAGAGCCGAGGCTGACCCGAGGCAAGTCAACCATGATCCAACGCCATAGCCCAGCATGCAAGATGTGAGCCTTTCAGGAGCTGGACCTGTGTTCCTCTCTCTCCTCCTTGTACATGTGCTAATGACAGACCACGGGGAATTCCCTAAGTTCCTGTCACATCTCTCTCCTTCATCTCTGGGCCTTTGCATGTGCTGTTCCTTTCTGTCTACAGAGCCATACCTCATTTCCACCTCTCCCTTTCTGGGGTACTTTCCTGTTTGAAGCTGTAGATGTCACCTACCATGACAGCCTTCCATGACCCTACAGTATCAGATATGCATCCTTACACAGTGTACCATGTTGTACAGTTTCATTGACATTCACTGTCTTCTCTACTAGACTATGAGCCTCTCCAGGGCCCAGGCGGCTCTCATTGGTTGCTGTACTCCTAATGCCTAGAGAAGCACCTGTACATGGCAGGTGTTGACTAGCTGCCTGGCAAATGAAAAAAAGTAATGCCTATCCACAAGAGAAGAAGAATGCTGAAAGTAATGCCGTAATGGTGCCGTGGCCTAGAGCGCGGTGACGTTTTCGGTCTGGCACTCTCCACTCGGGGAGAAGGAGCCCTTAGCCATCCTGGACATCACTCCCCTGAACCTCGCGCTGTCTAGACATACACCACCTGGGAACGTTCTGAAGGAAGGAAGTTCTATCTGGCTAGTCTTGCATCCTTCACAGCCCAGCCTGGGTCTTGGCACAGAGCAAGTGTTCATGAAATGGTCCACAATGCTGCTGGCCTTTCCTACTCACCGGGGGTTAGGGGCTTGGGCCACCTTTCTAAAGTGTAGGGAGAATGTGGTGTGTGGCCGGGGAAATTGAAGCTTCTTTTTGGCCCTGCCCTCAGTGAGAGCTTTGCCAGCGGGCAGAGAGAAAGAGGTGCGGGCAGGGGTTGAGGGCACTCGGCAGGCCAGCCTCAGTGGGTCACTGCTGGGATGCCTGGCTACATGTTTTCCTTGCAGTCATATTTCAAATCATCGGGTACTGAGGTTTCAGCTTTGGACATAACCGAATTACTAGAAAATGACAGTGTCGATGGATTGTCACAAGTCCTTTATTGATAACATCCATATTTATCTTTTTAAATTGCAATAGATATATTTTTAAAGGCCTATTTGCCTCGAGGAAGATCCTGGGGATAGGAAAACAGGATTTAAATCATCTTTTCTTTCTAACTCATAATGCAAAGTGTGTAACTGGTAAATACTAAGTAATCTGACCATATATCTGCATTATTTATGGAATAATTTAGGATTATTTGCTTCACAGAAAATTTAAAATGCTTTAAAAATTACAGAAATCAAATGAAATCAGGCTCCTTGAATTATCCATGAAGGCAGCTTCCCATAATCAATATTTCGCCGTTCTGGGATGACATTACATCTCCAGACTATTTTCTAAGTTAATAAGATTAGAAATAATAAAGCGGTATTATTTCTGTGTGAATTGGGGCCTCTGACCTGGTAATTTAATGCCTTCATTATTGCTCGAGGAGAATGCCAGAGACCCACGGAGACCCATGTACTTGCGACTGCACTCTGCCTGGGTAATCGCCTATTTCTCTCGCTGTCTTCGGGTGCCGGGTTATATGCAATGGAGGACTGTTCTGAACTTACGTTTAAAACACTGAGCATTGTTTTCAGGAGAGTAGCGTATACATTTTAAATGGGAAACTGTTATTGATTCAATCACGAAGACAGAAGAATATGAGCTGACTTATTCCCAAGTTGTATCGTTACAGATATTTACATGCTGGCCAAGAAGTGAGCTCTGCAGAGTGGGGCCATGGGAGAGTTTTGTTGTTTTTGGTCTAGCCTGGGCTTGCTGCACTGTGTGGCTCATGCTTCTTTTTGCTACTTTCTGGGAGAAAATGAGGGAAGGGTGTAAATAAATGTGTGTATGGGGTGGGGGGAAGGGACTGAGCCCTACATAACTTTTATCCCATTTTCTCACGAGCTCTGCTCCTGACCCTTCGGAGTTGAGGAACCCGAGTCTCCAAGCACTTTCCCATAAACCTTAGCCATCGCCTGTGCAACTCTGAGGGAATTTCCTGTGGCTTACAAAGTCCTGGGCCCACGCCTCAGCCCGAGAGACACCACAGAGCCACTCAGCGAGGCCTGCTCCGAGTAAACTGTGGTTAGGAGCCAATGGAGGGTGTGATTCCCAAGGACATGACCCGGGTCTGAATGGGAAAATGCAGTGAAATGGGTGGGAATATTCCATGAGATATGGTCCTGGCTGGGAGAGGCTGGGCCAAAAGAAGACAGAAGTGTCTGTTTATGGAACACACTTTAAATTGCTGAACACTAAGGGCAGGGGGCAGTTATGAATTCTTCAGTTTGACCAGCATAATAGGAAATTGAAATCTCTCTGGGAGAACAGAAATGATTTGTCAACTGGGTCAGTTGATTGTGGGTGATTTGCTGAACCGGTTCTGTCATTGGGGAGTTCTGTTGAAAGTTACCTGGCAGAGATGCCGTGGGCCCAGTTAGTTTTGGACTATGTACCAGTAATACCCATGGCATCCCACTGGGGTCCAGATGCCATTTTATACACTTTCAACCCTCATCTCACTCCCTAGGTCAACCACAACTGTGCAAGGTGGACATTACTATTCCGCACTTAAACACTTGGTGAGACTGACTGGCCCAATGTCACCCAGATGGAGAGTAGAGCAGGGACTTACATACAGGTTGTCTGTCTTCAAGGTCATGTGCTCCAACTACAAGCTCTGTATTATTTGGCCACATCAGAAAGTCACAAGAAAGGGTCATGAATGTACAACACAACCTCAGAATCAGTTGCTTCCCAGGGGAACTATTTTATTATTATGTTATCTCTCTTTTTCTCTCATAAGTGGCCCCAGCTTTCTAGCACAGTGTTTTGGAAATATTGTACATAGGGGGATAGTTATTACTAAAAGGCACACATGCTTCTGGCCACTTCTACTGAGACTCTAAATGCCCTTGGACATGCCTGTGCTGGATTAAGCCTCATGTGAGCAAAGACCATGAACATAAGATTTAACCTGGGATGAGTTTTCTGAGGCCCCAATGATATTTTTGCCCACAGGAAATGAAATATGATAGAAGAGGTACTTGGTTGGTTTCTATTCATTGCAATGTCTCTTGAAAGATAACAGACTCCACTAAACACCAATAAACAACAGTCTCTGAAGCAATAATGAGAAATTCATGACACTACATGGTTATAATAGTGGAAGATTCATGATCAATCCTTTCAAAGTGAGTGCAAAATTGCAAGTTTCAAGAGTAATCAGAGTGACCAATATTTATTGATTACTCATTCTGAGTCAGACACTGCTCCAAACCTTATGCGTGCAATTCCAGCTCATTGCATTCTTACAACAACTCTGTAAAGAGGATGTTATTGTATGTCAGGGTTCTTGTCCCAACCTTACAAAGGGTTCAGCAATCTGGAGAAAGGGGCTGATGCATAGATTCAAGAAGGAGTCCAAAGACGAAAAGATAATTTTGAAAGGCATTTGGGGTCAGAGGATCTTCAGCTAAAGGAGCTAAGATACTATGCCTTGTCTAAGGAACCCAGGCTATTTATTAACACAATTTGTCCTAAGGCAAGGTGGAGACTTATACTTCAAAGGGTAAGGTGTCAAAGGGTAGGATACAGAAGCATTGTCAGATTGGGGAATAGCCTACAGCTGTAGGCCAACAGGAGGCAGATTTAAGATGCTCTGAACTGTCTGGCAGCAAGCAATCCTATTCAGGTTTGGGGAAGTGCCATTTAGCCATTCCAACAGGTAAACTACATATGTGGCTCAGCCCTTGTTGAGCCTCCCAAGCTTCATCAACTTTTTGATGAAACTCTTGTAATTATTACATGCTGGAATTGGTTCCCGGCAATTGTACAGTTTATTTCTGCTCATATCTTATTGGCTGCCATGAGTCACATGGTACAACTAGCTACAAGGGAGGACCAAGCTGAGAGAAAACTCTGGGCATTATATTATTAAAGTTAATAGAGCCTGGCTCAGTGGTTGAGTGTTGACTCATTAACCAAAAGGTCACTGGTTTGATTCCCAGTCAGGGCACATGCCTGGGTTGCAGGCTCAGCCCCCAGTAGGGGTGGTGCAGGAGGCAGCTGATCAACGTTTCTGTCTCTCTATTCCACTCCCTTCCTCTCTCTCTAAAACCAATAAAAAACATATTTAAAAAATTAAATTAAATTAAATTAATAGAAACAATGAATCCAGAGGGACAGTGAGTGGTCTGTACTGCACCCCAACCTTGAATAAATGAACTTATTTTCAGGTGTTCCAAGAAAACAAACCTTTCCTTCAACTAGATTTTGTAGAAGTTCTTAATTTCACTGGGCATCTGAATAAATAAAAGATAGGAAAGGGTGAGTGAGGAAAAGGCACAATCTTGAGCATTGCTTCTTCTGTAAACATTCTTCTTTCGGGTAGAACCAATGCTTTTGTTTATGAAACTCCCACAGCCTGGTTCTGGAAGCTATGAAAGTTCTTCACTTGTTTATTCAACAAATAGTTTCTGAAAGCCCTCGATGCACCCGGCCCTAGATATACAAAGACACATAAAACAAATAAGGGGCTGGCTGTTACGGAGTTTAGTTTCTGCCTGGAGGAGACAGTGTAAAAAGTAAACAAGTGAATTAGGTAATTTCAGCAGTCAATAGACAATATGAAGAGAGAATATAAATAAGACCATGTACAATAACATAATAATAACATTTATTTTTCTTGATTACCACCTATATAATTGGTGCCCAGTATAAAATAAAAATATGGGGCTCTTTGGTAAGAAAAAAAAATTCTGAATTTCAAAATTATCACAGGAGAGAAATTAAATCAAGCCTGGGTTCTTTCTAAGCAAGGAGTCTTGTATGACTGCACCGGTTGAACACCCATGGAGCTGGCTCTGTTTGCAGGTGTGTGGGTTGGCAGGGCTTTGGTCCAGGCTACAAGTTAGGTTCCAATCTGCCCCCCAAGTCTCCACACGTATTTTCCTTGGATCAGGAGCTATTGAGGCATAGCATCTCCTCGTGGGTCATAGGAAGAGAGAGGCATGCCAGATTGTGCAAGAACATTTCAAGCCTCTGTTTGCAAAATGTTTGCTAACATCCCGTTGGCCAAAGGATTTACATGGTCAATTTCAAGGTCAAGGGGTAGGGAAATACAGTCTTCCCACTAAGAAGCCATGGCAAGAGTATGAATGCAAAATTCTATTAAGGGAAGGAGAGAAGTACTGAGAGCAATGACTCTGGTAGGTATGGCAAGGGTGTGATGGGGAGTAACTAATGTTAAGAATGCAAGTGACATGTTTAAATTGTTAAAAGATCATTCAGGATATAATTAATGGGAAGAATTAATTACAAAGGCCAAGACTGGAAGCAGGGAGACCAATGAGTCGAAGAGAAAGATGCTGGCTTTGATCACAGTAGTAGAATAAAGGTGAAGGTGAAGGAGAAAGATGAAGGGTATTATGACTGAGAGGTACACTCAATGGGACCTTCTGCTGAGTTCATTGAGGTAGGTAAGTGAAAGAGATGAATATAGAAAAAAATACTTTTTTAAAAAATATGTGAGCAACAGGGTAAATAGTGGTAGCATTTATTGACTTGATTGGGGGGGTGGGGGAGGGAGTGCAGGAAGGGATTAATTCATGGATCTGTGTTCTCAGCCAGACTACAAGCTTCATAAGGAAGAGACTAAGTCTTATTCATCTCTACATTCGTAAAGATATGTACAGTGATTGGCAAATAGTAGGTACTTGATAAATAAATCAAAGGAGGAAGAAAGCAGACATTTAATATAGTGCATGGCACTCATATTGATTCATTCCTTCAATTAATTAATCAACTATATATTGGTGATACTTCCAATAGTTATTCATCCCATTAACATCCCAACTTTATTGATCATCTATGTGCAAGGAAGTGTACTAGTAGTAGGTGGTGGTAAATAGAAATGATTACAGTGTCTTACCTCATGGAGCTGATGGTTTAATGGAAGAATCAAATAAGAACACCCAAGATCATAATGCAGGATAAAAAGGTGCACAAAGGGCTGTGGAAGTGGAGAGGAAAGCCCCAAGTGCGGCCTCCTGAGGAGAGTTCCAGGAGTTCAAGTGATGCTTGAACTGAATCCTCAAGGGTAGTTGGAGTCAGGCCACAGAAGATGCTGGGAATAGTGTTGTAGGCACAGGAACAGCATGTGAAAAGGCTCAGAGGCTTGACTGAGTACAATACGGTTAGGAAAGTGCAAGAAACTGAAGCATAGGGAGTGCTAGGTGCATTTGGAGAAGGAGGTGAAGGCTATGTTCATGTAGAACTTTGCACTTCATGCTCCGTGTTCCAGGCAATAAGCATTGTAAGTAGGCGAATGGCATGATTTGTGTCTTGGCAAGATATTTCTTGGAGGAAGGTAGTGGAGACTGGAGGTGAAAGGGACTGGAGGCAGAGACACTGTTAGGAGCTCTTGGAGTAACTTGGATGTAATTTAGAGATAATGGAAGCCCAGCCTAAGACAATGACAGTGGGAGTGGGGAGTGGTGGCAGAGTAAATGACATTTAGTGAATCAACTGGGCAGACAGAATAAGAAGACAAGAGAGAGAAAAGCATTGAGGATGATTTCCAGGTTTCTGGGTTGGGAGACTGTGAGGAGGGGTGTGTGGCCATTCACAGCAGTGGAGACTACAGCTGGGGAGAGTTGTCCTGCAGAAGCCCATTGAGCCAGTACTCACATATGAGAAGCCTATGACTATCAGCAGGAGAATTCTACAAATAGCAGTTCCGGGAGCACAGTGTGGTATCAACATTGCTTTCCTGGGCTCCCCTGATTCAGGTGTTTGTAAAGCCTGAAGTTAATCCAGTGCATCTAGTGTCCTTCTTTTCTCTGTGAAACTAGTGGAAAGTCAGCTCAGGTATTTCTGCTCAGACTGATTATGTAGCAGCCTAGGATGTGGGGCCCTGTGGCAATAACTGGATTTGGCTTGGTCAACCTTGGCCGTGGGATATTTAGAGGCTGTGAAATTCTTTATTGTAGGGAACTGAACTATACATTGTAGGATGAATTTAGCAGCCTCTCGCCTCTCCCTCCTAGGTATCAGTAGCAAATCACTAGATATGACAAACAAAAATGACTCCAGAGCACAGAGCATCTGTTCAATAATTACCCCACTATCCTATAGAAAAATAGACATTAGATCCCTGAATTACCATATTTAACAAACACTTATTGCATATTAGGTGCTTATACAAGCACTTTCCAGATATTACCTTATGTGATTCTTAATAATAGCCTCATAGGTAGGTCCTATTATCACATCTCTTCTATGGATAAGGAAATGGAAGCACAGAGAGGCTGAGGAATTCACCTGAGGCCACACAGCTAATAAACAGTAGAGACACACATTCAACCCACACATTCTGGCTCCAGAGTCTGGCTCTTACCCAATACACTATGCTTGGTGCCTGGTAGTCACTGTGCCATTTGGTTTGGAAGAATATCCAGTAGTCATGAGCCAGCCAGAAGGGAGGTGGTAATTGGGTCTTTGGAACACATTACAATGTACAGCACGTGGACGAAAGATTTCTCACAGGAACATTAGTGTTCATCAGCATGCCATCTGAACCCCTTCCCAGGCCCTACCTCCTCCAGGCCCTGTGGATCCTCTAACCTTGGAGAGTTGTCATGGCTCACGGGTAACTCCTGCTGTCAGAGGAGGTTCTAATCCACCCTGGCCTTGAGTTCCGCATAAGGAAGGGTTTCTCCCCTAACAGCATCATGGGCAGCCCTCTCTTTGTGGCTGGGGGCAGCACTTTCTCCATCATCGCCTCTATTGGGGGGCTGGGAGAATGGGGGGAAAATCCAGAAAAGCCCTACTGGGCTTAGTTCTTAGAACAAAGGAGCCCCTGAATCTGTTGTGAGCACAGAGACAATCCAGGAATGGGAAGGTGAACATAGGGGTACTGTCTTGGTCAAACTGGACAGAAAGACAGATGTGGCGGGCAGTCAGCCATAAAGGCCCGGTGACCATTGGGCTCAACTAACATCAGGAGAAGCAAAACATTCAGAGCCCAGCCTCCAAAGGGGGAGGACAGAGTGATGACAAGGATACTGGCGACGGCTGTCTCAAAGCAGACCCAAAGGGCTTCTTCCCAGCGTGGGATGATCTGGAGGGAGAGTTTCAACATTGACCTGACTTTTGAGCCAAACCCAAGCAAAACTCTGAGTGGGCTGAAAGCAGACATCTTCAGAACATCAGGGTTGTTCTTTCCAGATTTCTACACTCTGCCCACTCCTGTGAGGGTTCAACTGTCTTTGAGTAAAACGCAGAAGGGCCATCTGTGTGCCTGCTGGAGCTGGGCCCGTAGGAAGCAGGAACAGTAAACAGTCCGCAAGGTCGCTTCTCTCAGAGACCTTCTCTGTGGTCTCGAGGTTGGAAAGGTCTAGAGAGGCCACAGCTGGGCGCTGTGGGCTCGCTCACTGTCCCTGGGCTTCCAGAACCGGGGCTGTGGAGGGTCAGCCTCACAACATCGAGCCAGGCTGTCCGTGATGCCCAAGTAATTTGTTAAAAATCATTTGTCGAATAAATATGTATCAAGAAAGCCTGTTCAGACAAGAAACTGGGGGCGGAGGAAGGCTGACAGATGGAGAGTACAAGGAGGATGAAACTATTGCCTTACCCCAAGAAGTCCGAGGGTCAGGACACCAACCCCTTAGTGAATGCGGGTTCTTCTCTGTCATCAGTCACGTACAGAAGGCCAGCCTCACACCGTATGTAACTGTTCTGGGATAAGAATTATTCACTCCAATAATTGTCCCCGGGGGATAGCTGGTGTCCCTCAGTGGCGGCCCCAACCTGGCAGATGTTCCGATGGGCATGTCCTTGAGCCAGCGAAGGAGACAAGAGACAGAGGTAACATGACCTTGGTTAGAGGCCTAGCCATTGATCTACCACGTGTTGAATAATTACAATGTGCAGGCGCTGGGCTACACAGTCTAGGAATCTCTGCTGCTTAATGAATCCTTCAGCCACGCTATGATAAGGAGTCGTCAACTCCGCCGTTCGGTTGATAAGAAGAATGAAGCTCAGAGAAGTTAAGCGATTTGCTCAGGGTTGCACAGCTAGTGTCAGAACCAGGATTTGAACTGGGGTCTGGCTGATTCTCAATCATAGGCACTGAAATCTGTCTGCAAGGTGTTTGTGGTTTCCAAAGGTTTGCCAAGCTACTCCGGTACCCTCCCTGCTCCGGGGTCCTTCCCCTGCCCAGGCTGCTCTGTTGAGGTCTCAGAGTGGGTGGCTTCTAGCTTTTCTCATCCCACCCACCTGCTCTTCCGGCGCCGTCTGCCCAGACGGGACAGTTTCGCTCTGTGCTCACTAATGAGCTCTCCAAGCCCCGACAGGGGCGCGGGCAGCCAGATGAGGGCGTGGAGGGTGTCCGCTGGGAACACAGGCGTCTCCAGCTTGTTTTGGGAAGGCACCAACTGGACCACCCAAACTGCTCCTGAGCCAGGCTCCACTTGGTAACTCTGACACGGATTTGGCAGCCTTCCTGCTCCTTCTTCACCTCCTGATAACTCCCCTGGGCCAAGTGCTCAAGTACCATGAGCCTCACAGAGCAGCGCCAGGGCCAGCATCCCCTGCCCTCCCACCCCCCCGGCTAGGAGACAGCTTTCACCTTGCCCTGGCACGGCTTTAAAGCAGTGCTAGGCCACACTGCTCGTCTCAGTCTGTGGGGTGTTCACCAGGATGCCCCTCTGGCCAGGGCAGCAACGGGCTCCCAGCTGGGAGTGCCTCACCTTTGGGTCACTGCTGGGGTCACTGCCATTCAGATGGGATAGAGGAGGTGATGCTCACTGTGTGGCTTTATAATCAGGACATTCTAGTTCTGAGTCCAGCCTGTGCCACCTCAGAGCTGTAGGTCCTTAGGAAAAGTTCCATTTCCCACCATGTTGGGGTGCACAGTGGGGCTGAGCCCATGACCTCAGGCAGCCGTGTGCATTAAAGGTAACATTGCAGGCACGCAGCCCTCAGTGGATGTGAGTCCCTGTCCCCTACTCCTATGCACCCTCATTTGCAACTCTACCTGCCGCCAGAGCTGGATGGCTGCTGAAGTGAGTAGCACGTGGGCACACTTCTCGAGGAGGAGAGGGCCAGGAGCGGCTCAGCCCAACTCATGCAGGGCTGAGAAGCCTGGCAGAACGACCCAGCAGCTGCTGGTCTCTCCTGAGCGTGAAGCCCATCTCCCAGGCCTGACCAGGTCGTGTCCACATGAGCAGGGAAGAAGGGGAGCATGTATAATGGCTCCTGGTGGCCTGGGAGGCAGAGGGCATCAGGTCACTTCTGTACACAGAAGTGCAGGTACCAACCCCTCTGCTTAGCCTTGGAGATTCCCGACCAGACCCCGAACCACACTGCCAGCTCATCACGCTTTTCTCCTATTTGTGGTTCCCACTAAGCTGCGTGCTTCCCCATCTCCATACTTGGCCTCCGTTCTCTCTATTCTCTATCTGAACCCCACTCCCTTCCATCTTTGTCTAATACCCAATTCATGCAAGTGCCTTCTCAGTGAAGACCTTTCTTAGCCTCTTTGTTGTAGGTTGGTGTATAAATAAGTAATAATACAAAGCTCCTCTTGGGGACCCCCCACTGGAGGGGTTCTCTCTTCTTCCACCCTCCTGGAGGGCGCCCCCTCTGACAAGTGCCAGATAACAGGAGGTGCCTTGTTGGGTGGCATTTGTCTTCTCGTCCTGGTCTCTTTGGAAGCTCGCAAACTCCAAGAATGCAGGGTCTTGCAGACAGTGTGCAAGACATGAGGACAGGACTGGGGAGCTGAGCAGCAGGCGCACACGAATCAGAGACTCCACAGGGCCAGGTGGAGCAGAAGGCAGGAAGACTGGAATGCCCAGATGATCAGGGTCATGTCTACCCAACTCCAGGCCAGGCTGCCTCTGGTGGGACACTGTGGCCCAGTCTCTACAGCCAGACCCTGTAGCCCATCATGCGAGGGTGGCCTGAGGCTCTGCAGGGACTGCAGCATCCCCAACCAAGTGGGGGATGGTCCTCTCCCTGGTGTCCTTCCCTGGTGACTTCAGAAAGCGGATGCTCGTGCATCAAATGTTCGCTTTGACTCTCGGCCACAGAGCGACTGCAGCCTGTGCTTATGGAAACCCAGGCCCGTGCATCTGGTTTTCAACTGCGGGGCTGCCAGCCGCGCTCACATCTCTCCGCACCCTGTGCAGCAGCTGGGAGAGGCCTGGGGCTCGGGTTTCACAGCCGGGCACTGAGGGCCTCCAGGTAAATTCCAGCCGGTCCATTTGATGTGAAATCTTCCAGCTTGACCAAGAGTCACTGACCTCGAGAGCAGCCGTTTAACCTCCATTATTTAGTTTATATTGGTAATATTTACATTGGGAACTTGATTAAAGCTGACCTTTTGGTGAAAACAGAACCCAATCCGCATTTGCGCCCTCCTGCCCCCTCCATCCAGTGTCAGGTGTCATCTGTTTCGCTTCGCTCCTAATTGGCAGATGCCTCCACGCAGCCTGCATCCAGCTCTCACTGGATCTGCCTTCCCTTTGTGCCTGGACCCTCACCCCCACCGCAGGTTTGAAGGTACACCAGGCTCAGAGCTGCTGCCTGGCTGAGTTTGGGGACAGAGTCCAAACGTTGGAAATAGGTCCTATTCATCACAAGGTAAGGAAAGACACGGGATGCCCCCTGTCCCTCTGCTCTAAGGAAGATGCCACATTGTGCAGTGATCCAGACACCTTCGCTCCCCCTTCACCAGGACCACTGAGCTCCCAGGGGAAGGAGCATGCTGGTCATCGGTTCAGGGTAAAACTCCTCTTCCCACATGAAAATTTGATCTGTATTGCTTTTCAGATCAATGAATCTGCAAAACTGCAGGGGAGGTGGCTGGATAAGATGTGTTTGCTGAACCCCTCCTTCCCTCGACTGGCTAGTTCAGTTCAGCAAGTATCATTGGTCACCCCTTCAAGGCCTAAGGAGGGGCCATGACTGCTCTGTGAGTCAGCCTGACCACATCTTCTCCAGAAACAGCGCCCTCGGGCGCCTGTGGTGTTCTCACAGCCCTGCTCTGCTGTCCCTTCGTACTGTGAGTATGCAACCAAGATGGGGCGCACATCCAACACACCGCAGCAAAGGATATCAAATTATTGGTGTGATACATTTTTTTCTTTTTTTAATTTAATAAGTCTTTATTGTTCAGATTATTACAATTGTTCCTCTTTTTCCCCTCATAGCTCCCCTCCACCTGATTCCCACCCTACCCTCTGCCTTTACTGCCCCCTCCACTGTCCTCATCCACAGATGTACGATTTTTGTCCAGTCTCTTTCCGCACCCCCACACCGTTTCCCCTGAGAATTGTCAGTCTACTCCCTTTCTATGCCCCTGATTCTATTATATTCACCAGTTCATTCTGTTCATTAGATTTTAATCAAGTGAACATTTTTTTTCAAGGTAATGTTCTTTTTGTGTGTTTCTAGCAGAATAATCTCTTTCCCCCTTTCTAAACAATCAGGGGCTTGGTTCTCTCAGATCCCAGCCTTTTCAGTATGTGAAGGTTATTACTGGCTTGGTTAAACAGAGTACTTGTTTATAATAGATATAATAGATGACAGAGTCATTTTGAAATTACACAGTTGGTGTAATAAAGCCAGTTAAAACCTTATTTAAAAAATGTCACAGTTGGTCAAATGTATTAATGGCATATGGTTTAGTTTCTCTCTTTTTTCCCCTCAGAACAATATGTGCATTCTCATTTCACAGAGTAGAGGATTAATGGAGCGAGATAAACTTTCTCCTGGCTTTTCCTCTGGCAATCTACACTTTCATTAACAGACTCAAACTTTATTTATCCCTTTCCTCTGCCTCGCCTTCCCCATCCTGTCTTTCTCTTCCCCATAGCACCCAATTACAGAATTCCTAAAATTCTGGGCAATGTAAGAGATAAATATTATATCACGCAGAGCATGTTTTAGAAGGAAAAGCTAGTGCAGAAATTACACACTACATAAACAAAATGCCCACACTGGCAAACACAATTATCTTTTCTCCTGCTGATATCGCCAACTATAATAATAAAGTCCAAAATGTGCCCCAAAACATAATATTTCAGCTGCATGTAATCGTCACACCAGCAAAGAACACAATTGCATTATTGGTCTCCTCTGAAATCTCTCATTCAAAGCTCTGTCTTTCACGAGATTCCTATGAGAGAGTTGTTTCTAGAGAGCATGCATCAACTGGAGTCTTCCAGTCAGGACCTGCCCGCCTAACCAAGCTGTACCTGGTCAGGTGGGTCAGCTCAGAGTCGTGCCTGGAGTTTGCCCGGAGCTTGGAGATGCCATCTCTAATCTACAACCCTGCCATGAATTTGTTTTTTGTCATAAATGAAGCATGGGGCTGTGCTTTAATTTTCCTCACTGCCCTCTGTCAAGTAATAACCATAAATATTGTCCTGAATCATTAAGTCACAACCTGAAATGTGATCCTGCCCAGCTCCCAATCAGACGGCCATCTGGAAGATGAAAGAAGTCTATTTGGGTTTAGGAATGATCCAGACTCTAATTTGTAGTAACAGTCTTAACAGGCTGTTTCAGAGACATTAACCAGCAACTTGTCTCAGGTTCTCTAGGAAGGTCCATTATCCACAGTTGGAGGTATTTGCTTCCAGCAGAACCGTGAACTGTAACTGTTGGAAAACTACCAGGCTCCCTGGCTTTCAATCCAATGCCACATTCTTCCGTGGACACCAGGTTTTTACCCACGGGCAGGAATATATGCACAGAGCACGTGCATACATAATATATCTCCAGATATTCTCTTTGTCATAAGGAAAGCAAACACTTCAAGAGAGGAAAACAAATTGCAGTTTCTACAAGCAAACAACAGTGCAACATGATAGATAGATAATTCTTCTTATCACCCTGAGGTTACTTTGGCAGAGAAAAATAAATCATACTCTTATTTTGCTGTAGGAATAATCTTGTAAACACAAAGAGAAAGTCATTATCTAAAGTCTGGAAACACATGTTTAAACATGAGTACACCACTGATCAAAGCGACTATTGGCCAAGCAATTGCTTTAAATACCTGAACTTCCTGGTCCTCAGAGGAGCAACCAATATCAACAGGAGGTGACTTTCCGTTTCCACTTGACTTTGGAGTGGAAGACCATGCAGAGGGAACAGCAAGGGAAGGTGCATTATTCACTCTAAGAGAACGCATTGATTTGCTTATAAGTAAATGTGTATATTTAATTTTTGAGCATTAAAAATACATTTAAAAAATAAAATGAAGGTATTTGTTGATAAGCACATGAAGTAAGTGATATTTTAGGCAACAAAAGTGTCCATGGTGACTCTGAACAGAACGAAACCAACGCCCAGGGCCACGGGTTCGTTTACTTTGACTGCTTTCCAGGAGGAAATTATACCAACTTTAAGAAATCCTCTTCCTTTGCCTCAAAATTAGGTTCAGCACTTCTCACTGTCAGTAATTTAAAATATGTATTATTTTCAAAAATAAATGTCATAAAAAGATAGATACAATGAATTTAAATGCGTTTCATGGCTTTATTTAATCCTGATGTGAGCAAACGATTTTTAAAAAAGTCGATGTGATTTGAGATAATCGTGGGAATCTGAACATCTGCTGTGTTTTAGGGAGTAGTAAGAAATAATTATTAATCTTGTTAAATGTGGTGGTATTCTAATAATTTTAAGTCCTCTTTTCGAGATATATACTTAAGTATTTATGAGTGAAATGACACGTCACTTAAGATTTGCTTTCAAATTCTCTGAAAAAAAAAGGTGATGGTAGATGAAATAAGATTCGCAAAATATTAAGTTATTGGAGAGGAGTGATGAATACATATGGTTTATTACTCCTGTTTTCCACAGCCCCTGGGTCTCCATGCTCGAGAGACCACACAGCCTGAACTTCTCTGCTGCCTTAGTTTGTGTTCTGTTTTATCAAACAAAATATATCATTCCCTCTCCCCACTTTATTTTTAACTGCGCTGTAGGAAAAGGGAAATTGTTGTTAAAGTTTCTTTGGTTCTTCCAATGTACCAATCATTAGGGGACTGACCTGCCTTATTGCATTTAATCCTCACAGCTCTCACAAGGCAGACACTCTAACCATCCCAATTTACAGCTAGGGAACCTGAGGCGGAGAGGTTAAATACTTGCCAAGGTCATACGGTAGTAGAGATAGGGCTTGGGCTTAAATCTATCTGATGTCAGCCTGTGCTCTTGACCATGATTCATATTGCCTCCTTAGATGAAATCGCTAGGGTGTTACTTTCTTGGCATATGTAGTTTATTATTATTTTATTGTTGTTGTTGTTGTTGTTTTATTTTTTAAATAAACTACAAATTTTAGAACAGTTTTAAATTTACAGAAAAATTGTCAAGATAATACATAGCATGTCTATACACCATACGACCATTTTCCTATTGTTAACTTACACTAGTAGGTACATTTGTTACATTAAGGAACTAAGATTGGTACATCATTAATATTAGCTGAAGTCCATACTTTATTGAGATTTACTGAATTTTTGCCTTATTCAGACTACCACATGGCATTTAGTAGTCATGTCTCTTTAGACTTGTTTTGGTTCTGACAGTTTCTCAGACTTGTTTTGGCAAGCATCATTTTGCATTCTCACCGGCTTCTGAGACAATAACACTTTTCCAACTGCATGTCTTAGCCCATTGTTCCAAAAATGAGCTTTTAATCAGAGATGTAAATTAAAGCTAAATCTAAGTACCTAACACAGCGTGGCGAGGCAGTGTGTTAGGTTAACTGACACCTAAGGGTGTTGACGATCTGGTGGACATTCCCCCAGCAGACAGACACCCAGCAGGGCCTGGGAGGTGTGTTACTATCCAGGTGGGTGCCTCAGTCATCACTGAACCATACCCCTAGAGAAAGCATGGGACCCATCCTGCGCTGATGGCTTTGTGCCTCAGCTAGTTCAACACAAAACATCCAGGGGAGAGGAAGGCTGCTGCCTGGGCAATGCACCTCTGGCCCTCTTAATGTGCATCCCAACCATAAAACCTGGGGGGGGGTGGGATATGGCTGGGACAACCACATCATCTCTTTCAAGGCAAAAAGGAGACTGACTTATCAATGCCAGAGTCTAAGTAAACGATCTATATAAATTTTCATTTGCATGGGAGCATGGTTATAAAGTGTGGTCTTCCTTAAAGAGGGAGGCTGGTGATGCACTTTGGGTGACCGGACACTTGTGATTTCTGATCATTTTGCTTCGTGGTCTCTTTCAAGTCCATTCCTGAATATGGAATATTTGCCTTGTCTAACTAATGTAACAAACTCACCTGAAGAGAAAGCTGCTGAAATCTATACTATTACGCAAATATTATATGCATTGTATAATTAACAGTGACTGCAGATGCATATTCACATGAAACAAATGTGTCCTGGGGAGGTGCTTTGGGAAAATGATGTAAGGAGGTATGCTGGTGAGGGACTATTTGTCACTCACTGATCCCAAAGGAAAACGGAACAAGGTATGATCAACAGATAGACATACAAGAACTTTCTTAGTGGAAAGAAAGGAGGGGACAGTTGTTCCTTTTCTCTTTCAACCCATGACTGGCCGCATAGGAAGAGAAAGTGGTCTGAACAACAGCCTGGGGATCGAGGTTAAAAATGGCAAGCCTTCCTTTCAGAGGCCTATTTTGCACATTTATCAGCTGTTCTGGTGTGAAATGGAGGGAGGAAGAGTAGGGTGGTTTGGGACTCTTTCAGTAGAAGAAATAAAGCAATGGAAATCCTATATCATAAAAGGCTAATATGCAAGTTGACCAAACAGCAGAGTGACTGGTTGCTATGACATGTACTGACCACCAGGGGGTGGGCATGGAACATGGCAGGTGACCAGCTGCAGTGACAGGGTGCTGAGGGAGCAAGGAAAGGAGGAGACAGGGAGGCAGGGACATAGGGTGGGAGGTGGTGGCCATGCACAGGTGGCAAGGGAAGGAGGAGGTGGAAAGACAGGGAAACCTGATAGGCCCTGATCGCTGGCCAGGCCTAGGGACCCTATCCGTGCATGAATTTCATGCACCCGGCCTCTAGTATCTATTGGAAAACAGAACACTATCATGGAACAGTCAGAGTTCAGATTCATGGCTGACGCTACAGACTGGCTTTCAGTTATTAGCTGCATGGCATGGGGAAAGTGACGTCGCTGCTCAGGATGGCATTCTTGTCTGTAAAATTGGAGCATTGAACTAGGAAATATCAAAGGTTATTTTCACTTCTAATACTTTTTTCAATGTGAGTTTCCCATGGCAAGGGGTCCATATGAAGTGGCTTGCCTGGGATGGTCCTGACCAATGCCTGTTGTCCTGGCATCATTATTATCATGCACATTTCCACCTCAAAGTGTCCATGTCTGGGCCACAGATTATCTGGTCAGCCTGTCTAGAGACATTTATACAACACTTCCATGTGCTAGCAGCTTAGATGTTTCCCATAATACCGAAATTAACTAAAATGAACCAGAAATATTTGGCCAAACAACCAGCTCTTCCTCCTCCAAGAAACAAGTAATAATAATTGTTCTCATGTACTGAGTTGACCACATACCCAGCCTTCTTGCCTAAGCTTTTCCAAGCATTACCCAATGTAATTCTCATTATAACTCTGGACATTAGATGCTACTCACTCTCTCTTACATGTGGGAGCACTGAGGCACAGAGGTTAAGAAAACCCACCCAAGTCAGGATTTGCACTGAGGTCTCTCTGACTCCTGGGAACCAGCATGCAAGCTTTCTAACATGCTGTTACATGCTAACGCATCTCACTAACATCCATGGTTCCCCCCACCTACACCCCCAAGGGTCCTGGCTAGTTTTAGGGGCCCGTCTTCTGCAAGTTCCAAACTCTCCCATCTGACTTTTAGACTTAAAAGTGAGATTGCCAGAGGGAAGGGGGGGCGGGCGGGCAGAGGGTCCCAAGGTAAGGTGACAGGGGATTTGACTTTGGGTGATGGGTGCATGATACAATATATAGATCTTGTAACATAGAAACCCACACCTGAAACCTATATGTTCATGCTGATCAATGTGTCACCCCAATCAATTTAATACATAATATATTTTTTTTAAAAATGAAAACCTCCCCAAGTCACCGTGATTTCATCAGCATGACATTTTTTTTTTTTTTTTTTTTTGCTTCCCAACAAAGGCATACATTCCCCGGGGGTTGAGGGGTGGGGTGGGAGAGTGGGGTGGAGGGGTTGAGAAAGACTTTCTGGAGCCTGACACTTTTCCATGTTTTCTAAACAAGGCCTGCCCAGCCATGATTGGGCAACCGCGATGTTGAGTAAACCGTGTTGCTCCCGTTGCCCAGCGAAGCAAACAGCGCAGCGACAAAAGCAGGCCCGAGCTCTAAAATCATTTTCAAAGCAAAAGAGGGTTTGAGCAAAATAAATGGTTTGAGTGCAAGACACAAACAACTAAACAGACCTGCAAAGGAGAGCAGTAATGAGGCATCCGGGACACCAGTCCTGCTCCCCATGCCCGGCAAGGGCGGGCCTGATGCCTTGCAGATTCTCAAAGCGAAATGACCCGGGGACGGGAGAACAGCAGCTGCGGGCGCAGTAAGGAAATGAGTTGGAGCAGATCTGTAATTAAGCATCGACAGTGGATCAGTACCACCCCCGCCCTGCATGCGAGCACCGTTCGCTTCCTGCCTCTTTTCAAAATCCCATGTTTAAGAAACTAAAGGCAGACTCCAGCGTCGGCCATGCACGGCCCCGGCCTGGGGTCGGCGCTGAAGGTATTGCTCTGTGTGAGGAAAACAAGAAATTAGCTCGCAGGAAACGCGGAACCCTGTGATGTAAGGTCCGTGGACTCTGGGCATGCGTTTGTTTTTATTTGGGCCCTTGTATACCTTTGGAAAAACCAAGGTGTTGTCTGCCCTCCCAACGAGGGTGTGTTTGTGCATAAGGAAGGCTGAAGGACCCTGGGGTGTGGTGGGGACAGTGAATATCCATTTCCTGATACAAGACCAGGGAGAAGACTTCAGGACCCTTGTGGCTGTGCTCCTGTAGCTGGAAGGGGCATCACAGACCAAGAGCGCGGAGGCGCTAAAGACACCGTCACCCTCTGAAGGTTTTAAAATAATACAGCGTTGCTGACAGCGGTTTGGCTCAGCGGAGAGAGTGTCGGCCTGCGGACTGAAAGGTCCCAGGTTCGATTCTGGTCAAGGGCATGTACCTTGGTGGCAGGCGCATCCCCAGTAGGGGGTGTGCAGGAGGCAGCTGATCAGTGTTTCTCTCTCATCGATGTTTCTAGCTTTCTGTCCCTCTCCCTTCCTCTCTGTAAAAAAAATCAATAAAATATATTTAAAAATAATAGTGTTTTTTATTAAACACTAACATTTAATAAGAAAAAAATTAAACAATAATTTAATACATTGTATTATTAAATATTAGTGTTTAATAATAAAACACTGTATTATTATTATCTTTTAAAATATATTTTATTGATTTTCAGTGCTAGATAAATCGAGTGTCTCCTAGGCCCTCTCCCCCCACCCCCCATGCCCATGGCTTAGCTCCCTCCTCCCTACGTGCCCTTGTGGGTGTCACGGCCGAGATTCTCCAGCATCTATTAGACCGGGACGGACCCAGACAAACCTTCTTGAACTGGATATGAGTGCTGTTGCTCAGAGGAGCCCCTTCTTACTTCCTGGCTGGCCCTGGACAGGGGCCCCTGCCTGCTGCCTCCTGGATCCCCTCCCCGCCCCTGTAAATCAACACGGAGCCGGAGGAGCTGGGGGGACGGGTCAGGCCCAGGTGTCCTGAATCATTACGCACACCGGCTCCTCCGGGGCGACCAGGCTCCCTGAGCTTTGACAGCAGTGAAATGTGACAAGAAAGTAAATATCCCGGTGCCCCGCTCCCCCAGAGGTCAGCGTCCCCCCACCTCGGTCTGCTGGAGCTGGGCCCGGAGCAGGAAGGAAGCGAGCGGGGCTGGCAGGGGCGGAAGCGCCGGTCACCCCGCGATGCACTTTAACGAGCTCTAATCGACTCTTAATTAAGACGCGCTCCTAACAAGCCTATTTGTGTAGCCTCCCAGCCCACAACAAATTAAAGCAGAAAATGAGAGGGGGCTGAGGAAGGAGGGAGGGGAGATTAGCAGAGATCCCACTGAAGGCGGTCAGAAAGGAGGGCCAGCAGCCTGACATCAAAGGAGCGGATACAAACAGGCTCCTGAAAAGCAGGCCCCGCATTCCCGACCTCAGCCATCCGCAGCCGCTTATCCCGAGTCCAGCAGCCCGCACATCTGTTCCTGACACCACAATTCCTGCTCTCCAAGCCTGGCCTTGTGAGGCAGGGAGAGAGCCTGCAGGGAACTCGGAGACCTTGGCCCAGGCTCCATCTCCAGACTCCTGCTAGAAATCACCCCCCTGGAGCTTGTTGGAAATACAAGGGAAATGAGGGGCAGGGGACAAGCCCTGAGATTCCCATCAAAACCATCCAGGACCTCATTCCAGGCCTGCGTCTGCACCAGGCCCCTCCCCTGGCCAGGGTGACTCAGAATCTCCTCTTCTAGAACAACGCTCACTCCCTCACCAAATGGGGAAATGGCTTGGGCAAGTCACTTAGGGCTCTGGGGCGTGATGCTTCTGCAAAGGAAAAGGCTGAGTACCTACCTCATCTCTAGATTCCCTGGCAGCCCAGCCGCTAAGAGGGGTTCTCATCTTATGGTGATGTCTCAGGCAGCTGCCGGAAGCCGAGGAGTCTCTGGATTTATTATCACTTTTTTTTTTAATTGCACACACCATCAGTAAGAATTTGGGGGTATTCACTCTCAACCAATGTGTATTTTTACTTATTTATAATTTTTGTATGTGTTACTAAATGAATACACTGTTTACATCAGAATACATACACACCAATAGATCAGAAGTGGTAGCTCTGATATTGGCATGCACCACTTTAAAGACCATTGGGATAAGTTTTAGGACAAATTCTAGTCAACACCCAGTTAGATGTGAGCTAGTGTGAGGGCACACTTTGCTTTATTTGTCATTGTATTCTCAGGGTCCAACACAATTGCTAGCTCACAGTTCAGGAATGTTTTTGAATGAATGAATGAATGTTTGATTGTCTTGGGATTTGAAGTGGCCAAGCTTCAGTTATCAGGAGTATTCATCTACAAGGACTATCTTTTCTTTGGTAGAGGCCAGTGTGACTAAATAAAAAAAAATAATAAGGGGTGAAGTTGAGCGGTATCGTTTATATTTGAGGAAACTGCCTGTTAGAATTTAGGGAGTACAGACAATATTTATGAAGCCCACAGAGCCCTCTCTGGGGCAGGGGAACGACTCACAGTTCATGAAAAGGTAAATGCATTGGCTGTTCTGTAACAGGTATGTATTAAGTGCCATATGTGTCCATGAAGGGGTGTGTGTGTGTGTGTGTGTATGTGTATGTGTGTGTGTATACTGAAGACATTTTTAGGAGGTACTAGAGGTTTCCTTTTCCAGGATATGCTCTGTCAGATGCAATTTATTTAACTGATTTTTTTATGGGGGAGACCAAGTGATGTTTTTAAAATGTATTTTAAAAATTAACATATACTAGATCCTGCTTTAGATAAAAACATTTAAAATCCTATTGCTTACATAAAATATGGTATGTAGCTTACCTCAGATGAAGAGTCACTTTGCAAAGCCCCAGAGGTATATATCTTTAGTGTTGTGTGCCGAGGTGACCAGGGTGAATTACAGTTGTCTGCCCATTGGTCACTGAACTGACAGACTGCTGTGTCAGTTCTAAGGATTGCTGGTAACTGCTGGGACTGTGAGGAAGGAGAGGGTAGACCCATCTTTGAAGACATGGAAAGGTGGTGGGTCTACTTCACTTAGTCCAGTGCTTCTCAAACTTTCTGGTCTTAGATCCCTTTGCAGTCTTGAAAATTCTTAAGAACTCCTGAGAGCAGCAAAAATGGTTTGGCTCAGTGGATAGAGCATCGGCTTGCAGACTGAAAGGCCCCAGGTTCAATTCCGGTCAAGGGCATGTACCTTGGCGGTGGGCACATCCCCAGTAGAGAGTGTGCAAGAGGCAGCTGACAGATGTTTCTCTCTCATTGTGTTTCTGACTTTCTATCCCTCTCCCTTCCTCTCTGTAAAAATATATTTTTTTAAAAAGAACTCCTGGGAGCTTATGTTTATCTGGGTCAAACCTATACATAGTAAGCATATCGGAAATTAAAATTAAAATACAATCATTAGCCACTGGAGCACTGGCATCCGCAGCCTCCAGAAACACACACTGCACACTCGTGACAGTAGAGGATGCCGAAGACAGACGGCATTGTGCTGTTACCATGAAATCGTGTTAGCAGGATGGGCCCACTGGAAGGGTCTTGGGAGTCCCCAGGGCCCCTGGACGACACTTTGTGAACCACCAACTTAGTCCAGTTGAGAGGCAAAAACCTGACCCAGGTCTACTCCCGGAAGGTGTCAACCAAGATGTAAGAGTGACATCTGGCTGGTGGAGACGGAGGAGTTTCATCTGGATGGAGGCTCCCTTGGTGACAGCTGGTGCTCACCAAAGTATGACAAAGCACTACCATGGTGTGCTGAATGCAGGACACAGTATTTATAAGAGTGACCTTTTCACCTCTGAAATATTTGGAACTGGTGACCTCCCCTTCTTGACATGATCCTTGACCCAGTAACCCATGTTCCCTGTGAACTCTTCGCCAAGCCACTTCTGGAAGCCGTTAGCCCCTGGGCTCGGGTGAAGATTTCTGAAGGCGGGAGGCCTCCGCCATGGGGCCTCGGTTTCAACAGCAGTATGTTTTTGAGCTGAGCCCTATCTTGCCATTTCAGCAGGAATTGTCTGCTGTGCAAGAAACAAGGTAGAAGAACTACCTACTTTATTCTCTCGGGCAAATACTTAACATTTTTATTCTTCAAATGTTAACTATATAAATGCACAAATACTTGTTGGCTGAAGAAACTGAAGTATGAAATCAACTTTACTGTGGCCTAGTAAGGACAGATCCTTTCTTAGAGCGGACTGGAGGGATAATTTTCTTTCTTTCAATGAAAGGTCACTCTGGAGATAAGTCAGTCACTGGACACTGGTCCGGGGACTACCTGAGGGCACAACCCAGAGGTGGTTATAGTGTAAAATAAATATGTGAGATCTCTTGTTTAAAAAGCAAGAGGGAAGGCACTTAACGTATTAATATTATTTAAAAGTATTAAAATAGAAAATATTTCTCTTTTTAACCATAGTTTGTCATGTTGTGTTTTTTTTAAATATTTTTTTTATTGATTTCAGAGAAGAAGGGAGAGGGAGAAAGATGGAAACACACTCCCTCTACTGGGGATCGAGTCTGCAATCCTGGCATGTGCCCTTGACTGGAATCGAAATCAGGACCCGTCAGTCCGAAGGCTGACAGTCTATCCACTGAGCCAACCCAGCTAGGGTTTGTCATGGTGTTTTTTATTTGCTATCTTATGTCATTTCAAATAAAAAATACAAAACTTGAATTATTAGCATGATTTTATTGTTCGTCTTTATTGTGAAATGCCAGTATAAAAGGCAGATACAAAAGCATGAACTTGCGTGCAGAATGGCTGAAATTATACAATGTGTTTTGCATAATCTGTACATGCATATGTATTTAATTCTTACCAGGAGAGTAGAAACATGTCATGAAACTAACTGAATTGTTTTTATTTCATTTCTTGAAATGTGAAATTCTACTACAAGTAGGTGGCTTACCTTGTACCCATTTTGAGTCTTGCTGAGCTCCACACATGGTGGGTGCACAGGGAAGCTACTTATGAGGCATTACCAATAGTATGTGTGACTAGGGGAGCAAGAAACAGGGGACACACTTAGTGTGTGTGTCTCCTCTGCTCTCACACATGCTCCATTGCCCATTGACCTCACAAGTTCCAGGATAAAGTTGTGAAGAATTTCAAGATGGCAACAGCTGAGATTTAACCAAACCTAAGGTCCATCTGAGCATGGGGCCGTTTGCCTGCACTCGCCACACACTCATGAGGCTAACTGATGCCACTGTGCTGAGCATGCGGATTGGTTCTAGCCCGAGGACCTGCTCTTGGCTTATGGTTATGTGCAAGTCTCTCACAGACATGGGCTGTCCAGGATCCCTCAGGAAAGCACCCTTCCCACAGGGCCAGGAGGAAGGCAGCTAAGGTGATCTGTCTCGGTGCATGAAGAAAACGAATTCCTTTTCTCCTTACTTTCTCATCTCATTCTTTTAAAACTTCTGTGTAGTCACCATGTGTTTTCAGAATGTACAAAACATATTAGCAGAATACTGTGTCTACATAATTTATACATATGTAAACACATAGTCTAAGCTCAAAAACTTTTACTGAAAGGAGTACCTGAAAACCGATCCGAGGGCACAACCCAAGAAGGACAGCATGAGGGGTGAACTGAGGATGGTCTAAAGCAGTGGTCGGCAAACTCATTAGTCAACAGAGTCAAATATCAAGAGTACAACGATTGAAATTTCTTTGGAGAGCCAAATTTTTTAAACTTAAAACTTCTAATGCCACTTCCTCAAAATAGACTCACCCAGGCCGTGGTATTTTGTGGAAGAGCCACACTCAAGGGGCCAAAGAGCCACATGTGGCTCGCGAGTCGCAGTTTGCCGATCACTGATCTGGGGAAGGAGGAGAGGTGCATTTGTTCACGTGGCAATGCTTCCTGAAGAAGGGACAGAGCAGAACGTGGAGACAGGATGCAGCACCCTGCCTGAGCAGTGTGTAACCCGCCCCCCCGTCCCCCGTCCTTCCCCTCCTGGGAAATGGTCAGGTCTGTGTGAGCCCCAGTCACACAGGTGGGGCTTAAGTTGGTCAGAGGCTCTTGACCTGCAAGGGGCCGAAATTCAGTTCATGGAGGAGAGGCAAGGATAAGGCCAAGGGTGTCCCTGACTCCTGTCAGATTCCCATAAACAGGAGATACAAATAATTGGAATCAAAACGAGAGATGCCAAGTTAGTAATAATAGTTTATTGAGTTCCATGCCATTAAACTCACTGAGGTGGGTCTCATTCTTCCCGTTCCACAGGTAAGGAAGTGCACAGCCAGTCAGTGACGTGCGGAGGGTCCCAGAGCTCACAAGAGCCCTGGATGTCTTACCTCTAGGTTGCAGCAGGCTGGCTCATGAGGGGATACTGAGCAGAAATGTCCCCCAAGAGACAGGAACTAATATTGTTGTTATCCCCCTTTTGTAGATGAGGAATCTGAGGTTCAAAAGAAGGTGGAGGTGACCAGCTTGTTCTGGACAGAAGCTGGGCATGTGGCTCAGTCTGAGTCAAAGTCTGAAGGCCGGTTCCCGTGGCTGAGATGATGGCCAGCATCCTGTTCCCAGTGAGCCCAACTGTCTAAAGGGTTGGAGGGATCTAAGGGGTCCAGCAGTGATCCCTGATTTTGGGAATAGGTGGACACAATCTTTAGTTGCTGGACAGGAAGTTATAAGTTCAATTTATCTTTCAAAGCACACTCCAGGGCATTAAGAATCACTTAATAATGATCACTTTGGCGCTTATCATATCCCTAAAAGGCAACAAAGCTGCTTCATGTCCTATTTATGTCTACGCAGAGCTAAGGCGTAGGGACAGGGCCTCCCCAGGTCTGAGCGCGAGGGAAGCTGCCCAACGCACAGCCCTAACCCGGTGCTGCAAATAAGGCAGCTTCTCACTGTCCTTCCGTTGCTTCCTTTACCTCATTTGGTTAAAGCACACACAGGCTCAGAGCTTGGAACTTCCGTTTTCTTATCTTGAACATCATGTACTGTTCCGGCTCCCAGCCAGCCGCCCAGGAAGGAAGGTTCATTTCTTTCAGACAGTGGGCCTGGCCCCGCTGTTGAAAAGCTCTGAAAGTAACATTATCTCTATTGCGCTAAAAAGATCTATCAGGACAAGCAAGCATTAAATGTTGTAAAAACTGCAAAGGCCAGAGAAGAGGGCAACGGGGGTGGGGGGTATGGGGTAGGGGAGAGAGAGAGAGAGAGAGAGAGAGAAGAGAGAGAGAGAGAGAGAGAGAATATCAATCTTGAGCCTCTTTTTCTTTCCATTTTGAGTTTTCCTAAACCCAGTTAATAACTTAATAACTTAGCAAATCAAAAGATCAGGATTCAATCTATTTGATACTTGTCAGGATCCTAAACTATGTGAATCTTTTTTTCTTCTCAACTTATTATTTAAATACTAGATGCCCAGTACACAAAATTTGAGCATGGGGGTGTGTGTCCCTCAACGCAGCCTGCATCCTCTTCAATCTGGGACCCCTTGAGGGATGTCGGACTGTCCATTTAGTCCTGATCCAGGTAGAATAGGGCCTAAATGGACAGTTGGACATCCCTCTCACAATCCAGAACTGCTGGCTCCCAACTGCTTGCCTGCTTGCCTGCCTGATTGCCCCTAACTGCTTCTGCCTGCCAGCCTGATCACTCCCTGACAGTCTGATTGCCCCTAACTGCCCTCTCCTGCAGGCCTGGTTCCCCCAACTGTTCTCCCTTGCAGGCCTGGGTCCCCCCAACTACCCTTCCCTGCAGGCACAGTCACCCCCAACTCCCCTCCTCTGCCGGCCTGGTCACCCCTAACTGCCCTTCCCTGCAGGCTTGATTGCCCCAAACTGCCCTGCCCTACAGGACTGGTCCTTCCCAACTTCCCTCTCCTGCTGGCCATCTAGTCACGGCCATCTGTGTCCACATGGAGCAGCCATCTTGTGTGTTGGAGTGATGGTCAATTTGCATATTACTCTTTTATTAGATAGGATGCTTGTCATTTTTTAAATATTACTTAAAATATGTTTTTCTTCTTTCTCTCTTTTTTTTAACTTTGATAACTCATTTAAGTATTGCATAAAATAGGTAGATGTTGCAGGAAATGCATCCTTTGGGCTTGGAAAAAAGGCTGCACAGTTCATTCCAATCTTGTACTTTTATTTTCTGAGGCTCTTGTTTTCCCAAAACCTACACTCTCCATGAGCTATTTCCACTGCAGAGAATTTTGAGAAAGCCTAAATGAAAGAGGTATATACTATTTTAAATGGCACAGAATATATATTTTAAAAAATGGGACACAGAACAATGCTTTAATCTAGTCTACCTAAAAAGTCATGTGAAATAGAGATTTTTGCCATTGTGGTCAAAACGACCTGGTTAATGACGTTTAATAGATGGGTGGGGTTAGATTATGAGTTGGGATAAGAAAACAAATTCCATTCCCTTTTCTTTTTATTGTAGGACATGAACATTTGGCATTCAATCTAGACTGAGTCTCAGGGGATGGAAAGGTCGTGAGGCTCTGAAAGGCGTTCCTGCCTGCTCCTCATCTGTGTGTCCATCTGCACCCGGGCTGCGAACAGGCAGGGCTCCTGAGAAAGCACACAGTGTTTCTAAGAACCGTCTCGCTCTGAAGCCTTGGCTCTGCGGCCTGGAAAGCTATCTAGTTGAGCTCTCCCTCAACCCATTTGGTCCGATCAATCATCTTCCTGAGAGAAGAGCTTTGGTCCAATCAATCCTCTTCCCAACCTAGAATGGGTTTCTCTCTTAGGCTGACACACTGCACGTGCTGGGTGAGAATTCCTCCTTCTCCCTCTCCCTTGCTCTCCTGTCTTTGTATCTTCATGGTCTGTCTTGGACAGTCTCAGAGAGTGGGGAGCCCTGTCCCAGCAATCAGAACAGCTGGCACTTTCTGAGAACTCACCCCGATCTTTTCCATGGACCCTGACTAAGCTCTGCTAGAGCATTTCACCTTCACCAGGATCCCATGGAATAGGTTTGGTGAACAACCCCATTTTTAAGTTGAGAAAACTCAGACGCTGAGAAGTTAAGTAACTTGCCCAAGGATACGCATTTTATAAAAGCCTTCAAGTGGGAATTCAGCTCAGGCAGGCTGCTTCCAAAGCAGGTGCCTATAACTCAAGATTCCCACCCTCCCAACATCTGGGGAAAAGGGGAGGGAGAACAATGGCTGGGAGGGATGGAGAGCAGTGACTTGAGGAGGACACTGGGAGGCTGGTGGAAATGACTTGTTTCTGGACTGAGGTGCTGGTTCCATGCACCTAGAAAATTGGGGGAGCCAAACACTTCTGCACTTTTGTGTGTGTGCATCATACTTCACTCCTATTAAAATAGAAAGGAGAAAATGAGTAAAAAGAACTAAGGTATCCTATCTAATAAAAGAGAAACATGCAAATGTGACCATACCTTCGCTACACCACCAGCCAATCAGGAGCAGGGGGTGGGACTGAGAAGTGCAAGCACCTGGCCCCAAGGGCGGAGAAGAAGCAGTGGTGGCATGGCACTCTGGTCAGAGCAGAGAAGATTGAAGGCTCTGGCTGGAGTGAAGCCTCCAGCCTGCCAAAGCAAAAATGGAAGGCAACAGCCAGAAAGGTTTAGGTCCCAGGTTCCAGAGAAAAACTGGTCCTGGCAGCCAGGGGAAGGAAAGCCTATTGCATGAATCTACATGCAACGGGCCTCTAGTATGTATATAACCAGTGATAAAATGGAGCAATAATTTGCCTTCGTAATCTTCTTTTTGAAAACATCCCTCTCAGAGGAGAGGTGGCTCCCAAGCAGACGGCCTGGGGGTCTAGAACATGCACTCTGGGCGAGACCATCCAGGTTTGACTCAGGGCTCGCCACCAGGTAACTTCAGGCTGTTGACCTGAGCTCTCTCCATGTCTCAGTTCTCTTACCTGTAAAGCTAGGATGGGTTATTCCTACCTGAGAGGGTAGGATGGAATGGCCCACTTTACATGAAAATTTGGAAATGGAGTGAAGATAATGTCCTCTTCTCGAGGCCCTGGAATCCTTGGCCATTAGGGGTCCAAGATGGTTCAGGGAAGGGGCTTCCCAGACAGTGACCACAATCCTCCTTCCCCAGCAAAGTGTAGTCATTTAAAGCTGTGTGTTGGCAGGACCAGGTGTGTCCCTGCGAAGGTAGAAGGGTCTTCCTTTCAAAACAAATGGTCTGAGCAGATCCAAGGTTAGGCAACCCGGCACTAAGGAGCCACCCTTCCCGTGGGGGCTGTCATTGGGGGAGCACATTTCCCGTCTCGTGTGGTCCAGGAGTGACCTGTGGAAGTGAGTAGGTCTAGTTACTTCCTAGCGTTTATGACCAAGGCCGAACTCCAAGAAGCAAATGAGGAAACAAAGAAGTTAAATTTCTGTGACCTGGCTGTTACCAGCTGCCCACTGGCTTCAGGTGTTTGAAACCTGTAATGTCAGTCTTGTTTGCTCCCTTCTTTTGTATCCTCCACGAAGCTAGCCTACAAGCATTTATGAGGTGCCCCCACCATGTCCTGTGCGTGCCCTTTGGTGCTCCGTGTCCTAGCCTTCTTCACAAACGTCCACTCTAACGTCGCCAACAGTCCGTCTGCTGGCCCCAACTCTGTGGACGCAGACAAATTAAACATGTCAGGGGACACATGGAAGAAAAGGCTTTCTGATTTACTATGGAACTTTCATGGAGAAGAGTTATTTCTATTGGCCTGGTACCTGCTCTCCAGGCTTGATCACATTTCAAGGCGCCGTAGCTGTGCATTCAGACGTTCCAAGTCCTCGGATGTCTGCGTGCACGTGTCTGTCTGTGTGTCTGCACGTCTGAACACAACTGAAAGACTACTGATGGCAAGACTACCAAAAACTTGTACTGTCTATTTAGAGACGCTTACCTGTGCTTACCCTTGCCCCACTTCTGTTTACGAATGGGATGCTGCAGCGTCTATTTCTTGGGGGGAAGTTTTATACATAAGACGAAAGTGGCAATCCTTCTCCCTCTAGCTTTTCAGATGTCACAAGCAGATGACAGATAATTTAGGAAACACAGGGCTGGGTGATGGGTCTGGCAGAGTTGCCTGTCCAAGGGGCCTGGAGAAAAGCTTAGCCCGGGCAGGTGATTTACGGAGGAGGCCGAGCTCAGCTCCCTACAGGCAGCCGCCTGGGCTCGGCGAACAGCCCCTGCTTTATTAGAGCTGCGGCTGGTAAGTTACGGCTTTCCAGTGGCTTTCCCCTTCGCCTTCCCGTGTTTGGGTGGTTATTTATTATTTGTGCAGAGGGACGAGAGGGTTCATTTTGCCAACTTTTGAACCCTCTCTACATTCACATGCACCGTCCCCGAGGCTTCCTGCCCCTGGGCCCGCGTCCCGTCCTCCTATCGAGGGCGGCATCAGGGAGCGAGTAGAGCGAGGCACTGGAAGATTTGGCGTAAAAGGTGGAAACAGTTCCTTAAACATCCAATAGCTCTTTCTTTTTGAAAACAGAAATCAACCTGTTTTGATGAGTCGAGCACAAATGAATTGAAAGCATATGCTACAGGCCTTCCCCTGGCTGATGCAGCAAGTTCATGGCTGAATGAGTCTTAGGCTTCGTTGGATTCAAAAACGATAGGAAACCATGGGGCCAGGGATGAGCCCAGACATATGAGTCCTTCTGGTTTCTGCGGCTTTGCTCCCGGTTCAATACGAAACGGGCTCTGAGCGAGGAGGGAGCAGGAGGCATTTATACGCAGCATTTGGCCAAGGAAGAACTTGGTATTAGGACACAGAGGGTTTTGGCTCAAGGTCTGGATTCCTGGTTTAATGGCTGTAACGTTAGGAGGTAGAAACAGCTTTGAAATCTCCGCGGCCTTGGAGAGTGCTCATCACCTTCCAGTCTGCAGCGAGGGGGGCGCCCTCACCCTCACCCCGTCCCCTTCCCTTCTCCCCCCCCCCCCCCCGCGCCCCTTCCCCCGCCCGTCTGTCCTCAGGAGCCCGGGAGGAGGTTCTCCTCTGTCCTCCTACGGCCCATTGACTTAAGTCCTTCTGAAGGTGAGCCCCGGGTGCACAGCAAAGGCAGCCGGGCTAAAAGGGGACATGCTAACAAATCCTGCTTCCTCATGGTCCCCGAGTTTAGGGGTGTCGCCTGCAGCCCCCTCCTCCAGAGGCCCAGCATAGCAGACTTTGGGGAGTCGGGTGCATGGCATGTGGCAGAATTCGAGGACCGTCTACCAAAGGAATGGGTGGGTGGGGGGGGCGGGGGGTGCCTCCAGGACTGCACACTGTATGGTGTGGTGGCGACAGAGGGGCCAGGAGGCCGCCGACCAGACGGAGCCGCAGTCCCCACTGTGCACAGTCCCACGGATGCTTGAGGCAGCCACTGGCCATGGGGCTGCCCTGGCTCCCCACTTGACAAAAAACGGGCTCACGGGCGGCCACCCACCTTGAGGGAAGGGTGTGTGTGTGGGGGGTGGGGGCTGAGTGGAGACACCCACAGAGAGCTCAGGGCCCCTGTGTGAGAGCCAGGCACCCATCCAGCACCATGAACTGCATGGCCTGGTTGAGGCGGCCACCCAGCGAAAAGGGGGTCCATTTTCGCCTGGAGTTAGCAACCAGCTGAAACATGCCTTCTGTTCCCTGGCGGAGAGGAAAACACAGTTGTTAAAAGTTACCCCGTGATGACAGAAGGTGCTGAAAAGAAACCACCGAGAAAACCCCTTTGCCCCGCTGGCCTGGCACCCCGCAGCGGCCGGGAGTGCCTAATGCAGGTCCTGGGAGGAAGCAGGAATCCGCTTCCACAGCAGACTGTGGAAACCTCCCCGTTCAAATGTTTTAAAAGCTGCAGAGCGTTAGGAACGAGTCTTAGGCTTTTGGGAGGGCAGAGAGGGTCCTGTGTTTGCTTTGATTTTCTGGCTCCCTCCCTGGCAGTAGGGGCCCTGCAGAGGCTGCTCTCCAGAGTGGGCGCCCCTCACCCCGCAGGCCGGGTCTCCTCTGGTTTAGAATAGGAAGGAGCGGTAGGAAGGGGCTCTGGTTTAGAACAGGAAGGAGCATCCTGACCGAAAATAGGAAGGAGCAGAAGGAAGCAGCGAGCCCCCTTGTTGAATTCGGCACAGGTCCCGTTCCTGAACTGCGCCCTCCTGCAAACACTGCAGGCCCATCCTCAGTAGGTTACTGTTGAGCAGCTGATGGTGACCGCAGGCCAGCGCTGCCAGCTGAATGGGTGGCTGTCACCCAGCTGGTCCAGCGAGCGCCGCTCACACAGAGGAGGTGGCGACTGCACATGGGCCACCATGACAAAATAGTGGATTGCCTGGAGGGGGTGGGAGCAGAGTGTCTTGCATGGCCTTTGGAAAGTTCAAGAGAGGGTATAGGAGGAGGGGGAGGGGAGCACAAGACAATCCTCTGGCCACTGGTCCCTGAGGGACTGGTTTTAGCTCCTGGAGACCTAAGAAAATAAGGAGTAAAGGTCTAGGCTTTGGGGCAGCCTTTGGCTTCTCTCTCTCTCTCTCTCTCTCTCTCTCTCTCTCTCTCTCTCTCTTTCACACACACACACACACACACACACACACACACACTTATGACTTATCCTCCTAGCTCAGATTAAATAAAATACCAGAAGTACCTGAAATAAAGTTTTCTATTGGGGATCCAGTGAATGGTCTAAGCCAGTGGTCAGCAAACTCATTAGTCAACAGAACAATTATCAACAGTATGACGACTGAAATTTCTTTCGAGAGCCACCCAAAGTTTAAGTTAATTTTTTAAACTTAAACTTCTTTTTTAAAAATATATTTTATTGATTTTTTACAGAGAGGAAGGGAGAGGGATAGAGAGGCAGAAACATTGATGAGAGAGAAACATCGACCAGCTGCCTCCTGCACACCCCCTGCTGGGGATGTGCCCGCAACCAAGGTATATGCCCTTGACTGGAATCGAACCTGGGACCCTTCAGTCCGCGGGCCGACACTCTATCCACTGAGCCAAACCAGTTACGGCTAAACTTAAACTTCTTCTAATGCCACTTCTTCAAAATAGACTCGCCCAGGCTGTGGTATTTTGTGGAAGAGCCACACTCCAGGGGCCAAAGAGCCGCGGTTTGCTGACCACTGGCCTAAGCCACCTGGCACTGTCATCTTTTTCTCAGAACCCCCTGAGGGGAGGGCCCATGAGGAGAGGTGGGTACACACAGAGGTACACGTGCCGGCTTTAGGGAGGTGCTTCCCAGCCCTTCCCTGGGCTCACTTCTTTAAAAAATGTTTTTAATTCAATGTTAAATACAATTTAAATGGTTAGTTTTTATTAAAGCATTGTTAGCATATAATATTATATTGGTTTCAGGTGCACAGCATAGTTTTTGAATGTTAATAGCCCAAAAGAGTGATCACCACACTGGGTCTAGTGACCGTCTGCCACTGTGCAAGGGACTACGGCGCTGCTGACAACAGGCCCTGTGCTGTCTGTGCGTCTCCATGACTTCCTTAGGCTGTCCTGGCACCTGTGCCTCTTCCTCGCTTCACCTCATCCCTGCCGCCTCTGGCAACCGTGAGTTTGTTCTCATGGGAACGAGACCGTTTCTGATTTTTGCTGTTTGTCCACCTGTTTCGCTTTAGATCCCACACGTAGGTGAACCTATACAGCGTTGTCCTCTGACTTATTTCACTAGGTCACTCCCATTTCCTTCCTCCTCAGCACCAACCCCGCCCCGAGGTTTTGAGGTCCCTACACCCCTTCCTCCTTCTCCCCACCCTGCCTGGGATTCTGGGAAGATGGCCTTTCTTCCCTCCAGAATGGACCTCCCAGGAGGCTGGCTGTCTGTGCTCAGCAGAGGCCCGTGCATAGACAAGTTGCTGGACTGGACATACCTGTGACTTCCTTGCTAAGAAGAAAACTGTTTCCCTGTCTCTCTGCAGGGAAAGAGGGATGATGAGGAATGTCCCCCCTCTCTACCTCACCGAGGTGACGTGGAAATGAAGAAGGTGATGGTTTTGATAGGCGCCGTCATGCAGGTGAGAGGCAAAGCCATGTTACGTTACTGTTACAGTCATTGCCATGCCCCTGTGCGCCCATCGCTCTCTCACACGCATGTCACAGGGTTAAAGCTGGTCTCCCCAGGAAAAGACAACAGTCAGACGTCCACGGAGAACATTTCCAGAGCCTTGCCGGACAACAATGTCGAATTCTAGTTTCCCCGGGGCCTTGCTTGTGCTTCGTTCCAAAATGAGGACATCTGGGAACCGGGCTGTTTGTGGGCTTGGAGGGCTGGGACGGAGCTGGATGTTTCCATTAATATTTTAAAAAATGCAAAACTTGGCTGGCTTCTGATTGTTTGATTTATACAGACCTGTGGTAGCCACCGGACACATGTGGCTAACGAGGCAGCTGAAACGTGGCCGGCCCGGGTTAAGACGTGCCATCAGCCCAGCGCAGACACTGGCTGTTGACGACGTGGAATGCAGAAGAGCACGTAATATTGCTAATCCATATGATTACATGTTGAAATAATAGCTTGCATATGTTTATTTAAATATTACCAAAATGAATTGTAACTGATTCTTTTTTATTTTATTTTTTTAACATGTATAGGATGGTTCCCAGAAAATGTAGAATGCCGCACGAGGCTGCATCTGCTGCCTGCACTGTGTTTCTCTCGGACGGCCCTGGACAGATTTTATGAATAGAGAGTGAGGGTGTTGCCACCTGGAGAGAGACTTCCCTCCTCAATTTACAATCTCAGCGATATCCTGGGCCTGCAAGGGCTCCGTGGTTACACATATCAGCAGAAAGAACTGATATGTGTAACACTCTGAAATAGAGTGCAACACTATTCTTTGCAACACTGAAATAGACGAAAGAGAAGTTACCAAGTGTCCTAAGGCATTCTGTGGTTATCTCCACTCTTCACTCCACTTTTAAGCCGCTTCTCCTTCTCCTTCTCCTTCTCCTTCTCCTTCTCCTTCTCCTTCTCCTTCTCCTTCTCCTTCTCCTTCTCCTTCTCCTTCTCCTTCTCCTTCTCCTTCTCCTTCTCCTCCTCCTCCTCCTCCTCCTCCTCCTCCTCCTTTCAAATAATTCTGCAAATTGTAGGAACTGGTAAAATAAAAATGATTTTTACTTATAAAATGCAAATGAATGGTGCCTGGTGGAATGTAACTGATCATTGCTCCATGGATGTACTCTTCCTCATTTCTGTGTAAATTCATCTCAGTATTCCTTATTGTTCATGTATGCGTGGTTTATTGAATTCTTTGACCCCATGATGACATCTTACTTGTTCCCTCATTAATAACTTAAGATGATATTTAAGTGAATTTATTTTGTATTTGTATGAGTCCCAATTTTATCTTTGTAAATGATACCAGAGGATTCAGGACTTCATGGTCTTCACGATTAACTTCTACTCCTACAGCCCCAGTGGAGAAGTTCTTCTGAAACCCTGAGAAGGGAGATAGGATGGTTTTTCTATTCAAGGTTTTGTTTTTCGGTTTTTGTTTTCACCGGATGGTCGATTGCTGCTTAAATTCTACTCATCTACAGAACCAACGAAATCTGAGTTACTTTGAATTTTGTGAGCCAGCCAGGGAATCCTCCCACCCTCCCAGCCGAAGGCCTGACTCTGAGGGAGGACGTGTTGAGGTGGGAATAATGAAAGAGAAACACAGCCGACACCCCCCCGAGAGGTGCGCACTGTGGGTGCTGACAGACAGCCTGGGGCAGAAAATCCCTAAGTTTAATGACAAAACGTGTTGGAAAGAAAGTGGGTTTTAAACTTGGTGTATGCCCCTTCTTTCTTGTTTTGAAAATAGATATTAAAAAAACAAAACCAGCCCCATTCTTATTTTACTTTGTTGTCATTTTCCAAAAGGAACTGGTTTCCTTCCAGGTATGACAAGATAGGCCAGGCACATCAGTACCGATTTCGCATTTCCAGTTATTCCTGTTGGGCTGGGGGGTGGGGAATGGATTTGAACAAACAAGGGCAGATTAAAAATATCAAATAGGTGATTTCATCCACTCTCCTTTAAAACAAACGAAATACAACACTTGGGGTGTGTATGCTTTGTTTTCCTTATTTTCTTAAAAAGAAGTTGGCTTTTATTAGCAGAAAGACCATTACGTTTTGTGAGTACTGGCCTCCAGCATTTAAGTTTTACAGAACACATGAAAGTTTAGTGGCCCTTCACCAGCAGGGACGTCTGATTTTTATGCATCGGTAATTCTGAAAATGAAACATTCACTCCACAAATGCAGAACAGGCCACTTACACATTTCATGTTTTGTGGGCTGTTTTATTATATAAAGCAACCACCTTGGAGATCGAATGTAAAGTACAATTAGGTGATGTTCTCACCTATATAATCAGCCCATATAGAATTCTTTTCTGTTTTGGCTCTGGGAAATTCCACGAGGAGGCTTTGCGGCGTGCGTCGTCCGACCCAGGTATTTTTAATGCCATAGTTTGCTAGGAGATATAATCAGAAAAACAAAATGTGCCTTTTTATCATTTTCAGCTGTTTGGAATTAATTTTTGAAGTTTAACTTGGCTACAAGATGCTTTTTTTATATTAAAAACACTTTAAATATTGTATGAGCATGAATTTGTGAACTACCTACTTCAGAATCAGATCACATTGTCTTTTTAAAAGCTGATTTAATTAAATTAAAACTTTTGATAAAATCTTTTCAAATTTCAAATGTGTTTTTAGTGTATCTTTTAAAAGAATTTGGGTGTAACTTAATTCTCAATAAAATGGGAGGAATGAACTGATATTAAATCTTGTATCATTATTCAAAATGAATAGAATACTGTGCTTTAAAAATGAAACCAAGGTTTTATCTGCATGAAAAAATTTGTTTCTTATGGAACAACTTTAATCTTGACCCATTTTCCACCAAAAGGAGTTACCATGTACTTTAGCTTTTTCTTTAATTGCTATTGTTCTCCTAAGTTGATTTAACTTGTGTTTCTCAGAAGAATTTTGTTGCAGTGATGACTGACAGTTCAGATCACAGACAGACAGATGCAAAGATACAGATTCTTCCTGGAAATTGAAGAATTAAAGAATCTTTTCCAGGAAATTGTTTGGTTTTTATTAACTTGACAATATTTAAAAGATTATTCAAAAGATGATGTCTTTGTCATCTGCTGTTTGTTCAGGGCTGAAAAGTTTTGGAAACAGAAAGTTACTATTTAGCACATAGGACTGTAATGTTTATCAATACCATCGGTCACATAAATAGTACTGCATTCCACTTGTGACATATGGCTTCCTGTGTCAGGAGGGTCTCCATTGTTGATATGTCCATTATTCGTGTGGAAAATAGCTAAGAAAGAGGTAAATTCAGGAGCCGTAGGTACTTCAGGAAATTGTAATGAAGTTCAGCCAATCCATGAAATGCCCGTAATTGATGGGAAAACTTTTGTACTTATTTTTGTATCTGAAGAGAGATCTTTATCAGAATTTCAAAAGTATCCTTGAACCTCCCCCTTCAGAAAAGATTCAGAATACGTTGCTGGCTGCTTATCTCTGTACCATCCAGTAGAAAATGAAGATGGTTGAGAACACTGATTGGTCCATATGCTGCCCAAGTCAATCCAAGGGCTATTTCCATACAGATTGGCAGTGTATAGTGTGAAGGAGATGTAGTTCCTTCAATGATATGCCATCCCAAGCCTAAGGCCCCCTTTCTTTGGAGCATCATACCTGCTTGTCTCCTGTCCCCAGTCTTTCCTACCTTCTCCCTCTGAATTAGCCGAAGAATACCTCCTGGTACCCCTGACTTCAGGAGGCAGAGCTAATTCAGACTGTCGGGCAGCTATCCGTTTAAAAATGTACCAATGTCTGTTTATTCAGTGAGTCTGTGTCAGAAACAAGTTATGAAAGGAGTGTTGTGCTGTTGAAAAGGTGTTTTATTAATTTAGAAACCCAGGGTTCCCGTGTTTTTAACAATAACGTTTGTGAGAAAGTAATGAATCATTTACGATCAACTATGATGGAGATGATACTATCAAAGCCCATGTTGGCTGGCACCATCCCAGAAGTTTCCCCACAACCGGCTCCAGTGTCTCCTCCTTCAGCACGTCCCTGACTCCTCAAGCAAAGGTACAGCTCAACCTGCCTGTGAGCAAAGGTGAAGGAAACTGCAAAGCAACCTTCGTGGAGTGAGCTTCTTGCAGGAAAGCGTGTCTGGGCTCCCAGGGAATGGGGTTGGGAGAGAACTGAGATGGGGAGACCCACGCGGTGGCGGGGCGGGGGGGGGGGGGGGGCGGGCCTCGGTCACAGTCTGGAGTGCTTGGACAGCACTGTCTTCCTGTTTTATGCAAACAGAAGTCGTCTGGAGAAGTGAGGGAGTTTCGGAGACCATCAGAAAGAGAGAACTACAGACAAGGAAGCTGTTCAAACAGCTCCGTTCTCGTCTAGGCATTGGCAGACTTTTTCTCTGCGTCCCACACTAATGACAACCCCGGGCAAGAGACAAACCTTTTCCAGATGCTTGGGTGATGATAATTAACTTTTGGTGAGGGCTTTGCAATTTAAAATGCATGCAGCAATTCATTTTCACAAAAATCCTTTGAAGTTGCTGTAATAATAATGATAATAGTAATTGTTCTTTTCCCGAGTTTTATAAACAAAAACACCGGAGCGTGGATTCTGTTGAATCACCCAAGTCCTAAGTGGCAGAGCAGGAACTTTAGAATGCAAACCACTGGACCCCAAATGCCTGCTTCCTCCCTCCTTTTGGGATGACAATGGGCTAGAATAACACGCGTATATTTTATTCATTAATAAATTATGTTTGATTTTTTTTTTAGTAAGAGTTTGGAGAAATACACTGTTTTGTGTATTCTTTAAAATCCTTTGCTCAGAGGATTGGAAGTTCGGGCTTCTATGTGTATGGACTTATCCAATATCTGCATCGTTTTGAAACGTTTCAGAGAGAAGGAAATAGATTTCTTCACTCTGAGCATGAACCTGCACCGTCAGGCGAGGAGCTGGTACCTCCCAGCACCCTGATGGCGCCTACACAGCTGGTGGCCTTTAGCGAAGCTGGCGATTGGAAGAAGTGGAACCAGCGTCACATGGACTTAGCTGGGCACCTGTGTCATCCCCCAGAGTGCTCCAGGGGACCCTTCCTCCTGACACTGCCTTCCTCTCTCCCCCAAACCCCCCACCCCCGACGCCTTTGAGAATGCAGCCTAGGCTGTCAGTCTTGGCCTGTAACGGGAACACTGACGTCCCTATGTTACACACAGAGGAGGGGAAGCAGACTCTGCAGCAACCAGAGAGCAGCCCGGAATCTTCCCATGATGCTGTGTGCTTGCTTCCCAAGACTTTATTTTCTTCCAGCTTAAGTCAAAGACAAACCTCGGAACAAAAGAACCTTTGCAGACATTTTTATCCCGAGGACTAGGCTCCGTTTCCAACACAGCACGGCCTCTCGCGGATACAGTTTTCCAGCAACAGACGGGCCTGTGAGTGGAAGAACCACCGCGTTTGCCTGGTGGCATGTGGGCTTCATCAACTGTCCATGTGGTTCCCACGACGGTGAAGGGACCACAGGCATTAATGCAATTTCCTCTGTAAGGCGCCGCCTCTCCATCAGCCCTGGTGTCCCGTGTCCACGGTGAATACGCAGACCCCCCATCGACCAGCAGGAATGCCACGAGCTATGTGGCGATTTGCCAGAACAACCAGCCAGCATTGGAGAGAGGGCAGTGATGACACGATTTCAGTTTCATGCCATCTGTCTCCAGGTTTCTTTCCCTACCAGGATGGTCACTGGCTTGGGAGAACGGTCAGAATGCCAGGGTTCTGGAATGTTCTGCATGGGGCTGAAAGGAGCAGGCATCCCTGTAAACACCGTGGTTGGTTGTTGGCACAGGGAAGTGGACAAGACTGCTGCTTTCCATTAAGAGATGTACTTGAGTCTGGCTGCCGTGGTTCAGTGGTTGAGCGTCAACCTCTAACCAGGAGGTCGTGATTGGATTTCTGCTCAGGGCAAATGCGTAGACTGTGGGCTCAACCCCAGTGTAGGGTGTGCAGGAGGCAGCTGATCAGTGAGTGAGTCTCTCTCATCATTGATGTTTTTTATCTCTCTCCATCTCCTTTCCTCTCTGAAATCAATTAAAAAAAATTTTTTTAAGAAACGCTCTTGGAAGTCCTTGTGAAAGCAGTGTTACCCCCAGGAGCTGGCTTTGTGTCTGAGAGGCTGGGACAGCAATGTCAAATTGCTCCCCAGGTAACCAGGAAAGGGGAGTGAAAGTGACAGGCATTCTCAGCAGAGAGCATGCTCTGTTCTTGGAAGAGCGCAGCCTTACCACCTATTGAACTGCAATCCCGCCAACCTCTTTCCTCCAGCAGGTCTCGCCGTTTCAATAAGAACTGAAGCCACGCAACAAAAACAACAACAAGAAAGGCTTGTTTTGGCCAGCGGGTCGGAGATTTTTTTTCTTCTTCTTCATGGTGGATTCGTTTACACAAGCTCTTGGGTGATTATTTTCTTTACTCCCAGGCAATCAGGATTAATTGATACAATAAAGGTCTGAAAGCCCTAAAATGCTGGTCCAATTCCCAACTCTGACACAAAGAAGCCAGACGGGTTGCAAGAGAGTATGGAGAAAAACCAACAATAACTTTCCTGTCTGCATAATAGGGTTGGGGTGCCACCGGGACGTGGTGTGCATTTTAAAAATTGTGTTTCAAATGCTAATTATTCACCAGTTCATGGGCCACATCAGTAAGTTGATTGCTCACGGATGATGATCCTGGTGTAACCTTGAAATGTGGGTCTCAAAAGACTAAATGTAAGTTTCAAAATCATCAGAGAAACAGAATACTGGAAGTGAAAAAAACTTGAGGCAAGAATCATGTCAACTTTCCTTATTTCACCAGAGAGGTTAGTGCCTTGGCCCAGGCCACCGACAGGGCTAGCGACAAGCCAGGACAAGGATGCTGGCCCTTCCCTCTGATCCGAACCATACTCTGTGAGCCATGTTGCTTTTGATAGGCCTGCCTTCTGTGGTGATTTGGGGGAGCGGATTCTAGTGTGGGCTTTTCATGGACCGAGTTGGGTGATTTGAGGCCACATGCAAAGGGGACTTGTCGAGGCAGCTGCTTTCCCATCACGGGCACCATGCAGTCCTCGATGACGGAACCGCCAACATCTCCTATCAGTCGCTGAGTCGCAGAGAGCGTGAGAATAAACAAAGCCTGACAACTCTGTTCCCGTGTTATGACCTGTTCACCTCCCTGCCACTTCCAACTTCACTCCAGTCCGAGTGGCTCCCTGTGATTGAAGTCAGCAGGACCTCAGAATCAGGCCCCGGGTCTGAGCTCTGTCTGCCAGCTCTGGGCAGGGCTGGCACAGAGGAACGAGGCCTCTTTTAGTCTCAGAATTTCCAGGTGTTTCCCCCCTATTCTTTCCGTGTGTGTGTGTGTGTGTGTGTGTGTGTGTGTGTGTGTGTGTTAATCCTCAGCTGAGGACATTTTCCCATTGATTTTTAAAGAGAGTGGGAGAGGCAGAGACACACAGAGAGAAACATGGGAGAGACACACATCGATTGGTTGCCTCTCACAGGTGTCCCAGTTGGGACTGGGGATCAAACCTGCACCTGAATTGAACTCACGACCCTTCAGTTCATGGGCCAATGCTCTACCTACTGAGCTGAACCGGCTAGGGCTCCCTCTCTTATCCTAATCACTTCCTGTCCTGCGATCTCGAAGGTTCTCGCTGTGATTACTATTATTTCCTGAAGCACTCGGGAGCCCACCTTATTCCGCAGTGTTCCAGGAGACAGCTTTAGCCAGAGCATGGGTAAACCTCCGTACAAAATACAACATGATACCTACTTGCAGTTAACTGGGAAGGATGCTAACAATCCTACATTGGATTTACTGAAAAGGCCCATTTGTAGACACATGTCCACAGCTGCGTTTCCCACCATCATGTCCAAGTAGAAGCAACTCAAGTAAGTGCCGGCCACCAGAAGACCACGGCCGGATGTGTCTCTCTGCAGCGGGATGCTCTCCAGCAGGAACCGCAAAGCGGGGTATGCGCTGATACCCCGATAAGCTACGCCAAGTGCGAGAAGCCACACAAAGACAGACCGCATGTTGTTCGGGTTCATTTCCATGAGGTGTCCAGAAAGGGCAGAACCCTAGACAGAAAGGAGATTTGTGGTCGCTTAGGGGCTGGGGATGGAAATGGGGAGCAACTGCGAATGGGCACAAGGTTTATTTTTTAAAATCAGGGGAGGGTTGCACAGCTCTGTCCACTTACCAGAAACATCGATGTGAACACTCCCTAGGAGAGGATTTTACGGTATGGAAATTACGCTCAATAAAGCTTTTACAACAAACGGCCATGCAACAGGCACCCAGGGCTGAGCACGGAGGACGTCTCCGGAGGACAGTGGTGTCGGGCGTGGTTGGGCCTCGGGACTGAGGGAGCAGGAGAGTTTCCCTCTCCCGGCCGACCTGCAAGTCAGCGCGGGACATGATGCAACAATTTACAAAATCAGTGGGGGCCCTCGCAGGTGAAGTCTGACAAAAACCTCAGTTCAGGGACAAATACATTCAAAGCAGAGAGCCCATGGCAGTGGCAACAATTTAGATCTGCAATTAAGACACTTTAAGTATTTAGGGCTGACAAGGGGTTAAAGAAAATGTTGATTCAGTTGCAGAGTTTCCAGAGTTATAGCCTTGCAACAGGGCCTTGCACAATTGCAGGGTTTTATTTATTTATGCATTGTTATTGACTTTAAAATATTCTCTTCTCCTCCCCTCCAACCCCCCCCCCAAAAAAAAATTTCCAAGCAGCTCTGGGACCCTTAGTGGGGGAGACTGGAAACAGGTCTGAAAAATGCATTCAAGATAATTTCAAAAAATCACCCTTTAACGAGTACCATATTCCCTCCAATTTTCCCTTATATACGATCCACCATTTTGCAAATAGCGATGTAAAAAGAATGCATTGAATGTGGCAAAAGTTGAAGATAGCCCCTGTGGATAAGACCTAATGGACACCATCCTGAAATAATACATACAGCTCGGCCTCCAGACATGTGTCTTCAATTTAAAATAATTCAGCAATCATGTTCAACCAAAACCTGATTACACAAAATGGGACTTTTTAACTCCCAGACTTGGATCAAATTTTGAGGCCACAGAAAAGAGGGGGGCGGATAGCATGTGCCATGTTTATATACTCCAGATACCGTGATTAAATGATCCACATACACGTTTAACTGTTTCTGTGTGCTTATCAAAGCCAAATTAACATTTTCCACCTATAAACAGTTGTCTCGCCTTTGTGAGAACTTATGTGAAAGTCCTGGGCTGAGACGCGCAGGGAAGAAAAAGAAGCTGAAAGCCAGAATATTCCAGTTTCCAAAGCACTGAATTGGGGCTCGTTCTCCACTTTCTTGGAGGCCGGGAGGGAGGGAGGAGACAGGACCGGGCAGAGCAGCCCTCTCTGGGTGGCAGTAGATGGCCATGCACGGCTGTGGTCTCAGAAGATGCTCCATCCGTCCTGTTCAATCTCTACTTTGCTGCCAGCTCCCTCCCTTCCCCCTTATCTCTAGGGTTGGCCTCCCTTCTCATAGGCCAGTTGGACCTCTGCCTGTGCTGTGATTTCTGGGAGGCTCAGCCTTTCCCTGTGAAAGACGGCTCAATATTGAACGGCTTCCATGACGAGATACTTATTACTTCAAATCCCTTTGATCAGAAGAAATAGTAGATGGAAAAGTGTTTGGTGAGTGAGAAGATTGTCAGATGGAGGAGATCCACAGTGGCGGCGGAGTAGGGCGAAGCTGCCTGCTCCTCCACCCAGTGCCAAACCGGATTTACAACTGAATTACAGCTCAATCAGCCTGAACAACCAACTGACGTCCGGCTGAACAGAAGCATTATAACCAAGGGTCTAAGGAAGAAGCCATGTATAAAATGAGTAATGTTGAATGTAAACTGTAATTGAAAAATAAATAATGTTTAAAGAAGAAAAAAAAGATTGTCAGCTAAATACAAAGGCCCAGTTCAATTTGAATTTCAGATAAGCAACAAATGATTTTTACTATGTGTATGTCCCGAAGATTGCACATGACAATGGTCTCAAATTTAGGCAGCCAAAAACCTGGGTATTCTAGAAATAAAGGTTTTTGCTTGTGTGTTGTTTGCCAATAAGATGAACGTATTCCGAATGGGTGCCTTTCTTTTTAAACTGGGAATGTTTCCACTTTCCTTTTTGTTTATAGAGCTTGTGGGTTAAAAGCAGAAAGCAGTTACTGGCTAAGGAAAGACTTCTGATTCTGACTTGTGGGTCTAAATTTAGGGTAGGGGGCAGGGAGTGGCTGGTAAGCTCTGCTGGAGTATGTGCTGGGCAGGTGGCTGCTGGTGGTGTTGAGGCGCCCACAAACTGGTTTGCCTCAAGAAATCTGTCACTAAGAACAAAATAGCAAAAGTTGCAAATGATGTGTCCCCCTCTCCCATACACTAGAGTGACTTCAATATTATCTCTTTAGTAACTTCACTTTTCATCACTTGCATACCAGGTGGGAGAAAAGTGGCTTGAAAATCAGTGCTCAGGGATTCCAGGTAAATTGACTGGGCCCTCAACTACCTGTCACTCATGTGAATATCAGCTGTTAGCATGTGCAGGGCCAAGAGTGGGGTTGATATTCATGGCTCCCCCTTCCAGGAGGGGAATCCTAGACTTGAACTTCCTTAGTTCTCCAAGGTGCAATTTCCTGCTCTGGGGTGGACCCCAAATTACCTTCAGTTGAGCAAACGCACATATTAAAAAAGAGATGGAATCTTCCCTTCTTTCCCTTCCTTCCTTTCTTCCTCGGTTCAGCAACATTTATTTTTAGGGTCTGTTCTGTGTCATATAAGGTTGCTGCCTGCCCTTGAAAATGGTGAAGGCAATTGAAAGGATGACGAGTCAGGGAGAAACTGGGCAGGGAAGAAGGGTGGGACAAATAAGGCACACTGAATGAGTAGAGGGACCTTATCGCTGCGATAGCACTGGGCAGCATCCAGCCACAGCAGGTGTAGGAGACCTGGGAAACTTGGCTGACTGAGAAGTTTTCAAAAGATGCCTGTCCTTGCCATCCCACAGCAGATGGGAGTTGTTTCTTTATATCAACCATGGAAGGGCTGCTTTGAGACATTTTTCTGACCTTCATGTGGGGTCTTTTCTCTTCTCCAGCCACATTTCAGAGCAAAGTGGAGACCAACCTTAGTTTTTTTCTATTTCAAAGCCCCCCCGCCCATACCTCTCCTGACCAACTACAGAAGTGGGGATTGAGGCAGGACCCTCTCTCTACCACCGTCTGTATATGCCCCCAGGTCTGAGAAGTAAAGAAGCAGAAGGGGGCTGTTAATAGTGCAGCCAATGGTGCACTGCCATCCCAAGTCCCATAGAAGGGTAGTATTATGGGGGAAATGACACAAAAATAAATTGTACTTGGAGTGGGCATGGGCTCATCTATTTGAATCTCCTCCAGAGCTTGAATTTCAGTCATGCCTGTTGTCCTACAGGCACCTCTCCCAAGACAAGCATTCCTTCTCTCAGAGAGTTCAGTGTAACTCAACCCATTAAGAAGAGCAAAACTGTTTCCTGGACCTAACTTGATAGACACTCTACAAGCGATTCTGCTTGATTCTTCCCTCCATACCCCTTCCTCCACACATCCTTTCTCTTCTTTGGGTCTTTGGTGGCCATTCCCCAAGTTTTCAAGAGAAAAATTTAAATATGACTATTTTAATAAGGCTTGTTATGCTCTTAGTCAAGGGCCTTTATCTCCAGCGAATTCTTCCTTGTAAATGTTAAAAAACTCATTCCCCAATTTGTCTCTTGAGCCATGCTACCTGGGTTTGAATCCTCGCTCTGCTGTGTGATATTGGAAAAGTTATTTAAACTCTCTGTGCTTCGGTTTCCTCATCTGTGAAACGAGAATGATAACAGTAAGTCCTACTGCTACTGGGACTTTTATGAGGAGTGCTTAGAAAGGTGCCTGTGACAATGTTGTTTTATCAGGAGGAAATTAAGGACTTGTTGACATGACATACCATATGACCAACTGAGCCTCTCTGCAAGAGAAAAGAGTGAGGCAGATGCTAGGGCCTCCTCTCTCTGACATCTTCTGGCTGTAGTTGCAATGCAGTGACAGGCTTGCCTTTGAACTTGAAAATGGTCCTTGGTCCCCTGCCCTGCCCTTATGAAGGCAGGAGACAGACAGCCCAAATGGAACCAAAGTTCTTTAAGCAAAAGAGCTCACCCGCTCTGTCAGGTGTGACCCAAAGAACTCCCATGAGAAGCCTTCAAATTCTCAGGGAAAAAAGTAAAGCTGTCTGATAGTTTTTTAATGTACACAAACCAGGTCTCCTCCACACCCCCACATCCCCTTTCTTAAGTATCCCAAGCCAAATGAATTCTCAATGTCAGCAGAATTTTACATACGTTATGCAAAAGCACACCGCTGGAACCCAGAGAAAAGACATAAAATAGTGCAAACGGAGCCTCTGCATTAGCCTGGCCAGATGAATGGAGTGCGGACCACAATTAGCTAGCCGAGGCCAACAAGGGTCACTGAGGCAATATAATTACGGGAGGCATCTAGTTAGACCAGCATGTTTGCAAAGTGGAAATCTAGTGTTTTAAAAAAGAGACAGGCGAGGAAAATTTTGAGGGGCTGTGAGACCCGGTAGGGAGAGAGAGGGACAGACTTGGCAGTAGGGAGAGAGAGGGACAGACTGGGAAAGCGGGGCGGAGAGAGGGGCACTCACAGGCCAGGGCCCAGCATTAGTTTTGAACAAGGACAGAAACTGCAAGTGTCACCCTTTGAGTCCTCACCCTGCATCTTGAGCGAGCTGCTGGTTCTACCTGAGCCTAAATGACAAAGGCTGTGGGTTAGATGGAGAACTGCCTGGGCCGCCCCTCAGCAGATGGGAGAACCGCGTGGAAGCAGATTAGCGGCTGCCTGGTGGAGTGAGCGCCCGGATCGGTCCTGCTCCAGGCGGTCAGAGCCTGCGTGGGGTGTCGACACAGGACCGTCATCCAGGGGGCGGCTCCATCGTGACCAAAGCAGCCATCAACAACAACAACAATAACCCTTTGCCTTCTCACAGATTGGAGAGACAAATTCCCTCTTCCAAGAAATTGCTAACCGGTTTTCCTTCTGGAAGCCTGGGTTGGAGCAGGTGGCAGAGGAGGCTGGGAGGTTTCTCCTGCCTCCTCACAGCCCACCCTGGGCACCCTGAAGTCACTGTCGCCTCCAGGGAGTTGGGCACAGGCACAGAGAGGGAACAGCGGCGCGAGCAGAAAAGCAGCCGGCCCCTTCCTCCAGGAGGTGCCCTGGCCCAAATGAGCAGTTTCTGTTGAAATGGCAGCTCTCACTTCTCCTTGGAGGGTTCCATTGAGGGATGGAGCTCAGGGAGCTCCGAGCAGCCAGCAAAGGATCCCCTGTCCCGAGAGAACAGCACTCACCGAACAGCCGTGGGCAGGCAGATGGGGGCCATTCTGAAATCGCCCTCCCTTGAGTCACAGGCTTCTGGGAGCCAGAGAGGGTTTCCATAAAGTCTGGGCATTTTTGGAAACCATTCCACTAAACTTGCATCCTAGGGGGAGTCATAACCCAGCACATAGATACTCAAAATCATAATAGTCATTAGAACAACCATAATAATGATGACAATAATACTAGCTGGAGTCATGAGTACAATCATCATAAAAAATCTAATACTTATTTAATGCTTACCATGTGCCCACCACTGTGTTAAGCACTTTCTATGCGTTTTCTCATTTAGTCCTCAAGTAAGACTGAGGAAGAGATTATTATTAGCTGCATTCTGGTGAGGAGGCCGTGGAGCAGGGAAGAGAAAGGCCTCGCAAAGGTCACGGTGGTAGATTGATTACCAAAGTGGTACCGCTCTGCACGCTCACACTCAGCAGTGTGGCTTTGCAGCTTCTGGCTGGTCTCCGGGCTTGCTTTTGGCCAGCAGAATGAGGCTTTGCTGACAGTGTCCCAGTTCTGAGCCTAGACCTCCAACATTTCTACTCTTTCTCTTGGAATTCCGAGAGGATGCCAGATGAACAGACCGGGACCAGCTGCTGGGGGATGAGGGACCAGTTGGAGCAGAGCTAACCAGCTGAGACCACCCTAGACCAGCCAGCCTCCTGCAGACACTTAGGAGTCCAAAGAGCTCACATGAGTGGCTCAGATTAGCCGAACCCCCAAGCTGATCTGTCGACCAGTGAGCAATAAGAGATGGTTGTTGTTTTAAGCTACTAAGTTTTGAGGCGATTGTTATATAGCAATTAATAACTGGAACGATCACCCAAGGAATGCCAACATTCCAACCAGGCTTCTTGACTCCAAAGTTCTTTGCCTTTTGATCCTTAATCTCTAGTGACACATTCCCAAGTTCCCCATCATTCTCACCGACCTTATCTTCTTCAATTCCGCCTTCCTCTTTCCAGTAGGTTCGAGCAGCAGGTATTGCTGGTGGCCTACTGATACTCACTTGCTGGCACTATATATAGGGATACATATAGGGATCCTGACTGCAGGGGCAAATCTTGATGGAAAAACCAGCCATGGTGACTGCAGTCCCTTCGGTGACCATTGAACAGGGGTAAAGATGGGACCCATTTCCGACTATGAGATAGAAGGGTGGGCCCACTGAGGGCTTTTGAAAAAGATTTCCATTTTTTCCCCCCAGAGGACAGAAACACCAGAGCATACAGTCTTGTTCCGATTTTGTTTGCTGTCCATCATCTTGCAACAGGAAGGGGCCACCGGAGGCTGAAGGCAACGCTGAGGATGGCAGACACAGAGGCTGAGATCCCCGGGATCCCTCAGACACGGCAATAGAATCATGCCTGGGTGCATACTGGTTTTCCTTTTCCTTTCTCTTTTGTTCAAGCCAGTTGGATTTGTTTTAAAATTAGCAGCCAAAGGCCTCCTAATTAACAGAATTCCAATTATCAGTTACAAGGATCTAGCCATCTGGTTGTTGAGTCCTTTATGGCTGCAAAATACAAAGTCACAGCCCTTTATTCCTACGGTAACCAAACTAAAAATGCAGAGCAACTGAAACGGACCCTCCCCCTCTTGAAGCAGGCCCCCGCCCTCTGGGGTCCCAGGCTTCTGAGCCATTGCCGCTCTGTGTAGCTGTGGTCAGCAGTAAGCAGCTGCCTTAGGACTCAGAGCAGGGTGACTGCGGGGTGGGGTAATGGAAGACTTGGGGAACATGACTGAAGTACAGCCCGAGATCCAAGGAGACAACAGATGCTCAACTAATGCATGTTCTTGGGGTATCCCCCTTCAGAGGGTCCCAACATTTCCTCCCCATTCCAATCCTCCCAGGAGGCACGTGCCTTTACTCAGCAATGACACTCACATGCAGATCAATCCACAAACTAAGGCTCCTGTAGTTCTGGGCAGGGTCTTGGAGGCCCCTGTTTTGGATCCTGGGAAAGCTGGGGGTTGTCAGGTGGAAAGAATGCCCTTGAGGAAGGGTCAGGGCAGAAAGGGTAGAAGAGATGGAAATTGTTGGGCAGGTGGATGGGGACTTGGGACAGTGAGTGTTCACCAATTTGAACTTATTTTCCAAAATGTAACAGAAACTTTAACATCCTGTGAAGCCATACCAGGGCACAGCGGACTATTCTATTCCAATACCTCCTGCATTCTGTGTGCATCTGTCTGCACTGCCAGCCAGCGTACCCCAGAGGCCAAAGGCAACTGTGATGCTCATTTGCATATTCCCAGCACTCAGCACTACCCCCCAGTGCACAGGCCATCTCCACGCAGTTGGATGAATTGAGCAGAATCAACAATATAAACCCCGAGACCTGTTCTCTTCCCCTTGTCCAGATTCTGAATAAAGACGCATCTGACTGGTCACAGCCATTTTCCTGTGAAACAATTATTTCTTTAGAGCAGCGTTTCGGAGAGCTAAGGTGACCTCTGATGTTCCGACCTCCTTCACCCTGAGATAGCTCAAGATTAAACTGTCTCATGGAGGAGAGCAGATGGCAGAGCGAGCTGTGGGGAGAGAGCAGCCCCGTGTCTCTCAGGCCTCGGAGCACGCTGTGCCCTAAGCTGCCAGGCCTCCATCATCATTAGTGATTCAACCGTTCTCATTTGACTGAGAAAGGGGCGCAAAACCCTGTACCACACAACCTTGCCCTGGGGAACTCCTAAGATAAGCCTGCAGTCCCAGGACTTGGGCACAGCCTCCTTCTCCGAGGCACTGCTGTGTCCTATTCATCTTTGCCCCAATACCAAGCGTGGCAGGGGGGCAAGGGCCATGTGCTGGGAGCAAGAGTGAGGGAATGAATGCATGAGTGAATGAGTGAATCAGGGCACCCTCCTTTGCAAGCAGTTTTGGTACAGCGAGCATGAGATGAACTTTGTGGAGTCCTATTCATGTGCGCTCACGTCCAGGTTTTGTCATTTAGTGGCTACTGACTTCAAGCAAATTCCTTAACTTCCATAAATTTGTTTCTCGGGTACAAATAAGCACGATAAAACCAACCTCACGGCATCCCATCTCATGTAAAGTGCTTACTTTAACACCCAGAAGTGCTCAATAAATTGTAACTACTTCTGTTCTCCTATATTCTTTTTCTTCGTTTTCTTCTTTTTTGTTTTAATATCATTATTATTGAACTCACTACTCAGAGAAACTCTTTGCATCTTTTAGAATTGCCTAGTTTGAGTTTTTCACCCAAATAATGTTCACATGAATCAGCATTTAAACAGTCTCTCTCTGAACAGTCTTTGTTGTCCATTTATAGCCACTTCACCTGCCCACATGAAGGAGGAAGGTCCATTTGAAACAAGCCTATGAAAGAATGAAATGTCCACATGCATGTGCACCTACTTTAGTTTACCTTCTCCCTCATAAGTACTGAGACTTGCAGTGTTCCAGGCGCAGTACAATGCTCCACAGCCAGCAAGGTGGATACCAAGGTATCCAATCTTCATTTTATAGATTAGAGAACTGAGGCTCAGGGAGGTTAAATGACAAGGTCAAGGGAATGCAAGTAGCCGAGCTGGCACCATAAACATGATGGTTGTCTCCAAGCACCCCTTCTCATCTCCCCTAAGTGGAGCATATCTTTGTTTTTGGTGCGATCAGCTCTATCCCCATCTCCAATGAGTAACTCTAGTGGGTTTAAACCAACCAGGGTGATCCTATCCCTTTTGCCCAGTGATTGGCTCAGATTAACCAGACTGTAGCCAATCAGTGGTTGGGGGACCCTAGCTCTCTCCCTTTTGTTCCCCTGCTCACCCCTAAAGAGCAAGCCCTGAGTGCAGCTCGCAGCCTCCTTTCAGCCTTGGGGGAAATTAGGGGATCAGTCTGAGGATGAAGCTAAAACTGTAGAGTGGAGAGAAGAGTCACTGATTGACTTCCTTGAACCCCTGGAACAACCAACCCAGAAGCCTGCTCTGCCTGTCGTCCAATATGAGCCACTGGATTTCCTTCCCTGTGAAACCAGTTTGACTTGGTTTTGTTGTCCAGTGGAGTCAAAAGCATTTAAAATAATACAGGAAGATTCAAGCTCCGGTCTGTCTGATCCACCAACAGTACATATCTCCCATGTTACATGGATTTGCACTGATCATCTGAAACCCACACCTTTATGAGAAGCCCATAGCATCCCTGGGTCTCAGCCAGCATGCAGCATTTCTGTGCTGGCTGGAAGGCGGAGCCCCAGGAGGTAGCTGTTGGGCACTTAAGGTCACTCTTTCCAATTAGAGACTGGAGGCCATGAGAACAGAGCTAATGGCTATTTCTAGATCCAAGGTAATGAAAACCTCCTCTTGGGGTGATTCCAGCCAAGCCAGGCTTTACAAGAGGGCTGACCTTCGTGACTGCTTATCAGGCCTTGACATACTGAAGGTGTAAAAATGCAAACCTCCCCCAATGGCAGTCTAATGTGTACAAGGGCTTACAGAGAACACTGAGCTTATCAGAGCTTGAAGTACAAAATATTAAAAATGAATCACTGCTAGTAAAATCGTAGCGCTATCAGGAGATCCATTTGAAAGACAGTTAGCAAAGTCAATCAGAGACACATTCATCAGGCTGTGAACTCAGGGGAGGATGCCCCACTCGCATGGGCTCCCTTCCAGCCAGCCCGAGAGGGGCGTAGAGTTTAAGGCTGCGAACAGCTACATCCCTAAAAATCCTGGCAACCAGGAACCTGATCGTTGGAAACTTGAATACAAGTGTTGAAAGACATAAAAGAAAACACCAGCCCATGTAGCTGAGATCAAGAGGCTTTTAAAAATGTATTTGGTTGCTTTCCCTTGTCCTGGCTTGGTCTTGCTGGGGACACCCATGATGGGCCTGTTCTCGGTGTCCCCAGTAGACATAGTCATACCCAATCTTCTGAGCCCAGGTATAAAGTCAATTTCCCAGACCTGGGGTTCAGGTAACTGACAATGAAGAGCCCTCTATATTGAGTCTCCCTGACTGCCTGTAATTGAAGGACCTATGTTGACCTCGCTGGGAACATGTAACCTTCCTGCTCATCCAGTTTGACCCTAGCACAGAACTGTGCATTCTAAATCCTGACTGGCCAGGCCTCCAGCCTAAAAAGAAAAAAAAAAAAAGCCTGATCTGGGCCCCTGGGCTGACCCACTCTATTGGTTTGTGGTGTCACACACAAACTACTCTCTACAGCCCTGTCTGTGTCCCTGGGCCTCTGGGGGTAGACCTGGCCCTTTCCTCTTTCCACCTGCCCCAGACTATGTGAGAGGGAATGACCCCAAGTCAGTTGCGTGTCAACCATTTTTAAAAAATAAAATAGTATAGCATGATGGTTCAGAGAGCAGTGCTTCTCAAGGATCTGTGTTGAACGGCGAGGGTTTCATACTTTCAGTTCATCACAGAAGAAAACGTGGGCTCCCTGTGTGTATCTAGAATGCAGCTTATATCACATGTGACTCCCAATGCAGTTGTGACAGTTCTGAGCTCATCTAGACCCTATTCAATGAGATATGCCTACCAGTGATCATGACTTGGTGATGGCAATGTCAAATGATAAAAGATTCCCAAAGCTTCCTTTTCATTTAGTTTTCGTGCTAATCTTGTCACAGACTGGTAAAAATAACTCATATCTGCAGTTGACATTTTGAATAACATTTATTTAAAATAGTGGTTCTCGAAATGTGGTCAGCAGCAGCACCTGGGAACTTGCTAGAAATGCAAATGACCAGGCTCCCTCCTGAACCTAAGGTATCAGAAACTCTGGGGATGAAACCCAGAAATCTGGCCTTGAACCAGAGGCCTGGGTTACTGTGAGGGTCCATGTCATTCTGTAGAACCACCTTTCATGCAGTGGGAATGAGCTAAGAGCAACAGAATTGTTAGGAGATTTCTTCTGTTAGAGCCTTAAGTATCATTCAAAGGAAATAGTTATGTCTGTCTTAGCAACTATTGAGCTCAGTTTTTGAAGCTTTGAATTGTATTTGCCCTGAAGTCATTGAGTAGTGCATTCCACAGAAATATACTTTTATAGACTCATCTTAACCAAGCCCATCATTTGTGTTTCCAAAGTTAATCTTTAACAGATTTAAGAGTGAGTGACCATTTTATAGCTTCTCCTCACCCTGCTCCAATCTTCTGCACCATTTTCAGCAACTCTTCAATGGCACGCCTGCAGAGATGCCTGGAGGAAGGATTAACAAGGGAGGGAAGGCCGGGCTCCCTGAGAACAAGGAGCCTCCCTCTCTGTGTCTCCAGCACCTGGCTTATCACAGATGTTCAGTCCATCTTAAAGGAACAAATGAGTGGATAAATCAACAAATGGAAGAATGGAATTTGATAGCTAGAGTACTTTGCAAAAGGATATTATGATGAATTGAACTCTTTCATTAATTGACATATCCTTTTTGTCTGGTTCTTACTTTTCTTCCTAAATTAGTAATTTTTATTTTTAAAATTATACTTTTCAATTATAGTTTATATTCAATATTAGTTTCTTTTAGTTTCAGGTGGACAGCATAGTTGTTAGACAGTCCTACACTTTGGAATATTATTCACCAATAAAGAAGAATGAAATCTTACCATTTACAACAGCATGGATGGATCGAGAGAGTGTTATGCTAAGTGAAATAAGTCAGACAGGGAAAGATAAATACCACGATTTCACTTACATGTAGAATCTAAAGAACAAAATAAACTAACAATCAAAATAGCAGCAGACTTACAGATATAGAGAACAGACTGATGGTCGCCAGGGGAGTGGAGTTTGGGTTGGGAGACTGGGTGAAAGAGGTGAGGGGATTAAAAGGTACAAATTGGTACTTACAAAATAGTCACAGGGATGTAAAGGACAGCTCAGGGAATATAGTCAATAATATTGTAATAACTATGTATGATGCCAGATGGGTGTTTGACATATCAGGGGGATTACATTGCAATGTAACATGATTGTCTGGTTCTTATTTTCAAAACACTTTCATTAAAAAATTACATTTTTGTTTTTCATCTAATTTTAGTGAATTTTTCTATCAATTGCAACTCAAATGTCACTTGACTAGAGACAGCCTTGCTCAAGTGTGATACATCCAAATTATATCTGTCCTAAAGGGGCTATTGTTCAAGTTTCTGGGGTCACATAAAATAGTCAAACTGAGCATTTCATTTCTGAAAATTTTTTATTGAGAATGAATTTTATTGGAAATCACATGCAGGGAAAAGCAAATAAAAAAATTATAGCCCGTGAAGCATGGCAAACAGATGCCATTATTTGGGGTAAAATGTAATTATTTTTATTACTGAAGTTAAACTAAGCACACCCGCATTTGGCATTACCATAACCGTAATTGGTAAAATGGTTCTGTAACAAGCTCAGAGTGGTTCAGGCAGGATTTATCAAACAGACGTAGGGAAAGCAAGCAAGGAAAATCACGTATCGCAAGAAAAAAAATGTTGAGAGAAAAGTAAAAACATCCACCAACTAATCTGCATCCACAAGCCAAGCGGCTGGGACAGTGGAGTCACTGAAACTGACGGGCCCCTTGTCTAAAGCTTCATTGGCACAACGCTAAGACAACCCACTGACCTGAACCAGTCCATCCTCAATGGACTGAACTGCCCGGCCCATTGGAGTGCCTGGGGACTCCGCCTATGACGTGTTTGTCTTGATACGAGGCCTCACTTCCTTTATGAATATCTTCAGACACACACCATCCCTCCTTAGGGGAGAACAAAAGTTTACAGGCCAACAAGAAAGTTCCAGTGCCAGAGACTTCTTTATGATCCAGGCCACTCGTATGAGACAAATAGATGATTTAAAAAAAAAATTTTTTTTTAATATTAGATTTTGAAGGGTGAGGTGAATTCAGATCTTTAATCTCCCTCCTTATCCTTAGGGTGGCCCTCTGTATAAAGGGAGTAATGATACAACCTGCCTCATAGACTTTTTTAAAGGATTAAATAAGCACACAAAAAGCATTTATTGCCATGCATGGCATTTAATTAATAGTAGCTATTATTATCAGTCGCTCTTAATCAAGCATCACGCATCGAGTTTTCCTTGCTTTGCCGACAACACCTCCTTGGTATGAGATATTTGAGCAAAGACGCAAAGACTGTGATTAGATGCCTATCAGCACGCTCTGCACTCCAGTGCTGAGTTTACACCATATTTTAGGAGCTGGTTGTGAAGGAAATAATGCTTTCCCACCCAAAACATATCATCCCTGGAAATACTGCCGTTGATGGCCATGAAGCCCAAAAACAAAAAGAGACTCAGGCTCTGAAAAGGGGAGCAAACTCATGCCTGCCAATTTTCCCCTTATTTGGAAGGAGCCCCCGTGAAATTCTAGAACTCTCTGCAGGTCACTCACGGTCCGTCCATTAGCTTTCCTGTTTGCTGTCTTCTTGTCTACTTACGTCAACTCTTCTTAATCTTTAAGAACTTCTCAGGAAACTCGGTTTTAGAAAGACAGCGAAGGAGCTTTGAATTGGCAAAAGGTCCACGTTTCAGAGGTGATGCTAATCTAAAGAAACACACCATTATCTTAGTGATTTCCAATTGTTCCTGGAAGCATTTTAGTGCAGAGACCACTGCCAGCTATTAAGTAGAGGAGACTCGTTTTGGTTGCCAGAATTAGCTGAAATTAAGATCCTTTGACATCTTCTTACAGAAGAAAGTCAGTTTCAGTACAAACTATTCAGAATTTAATAGATGGTGACAGGTTATAAAATTCTATGCATTTGAAAGAAAAGCTTTGTGGGTGGAATAATGTGTTTCTAATTTACACATAATAGGCCCATGAAGCTATGACTAGAAGGACATTAAAGTAATGAGGAAATTCCAGCCAGAGACACTTTCTGTGGAGATCTTAAAGATTATGATTAGGGCAGCCGTTTCCCCAAGCACCTCATACAGCTAAACCAGAACGAAGGTGGCCAGGACAAAGAAAGGAGACTGGAAGGGCAACAGGCTCCAGTGTAAAGCGTAGGGAAAGCTTTTAGAGAAGTTGCTCAATCCAGAGGTGGAGGGTTTTATTAACATTTAATAAATGCTGTTTCCACTGTATTTCCACCAAGGACCTAGCACAGGGTGATTGCCCACAAATGAGGGGGGATCAGCTATGACGTGCCCCAATAAAGAAGACCATGTGATTTTTATGGATGGAGAAGAAGAATTCTCCTTTGCTTTATTCTTTGTCCCTACAGGTGTCCAGTCAAGCCACTCTTATCCATTCTACTTATAATTAACACCATGCCAAATGGATCCACTGAATGCTTTCATTTAAATAAGTCTCCGTACTTCTGTGTTATTTAAAATGTATACTCCACAGCCAAGAACACTGGGAGTGTGTCATTTGATAGGACTTTGGGCAGGCGCTCTCTTACCACAAGCTGATGCAGAGATAGGGAAGGCGTTTCGAGCAACAGCAGAGAACATGCCCTAATGAAAGGCACATGCTTTGCTTTATTGCCAATTACTACTTTCCTGCCTCTTTGTGAGATCAGTTTCTAAGGTGTAAGTTGATATAAGTGAAAAATCTGCTTTCTGACTAGAAACCCTTGTTCTGTCGTTGGTCCTGCTATTGTTTATGTTTTGGGCGCTGCATCTGACATATGTTAGTGGTCAATACTGACCTCCTAGGTGTTGGGAGAACTGGCAATTTTATTCTTCCTTTAAACAGGTCTCCAATGAGTGTTTCATGATTCTCCTTTTCTTTCCCTTTGTCTTTCAGAAACTATTTTTTGAGTGCCTTCTACATGCCGGGCACATTCTCAATACTGAAGAGTAAGATTCCTGGATTCTTAGACCTTCTGCTCTGGGAGGAGAGGTGGGAGATAGTCAACTCAAAAATAAGATAATTCTTTGTGCCTAATTTTCCTCCTGTGGTCTTTGGTCTGTTGGGATCTCTTCTCCCAGAGATGCTTTTCTTACCCTTGGCCTTACTTGAGAATGCAAAAAATAAAAATCCCAAAGAAGTTAGCGGATATCACCTCTTACCTAGAACCTTGCCACTGGGCCAGTTTGAGAAGATGATGGGTTTATAGTTTGCAGATCATCATATAAGAGAGTAGAAAAGATAAAAATAAAATATATGTTTATGTCAGCAGCTTTATTCCCTTGAAGCCCATATCTTTCTAACCTGTTCAAGAGGCATGATATTCGGTTACAAATATTTCCTTCTTCATCCTCTATCATGAAGAGTGTCTTTGTGACACTGAGTAGCTGGGCAGCCAGTTCATCTAAAGGAAACAAACCCAGTGACAAGTTATGTGCCATCAAATGGAAAGGTCATCTTTTTACTTTTTTATCTTTTCATCTTTCTGTTCGTCTTTTTTCTTGGGGCATTCTGGAATCCATTTGTCTGTAACTCAAATTTTCTTCAAGAAAGCATGTGATGGGATTCTTTCTCACCTTCTGTAATCACTGTGCTTCATTCATTAATAAAATTTCCAGAAATAAGATCAGGAGCCATGGTGGCCCCGTCCATTTGGAATGCACTGTTTCGTTTTTGTTCTTGTGTTCAGTGTACTCAGTAGAAGTTTTTGCCAGGATTGACCAGCAGACCCTGAGCAGCGGCTGAATAGATTACTCTGGCACACTCTTCTGTGAAAGAGGCCAAGGGGCTTGTTTGGCTGTGAAACCAAAACAGCCCCAATTGCCTGCCTCGGTAGCCTTTTATTGTAACAACAGCTTGAAGTAAAATTAACCTCTAGATACAATCAGCAGGGTAAGTATCCTTGAGAAAGCTCATGTTTCTACAAGGTCGGGCCTTAAAGACTAAACATAGCGATTGTTTGGAAAAGTCAAGGTAGGGGCTGCCACCTTTGGCCAGGACCCACCCAGAGGTCCCCGACCTTTCAGAGAATCCTCCTTACAGATTTTCCAACCAAGTCCTGTGCTTTTCCACAAGTTTTTCTACAATAAGATGAGAATTTTCTTGATATAGGAGGGCTATCATCTGTGTGTTTTTCCCTCCTTGTTCTCAGCATCTTGAGGACTTAAAACCGTCAATTGCACTCCAAGTGAAATTGTATTCTTCTGAAAGAATTTTGGACATAAACTTGGGTTGTTGGGTAATGAGGGGTTGAAGTTACTTCAATTATCTGCAACGTGAAGAAACAGCCCTGGTTTGGGTTGAATAAAAAGATAAGCTGTGCCCAGCTGGCATGGTTCAGTGATTGAGTGTCGACCTATGAACCGAGAGGTCATGGTTTGATTTCCAGTTAGGGGACATGCCAGGGTTCAGTCTCCCATGTGCGGCATGCAGCAGGCAGCCGGTCAATGATTCTCTCGCATCACTGATGTTTCTATATCTCTCGCTCTCCTTTCCTCTCTGAAATCAATAAAAGTATATTAAAAAAAAGATAAGCTATTGTCATTGCTTGGGCTTCTAGATGACCTTTCCATTTGATGGCACAAGCCCCCCAGTAGACTGACGTTTGGCCTCGGGCTGCTCTGTGACTTCTTTCCGAGGAAGCTCAGGCACCAGATAATCACGCTCATCTCCTTGCAGATCCTCTCACACGGAATTTTAGATTTGGAAAAAAATCTCTAAAGTCACTAGTTTTTATTGTTAATGCCTTCCAAATATTCTAAAAGGCCAAGTATATGCCATGAATCCACCGAGAAACAAAAAGATGCAAAACAAAATTGCAAGTGGCCAGCTGGACATCAGCAACCCAGGGAATGGGGGTACATATACCCAAACTGGCTGACTCTACCCACAACTTCAGCATGACAATTAGAATAAAAGTACCTTCTTTTACACAAAAGTTCCCAACCAAGCACATCAATGTTACTTGCTGCCATTTTTCTATAATCCTTATTTCTTGAAAGCACCTATACAATTCATGCAGTTTCTTCACTTCAAAGTCATGATTTTGAAAGTAGCAGTATTTCCTTTTTCAAATGTGCTTTGAACTAAATAATTAGTCTGCTTACTATTTAACATATACATATTACCTACAAGATACTTAGAAGCGATCGAAGTGAAAGGCCCAAAATGGCTTCCCATCTAGTAAGAAATATAAGAAGTCTAAAGGGAACTTGGACAATAGTTTCCAAGCTGTATAACACATACCTTTAACCCTGCAATTCTACATTTATCCTAGAAGGAGAGATTATAATAACAAAATGGAAAGCAACCCAAATGTCCTGTACTAGCTGTTAAGGGAATGAACACTAGTTTACTCTAACCAATAATACTAAATCTCAGTGGCTTAATACAACCAACAGTTTGTTTTTCACTCACGATGCAGTTTGAGGTGGTTGTTGGGTGGTCTGCCACATAATGATTTAGGGACCCTGGCTCCCTCTGTCACGTAGTTCCACTGTCTTTCAGAACCTCAAAGTCCTCCTCTAGACCCCGGCATTCATTCAACAGATGAATGGAGAGAGAAAGTGAAGAGAAATGCCTGGATTTGCTGGATATGGCTTACATCATTCTGAACACATTCTATTGGTTAGGACCTGGTCATGTGGCCACACCCATATGAAAGTGATGCTGGGAAATTTAACTTTCCACTGAGCCCCAGAGGAGGAAACAGAATTGGTGAGCATCTAGTTGACCTCTGACATATTTACAGATTGGCTAAATGAAGTATGGTACATTCATAGACAAGATACCTCTGCAGACATTAAAAATAAAGCTGTAGAAGAATATTTAATGAAGTAGAAAAATCTGCCATCCTATATAATAAAAGGCTAACATGCAAATCGACGGAACAGCAGAATGACTGGTCACTATGACGTGCGCTGACCACCAGGGAGCTGCCCCTGGGTGGTCAGTGCACTCCCACAGGGAGCGCCACTCAGCCAGAAGCCAGGCTCATGGCTGGTGAGCGCAGCGGCAGTGGCGGGAGCCTCTCCCACCTTCATGGTAGCGTGAAAGATGTCCAACTGCTCGCTTAGGCCCACTCTCCAGGGGGAGCGTGCCAACAGTAGGACATCCTCCAAGGGCTCCTGGACTGGGAGAGAGTGCAGGCCTGGCTGAGGGACCCTCCCCACCCCACCCAGGGTTCACAAATTTCATGCACCAGGCCTCTAGTGTTAAATAAAACAACATATATTTTGTCAAAAAATATATATGTTTGTAAATAAAAGACCTAGAAGGTGTAAATTAGTGTTTCTGAGTGGTGGAAATAAATAATTTTTCTTTTCTGCCCTGTGCTTTTCTATATTTCCTCAACTCCTGTTGCAAATAAGCATTACATTTTACAATCAGAACATTGTTAAAAATAACTGCACCTCACAATACTGCTCTCCAGTAGAAAAATGATAGATGCAGTTTTAAATTAAAAATAAAATAACATATTTTAACCTAATATATTCAAATATCTCAGCATGCAATCAATAAAAATTAAAATATTAATAAAATGTTTACTTCTTTTTGTTTATACAGAGCCTTTGGGATACGGATGTACGTTACACCTACAGCAGACCGCATTCGGAACAAGCCACTTTTCAAGTGCTCAGTAGCCACGTGTGGCCAGGGCTGAAGGTATTGCACAGCAGAGACTGCGAGTGTGCGAAGTGGCCCAGGTAGATTGGGCAAGTGTCTGGGGAGCTCAGAGGAGCACGGTATCTCAGACACGTGGGGATTGGGAAGAGCTTTGTGAAGGAAGTGGCTTATTAAGTGCTTTGGAAGGATATTATTAGTAACACCACTGAAAACAAAAATACTGATAATACCTAACATTGATTTTTATCCTCGCTCCTTGCAGGCTGCCATATGCCCATCACAGTGTTGACCGCTAGGGGTCGGTAGAGAGAAAACCAGCAGCAGCAAAGGTGGAGCCCTGGAGGAAGCACAACAGCCTTGCAAATATTTTTTTTTTGGGGGGGGGGGGAGGGGGGGAGAGGGAATGGGAACAAGACAGTATCATACTCTTGGTTGAACAGCAGACAAAAGTATAAGGCCAGTTGGAGGTGAGTTTAGAAGCACCATGAAAGTTAAAGGAAGAACTTTTTATCCAGTTCAGTGAGAAACACTTCCTAAGTGCCTTGTGGCGCGTGCCGTTCCAGTGTTTAAGGCACATTAATTCATTGTGAGGTAACTACTAACAGTGTCCCCGTTTTACAGATGAGGAAACTGAGGCGTAGAGATGTTGGGAAAATTTCCAAGGTTATGCATTGTGGAACATGTCTGGCAGAGCCTGGCTTCCAACCTAAGTATTTCTAGCTCCAAAGTCTAATCCTTCACCACTCACAGTTTTGGAATCAGAGATCCAGATTTGCATCCCTGGAACTTGAAACAGCTCCGTAAACTCTAGAAGCTTCAGCTTTCTCCTTCCTGACACTGGGCGCGTCCTGTCTACCTCATGTGCCATTGGGTTGGACGTAATGACACCGGGCAGCAATTACACTGGCACCGAGCAGATACCAGTAAATGCTGGTTGTCCTGAAAAATGCCCTGGGGAGCCGTTCCAGGCCTGTAGGCAAGGGGATGCAATGACTGGACTTACTTTTCAGGAAGATTTGTGCTGGAAATACACCCACCCCTGCTTACTCTGCCCGATGGATTGGAGCTGGGAGAGATGTGTTAGGAAGATACTGCCAACTTTGGATAAGAGATAGCGAGGGCCTGTGCTGGGACAATGGCAGGGAGAATGCACCTGGACAATGTGACTGTAGGATATTAGAGCCAGAACAGGCCTGTGGATCATCTGTCCAAACTATCCTCATTTTACAGAATAAAAGCCAATGTCCAGACTGAAAGGACTGATCCTGAGTCGAGTCCAAGCCTTCTGGTTTCCTCATTCACTGACTTGTTCTTGCCTTGTAGACAGTGCTGATGTTCAGCATCAACACTAGAATTCTCAATTCTTTTTTAAAAATATATTTTTATTGATTTTTTGCAGAGAGGAAGGAGAGGAATAGAGTGTCAGATACATCAATGAGAGAGAAACATCGATCAGCTGCCTCCTGCACACTCCCCACTGGGGATGTGCCCGCAACCCAGGTACATGCCCTTGACTGGAATTGAACTTGGGACCCTTGAGTCCGAAGGCCAATGCTCTATCCACTAAGCCAAACTGGTCAGGATGAATCTTTCTTTTTAAAAAAATACACTTTATTGATGTTGTTACAGAGAGCAAGGGAGAGGATAGAAAGTCAGAAACATCGATAAGAGAGAAACATTGATCAGCTGCCTCTTGCACACCCCTTACTGGGGACGTACCCACAACCAAGGTACATGCCCTTGACCAGAATCGAACCTGGGACCTCTCAGTTCGCAGGCCAATGCTCTATCCACTGAGCCAAACCGGTTTCGGCATGAATCTTTAATTCTTAATAAAAATAAAAGTCTCTCAGTGTTGTCTAAGTCATATACTTTCTGCTCTTCAGTAGCATCCATGGACATTAATCTCATTTTATCTTGTCAATGGCAACTACCCTCCACTCCTCCCTCAAAAAAAAAAAAAGATAAGTAGACTGATGCTAGAATAATTTCCACACTGCACATGGGTAAACTGAGGCACAGGGGAAGGTGACACCCATTTCTAGCTCAAACCTCTCCCATTTACTTCTGTATTATTGTTTTTTAATAAAAATTTGTTTTGGCTTTGAAATCTTTCCAACAGGTTGAAACGGGAACTGTATTCATAAAACTTGATGCCGAGCAGAATTTCATGGGGACAAAGAGGCTTAGACTTCTCAGGTCATTCAGATCTTCAAGGGTAATGTCTAGGGTCTGCTTGAAATTATATTCATCCAACAGGAAATTGAATCTTTGTAGTTATTCTGTTTTAAAGATAAGGAAAGTATAGGTAATTTATAAAAGTAATTTTCCCCCTATACTTTGTGGAAATATAGAAAATGTGAAAGTATATAAATGTTCTTGCTTGGAAAATGTGCTGAGATTCTCTCTCCATCTCCCATTCAGAGCAGAGGAAAGAAGCCAAACAATCTAAGAATTAGCGGTGGTGGTTTTGCCTATGAGAAAAGCTAAAGTCCGCCACGCGGGGGCGCAGGAAATGTCAGCTGCTTTATCAGATAAGTGACACTAGGTGGCGCCGCTCTGCTAGTTTTCTTCCTGTCTGTTTTTAATTTCTTATTTTATTCCTTTGTTTAGTAGCAACGTTAATGAATTAGCTTTAGTCATGTAAGAATCATTTTTATCTTTCTATCCTCTTCTCACCATGTCTTGGTAGGTCATTATGCCTTTATAAAAGTATGCTAATAGAAGCAGAACTAGTTATTCATCTCACTTTTTTTCTTACTATACAGGTTAATTATACTTTATTTTTGCAGTGATTTTCAGGACCTTCAGTTATGAATCCAGACCGAATTTTACTTTTTGGTCTATTATTTTCTCAGATTCTGGTTTTGTGAAAGATTTCATTTTAGTTTGACCTTAAAAGAGACAGGATGCTGAGTTCCATATGAGCCTCATAAACGTAACATAGCTCAGATGCTGAAAACAAAAGCAGGTATTAATGAAGACAATGGAAATGGATTCTCCTAATTGCATTTCTGTAAGTGGGAGTTTCTCCGGGATTATTTGTTAATTAGTTATACGTCTAAGTTACACCCCTCTCTGGAGTTCGAAATCCTAATTAGAAAAATAAGAACATTTCTCTAAATATCTTCAAAGTTCTATTTCAAATGTGAACAGCTGTGATCTTACGAGTATAGAGACACAGTGGTGCCCCCCGCCCGCCTGAAACACTATTCTGGAACATTATGCACAAGCTACGCTTTCTAAAAGTCTGGGTGGTTCTGGGTGGCAGCACGGATGCAGTTGTGCACGCCATCTACCTTTCCCATCCCTGGTTCTCACTGGGGTTCCTGGGAGGATGAGCCTGAACATGGAGGAGCGGCCGACTGCTCTGGCCGTATCATACCCATGAACAGGACCTACTGAGCTGGAGCTGCCTGTTGGGAGACTCTGCACCCAACTCTGGCCCAGCCTTCACCCGCTGGGACGCTGGGAGGTGCTAATCTATTCATCAGGAAGTCGGCATTGAGCCCGGCCCATGCGGCTCGTGGTTGAGAATCGATCCATGCACCAAGAGGTCACGGATTTGATTCCTCGTCCGGCAGGCCACATGACTGGTCGTGGGCTCGATCCCCAATAGGGGGTGTGCAGGAGGCAGTGATCAATTATTCTTTCTCATCATTGACATTTCTATCTTTCTCTCCCTTCCTCTCTCTCTCTGAAACAAACAAACAAAAAAAAACCATATTATAAAAAAAAACAACACAGAAAGTAGGCATTGAACTTAGTGCTAGACTCCATGATGGATATGTGGAGGTGTAAAAGGCCAGACACTCCATAGCTCACAATCTAGGGGGGACAGAGCTGTTTGTTATCAGGGTGAATAATAACGGGGAACAGGTGCCCTCATGAGATCAGGTCTGCCCCCTTGGCCCTAAACCCTGCCCAAACTTCTGCCCATAGTTGTCATCCTCAGCAGTGTTGTTAAGTCACCCCTGGGGACTGGCTGGATTGTGGGGAGATCAGCGACGTTGAGGTAGAGAAGAGGTGGGGAGAGGGAGGGAAGAAACAATGAGATTGTTAACATTCTCTGCCAGCTAGTAGTAAACGTTAGACATCACGGTCCAAGGTGTGATATTTCCTCTGAAATATCTGCCATAGACACAGCACATTAGGTTCCCACAGACCTGTGCCAGCCCGGAAGCTCACGGCATCTACAAGTGTGCAAGGCAGTGGAGAAGCAAGATAAAAACCCTTGTCATGCCGCCCTGGTGATGCCTGCTGGAGTGTGATGTCCACTCTAGTGTGAGCTCATCAAACCAAACGGTGCCCGGGGAGCCCCTTCAAATGCCAGGATTGGCAACATGGGACTCTTTCATCAGGTGTTACAAAAATAGACAGAAATGGTTTGCATCTTAGGGCACGCTATGCCCATTGGTCACCAAGACCGTGTGACTTAATGACTGGCTGCAGGCCAATAAACATACGAATGTTACCAAAAATAGTACAAACTTGGAATAATTGTGTGCCTTATACTAGTGGCCCAGTGCATGAAATTCATGCACGGAGGTGGGGAGGTAGGGGAGAAGGGTTTGCCTCAGCCTGGCCTGCACCCTCTCTAATCTGGAGCCCTCAGGGGATAACTGGCAGTCAGACATCCCTCTCACAACCCAGAACTGCTGGCTCCTAACTGCTCGGCTGCCTGCTGGATTGCCCCTAACATCTTCTGCCTGTGCTGGCTCCTAACTGCTCAGCTGCCTGCTGGATTGCCCCTAACATCTTCTGCCTGCCAGCCTGATTGTCCCTAACTGCTCCCCTGCTGGCTTGATTGCCCATAACCACCTCTGCCACGGCCCCACATCTGGGACCCAGGATCCCCTCCTCCAGCCAACCACAGGCACCCAGGATCGGGGCTTCCCTCCCTCTGGTCAGCCATAGGTGCCTGGGCCGGCTGCAGCTGCAGGGGATGGTGGGCAGGTGGCTTCGAGTGGGCTGCAGCCCCAGGTACTGGTGCCTGGTACTACATGGTGGGCAGCTTCTCCATCTAACAGGCCATAGCCAGCCGCAGTTACTGGCGCCTGGACTACAGGCGGGCAGCTTCTCTGTCTTCCCTGGGATGCAGTATGAGCAAATTCTTCAGCTGGCTGTGGCCTGGGACGATGAGGCAGGCAGCTTCTTCATCTCCTAGGCTGCACCCAGCCTCAAGCACTGGGTCCCAGTTTCTCTGTCTCTCCCAGGACATGGGGCAGGTGGACGTAAGGCTTCTGCTGCTGTCTGTAGCCTGGGATCACGGGCTGCAGCCAGCCTCAGGTGCTGGCACCTGACCTCTTCGACCCCCACAGGCCCAGAGTGGCAAGGGGGGCGACTGTGTTCAGGTTAATTTGCATACTCACTCTGATTGGCTGGTAGTGTAGCGGAGTGACAGTAATTTGCATGTTTCTCTTTTATTAGTGTAGATAGGCTTTGAAGCACATCTTATGAGCAAGTTTTCTCACTAGTTCGTGGCTACTTCATTGAAGAAGTGGTGGAACCTTGTAAATTTAGGGTAACGTGGGCTTCCCTGACCCCACTGCCTTTTGAGTGATGGGCCTGATGGTGGGGCGAGTGGAGCCCTGCTCTCCTGGGGCAGGGGTGGGGGTGGGGGGCTGTGGGGAAGCAGGAAGTTGGGGGACTGGGATAGCTCAGGCAGTGAAACAGGAAAGGGAGGAAAAGGTGAAGCAGCAGCCAGGCCGGTGCAGAACCCCCATAAGTCAGGCCGCTCCTTTGGGTTCAGATGGCGGCCACCGTGGCAATCGCCAAAGGTGTGGCACTCCCAGGGCTGAGCCGGCCTTCCTTCTTCCAGATCCGTCTTCACACAGGGATTCCCAAAGGGGGTTCCTCGGCACACCAACACTGAGGGATGTTGTGGATGGGGAGAACAAAGGTTTGGCGTGAAATTATTTTGGAAAATGCTGGGTGAAGCATTTTGCCATTAAATGCTGGGTTACGTTTCTCTCCCGTCTGGAGCCTTTAGTTGTACTCCCATATCCTCCATGTCCTGACAGGGAGGGTTTATCGTGCGGGGCTTCCCAAACTTGCTGCGCTCAGAAACTTTTAAAAAAAATCATAGAGTATCTCCAGACAAATGTCCTGAGCAAGACACCTTGGAAAACAATAACCTAGTGCAGCCGAATTTATTCCAGATCGAATTACACGTTAGCCATTTCCGTGTGGAAATCTCAGGATAGCAGAATTGACGGCAAAGTGAAAGATGCCCCGAGCCAACTATCTTTGGTGACATGCGAGCAAAACCCAGGGTTCTTTTGCTTCAGTGACTTGAACCATTGGGGTGCACAGACACACTCTTCAAAGGAGTAGTCGCCCCCTTGTGAGGGCATTTTCCTCTCCGTCGCTGGGGTGCCTCCGCTCAGAGCCCTCGCCATCAGGTGTGACCGGGGTGGCCGCCGGAACCCGCGTGCTTGTGGCGGTCAGTCTAAGCCTACCTTCTGCTCTGAGAATAAGGAGAATAAATACAGCTCCCGATTCCCAACTCGAAGACGGCACGGATTGACATCACACGGTAAAATGCAATGAGATTAAATCAATAACATCTGCAATAAGGCATAATGAAGGTAAAATTATATCTCTGGCTTCCTGAACAGCTGTGAATCTATTTTTAATGATCCTCATTTTTGGCAGCCAGCTAACAACTTCTGAAACGTCCTAGAAATTGGATTGTTAAGCAGATGAGCACTGCAGTGGCTCAGAATGTCATTAATTTCAGCTGCCTGATCCATCTGCGTGGGTGAGATGCGGGCATCACAAACTCATCCCCCCTTCCCCAGCTCACCCCACTGAGCACCCCACTAACTGGGCCTCGGGTCACCCAGGCAAATGCTGGGATAGGAAGGCAGGAGAGCTGTGGGGAGAGGGGGCCTCAGGAGGATGGTGGGCTGTTGAGATGTGGAGAGACAGGAAAAGTCCAGGTGCAGCGCAGAATCGACTGTGATGTGCACCCGGCGCTGTGGGAACCCAGGTCACTACAGGGGGCAGGGCACCCTAACAGTCCTCTATGCCACCAGGGCACTTCCGTTCTATGATATCCTTCTGTCCAGGACTTGGTCAAGGTCACACCACCAGCAAGTGCAGGAGCCAGGACTCAACCCAGGTCTTGTCGTGGCAAAGCCAGGGGCCCAGCAGGCCCTCTGCGCATTTGACCAGCAGCCCTGGGAAAAGCACCCTGAAAAGTGTGAGGCTGGGGACAGGGCTACCGTGGGGACCCCCATGGTTTCTTAGCCGCCCAGCTCCTTCACGTTTTGCTGTGGTTTGTAACGAGGAGCGGTGACAGGAAACCAGGCCGTTGATCCCTTTGGCCGGTTGTTTCAAGGTCGCTTCACTTGTCTGGGCTGGAAGAGGGGGGTAGGGGGCACCCCACGCTGTGCACACCACTGCACTTCCTGCACCCCATGGGCAGATTCACAGACTCCCCCGCCCCCCCAGTCAGGCTTACCAAGCAGGAGGCTCGGGAGGCCCAGGCTCAGGGCGTGCCAGCAGGTTGCAGCTGGGAGTAGGAGCTCACCGTGAGGGCGCCCCTTGAGTGAGGGAAGGAGGGTGAATCCGTCTTCGCTTCCCCACAGTGGGACACTGCAACATAGAGAGCAAAGGCCTTTGCTTGTTTATTTTTTGTTTGTTTGTGAGTTTCTTTTCTTCTCTTTTTTCCTGTTTAGTGAGGGGTGACTTTTGTGCAGAACTAGTGGCAGCTAAGAGAAGCCAGGGTTTATGGAGCTGACCTTATGGACCAGCTGGCTTTCGCAGTGTGGCTGAGACAGCTGTCAGTCAAGCAGTGTGTGGTGCAGGGGTGGGGTCTGGGCTGTGGCCTGCTTTGGGGACTGCGGGGGGGGGGGGGGGGGAAGAAGAGCCTGGTCCCAGGGTCACCCTTGTCACTTGGGAGCCTGCATCCATGCACACAGACCATGCCAGCACAGGTGCATCACCTGCCCAGTATATGGAGGAGCCGGCTTGGAGAACGGAGCTCCAGAAGCCACATCCTCTAGCTTGTCTGGGCTGGGGGGTCATGGTTGCTAACCAATGAAAGGCAGAGACCAACACCCAAGATGCGAGAGCAGCCACCTGGGGAGGCACCTACACCCCACTCCACACTAAGGTACCACTCCCTGGCCCCTCGGAGCGAAAGCCGCAGAGGGAGGAGGCCATTTGCCTTGTGGCTCTGAGCACACCAAAACCCGTGATGTCAGTGGTTCTGGAAGCTTCACCCTGAGCTTCGATTAGTGCTGAGAGCACCTGAGGGCTAGAGCAAAGGAAAAAGCAGAGCTAAACCGCATTTTAAACAAGAAGATAGTACATTTTTGAGTCGATTCTGCGTGTTAATGTCTTTCTCCAAATGACAGCTTCTTAGTAAACTGATTTCACTGGTTGCCTATTGGGATGCTTCTGAAGGACAGGATTTGTTTTTAAAAGGAAAAGCCACCCGGGAAGCTTGCATTGGCTAGTTTACCTAGGGGAGTGGTCGGTAAATCGCGGCTCGAGAGCCACATGCAGCTCTTTGGCCCCTTGAGTGTGGCTCTTCCACAAAATACTAAGGCCTGGGAGAGTCTGTTTTGAAGAAGTGGCATTAGAAGAAGTTTAAATTTAAAAAATCTGGCTCTCCAAAGGAATTTCAATCGTTGTACTGTTGATATTTGGCTCTGCTGACTAAGGAGTTTGCCGACCACTGATAGGGGCTAGCATCACCTGTTTGGTGAAGAGGTTTCTCACCTGGATAGGAGTGCTAAGCCAAGGCACCTGATGCTCACGGGGGATGGACCATGGTCCAGATAGCAGTGCTCAGTGCTCAGGGCTGAGAGTTCATGGGGTGAGGTGGGTGCGAGCTCAGGAGCCGACACCCACAACCACACTGATTTATCCGGAAGTCCCCACCATGCCCAACAGGAAAAAGGACCTCAAAATTGTTCCCACAACAGCACACTGGCATCCCCTACCACCAGACTGTCACCGATGCAAACACAGCGAAACCTATTTGCATTTGGAGACATAGCTGCTGACTAACCCCGGGCGGTCTATTGCGAACTCTTGTGGGAGGAGAAGTCTCCTTGGGTGTGACAGTCTCCTTAGGCGGCTTTTCCTTTTAAAAACAAATCCTGTCCTTCAGAAGCATCCCAATAGGCAACCAGTGAAATCAGTTTACTAAGAAGCTGTCATTTGGAGAAAGACATTAACATGCAGCATCGACTCAAAAATGTACTATCTTCTTGTTTAAAATGTGGTTCAGCCAGTTGCTGTCGGCTGGCTGTGGAGATTGGAAACTGTCCTCCCTGAGTCATGAAATGATAGTGACTTAAACATTTTGAGTCCTTTGCACTTTTTCCTGGACGCCCTCCGACCTCGTGCAGTGTGGGGGCTCTTAACTTCCGGTCTACCAGCCCCCAGCTGGCCCAGGTGTAAGAATTGAGGGTCTATACTCCTGGATGTGAAACCAACATATATATTTCTATCTTCACTGCTTCCAACGGAAACTTAGCAGTGTGCTCTGAGTGTCGCCACGCACCAGTGTTGGTGCCGGTGGTTTTGCCATTAAGAGAAATGACAGATCTCGTGTCACATGACCACTGAGCAGGCACGCTGAGCAGTCACACGTGTGCGTCAGGACCTTGAAATGACAAGCTCGTCAGCTGCCAGTTAGATCACAAATTGGGATTTTCAAGAATATTTTGACGACCGAGTTGGAGTGTCACTGCCTTTCTTTGTCTTTCCATGCATGTGAACATGTGATTCTGGGAAGAGGCTCCACAAATAGGAAGGTGCCCCCTTCAGAGGAGGAGCCTGGGTCATGCTCTTTGTTAAACTTTGTCAGTACCCCCACCTCCGTCTTTTCACTTATTTTCCTGCCCTTTTTTTTCTATTTTAAAAACGGAGATAAAATTCGCTCTATTGAAGTGTTCAATTCAAAGGGTTTTAGGATTAAAAAACCGTCGATGCTCTGTAATTCCAGAGCATTTGCATCATCCTCCCCAAAGTCCTCATACCCATCAGCAGTCACTGCCTTTCTCCCTCCGGGGCCCCTGGCAACCACGAACCTGCTCCCTGCCTCTGGGGCAGTGGTCGGCAAACTCATTAGTCCACAGAGCCAAATATCAACAGTACAACAATTTCTTTGGAGAGCCAAATTTTTTAAACTTAAACTTCTTCTAATGCCACTTCTTCAACATAGACTCGTCCAGGCCGTGGTATTTTGTGGAAGAGCCACACTCAAGAGGCCAAAGAGCCGCATGTGGTTTGTGAGCCACAGTTTGCCCACCACTGCTCTAGGGGGATTGTCTTTCTGGGCATATCTCCGAAATGGGACCATAATGTGTCCAAGGCTTGGCCTTATTGTGCCAGAACCGCATTCCTTTTGACAGCTGAGTAATATGTCATCGCTCTGGGTGTGCCGCTTACATTTTACCCATCTGGTCACGTTTCAGTCTTTCTTTCTACACTTTCAGGATGAAGAGATGAGGGTGGCTTGTGGCTAAGGACCCTTTCATCTTTGAAGCCCTGTGTTTGCGCCTCCTTTTCGCCCCTGCTGTGTTGTTTAGCATGAAGCTTTGCTTAGACTCTGTCTAGGTCTCCTGTCTCAAAGATCGGCCAATCAGATTCCTGAGAAGGCATTTTTCAATTTCATCTGTTTATATCTACGAAAAAAAGATTTCTAATTGGTCTGGTGATCTTACCAGACGAAGCCTTGTGGGTAGACCCTCTAAAATGGAGTATGACTTTCTCTTTTCCAATTATATTTTTACAGCATTACAGCAACCAACCAAATTACAGTGAACTGGGTCCATGCACAGGAGAACTGAATTTTTAAAAAATCCTCATCCAAGTATATGTTTATTTATTTTAGAGAGGGAAAGAGAGAGAGAAACATCCATTAGTTGCCTCCTTGTATGCACCCTGACCGGGGATCGAACCCGAAATCTACGTTTGTGCTCAGATCAGAATCAAAGCCACAACCTTTTGGTGTACAGGACGATGCCCAAGCAGCTGAGATATGGTTGGGGATGGGGGTAGAGATCGAATTTTTAAAAAATTACAGTCACCGGAAAACTCCTTTTTCAAAATCCTTGGTGTTTTCGTATTCAAGGTCTTATTCCATCTAAGGTTCTCACTCAGCCATTCTCAATGCTTAATTCTGAAGAAAAAAATATAAAAAGAAGAAAAGAAAAACATAAATCATCTGTCACTTTAAAATTTCACCAGATCAGAACAGCTTATTTCCACAGGCCTATAAAGGGTTGGAAAGATAGAGGAGGGGAGATAAGGGACTAACAATAAATCCTTTACTGTGTAAGGACAGAGTTCTGTTTACAGAGTTTATTTGAGGATCTGAGATGATCCCTTAACTCGACGACTTTCACTCTCATCTTTATTAGATTATAAAATAGCTTATCCCACCTAGTCAGAAATAACACAAAGGACTCTCAGGCAGCCCAACAAGTACTTATGTAATGTAAGGAAACTTGTAAATTATATCCTTCATTTTTCTGCTCCCTCCCATCCTGTCACACATAAATGAAATAGGAATCCTCTGTGGGCTGTCCCCCCACCTTTCTCGACATCAGTTGAGCCCCGTTTTCTCACAGCCTGTTCCTTTGTTACATAACCACCCTCCCAATCAGTCCTCCTGCTTCCTTCCAAGTGGTGCTGAGCCTCCTCACACCTACTGGGCCCTGGCGCATAAGTAGTTACTCTTCTAGCACAGCAATTTTTTATTTATTGTTATTTTTTGCTTGCAAACACTTTAGATATTTTTTTTTTCCTTTGGGAGATAAACCCAGAAATCTGCAAATTCATGCCTAACCTGTGATAGCAGCACTCTCTCCTATTCTACCCTCTCCCAACAAATCCTTTGGTGAGAGGAAGACAATACCCATTTCATAAATAATTTTTTCCGCCAACCTTAATCTGTCTATGAATATTAATGAGTCTCATCGATTCATGTCTCCATTTTATGTCCAGTATTAGACACCTTCCCAGAAAGCTAGCTGTCAAGGTTGCAAAGAAACCTATTTCACTTTCACATTAAGTTAGAATTACTAGTAGAAAGGGCAACTTCTTTGGCTTGTAGATGTCAAGAGACACCCCGTTTGTCCTACATGCAACTTCTTTCACATTGTTCCCCAATCCCAGGCTGATCCTTGGAGGAAGAAGGGATGGCCGCCCCTCTTGGGCTCTTCCAGGCCGGGGGTGACTGGTCACGGGTGGCCTGATGCCATGGGCAATGTGCAGAGACCCACTGAATGGGATTCTCTTACCAACAGTGACTCCTTTGCTTACCTTTTTGGGGTGTGTCCAGGGAGATACTGCCACCAACTGAGACACCTGGCCAGGGTGGGCGTGCCTTCCTTCTTGGATCAAAGTCTGAATTTCTGTGAGATTCTGCTTCCTTTGCTATCGCTCTAGTCCAGGGGTTGGCACACTCATTAGACAACAGAACCAAATATCAACAGTACAATGATTGAAATTTCTTTGGAGAGCCAAATTTTTTAAACTTAAACTTCTTCTAACACCACTTCTTCAAAACAGACTCACCCAGGCTGTGGTATTTTGTGGAAGAGCCACCCTCAAGGGGCCAGAGAGCCGCATGTGGCTCGCGAGCCGTGGCTTGCCGACTGCTGCTTTAGACTTTTCTGAGCACAGACCACCGATGAAGGGGGGTTGGGCCGGGGCTGCCACTGGCCTGGGAGAAATCTCTGTGGAATTCGGAGCGGGCTCTTCTGCAGCCTCGCGAGGAAGCAGCACCCGTCAGACGCACATGTCAGAGCAAGGAGCCCGCCCGGGCGGACAGGCCTGTGGGTGGCACCCAGGCTGGAGTCATGGACTGCCTTCAGCACCCGCTTCGTCTCGTCTCCACAGGGCACCTGGGTTGGTTCCTCTACAAAGTCTTGCCCATGTTTCCTGGTCCCAAAGTGTTTTGGGGGACACCAAAGATTTGCCTTTGATGCTTAGAGCCTTCCCAATTGCAGTTAGCTTTTTCCTCTTTTCTCCTTTTCCCCAGGCAGCAGTAGTGATGTGAAATTTCTTGTTTAGCTGCGGGTTTTACGGCAGTGCCCTTAATTCATCTTTCCATCTTTGAACAATCTGAATAGGAATGTAAACGGCATCCTTGGGTTTCTCATTTATTTGGATGGTTGATTTTTTAATACATGCTTTCACATGTTCAAAGACTTGTTTGCTGATAGCATTATTTGTTCTTTAAATGACAAACAGATGGCCAGCTACCCGAGGGGGCCTGGGAAACTGCTCTAGCTTTAGCTATTCCCTTTTGCTTGCTACTCATGCCTGAAATCTCACCTTACAGCCCTATTCTTCCGGATTAAGCAAATGTAAGCCCGTGGCAATGGGACATACTTGGAAAGAACTAAGTAGACTATGTTAGTCATTGACATTTCAATAAGAATAAGTTTATTAAATCTTATTCCAGGGGCCGCTGTGTGAGAGAAGAAAAGTGGTTTGGGGCATGTAATGTACCCAAACCCCAGTGGCAGGCTGGTTAAGTGGGCAGGATAGACTCTGAGCACACTGGTCATTTTGACATCAAAGAACTTGACCTTTCTTAGACTTGTTTTCTCCAACTAAATGCTTGAGTACCTCTTTCATGAACTTGCCTTGAGGATTAAATGACGCAGCGCAGATAGAGATCTTGGCATAGAACATAGTAGCTACTCAGTATATAGAGGGGTGGGCAAAAGTAGGTCTACAGTTGTTATACAAGAAATAATATAACAATTAATAAATAATAATGCAAGACTAAACTCTGTTTTGCATAGTGACAACTGTGAACCTACTTTCGCCCGCCCCTGTACATACATAGTACAGAGTAGGCTCAGAGTAGGTATTTCAGTTATAATTAAGCATGCATCCTTCCCTTCCCTCTGCCCCCACTTGGGATTAATGAGAACCTTAGCCAAAAAGGAGAGGAAACAGATATGTTTCTGTCCAAGTTCTATTCCAGCCTTTTAAAACTTTATCCTAGCCCTGATCCATTTGGCTCAGTGGATGGAGCATCAGCCTGTGGACTCAGGAGTCCCTGGTTCGATTCCAGTCAAGGGCATGTACCTTGGTTGCGGGCACGTGCCCAGTGGGGAGTGTGCAAGAGGCAGCTGATCATTGTTTCTCTCTCATCGATGTTTCTGGCTCTTTATCCCTGTCCCTTCCTCTCTGTAAAAAATCAATAAAACATATATTTTAAAACTTCCTCCCAGTTTTGTGTACTTGGCTGTCATACGTGCCTAAAGGCCCTGTCCACAAAGAGCCGAACGGGCTGGGCCCTCAGAGGCCCCACAACAGTCGGATTTAGTCCCTGAAAAGACCGAGTTCTCGACCTCCGTCTCCCGCTGCGTTCAAACACCACCTGAGCTTGAGCGGAGCCTGCCTCCTGCCTGCCTCCCGTCCAGCCAGGGCAGTGCCAGTGGACGGGGGGCTCCTGCCTCTGCCTGCACCCCGTGTCCTGAGAGGTGACCTCGGACTCGCTCTGAGCTCTCATTCTCTGTGGCCGTAGAGAGAACTCCTGTGGGCCAGGACTCCGCAGGGCCACCCCCTTCGGAAAACATCTCAGCATTCTTTTGAAAAGCGAGAAAAGGACAGTGACGTGAGATTTTCTTTTCACTGAAGCTTTTAATGAAAGCACTACCCTCTATTCTGAGATTATGGTGTGCTTGTTTTGGTATCAAGGTGTGTGTGTGTATGTGTGTGTGTGTGTGTGTGTGTGTGTGTGTGTGAAGAGGGTAGATGTGAGTGGTTATGTTTTATGCCTTGACTTGGCAAAATAAAAAAAACAGGCAAACCCATGGCCCCCCACCCGCCTCACACCCCCTATTACCACCCAGATTTTTAAAAATTAATTTTACTGACTCATGAAATAAAAAAAAAGCTGGAAACCACTGATACGGACCACCCTGGTTGTTTGGGGAAAGAAAATAACTTCCAGATTAGCAGCTACCTGGGACATTTTCCGACGGCAGACCCAGTGGTGCTGCATAAGTGACCGAATGCCGCACAGCACACGCAGGGCGTACGGCAAACAGGGCGAAGGGAGCCTCGGGAGGGTCTGGAGGTCCCACTAAAGCAAGCAAACAGGAGTGAGGTGAGCCCCAAACCACCCCGGGCACAGGCCTCCCTTTGTGTCAACAGGTCTCCCAACATGTGCTGTCGTTAATCCAGTGCTTCCAGAAGGCTCTGCTTACATTAAAAAAAAAATTAAACTTCTCTGTGAGAGCCTTACTTCAACCTGGTTTTGTTTGGGTCTGAAAAGACCACTTTTGTTTGGTTGGGGCCCAATCTTGTAAAATCACTCCTCTCGTCATTATAACCAGGCGGCCCCAAACTCCCTTAGCCATGTGGTCACATTCCTAGTGAGAGGTTCTGAGTGGTGGTTTGCCCTCTGCTCGCGTCTGTCGGTGCCCACGCAGCCAGCATTTCTAGAGCTGCCTGTGACGATGGTCCCAGTTCTCCAAGCTCTCCAGGGGTCGCCTGGTGCTGCCACCACCCCTGGGCCCCAGCCCTCCAGTCTTTCACCCTGCCCCAGGCCTGGGGTCTCCCGTGTCCTCTCTTCCCTACCAGGCCTGTGGAGTGGCTCCTACTGAAGCACTTCTTGTTCAAGTCCTTCCCCTCCTCTACGGTTCAGCTCCAATCACATTTCCTTTAGGAATGCCGAGATTCCTGGTGCCAAAATAGCCTCTTCTTCTCGTTCTCCTGCTGCACTTTGTACCCTAGGGACCCACGCTACAGGCAATGAATGCTGGAATCGCTATTTGCATGTCCATCTTCCCACCCTTTCCAGACACCAGGTGAGCTCCAGGATGCAAGGACTAGATCGGTGGTCGGCAAACGCGTTAGTCAACCGAGCCAAATATCAACGACTAAAATTTCTTTGGAGAGCCAAGTTTTTTTTAACTTAAACTTCTTCTAATGCCACTTCTTCAAAATAGACTCGCCCAGGCTATGGTATTTTGTGGAAGAGCCACACTCAAGGGGCCAAAGAGCCACATGTGGCTTGCAAGCTACAGTTTGCTGACCACGGGACTAGATCATATAAATCATAGTCATTCTTTTTAACTCACCAAAGCACCGGGCACGGTATATGGGGCATCATCAGTGTAGTAAATACTGAATAAAAGTGAAGTGCCTTGAATTCTTACTAAGGTGTGAATGACTGATTGCCAGAATGTATAACAGAAAACTTCACTAGGAATTTTGGCTTTAATCGGCCCGTGAAAGGAAATAACAATTCTTGAACCTTCCAGGAAATCACGCAGGATGGCAGCCTGAGTGACATTCAGGTAGGTAAAGGCCAAAGAAGCATTCTCATGATGAGAACCCCCTTGGAGTCCCCCACCAATCACTCGGAACAACATCACTGGCAGATCTAGCACAATATTAGCTTAATTTAACCAGCCATCATTTCCTCTTTTTAAAAAAATAAGAAGGGAAGATAATGGCACGTAGGAAAAAAATGCCTTTGAATTAAAATCTTAGCTTTTCTTTGAACATGCAGATGATTAAATGAGATCCAGACGAAAGCAGGCAATTTCCAAAAGAATAAAACCCAGCCGCGGATATCTGCACTCCCTCATGCTTCTGCTGGTGAGCCTGTGGTAAAGCCGTGATTGATTCGGAGAGAATTATGGCTATTATAAACTGTAATCAGCGGTGGATGAGAATAATTACGCAGGGAAAGGGGAAAAGCTGAAACATGGCTGAGCAGTGCTCTGATGGATGGGGAAGTCATTTCCTGGCTGTTAATGACTGATTTTTCAGCAGTCAGCACACAAGCTTTACTCCCGGAGGGGAGAGGAGAAAGAAGTGGCCACATCATTAAGGATGCTCCTGCCTTACCTCACCCGTTTTAATCTGCATGTGGCTGGTGCCTGTCCCCCTAGTCTGTCCTTGCTTTTTTGCTCCTGCTGTAGCAGACATACCCATTGGGGCCGAGGCTAGGGCTGGTGGCTTTCTGACAGATGCCAGAGAGAGTTGGGGTTGTAGAGGACTCCCCCATGTCCTGGGGGTGGGTGACATCCAGGCAGATCAGCATTGTGGGCTGTTGGAACTGGGAGGGCCCCAGACACCTCCGAGTCCAGTCTGCTCGCTTCATAAACATCGCCCAAAATGAGTGGCCCTGTCCAAGAGCCATGCTGGGGTCTCTGAGGGAGAGAGCTTGCTAAGTCCATTGCGAATGGCATCAGCTTAGCCTTGCCCAGGGCAGGCCTTGGCCCTCACTCTGCCCACAGGAGCTGCACTGGGTGAGGCGACAGAGTGGAGAGAAGAGGCTGTGATGTTCACAGACCAGCAGGGAGTCCTCTAACCTGTGACACCAACCGAGACAGAGTGGAGAGAGGACCCGTTTATCTCACCGTCTGCAGCCATAAAACAGGAGAACTGATGGAACTAGATTAGACGTCATAAAACTGTGCAAAGCAGACAGCCAAGAACTGGTGACAGACGCCCCCCTTCAGAGCCCTGTGACCTTGAAGAGCCTTTGGAAGACTCTGTGGAGTCTTGTGTCTCGCTGGCCTTGGGGAGAGCCCCAACGAGAAAGGTGCCCGCTGGTGACGGGCATGTGACAACCCCAGACAGAGCCCATCAGCAGGAAAGGGAGGACTGTCTTCGTGGCTGAACCGTGTCAGGAGGCCAGGCCAGGCCGTCCATGTGCTATTTATCCCATCTCAATGAATCTGGACAACTTCGGTGCGGGGGGAGGGTGCCTCAGTTCCAGGAAGGGCTGTTTTGACTCTGAAGCTGTTTACTCTCGTCTATGAAAACAAACGTTTAAATCCAGAAACCATCATTCCGGGACCTTCACTGCACAGGTATTTTTTTGGAGCAAACTCTCTCGAGCCCACGTATGCCTTTGGTAATATTCCAGTCAACACTCTGAAATCATCTCAGTTCTTTCTCCGTTATCAGTTTTAGTTTCCTGAAATTACTTTCAACAGGATTACTCCTTTTCAGGTGCATTTTACAGGGATGCTTTAAAAACTTATTTGTACATCTCCTATGCCTTCCCCATAAGCATGCCTTACTTTCCTTTAGGGAATCATGTTTCCCCCTTTCCATGGGATCCTGGTATGTCTACACACCCCAGAGTAGCATCACGCCCCCCGCACCAGAGCCCCAGGCCCCAACAACCAGCCCAGCAGCACTCCTGAGACCCAGGTGCAGAAGGAGTCCTGGCACCACGACAGGCCCTCTATTCCAAGCCAGAATCATTGGCTTTGAAATGGCCATCTTTCTTGAGATTTGCTATATGGAGAGAGTGAGCATGTCTCATCAATTTGGTACAATATAGCTGTAAGGATATGGTGTTTGAGCTGTCTGTATTATTTTTCCATCTAGAGAGGGGGAGAGAAAGAATGACAGAGAGAGAGAGGAAGAGAGAGAGAGAGAGAGAGAGAGAGAGAGAGAGAGAGCACTTAATATCTTAGTATGTCCATCCTGAACCCAACAAACCTGACATCTTGAGTCCTAAAACCCTGGACTTCCTAATTATGGGGACCAATGGACTCCTTTGTGCTGTAAGATGCATGGAACTGGATTACTCTTTCTTACTGGTGAGAGTCCTGACAAAGACTGAAACTTTTCATTGGGCCTCCTCTGATTTACACATTGGCCAGAGAGTCCAGTATTTAATTTTTTAAAATATGTTTTAATTGATTTTTTTTAGAGAGAGAAAAAGGGAGAGGGATACAGAGATAGAAACATGAATGAGAGAGAGAGAGAGAGAGAGAGAGAGAGAGAGAGAGAGAAAGAGAGAAAGAGAGAGAGGCCTCCATCGGCCTTCCCCCCATTGCAGATGGCGCCCACAATCTGAGCATGTGCCCTGCCTGGGAATCAAACCGTGACCTCTTGGTTCATAGGTTGATGCTCAACCACTGAGCGACACTGTCCGAGCCAGTACTTAATTTTCAAAATTTACATACTTATAATGAATTACTGTGCTGGTTACAAAGGGCTACCGTACTTTATATAGCAGAGAGTAGACATATTTCTTACTATAATAGCTTGGATTTCTAAGTCCATTATGCATATAGTTACAATCAATCTCTGAATCTATATGATTTGAATGAATAAATAAATGACTGAACGGGTAGATGGGCTAAAAGTCTTCCAATATCACCCAGCACCTACTGGAAGCCTCCCTCCTACCAATGAGTTATTGGAGTTAACAACTCTTTCTCTTAACCACACACACACACACACACACACACACACACACACACACATACCCTAAGGGACTAACCAGAAAAAAAGAGAAAGTTCTCTGAAGAAAATATTCAGAATGATTGTTTCACCTGTGATTTAAGGAAGCACACCATTCCCTCACAGAAGATACCCAACGTGGCATCACATTTGAAGAGCTCCACAGGGATGCAGGGGAAATTCAGACACTTGACTGGCATCCCTTCCCCTTTTCCTCGGGGCCCAACCTTGCATGTCATTGAGGGTTTGACCATGAACAAGGAAGCCCTCCACCTCCTATGGGCCCCTCCTCTGCACATGCTGGATAGCAGTGGCACAGGCGCTGAGGGGCCAGTCCTGGGAGCGCTCAGGTGTGGAGGGTGAGTGCTGGGGGCTGCTGGCCCAGGTGTCCCAAAGGCTCATCCCATAGGGATCCTCAGGGTCCACACAGCCCCAGGGGTGCCTGTTAGAGGGCATGGTGGTTGGTGACCCAGGGACGAGGGTGTGGGTAGCCACGGCAGCGGAGCACACAGATATATTCTACCTGATACCAACTTGCACAGCCCCAGACAAAGCACCCACTGCCCTGCTCCCACTGTGAAGTGAAGGAGGCAGAGGAGAGAGGTTCCTGGGCACAGATACCAATTGAAATCACTGTCACCTGATCGACAGGACTTCTGCTCCAGGCAGAACCTTCCCCATTTTATTTGGCCAAGACACCATCTTCACAGAGAGTAAATGGGTGATTCTGCAAAGTCACTTAACCCCAGAGAATACAGACAGATCCTATCACAGCGAATGGCTGACTGTCTTTTCTGTTGCTCTTGACCTCCTGAAAGCCACATGCTTCTGGGGATTTACCGATAGGTCAAGTTTCTGCATTGGTGGGTCATCAAAGTTAATCATTATTTATCATACTAGGGCCCAGTGCACAAAATTCATGCACTGGGGAGGGGTTCTTCATCCCAGCTTGTCCCCTCTCAGAGAGTGGGAGTCCTCAGGGCATGCCCTACTGATCGCTTAGGCCCACTTCCTGTTGGAACAGTCTAGCCTCCCTTTGCGGGAGGCGACCGGGCTCATCAGGGGAAGGTGCCAGCCCCATCACCCTGCTACTGCAGCCATTGCCAGTCACTGCAGCCACCAAGGTATTTTCATCAACACAGACTCCAGTCCCTTCACCATGAAAAAATTACAACTTTCTTTAGGCATTTTTAAGATGTCCCTTTCATAAGCTATGACATTTATTTTTCTTTTTATCCTCACCTGAGGATATGTTTCCATTGATTTTTTTTCCCTTCCCTCCAATTCCAGGCTCGGCCACTTCCCAAGCCTACGGCCTTCGCCCCAGGCTATAGGCTTGGGAAGCGGGCACCCCTTGCCCCTCCAATGATAGGCTCGGCCCCTTCCCAAACATACAGCCTCTGCCCCAGGTTGTAGGCTTGGGAAGCGGACACACCCCATGCCTTGGATCCCAGGCTCAACCCCTTCCCAAGCCTACAGCCCCTGTGAGATGGCCAGCTTGGAGTGACCTGGGTGCTGAGGAGGTTCCCAGGACCCAGGTATGTATGCAAATTAACCACCATCTTTATAGGGTTAATTTGCATACTCACTCTGATTGACTGGGGGCTTAGTGGAGATACGGTCAATTTACATGTTTCTCTATTATTAGGAAAGATGTATGTGACTGTGTATGACTGTATGTACATATATATATACACACACACATGCACATACATATGCAGTCATATACAGCCATAGACACATGCAAGAGCGCACATTTATTTACATAAGTGCATGGTACATGTAACTATACGAGTATACACACACAGGCACATATATCAGTCTTATCCAGAATTATCACCCTGCAAGAAAGTGTTTAGCAGATTTTTGAAAAAATGACTTGGTACCCCTTTTCGGGTGATAAAAGTGAAAATGTTTATTGTAGAGAAATTAGAAACAGAGGGCGGTGAAGAGAAAAAGAAACACAACTGATAAGCTCGATGAGCAGAGAAAATGGTTCCTGTCGTCTCATGCGTAATATAGTCACAACTAGGGTCTGAGTCATTCTGCAAATGGCTGTTGCCCACTCAGCCCTACAGGAGACAGTTTCCCTCCCTTTGTCTAACTCATGGTCAGCAAACTGCAGCTCACAAGCCACATGCGGCTCTTTGGCCCCTTGAGGGTGGCTCTTCCACAAAATATTTTGAAGAAGTAGCATTAGAAGTTTACGGTTAAAAAATCTGGCTCTCAAGAGAAATCTCAATCGTTGTACTGTTGATATTTGGCTCTGTTGATTAATGAGTTTGCCGACCACTGGTCCAATTAATCGCAAGCCTAGCTGTGCATTTCTTCCCAGGAGTCTTCAGTGAGAGCTGTGATCTCTGTGTGGGCCTGGCGGCAGGCTGCACCCACCACCCTCTCTCTGACATTGCTCCCAGGTCTCCCTGGGGGGTAGGGAAGTGGACGTGGCATTGCAGACTCCCCCATAGCACCCACCATGTGTCCTGATCCAGAGGCACAGGTTCCCTTCCCCATGCTGGGGGCGAGCAGAGACCGCACCTGGGGGGAGAAGGGGCAGTTCGAGAGGTGCCAGGTGCCGCAGACAGCTCAGACCTAGAGCGGGCACATCCCTTCAGCCTCTCCAGGGAATCTGTGTACATAGCAGCTGAACTTTGGTCCGAAGGTGCTGGCTGTGTGTGTAAGTGATGGCTCAGGGCGTGCTGTGTGTATTATTCGGAGAGAGGCAGGGGTGCGCTGCCTGGGGGAAGAGTCTTGCCGAGCGGCTGAGTGAGTTGTAGACCGCAGCAAGAGCACCTGAGCGAAGGGCAGCGCCTCAGCTCGGCTGCCCAGGGCCTGGCCGCCCCACCCCAGCCACACTCTGTTCCATTTAGTTGGGCGCAGATGCGGTGAATTCAGAAAAGGAAAACAAAAAGCAAGATAGAGAACAGGCATTGCAGAGGAGCCAGTTAATGAAAGATTTAGGCACAAAGACATTTTTATATTGTTTTAAAGCACCAATAAATTCCTTCTCATAAAAATGGCAGGAAACCAATGTGGGATGAAAGGGAGAGACGCACAGAATCACCAGAGATACTTACAAGCAAATGAGTGCTGTGATCAGGAGCTCTTGGGCCCAGCGGCAGGGACGCACTGAGCGGCTGTGGTCTCTGCGGGCCCAGCCTGAACGCAGCGCCCTGGGGAGTGAGTGGCCTGGCTCCAGGCCCTCAGAAGGCGCCCACCTGCAGGCTGTGTAGGTTGAGCTGGGGGAGATGAAGGGAGAAAAGGCTCAAGGCGTGCTGGGCTCTCAGTACCTACAAGCATTCTCTCAAAGATCTACTCAGAGAGGTGTCAGCTTCGAGATCCGGCCTCCCCCCTCGTGGGAGCAAGCAGATGCCCACCGCCAGCAGGAGGGAATCCCCGGAGGTGGGGCCCAGGCACGTGCTTCTGTGGATCCGAGCAGGTGCCTCTCAGTAGCCCCTTGCGTTCACTCTTTGGGAATGTCTGAGGCCTGCACCATTAACTTCTGTCTTTCTGTTCCCTCACAGCTAACAGAATATCTCAAATCCTCCTAAAACTAGGAAACATTAATCCTATGTAATAAAGAGCTAATATGCTAATTATACCGAACTGCTGAACGACCCTTTGGACATCCTTCCAGACGACCTTCTGGATGAAGCCGGGGCTGCGAGGGCTGGCCAGGCCTGCAAAGGGCAAGCCCCTTGCATGAATTTCGTGCACTAGGACTCTAGTTTCTTATAAAACTTCTAATTTCATTGTCTGTTCTCAAACCTTAGCTAACTCTTAAATTTGACAAGATTCTTTTAAGATAAATGTGATGTGTGTGTGTTATTTTTTTATTACAGAAGTAACACATTTTTGTGCTCTAATTAAGGAAAATTGAGAAAAGTACAAAATACCCACCCATACTGTTCTTTGGTGGTTGTGAGCTTTTTCTTCTTTTCTTCCGAGTTCTCTTCCCTCTTCCCAGGTGATAGACATTTGGCCCCTGGAACTTTTCTTGAATTGGCGCATTTTGAAAAGTTCCAGAAGGTGACCTGCAAACACAGGATGCTGCGGTTTAAGATGTGGGTGACTCTGGCCGCCTCCCCCTCAGAGACGCTCTGAGAGGTCCTGCGGGCAATGCCACTGCTGGGCATGGTTTGCAGGGTCTGGTTTGACCCCACAATATGTGCATTGCCGCCCGGCAGGGCTCTTCTGAGTTCAGTTTTGAAGCTGCTATGAATGCAGGAGAAACGTGAACAGCCGCTCCCTGTCCTCGGGATGCTGGTTTGCATGCTGCCCAGGCCTTCTCTGATGATGCTGGTTTAGGGGCTGGCCTTTGGAATCCCATTGATTGAGGCCCCAGTTTCAATACATTTGGGTAGTTTTATTATTGGCTGTTCTGTTAAAAAATACTTTGGTGTCTTATTTCCTAATAATCACCACCACCATCATCATGTTCATGTCATTTATTGAACACTTACTGTGCCGAACCCTTTATCCGACTTCACCTCCCACAGGCATCTTCAGGGAGACAACATTGTCTTTCTCGTTTCCTGGCCGAGGAAACGGAGGCTCCGTTTGGTTAAGGAGTGTGCTCGGGGCCACGTGGTCTGTCTGCTTTCAGCCATTATACACACTCACTTCAAATCTCTCAGCCCCAAGGTTTGCAGACATCCACAGAGAGATTTAGTGTGTACATCCTAAGATCTTATATATTTTCCCCTCAATATATTTATAGCTCCAATCTAATGAACTGGCTGACTTCTCTATCTCTTCTGCCCCTTTCCTCTTCCGAGTATTTAGTAAATTTCCACTAGATATTCAACACTGAGGTAAATGTTAAAATGAAGGGTCGCCGACATGGGACCTTCCCTTAGGAGGTGTAAGATTCCCCTGAGTAAATCCATGACTAAAACAGAGACCCGCTCCTCTGAGAGCCCAGAGGCACAGCCTGTGCAAGCAGGGAGCCAGAGAAGAACTTCTAGAGAACGTGGCAAGGGGGTGAGTTTGAAAGGGGAAGTGTCCGACAACTGGACCAAGGACTGATATTCCAAAGCTGGCGGGCATGCTGGAGGCATGGACACAGGAGATGGATGGTCCAGGAGCATGGGGAGCCAGCGGGGCTAGAGTAGGGTTGGGCTCGAATGAAGGGCTATAGGGCCGGCAGGCAGGTTTGAAAATGGTCGCGTGTGCTAAGTCAAAGGATGTTCAATGTCAGGAGAATGACATGATCAGGTACATGATTAGGAGAAACCTCTCCAGCAAGTGTGTGTGTGTGTGTGGTGGGGGGGGGGGGTTGCCGAAGGTTGGGGCACTGATTAGATCCAGGGAGTTAAATTAGGAATTTAGGGGGGAAATGATACAGAACCGCCCCAAGGCCATGACAGTGTGGGTTGGCAAGAAGAGTTCAATTAGAGAAAGATGCAGGAAGGAGAACTGAGAGGATGTGATTGACAGTTAGAAGTAGGAGGTGATGAGTAAATATGGCTCCACAGTGTCTGTGGTGATGGTGGCAGTGGGAAGGAAAGGGTGGAGCTAGACAGGATGGACAGCCCTAGCCTCGCCGGGGACCCAGGGAGGACAGAGCTGGTGGCGAGGAGACTGTTCAGTGGGTGCTGGTGCCGTTAGGATGACTCAGGTCTTCATCTCAAAAACCCCGCATACTAGATAACTTGTCCAGCCTCCTAAAACCACAACATTGATTTTTTTTAAACTTATATTTTCTATTTTCTGTTCTCAAATCATAGGGAAATCTTAAATTTGACAAAATTATGTTAGGATAAATGTTAACTCTCTTTTGATTATCAAAGGAACACATCTTTATTTTCCATTTAGGAAAATCAAGGGAAGTCTAAAACGTTCACCTTAGAGAGATGGATTTGGAGTCCGTGTGTTCTCTCTTTGTCTTTTCATTTTCCTCCACTTTCCCTCTTTTCTTTTTTATGTATTTATTTATTTTTAGTTACTTATCCATTTATTCGCCAATGTATTCAACTAACATTTATTGAACATCAACTATAGACCAGCAATAAAACAGTACCTCAACTTACATAAATCCTAATAGGACAAGATTCTGACAACAAATAAGCAAACCAATGTCTGTAGGGTGGTAGTACATGCTGTGGAGAAAAATAAGCTAAAATAAAACTTGGCAGGGGGGCTACAGAGTACCAGAGATTTGCCACTTTGTGTAGAGTGGACTGGGAAAACCTGTCTGACAACGGGGGCGGTGGGGGGAGACATTCACTGGAGCCATGAAAGAACAGGTTCACAGGCCATGAAGCAGATGCAGGTAGAGGATGCTCTGGACACAGCGAACATCAACTGCCAAGGCCCTGAATGGAGAGAACGCTTAGCACTGAGGAACAGCCGTGCCTGGAACAGAATGAGCGAAGGGGAGAAAGGGGCAGAAGAGATAGAAAAAGCTCACAACCACCAAATGATAGACGACGTAAATGGAGGTAGCAGGGAGCCAGCTCAGACTGCAGAGAGCAAGTTCTTGGAAAGAACCACAGAGACAGGTTTAGGAGGCTATTGAAATATTCTGAGGGGGAGGTGATTGAGGCTTGGACCCCTGGGGTAGTGGTGACGCCTTGAGAAGCAATCGGATGTGGATTCATTTTGAAAGCAGATTGGATGGATGTGTGAGGTAGGAGGTCAAAGATAGGGCCAAGGGTTTTGACCCAAACAGGGAGAATGGAGCTTTTGTATTAGATCTGGTTATTTATACAACTGCATATGTTTTTATGTAGCTGAAACACAATTTTGTATCCTGCTCTGCCCTGCTCACTTCTTTCCCCTCAACATAGAAAATTAAAGAAACTCAAACAGAAGACATACTCCCTGTTTACCTTCTTACTTTTCTCTTCTTATCCTCCCCTTTCTCTTTTTTTTCTTGTTCGAAAGCCAAACATACATGAGTTGAGCCATGCACTCTGAATTTTGCTTGGGAGGGGCCTTGGCTAAAGCTGCACTCTCTATGAACTGTGTGGCCCATGGCCAAGGGAAATAAAGTTTAATTAATGCTAATTTTTCTAACCTCTTTCTTTGCCTTTTCAGCAAAATAAAACTACCTTTGGGAGAGCTGACCAAAAAGTTAAGACAGACACCATACTACTAAATCTAGTCACTGATATAGCAAAAATATTTTCCTACATGGTTTGCACTGGGACACAAATGATAAAATATTTTATCTTGGCCCTTCCCCTACTTACCTCTACATTATTATTATTATTATTATTATTATTATTATTATTTTCAGTTTTAACAAGTCAGCCGGCTTTCACGCGTCTTTACTTCTTTAGAAGATGTAGACCGTCTGTGAGCTTGTTTGCATTGGGGTGTGATCTGGGAACTGGCCTTGGCCGGTCATTGTCACCACTGCTGAACCATAGGCGTAGGGAGCGCTGGTGGATGGGCCACCTGCTTTACTCAATTAGGGTTTCATTTGCTGGCCTTTCTGGTCTGTGAGATGAAGTTAGCACCAGCTACCTGAGGACCAGTTATTAAGAAGTAAGCGTCACCCATTATCCTAGGCAACGGTTTTTGTTAATTAAAAACCAGTTGTGTCTTCATTGGTCTCCGGTGAAGAGTGTCAAGGGTGGCTTTCTTGCCTGCGGTCTGCTGGCCAGACACTGTTAGGTTATGTGTATAAAGCACCTGAAGTGTCGGTCATGCAGTAGTTTCGGTGAGCTGCGGCATTCCCATGAGAACATGCTGTATCGTAAGGCCCTAGGATATTATGGCTGGTGATCATTTGAGAGAATCTCATCTGGTTCTAACCTCTCCCCCATTGACCATGCCCAGATAAAAAAAAATAAAGCCAATAAAACTGACAAATGAAAAGAAACCTTAACTGTCGCTTGGTACTGCCAGCTCAGCCAAGGTATCCTCTGATATCAGCTTGTTATTTCTCTTTATTCAGTCGATGGCTTGTCTTTGTGACTCACAGGGGGAGGAAAAGGAGGACCCAGGAGGAGCCACAGGCCCTTCTCCAAAGTCTTTATTGTAGATAAAGACATTCCTTCTCATCCTTCCTAACAAAAGTCACGCAGGGTGGTGCATGTTCATGGAACCTTACTTACTATGTGAGAACTAGAAGAGATCTTGATGACAGTGCATCTCCGCTCCATTCTTTTCACAGGGAAATGTCCTAATCATTGAGGGGATTTGTCTCTGATCAGACAGCTCGTTAGAAGCAAGGCTAGAGCTAGAATCCCAACTCTTAATTCCTGGGCCATTGTGTTTCCTATTGTCCCAAACTGTTTCTAAATCTTCCTTCCAGAAACTTTCTGATCTAAATATCTGTCCCTATAACAAGTTTTCTGATGAAGATCATTCTTTTTTTTTTAAGGAAGTCAATATTATTTTAAAATCAGAGTCTATTTTGAGAATTCAATGATTGTTATTTACTCACTCCCAGAAATATGCATGTATTCATATACATACAACAGTTGGTGTGCCAATTCAGGGAGTGCAGACCACCTGAATGCCATCCTAAGGGAGTGAGCAAGTCAGGTCAAAAACCTTGTTTAAAAGTTTATTTATAAATGCTGCTTTAAATATGTATGTCTTCTGCACTTCCAAAATTATACTGTAAAAATATTCTTGATGGGCTTGTTCCCCCAGCATTTAAACAGCAGTCTGACTTAGATTATGTTTCTTCCTCTGGAAGCTGCCTTATCTTTTGGCTTCTCGACTTGAAATTATTTTTCCTGAAGTCCTTCAAATGTTTTTTAATGCATCTCCCAAGGTTCTAGTTTCAGGTCCACCCTTGTCTAGGGAGACTGTCTTTATTTTATTTTATTGAGAATACTTTTATTTTATAGACTATTTAATATTTTGAAAGACCGGGGGCAAGGCTAAACCTACCTCCCATGGACCTCCCTGCACTCTGCACCAGGCATTATTTCATCCCCACATGACAATTCCAATCAGAATTCAAAGCTTCCTCTGACAGCCAGAGTCTGTGGGGTCATGTTTAAGTTTATCATTTCCCAATCCAGAAATAGGCTTCTCAGGGTTGTTCATGTAGGTCATCCCTTCTGCCACTCAACTAGATGACTATTTCATATCTTTCCCTCAAATTTCAGTGCTCCTTCCCTACCCTTATCTTAGCCGAATACCTTATTTTCTATTTCTAATAAATGGAAGCAATCAGAAGAGAACCTTCATACGCACTAATCACCACATCCTCCCATCTCCCTGCACCTCTATTGTGGGGGGGGCCATGTGCCCTCTGATTGGGATGAGTGATGGTCCAAGGTCGCTCCCTTGTGCACTGGGTATGATTCTTTCTCTTCTCAAAGGTGCAGCTCCAGAGATGTCCTCTTCCTACCTGAACATCAGCTTTTCTCTACATATCAACCTCATCAGGGTTGTTCCCATCAATGTACAGCCCTACTGAAAAATGAAGCATTGACATTCTTGATCTCATATTGTCCCCTGGTTGTGGACTGATTTCTCTGCATTCCGTTACAGTGAAACTCCTTGAAAGGGACGCCTCATTCCAGCACCTGTCATTCTCTTTTGAATCCACTCCAACCAGGATGTCGTCCCCACCTCTCTGTGGAAATTGCTCTGATCAAGGTCACCAGTGAAGTCCATGGTGGTTACAACTACCTGCCCAGCTTTGGATGTGCCATCTATTGTCCCTCTGAGACCTGTCCCTGAACTGCATATTTGTAAAAGACTATCACAAAGGGAAGGAAAAAGATTTTGCCCAAATGCTCCCCAAATTTGAGAAGGCTGAGTGCCTAGCCCCTATTTTGTACAGTGTAACTTTATGAGACAATTGAACCCATCCAACTGGAAATATAAACTTTTCTAGGTCCACACATGCCACAGGTGCATCAGCAATTATCCAGTAATTGGATAGTTTAGGTCAGTGGTCGGCAAACTCATTAGTCAACAGAGCCAAATATCAGCAGTACAACGATTGAAATTTATTTTGAGAGCCAAAATTTTTAAGCTTAAACTTCTTCTAACGACAAAATAGACTCACTCAGGCCATGGAATTTTGTGGAAGAGCCACACTCAAGGGGCCAAAGAGCTGCATGTGGCTCACGAGCTGCAGTTTGACGACCATGGTTTTAGGTGAAGAGGCAAAGTACCCGAGGCATCCTGCTCCTTCCCTCTGCCCTCCCCCTCACCCCCCACCCCATCTTTGGCCTCAGTTGGAAGTATTGGCCTTGAAGGATGTGAACAATTGTCTCAGTGTTTGCTTTCCCTCTGTCTGGGGAGAAGGACCCAAGGTTTAGAATGTCACATATTTTACTTCAAAGGAAAACGCACAGCATGAGAATGGAATCTTAGGAGTAGAGCAAGCTGCACCCTGTCTTACTGACAGCCATTGACATGGTCTCTCCATGGGCACTGGGGGAGAGGACGGCCCAGCGGACCCCCAGAGGAGCCTCAGAATGGACATGACAGCGTTGGTGGGCTCTGGGGGTGGCGAGGGCATTTCTATTAGACCGACATTAGAAGGAACTGCTCTATAAGTGACTCGAGATTTATTGCAGTGGGATATGGATGTCTTCCTCACCAACCAGGAGGAGGGAAAGGATCTCAATCCATCTTTTAAGAACTCAGACTATTTCTTCTGTTTTCTCATGGGGCATTCTCCATTCTCTCTCCTTCCAGAATGAAAGGTTCATTTATTTCCCTAGATAAGGTCTGAATAAGGGCAAGATATAATTTAAATGCAGTCAGGCTTAAGATAAATCAGTCATAAAGAGGCAATTATTTTATATTAAATCTGTGTCCTTTCTAAAAAGGAATTTGTATTTATCAATTAACTCATTTTTACCATTTAATTTTTCTAAAGGAGATCATGAACTTAACAAAAAACACTCATTTTTTTCTATTTGTAGAAAGATTTAGATAGCTTGAGGCTCATATCATAATATAGTCATCTTTTTCATCAACATTTACTAAATATTAAAAATGCTGTAGATCTCATTTTTTTCTTTAAACATTCAAAAGCTCACGCTACCATTGTTTTTTTGGCCATACACTGCAGATTATTAGATTAGTAATAGGAATGTACAGCAGGCATCTGAGTGCAGTAAATAATCAAATGGCATTTGCAATCAGACTTGAATTTGAATTTGAGCTATCACTGCATGATCTGGGGCTTGCTACTTAATCTTGCAAAGTCTCAATTTCTTCAACAAGAAAACAGGGATACAAACGGCATAGAGCTGTAATAAATATCTCTTGCTTTTGCCTGTCTATCATGCATTTCCTCTTCTTGTAGACCAGGCCATTTCCCTTTTACATAGAAATGGTTCCTCCCTTGTTCCCAGACCATAAAGTCCTGGTGGAACTCACCTTCCTCTAGGTTTGGGGTTGGTGTTTACACAGTTCCCCTCATCCTTGAAAGAGCAAAACTGTTTTTAGCAAAAACCAAAGGCTCCAGCAATGCACAGGATCAGAAGACAGAGCTCAAGAGGGCTGGATCAAGAGATGGGTTTGTTCATGGCCCTGAGTTCCTTTCTCTTTCTCTCTTCCTTGGCACATCTCCATCTTCAGCCCTCACCTTTCTTTAACCACCTGAGACCATTAGGTCTCCAATGCTGCAATTTATAAGGTAGTTTCTGAATAGTCCAACAACTTGCATGGCTTCCAAAGGTGCTCTCTGTTATGTCATCAAAACTTTGGGGCATAATGAAAACGTACCATTCAAGCCTTGTGAGGCTCCCCATCCCATTAAATCCTACCACTGCTCACCACTGGATATATCAAGTGCCCGCCTCCAGTAGGCAGCAAGCTCTACTTAGCAATGCCTGGAAAGAAATCAAACGCATCTGCCTGGAGTAAGTGGTCAAAACACAGGAGCTGTTATGAGTATCAATGGGCACACAGGTTAAAGGAGGAGCTGTTCCCTTATTGGCTTCATTACCCAATTTGCCTATTTTCTCCATTTCCATAAGCCAGGGAAATGGTGTGCAGTAATGATTGTCATGCGAATACTATGCAAGAGCAGATTACTCTCTCTCCTAAGACACAAAAATGAGAAACCTTGTCTTTGCCTGGCCTCCTTGGGCCATTGTGTAGCCAATTTTTTTTTTCTGAGCATCATTATAACAATTTGAGAAGATTTGTTATGCTGCTTCCCACCCCCACCCTTGGATCAGACTAGACCATTAAATCAACCATTTATTTTTTTAAAAAAAATTAAATTTGTTGGGATGACATTGGTTAATAAAGTTTTATCGGTTTCACATGTATAATTCTATGATATATACATCATCTGTATGTGGCATTGAATACCCACCACCCAAAGTCAAATCTTCCATCATCATATATTTGATCCCCTTTAACACTTATTGTCCCCAACCCTTCTCTCTGGTATATGTCTATGTTTTTTGTCTATGTCTATGTTTGTTTTAATTGTTTGTTCATTTTTTGTTTTCAGTTTTATATACCACATATGAGTAAAATCATATGGTTCTTAACTCTTTCTGCCTGACTTATTTCACTTAGCATAATATTCTCAAAATCTATCCATGTTTCCACTTCTAAGATCAAAAACAAGACAAGCATGCCCATTTTTTCCACTCTTATTAAACATTGTACTGAATTCCTAGCCAGAGCAATAAGGCAAGAGAAAGAAATAAAAGGCATCCAAATTGGGAGTGAACAAGTAAAAGTGTCACTTTTTGCAGATGACATGACTCTTTATATGGAAAACCCTAAAGACTTAACCAAAAAACGAATAGAAACTATAAGTAAATACAGTAAAGTTTCAGCATACAAAATAAATGTATAAAAACTCCACTGCATTCCTATCTACTGACAATGAAATTTCAGAAAAAGAAATGGAAAAAACAATTATTTTTGCAATTTAAACAACAAAAAGTACCTAAGAGTAAACCTAACAAAAGATGTGTAGAACCTATATACTCGGTTGTAGGCTTGATCTCTGACCATGGTCAGGGTGAGTGCAGGAGGCAACCAATTGATGTGTCTCTCTCACATCAATTTTTCTCTTTCTGTCTCTCCCCTTCCTTTCCACTCTCCCTAAAAATCAATGGGAAAATATTCTTGGTGAGGATTAATAAAACAGCAACAAACAAACACATAGCTGTCCATATTTTCCCCTTTGCAATAGCCACAAAGAAACTCGAGCTCAAATTTGCAGCTTGATGCTGGTAGCAAAGTGTATAACCTACGTACACTAGCAAATGTAAGATCTGCATTTTTTATCTGACCTTACCATTGGTGTTACTTTTTATGTTTTCCCCAATTCTTCCACACCCTATTTTAATAACTCATTTGATTTTGTTTTCATTCTTTATATCATTTGTAATTATGCAAGCTCTCACAAATTATCCTATATAATAAAAGGCCAGTGACCATAATGGCATCATGACCAGAATGAGTACTTGATCAGTCACTAAGAGGCGCATTGACCACCTCTCAGTGCCTCCCCTCCCCAGCCTGCAGTCTCTTAACACTGGATGGCCAACAGGCAATCACAGGGAACCAGATGGATGTCAGTGTCAGGGTGGGACTGGGGACTGGCGAGCGGGAAGAAAATGACCCTGATCACAGGCTAGACCTAGGAACCCTACCCATGCACTATTTCGTGCGCTGGGCCTCTAGTACTAAAATAAAATCTGAACTGCTATGGCCAAGGACAAGCCTGGGCTGGCCTGCCACAAGATGAAAGACCAAATGGTAGCAATTGTTGAGTCATTCTTGCTGAGGCCATTCCAGACCAGTGACCCCACAGTCAGCCGGGAGGGTTCATTACAAAAGCATGAGCTGAGACGTGTCAAGCCCCGGCCACCAGCAGAACACTTAGTCTAAGGACGGAGAATTTTTGGTTGTAGTTGGTTAGACTATTAACATTTCAGAAGGCTTATTACTCAGCATAGCAGCTAATATGCTTACCAATATATGTTTTGCTTTTTGTTCCTACTTCCCCCAGAAGACTTAAGGAGGCGCAATCTTGTGAGCAAATCGGGGAGAGGGTTTGGGTCACCATTTAGGGGGCTCTTTTCTCTACTCTTGCATCCTAGGATGTAAAGTTGCTATTTATGTGAGGACTAACTGCCCAGAAGAGACACCATTTGCACGGCGGGATGTGTTTACATGATGATAGCCCATCTCCCCTCATCCACAGCCCGCCTCCTCTGTGCTGCAAGCTGGAGGTCAGAGCTAATTGGCCCAGCTGCTCAGATCCTTCTCTGGACATCGCCTCTCGGAAAATCTTTGCAAAGTGGAGGACCCGGGGGGATGGCAGATCGAGGGCTGAAGATAATTTCGCTGGCTCACCATGGACCCTGTGTGCTGGTGATAAAATAAAGATTGGAAGCTCAGCAACCAAAGTGGCTCCGGGGCGGACGTGTGGCCGAACTGTCTTGATGGCAGCTTGCCCTTTAATGGGCACTTTGTGCCTGTCTGGCTCCTCGTGCAGAGACTGGGGGGAATCTATTAGTGAGATCCATGCCGTGCATGTCTAGCTCCCGAGCCACCGGGGAGAAGTCTTACCCATTTCTTCTCTGATTCCCTAATTGGAGCGGCTGATGGACGCGAGCAGACCTGAATGGCTGAAGATGGGGATGCTGAGAGCTTCGAGCGTTTACAGGGCAGAGGGAGATGGCGTCCATGCTGCCCGCAGATCTGTCTGGACGGACGTGGATGGATGCCAGGAGCCGCGGCCTGGAAGGCCTCTGTGCGGAGGCTGCCGATTCGCAGTGACCTCTGCCTGCTCTTCAGCAGCTGATTGGGCTGACCCAGCGAGCCGAGATGAAGAGTGTCTGAAATCAGAGATGGAGTGTGTCTGGAGTCAGTGGGCACAGGGCCGGAGCTCTGCTTTCCCAGCTCCCTCCGGCATCTCAGGGCCACAGACAGGATGTCTTCTGGAAGAGGCCTCTGGCTATAGTTTCTATGGCATGAAAAACAATTCAGACCTGGGAGGTTGGCTCCAATTAATCCCTCTCAGGGGGCTACGGGTGACTGAGGCGCTGTGGGCCATCCTCCTGGTTAATGGTTTGCAATCTCCCGACTGGCCCGTTTCGTTAGTCACCCCGAACGCCAGGCCTGCTGATGTTTGTAGGTGGCTAGGCTGCTGTACCCCACGGGAACTCGCTGAGTGTGATGCAGATGGGAAGGGGCCCAGGAAAGCCAGCTCTCCTCCCCATCTTCCTTCCTTTGTATTTTGCAAAGCAGATCCTTCTACGGAAGCCATTCAAGACACTCATGAAGCTTTTATGGGGCACCTACTATGTGCCAGGGACTGTGGTGTAGCCTCTGGAGCTGGTTCTAGTGGGACTGGCCACTCCAAGTCTCCCCATCAGTTGTGCATCATTGCCTGCTGTCACCCATTGACCTCACAGACATTTAATTTATATGTGTATATTTAAATATATTTTATTGGCTTTTTACAGAGAGGAAGGGAGAGGGATAGAGAGCCAGAAACATCGACCAGCTGCCCTCTGCACACCCCCTACTGGGGATGTGCCTGCAACCATGGTACATGCCCTTGACTGGAATGGACACAGTGTGACTATTGCTTTTCTCCCAATGCCCTGTTCTTTGGGTTCTCTGGCACCCAGCACCGCAGCCCTCCCTGCACCCACTCGGCTGTAAAGTGGCTAGAAGCACCAGGAGGTTGGGGCAAGGGCTTTTTCCTCCCCCAGAAATGTAATAGAAGCCTCTTCTTTCTCATATATAACATGCATTTTGTTAATTTTTATCCCACCACATTCCAAAATGGACATAAAAATAATAGGACAAAAGATGAAAATGGAAAGGACATAAGGGAAAATATAGGTAGAAAGAAACACACGAACTGTGCTCTATACTGTCCTATAAATGTGGCTGGGAGCACAAATCTGGCTTTCAGCATCTTGGATTCGGGTAAAAAGAGGACTGCATGGATGGATGGATGGGCAGGAGGGTCAGCAGGTGCAGGGAGTGGGCTGGGGTTGCTGGGGGCTGTGCTCCAGAGAGGGACCATCCCCCTGTTATGTCCCTGTCACCTGCTGTGAATCTGAGGGAGTTCTTCCACAGGGGATACTAAGCTCAGGTGCCAGTCGTGCTGAGGTACTGGATGTTAAAGATGAGAGAGTCAAGCTCAGGGGAAGGTGATTCACTGTCTCAGCTAGCGTGTTGCCATGCAACCCAGACAACGTCCTGGGGTCATTTTTTTTTTTAAAAAATAATAATCTTCTTGTTTCCCAAACTCTGTATTTGCACTGTAGAGCTTGTTGGGGGAGAGAGGAAGGAGTGAAGATTATGTAGAGGCAGTGAGGGGATTTCAGAGCTTGCTGAAATTAAAGCCTTCATCTCTGAGCAAATCCAAAATAATGGCAAACACCGGGCCAGAGGATCCTGGCTTGACCCTCATATCCTGCTGTAGAAACGGCTGCCCACAATGCACCAGGTGAGGAAGCATTCCCATGGTATCTACTTCATGGAAGAATCCTGGGAACTTGCTCCTGAGGCTCCAGCTCACTTTGCCCAGAGGCTCTTGTTGCCTTGAATCCCCTCACTGCCTCTGTATAATCTTCACTCCTTCCTCTCTCCCCCAGATAAAGGGAGAATCCTCCCACTGGGTTTGTCACACACTGGCTGGTGTGTTGGGCCGGTCACACATTCTTTCAGTCCAATCTACTATTGAGTGCTGGGAAAATCAATTCCTTAGGTAATAAAATTAATTTCTTAGCAACCAGATGAGTCTGCATTATCTATCACACAACTGTGCCAACGCATTTCAAAAAACCTACAAGGTGATGATAAAGTAGCTACTCATTATAGGTTAATAAACTGATAGCATAAGACATTTATTCATTTTCATATAAATGTAGTGGCTACCCGTTATCATGATTTATTCTCCAAATTTTGTCTCATGTGCTTTAATTGAGAAGTTACAACATAAGAGGCTTATCTTTATAGCTGTCATTGGTGTCATATTTATACACATGCTACATTCACCAACACTTTAACAACTGAGTAGCAATATAAATTGAATAACTTTAAAGACTATATATGTTTCTGTCTAGTACAAGACTACATTCATTTATATTACAACCTCATTTCTGTAGAGGATTGGCTGCGGCGGAATGGAATCTGGATTCAACCACTGCCCCCTTTTTTCTACTTGAAGCACACAAAATATCACTTTAGTTTCCTTTCCTATGACTGTACAAATAACTTCGACATCAAATGGAAAGAAATGACTGCTGAAAGTATATGTTTAATGGAATGTTAGCTTGAGTGTTAACTGTTTACTTACATTGGCTGGGTTACTGTTCACATTTTAATATTTATTTACTAGTACTTTTTTCCTGAAGAATAAGGCCCTACATCCTTATATAATCATTGTTAGTAAATGTTCCACCCTCAGACGAACTTAGATTTGAAACTGCTGTGTGGTCTGCTAAAAGCCATTTAATGTTCTAAGCCTCAGTTTCTTCATCTACCAAGGGAGATTTCATATATATATCATATCTATATTATATAATGAGGGAGGTAATATTGTTTTCCTCATGCATATGTAAATGAAATGGTATATGTAAAGCATGGGCATTGAGTACCAGCCAAATAGTAACTACTCAATAAACGCTAATAACTATTATAACTATTGCTATTAGTTTTTTTTTTCTTTTTAAATATATTTCTTGATTTCAGAGAGGAAGGGAGAGGGAGAGAGAGATAGAAACACCAATGATGAAAGAGAATCATTGATTGGCTGCCCCCCATTGCATGGAGCCCTCAACCCTGGCCTGTGCCCTGACCAGGAATCAAACCATGACCTCCTGGTTCAGAGGTCGATGCTCAGCCACTGAGCCACACTGGACCGGACATTGCTTTTTTTTTTTTTAAGTTGAGCAAAAAGAATAAACCAAGCTGTTCACATTTCCCCTGTAAGTTCTTTTTGAAATACATGTTCCTTTAAAAGAAATTTTGAGTAAGCTCAGCAGTTAGTTTTAATCTTTTTCTAACCCTCAAATCAACTAAAAGAAAGAGTTGGGATCCTTAGAAGTTGCTTCCATATGATGATTCCAGTTTGTGTGCAGATGTAAACATTGAAGTAGGGAGATTGGCATTAGTATTTTTGATCACTGTGGTTTATAGGTGAGAAATCAGAGGCAAAGGAAAGTTAGACTTTTTGTCCAAGATCACAGAGTGAGAGGCAGAGCAGCGAGGGGAATGGAGGTGCTTTAACATCCAAGACAATTTCTTTCAGTCTCAGTTTTTAACCAGTTATCGAATTAAACTCATTTAATATAACGCTCATGTAATATGAAGCTAGTTTAATGCAAACCTGCAGTCCTAATATCAGGACCTATTATAGGTATCCTAACAGGATTGTCTTCATGTACAGAGAAAACACCCTTGAAATTGTAGATGTACTTTTTCTATATTATGTATGTTGCTATGTCATGTCATCAATATCCAACAGCTGCATGTCTATATTGTATATTACATATTGTTTTTTAATTTCGAGTAAAAAATAAATATTCTACTAGTATTATTTGTCAAAGCCAAGCCCTCCTACTCATAACTTCTGCCAAAGGAGAAGAAAAAAAAAAGAGAGGGACAGAACAGATGGATAGCTTTTGGTTCTTAAGCTTCAGCCAGTGGAATTCAGATAAAAGTAGTTGCTAATTTCTAATAAATAAAAACATTTGCCTCTTTATTTTAAAGCAGTTGTTTTAACCCCTCTAGTTGACTCTGAATTTCCTTTGCATGTTATTTATTGCCATCTATGTAGCTAGGCTACTTGGGAGAACAAAATGGAAAACCGTGAAGTATGCTTGGAGTATTAAGTGACTTGTGACCAGGTGACCAGTTCGCACGCTGGGGAGGGTGTTCCCTTCATAAGCGAGTAGGTCTCCTTTGTTCTCAACAGCTGATGTAAGTCTGGAGAGTGTACTTGGATTGCTGTTTACACTAGACTTGCTTTTCTAGCTTACCGCATGACAGGATCATCTCAAAAGAGGCTGGGAAGGAAGAGAGGCGCCTGAGAGAAGGGTCTCCTGACTCCTAAGAGCACACCCTGCCTATTTTCAGATCCCAGATTGAGCCTGCGATGGACAGGCAGCAAGTCTCAGGCAGCAAACACAGCATCATTGAAAGCTTCAGAGGGACCTGGGCAAGCCGTGTCACCTCCTTGTCTTTTAGTGTCTGCATCTAGAAAAGGCAACTGATGAGATCTACCTTCCCTCCCCAACTGAAACATGATGTCTCTACAACACGCTTGTTGCACAGAAGGAAGCTATTATCATTGCCCTGTTGCTAATAGTAATAGGTAACAGACTGAAAATCAGCATTTAAGGGAATATTGTCAGTGTAGCAGAAGAAATGGGGCTCGCAGGGGCTTTCAGAGGTACAGTATTGAGGAGATAGGGAAGGGAAGTGTGATGAGAGAGTAGAGTGCTATGGGCACCATCTTCCTCAACCCAAGGACACTGTTGCCAGGCAAAAGTTCTTGCTGAGAGAAATCATTTATTCTTCCAACAAAAATGGGCATTCCTGCCCTAACCAATTTGGCTCAATGGATAGAGCATCAGCCTGCAGACTGAAAGGTCCCAGGTTTGATTCCAGTCAAGGGCATGTACCTTGGTTGCAGGCACATCTCCAGTAGGAGGTGTGCAGGAGGCAGCTGATCAATGTTTCTCTCTCATCGATGTTTCTAACTCTCCATCCCTCTCCCTTCCTCTCTGTAAAAAATCAATTATATATATATATTTTAATGGGCATTCCCTTGGCATCCATTCCATGATATGGCAGAGGAGTGGTTATGCTCCAATGTCTGCCTATGGCTTGAGGTCTTTTGGGTGTTTATCCTAACGTGCATTATTTCGGTGTAACCCCATGGAGCATGACTTAGAGGGTCAGGTTTCCCTCTGTGAGAACATCTGGAATCCAAACCAACAACTGTGAGCCAGAGAAAAAAGTTGGACAAGTCCAAAGGAAAGTGGGCTCATGACGATCCTTCAACCCTAAGTGTGTTTTCTTACAAGGACTTTTCCCTATGCAACCCTACATAATTATAGAATCATTATTGCTGGATTTTGCTTTTGTTTCCTCATGATTGTATTCAAGTTAGAGATTCTTGAATACTAAATAAATGATGCTACATGCTTCTTTATCATATTGAGAGGCATAAAGACAACATGTCTTATTACTGATGCTGATTTGGACTACTTGGTTCGGTGATGGCCTTCATTTTTTTAAAAATATATTTTATTGATTTTTTTACAGAGAGGAAGGGAGAGGGATAGAGAGTTAGAAACATCGATGAGAGAGAAACATCAATCAGCTGCCTCCTGAACACGCTTTACTGGGGATGTGCCCTCAACCAAGGTACATACCCTTGACCAGAACCGAACCCGGGACCCTTCAGTTTGTAGGCCCATGCTCTATGCACTGAGCCAAACTGGTTAGGGCAGTGATGGCCTTCTAATCACTCCTTGCAATTACTAAGTAATTTGTTTGGAGATAATTTGAGACCACACAATGTATTAGCAACTGGCTTAGCGTATGTTGATTAGTCTTGTCTGAATCAATTATTACATTGGTAGACCTTATTTAAAAATTAAAATTAACTGCTGTTTAATAATGTTTCCTCATTCCAGCATTTAAGGTCATAATACAATTTTTTTTTGCTACTTTTATTTGTTGTCTGAAAATTTAAGACCAAAGGAGATTATCCAATTCTCTGAAAACATTTATCATGAAATAGAGCACATGTTAGGGAGTCAGCCAAAAGAAACCAGTGTGCGGCTATATTTTAGAAATCAACATGTATTTTTTAAAAAGAACAACTCTTGCACAAGATTTAATATTGCCCATGATGTTCGGCTTTTGTAGTTTGTAGAAGAAACACTGTAATATGTCATTTAACATCATAAAGGAATCTCATGTCTGTCCACTGATAACTCATTGGCAATGCACCACAGCTGTTAAGAGGCAGCCCAGGAAAAAAGGGGGGAAACCTACAAGCCAACCATCTGACTTTAATTAGGAAAGAGAATAGTCCCCAAATGTACAAGGATAAGGTCTTTTGCAGGTTAAAATATGTCAGAACTTGAAAGGAGGTAATATAATGACCCCCTATATGAAGGTTAGTTCATGCTTTAAAGGATTTATAATATGGAATCCCCACCCTTTCCTGACAACAAGTAAACCTTCACTTTAACTATAGCAAACGCTCATTGAGGCACAGAAATCCATGCTTCCCAATTACCGAAGGCTTCTTGGGCACCAGGGCAACAACACCATTAACTGGGATGGGTAAGGCTATGGGTACAGCAGGCTCTGTAGGTGAAGAAAATCAGGACTTCAGTTTGGGACATGATATACCTGAGACAACCAAAGGACATCGAAATGGAGATACAGAATGCATAACAGTTCCTTTTTCTCTATATCCTCATCAAACGTGTTCTCTGATCTTTTTGATGACAGCCATTCTAACATGTGTGAGGTGATACCGTGGTTTCATTTGCATTTTCCTGATGACTAGGGATGTTGAGCCCCTTTTCATGTACCTGTTGGCAATTTGTGTGTCTTCTTTGGAAAAAAAAATATATTCAGATCCTCCTCCTACTTTTTAGTCGGATTGTTTGGTGGTTTTGTTTGTTTGTGGGTTTTTTTTGTTGTTGTTGTTGTTTTGCTTTCGACTTGTATGAATGCTTTATACATTTTAGATATTAGCCCATTATCAGATATGGGATTTTCTAATAATCTCTCCCATTCTGTAGGTTACCTTTTCATTTTGTTGATGATTTCCTTTGCTCCCGGGCCTTATTCTGGACACAGCACATACCTAGACATGCTTATCCTCTTCCCAATTTGCTTTTGTCTCCTCTTTTCCCACCTCTGTGGACTAGGGCTCGCTCTCCCTGACACATGAGACTCAGAATGAGCACCCAGTACCTACTGGGCACTGTGCTCAGAATCTTTGTGGATGCCTGAGACAGAGGAACTAAAGATGCTTTTAGAGAAGATTATTCTGAGTGGGGATGAATGTGGGCCCCCGGTGCCAGGAGCTGGGTCCATTGCTGGCTTGTACTTGTACTGGCAAAGCAACTTCAGATGTACTGCCCTGCTCTTTCTCACTTGCAAATAGGGGAAAGCACGAAGAACAGGAAAACAGTTTGTCATGTGTGTGTCAGTCATTGCTGTTTGCTGTGCCTCCGAAAGCCCATTTTGATTCCGAGTTGTCTTTTTATTTCAATGTATGCTTCCGTAACCTTCATCCCCTTTACCTTTGTAATCTAACTTTACTACTTACTACTCAGATATTTTCCTCCTCCTTTTCCTGCAGTTAGAGGACAGCAGCTTGTCACTGTTCAACCACAGACAACGTGGATCCCAAAGCACCATTCCTGCTAAGGGGGCCGCCTCTCCCAAAGCAGCTTCGGCTGTGGTCGTAGGCCTTTTAAAGGGAAAGTGGGTGCACACAAGTCATTTCTGGCTGCTGCTTTGGCTGGAGGCAGGACATGCAGGTTTGTGGTGCCCCGAGGGGAAAAGGTCCGTATTATGGCAACCAAGTGCTCAGGCCTCATTTCAGAAATTAGAAACTGAGGCCCAGTGCTCTGAAGGGGTGATGCCACTGGGTCTAGAAACAAACACCAGAGTCACGTGACCCACACGAATAACTTTAAGTCTTTAGAAAATTATTCTCCACATTTGGTAGCTGAGGTGGTAGAAGGTGTATTATACCTACCCACTAATCCAAATGCTCAGAGAATAAGAGAGCGGCCTATTTTAAATTCATGCTTTCTGTGTCGGGCTTGATTGAAATAAAAGGCTGGCTGGAGGTACATTAGGTTTCTCCAAACGGAGTCTCGACAGAATTGGAAGGAAGAGGAGCCGGTGGTTCTGAGCTGGTTGTTCTCCAAGTATAACCGCTCCGTCTGTGCTCCCAGAGACACTCTCTTGGTGGTTCGTTTTTGGTTCTCTTCCAATTTGCATGTTTACCAAAATCTCAAGGAAAGAAGAAGAAAAAAAACATTAGGCATTCCTCCCCCCTCCCCCTCCATAATCCATTTAAGTCAAAACTGGAGAGGAGAGAGGGAAATTTGTAGCTTTCAAACACCATTAGTTTGCTAATGACGGCGTCCGCCCTCTGACGCGCTCAGACTGAGCCGATGCGCGGAACATCCGCGGCGAGGAGAGGGGGCCATTTGCGGGGCCCGCTCCGGGCTCTGCAGCTTGCACATGTTTCCCCCCATCATTTCATGCCTGCTTCCTGACAGCTCATTAAACAAAGGCCTCTCGGTGCCTATAGTGCCCGTCTCCCCGCTGAGAGCGTAACATATTTACGGCCTTTGCAGATTGCCGGCTGCTGGCACCGTCCCCTCCCCGTGGCCTGCCTGCCAACTGCTTATCAGTCTCCCCCAAAGGTGACATCCCCCTCGTTTGTTTGGGTAGCGATGGTCCCGCGTGTGACCCTTGGAGGCCAGCAGCCGCGTGATGAGCAGCGGCTCCTGCACCGGCCAGATAAAGGCAATCAGGCGGCGAAGACAGCGCGGGGGGCGCCGGGGGCCTGGCCGGGCAGAGAGAGCCCGATCAGGAGCACGCTGGCAGTTCGTTAGCGCGACAGCTGGCAAGGCGCAGCCCGGCTGGGATCTCTGCCTCCGAGAAAGCAAACAAGGTTTCGGGAGTGTTGGGGAGCGATCCGGGGCCCTGTACAAGGGTGATCAGGGCCGCTTGCTCCTAATTACCTGCCTCTCGTCTGCCACTAAATCATCCCCACACAGCCAAGCCCTTACAAGCCCCACCGCATGCTGCACCTTGTCCTGACTTTTTATCCTTTCCCCTGCCTTTGCCAGGAGCATTTTGCAGGGGTCCTGGGAGGGCGGATGAAGACATCCTGCCTGGATGCGTGGAGAGGCTGCGGGCTGCGGGCTGCATCCATCTGCCACGGCTCTGACAAAACGGGTAACAGGTTTCTGCGCAGTCCTGGGGGCCAGGGAGGTGTCCTTTCCACCAAACAGGGACAGAGAGAGGAGGGAGGTGGGAGGGAGAGCAGGCAGGAGGGAAGGAGAGAGCAAGCCCTTTTTCTTTGCAGCTGGCTCACAGTTCCTGCAGCCCCGAGCTGCTGTGGGTCAATGGCCAGGCCCCAAGGGCAGAGTTGGTGTCAAAGGCTCAGATGACCTTGGGCCCAGACATGTCTGTGGGTGCCCACATAGGGCCAAGGCTGAGGTGTGACTGCATTTGCCTTCTGGGCCGAGGACGACAATGGCTGCCACTTTTCCAAGTACCTCCTATGAATGAGGCAGTGCATTACGCATTTTCCTGCAGAACCGTCTTTTCATTTAAAGGGTGGGCCACGTTAGAGCCTTTGCACAGATAAAACTGAGGCCTGGAGGTTGGCATGCTAGTCAGCAATTGCCCTTCAGGCCTGTTGGTCCCTTAAGGCTTGACCTCCCGGCTTCTGCTGAGTTGCTAAGCACAGGAACATGACTGCAGGATGAGTTGTGGCGAAGTCTGTGTCCTCTCTGCAAGCTCTCAAGCCCCAGCACGCATGCCCAGCAGCCAGAGAGGTCCTGCATGAGGGACCCCAGGCAGGGGATAAGCAGTCCTTTTTTCACTCTGTGGCGGAAGCACCCCCGGGTGGGTCTATACAGGGGCTCTTCAGATCACACTGAAAACCTGGTTCCTAACCCGGGAGCCTCCTTCTGGGAGTTCCCCATAGAGTGCTCCCAGCACATAGTAGGTGCTCCATAAACACTAAAATCGGGGCAATGACTCTGTTCGATGTCATTGCTCTGTGCCTTATTTTAAATCGCATTGAAACATCTGTGCCCTTTAATTGTTTTAGAAGGCAGCAGGGGATAAATCTTACGCAAATAAAATTTATGTTTCTCACACGCCCCAGGCACTGACAGGGTGACATCCTTCACTGCCAGACCACCCCCTCCTGAGGGGCGGACAGCTGAGCCTCTGACCCCAGCAGTGCGGCCGGCGGTGGCCCTTACAGAACTGATGGTGGTATTGGACGTTTGCAATAGAATTATCATTGCTTACGAAGCATCCCTTGTACACATTTGCTAGTTATGGGGGCACGCGCTGTTATCAATTACACGCAAAAATCATTTGCTACACTGTTCATAAATAATTTAAACGCCAGCTTGTTTTCTGCCATGGCCTATTGTTTTTTGTGTACCGCAGTTCCTGCGGACTGACCGGTGGATAGTGTTTTTGATGAATCCTGACTTGGAAAGCAGGTATCACTGGCTCCATTTTATGGATGAGGAAAGTGAGGCTCAGAGAAACTCAGTAACATCCTCAGAGGGCACAACTCCCAGATGGCACAGACTCCATGATAAAATACTACCTCTATTTCACTATGTTGCCTAAAGACCGAACTGGTGATTTAAAACCGATTAGAGAAAATACTGGAAGGAAGTAACCACAGTTATTAATGATGGTTGCCTTTGGGAGATGTGATATTGGTTCTTAATACTTTTTTTGTACTTTTTAAATTGTATATGCAGAACTTCTATAATTGTGGGAAAGCTTAAACACAGACACACACAACCCGGGATCACACTATCTGATTAAACTTAATTATTGTTAATTTACCAGGAGACTTTTGGGTTTTTTTTTTTTTTTTTGCTTTAGTAGTTCATTTGAATATATGAGTTTTGGATTTTAAAAAAAAGCACAAGAAAGAAAATATTCAGGCGCAGTAGGACTTTCTCCTAATTAAAATTATTCTCATCACACGGAAACTAGATTATTGCTAGTGGGAGAATTTGGGGTTTGGTTCTTAACAAAGGAAAACAGAACAGTGTTTGCTGACTGATGTGTCATGCTGAGCTGAGGATGGGGTGAGGGCGTCTTATGCGTTCTCACCGCCCTGCAGAGCTTATAGAGGACTTTCTCTCCCATCGTTTCCTTATGGTCTCATGATCACAGACCCCTGAACCCCATGGCCTAGGCACAGTACACCTGAATATTAATTACCAAATTTGAACTCGATTCCCAGCATTATAAGGTGGGCTGGGTGTGTTCTTTTTTTTTTTAATCCCCTTTACCAATGAGGAAACTGGGGGGCGGGGGGGGGAGGGCAGAGAGGAAATGACTCGCTCCAGGGCTCCCAATCAGCAGGCCGTGGCATGAGAACCCCATTTCAGCTCCCTCCCTCCAAACCAGTTTCTTTAACTGCACTACCTCCTCGTGCGTCTTAGGGACAGGTCTGTTCTGAATCGAGACTGTAATAAAGGTTACCCCCATTCATTTAATGTCTCTTCAAACTTGATATTTCTGAATCCATTTTCACTCTCCCACTTACCCAGGACCCACTGCACCATCCCCTGCACCGCCCAACCACCCCTTCAGATGACAACTCAGGGTCCAGGCCTTCCTCCTCGCTCGCTCTCACCCCGGCCCCCCAGTCAGAACCTGGGCCACTTGTGCTCCAGCTGCTCAGAAAACGAATGAGCTGGCGGTGCCAGTGCGTGATGGGGATTCCTAGGGCATGCTCTTGCTTTTGGAAGAGGACATTTATGAACGCTATGCCTTTGCCCAAAGGAGTGCCCTGGTGGAGGGATAATTAGATAATATAGGAGGTCAATGGGGGGAGAAATGAAAAGGGAGAAATACCATCGATATGCGCTGGAAGGAAAACAAATGAAAGCATCATTTCATTTCAGAGAAACACTTGGTTAGTGGACGCCCACGTCTTACACCTCCTGGAGAGCCATTTGGCAAAGGATGACAAAAGTCGTTCAAAGGTTCATAACCTTTGTCTTAGTAAACCCAGTCCTGAGGCTATATCCTGTAGAATAATTCTAAATACTGAATGGGCTCTGTGCATGAAGAAATCATCACAGAGTTGCCTATGATATTGAAAAATGACAAGAGAGGCATAAATTATGATACAATAAAACATAATCATTACAGCTGATGTCTGCCAATGTTTTGAAATTATGTAAACGTTTTCTATGGTGTAAGATAAAAATGAGAAGAGTAGAATAGGATTTTATAGGCATGGGGATAATCATGTCCAAAATATTTGGAAGATGATGATCTAGAAGTAATTCTTCTTTCTACATTTTAAAACAAGTTTCCGGGTTTTCTTAAATGAAAATGTCACTTAACAAATGGAAAAATTAAAATTATTTGGGAAAATATTGTTATTTTACTTAATATCGGTTTTAACATAACTCAGCTAACATGTAAGTGGCTCAGCCCAAGACTGATGAGCAGAAACCTAATGAGGAAATGAGCATTCAAACAAAAGCCTTTAACTGGCGGCAAATAAAAGGCACACTAGATGGTGACATTATTCCTATATTGATTCATCAAAGCCATCCTATTACATTGACAGATTTCTGGAGCTTATAACCAATGTCCCTGTATTAGCTGCATAACAAAATACCACAGACAGAGTGGCTTAAAAGACAGTTTTATTTTTCCACACGTCTCGAGGCGGGAAGTCCATGTGCCAACAGCACTGGTTTCTGGGGAGACCTCTCCTTTCGCTGCGTCTGCATATGGCCTGTCCCCTGTGTGTCCCTCACTCGTCTTACAAGGACATCAGTCTTATCCAACATTGAGGGTTACAACAGCTGGATTTGGGGGGGCCCATTTCAGGCCCTAAGAGTCCCCAAACTGAATGGGTTTACTCATGCCTCACACCCCATTCCTATATTCAGGAAGCACGTGGACTTAACACTATTGTCAAATTAGTGTCATGTCTTTGGTCTAATATCCCTGGGAGGCTGAAAAGTAGCATTCAAGCAACCCAGACTCCCCCATGACTTTTAGGCCCTTGGTAGTTAGTTACACAGATACTTTGGGTAGAAGTGGGAGATTGTATCCAGTTGGTGACGCCAGTAAGGTGACTAACAAGATTAATTTGCTGGTTTTGCCTGAACAAATAATTTAAAGTCGTCAATCTTGGTCTAGGCTGAATCAGACTGGGATTTAGTTGCCCCAATCTAAAATCTGGGCCTCTCTTCTTACAATTGTCCTAAAGAGGCCATGAACCATCTTTAATTATATTCAATTCCCTTAATCCAAATGTGGACAGACAAAATACAAAGTACACACTGAAATCTTGCTTTTTGGAGGAGAAAAAAAAATCTTTGTTTTTCAGTTATTTCTTTCAGTTTAAAGAAGAAAATTCCCAACTCTTCCTGCCTCTTCTTAGCTCCATCTCTACTGATTCTCTATCTAATCTCTATATTTAGTATTTTAGAGGTTCAATATGTAACTCTACAAACTTAAGTGAGCACTAGTATTATTTTTTTTTTACCAATCTTAATAATAACTGTTGATGGCTACATTGATGCACTATTTAAATGTTTAAGATGACACATTCTTTTGGAAAATATTAACTACAAGAAATTTCCTATGTTGGCCATTATTTTTCCTTAATCTGCACCCCTGGTTAATAGTGATGAAGAGATGATCCAACAACAGGTCTATCGAGAAAGCAGACCACACAGCCACCCCCCCTCTGGACACATTTCCCAAGTGTGGGATCCCCATTCACGTCCCGCATGGTTCAGGATTCCAGTTCAGGGTTTGGGTTCTGGAGAAGGCCACACACAAATCAAAAGAGACTAGGAAAGTATTAATTTGGGGATTTGGGGGGCCAGGCATGAGCCCACCTCTAGTGGGAGGACTACACACCACTCTGGCCTTGCTATCCCTTTTATTGAGACTGTAGGATACACCCATATCCTTTAGGCAGGAAATTCCAATAACAGAAATTTACATAAGACAAACAGGTAGAGGTTGCTTCAGCTAACAATGTTTTAGTTCTGACCTTTCAGAACAATTAAGGTTGTTGGCCAACCTTTGGGTTTTCCCGTCCACATCTTTCTATTAGTGAGACAATGATTGGTTTCCGGCACCAAGGAAGAGGGAAATGGGAATATGAAGAACAGCGTTAGCATTTAGCTACGCAGAATTACAAACACACAACTGCTGACTACTTCCCAGCTTCCATTTCCTCCTAGTGGGCTGAATGATGGGAAAGACTAGCTTTGCATTGGCCCAGAGTGTTGGGAGAGAGCGCCGCACTGCCCTCAGAGAACACCCGATGGAAGGATGACCCCTTTTGATCCATAGGGAGATTGTAAAAGGTTATAAATCAGCATTTGATTAGTTTATTTGAATATTACATTTCCTTGGTGTTGGCATGTGTTTTATCAAGGGCAATTAACCTGTGTTAAAAATGAGCTTCTGGTGTGAAAATCTGACTGGTGTCCAATAAGAGAAGGCAGTTCTGAAGTGGCCTCACAATTTTTACTTTCTTAATTCTTAAGATGATCGAAAGATTCCTCTCAATGAAGAAAAAGCCATGTTCAAGTCCACTTCTATGAAATAAATACAAACGACACAAAGATGTGTGGATGTAAAGAGGTATCTTTTCTGTCTTTGGGCAGAATTAAAATTATCGGATTTGTTTAATGGGAAAGGTGGAAGGCAGCCTGTTGTCACACTTCCTGGAGACACCTTCAGACTCTGAGACAGAGACTGGAATGTCCCTAGGGAGCAAACTTGAGATCAACATTTGCAAGGAAGAGGGTGTAGCAAGATTGGGCAGAAGAGGAAGCTGAACTGCAATAGAGAGCTCCGCTGATTCCACTAGGAGCACTGAAGCTGAGATGACCCTTTAGAGTTGTCACAAGTTGAGGCAAAGGGCTGGGTCTTTGTATCTCTGCATCAATTTAGACTCAAGCTACCTCCGGGAAGAGGGCAAGGCTGCCTCCTTAGACAGTGGGCGGTTCCCAGAAAAAGTCACTGTTGTGAGGAGCCATCCGTGGCCAACCATCCTGGAATAATCGCCTCAGACTAAAGTGGGGCCTGAGCAGGCATGCCACATTTGAGCTCTCTTAGATCACTGTAAAATGTGTGCACATCCCAAACTGGAAATCACCAGCTCGTCCCTTTATTCAATACTGCACTGTGTTTTGACTCTCGGCCCTCAAGCTCAGATGTGCGAAAAAAAAAAAAAGGCATATTATCTGGGATGCTTTCTAATTTCAGTTCCGTCTCCCCACTCTGCCAGGACACATCAGAAATGGAACTTCAATCATTCCTGGGGCTTCCTCTCTATGGCTATTTGCAGATCTAGGGTCTTAAGGAGGGCCAGGCTTGAAGGCAGGGGGAAACTATGGGATGTTTGTTTATAACATGATCACTCTGAGAAGGCCACTGGCCCCTTTTTCTTGGTTCCTTCAAAGCCACAGCTGAGGAAACCCGGACCTATGGTTTGTCACTAGCCATTCCTTTTGTCCCCGGCCACCTCCAAACTCTGCCAGGGAGAAGGCCCCTATCCTCACTCCCCAGACCCACCAATCTCCCCTTAGTGGAGCCCTATGGGAACATGCTTCTGATGCAGAAGGAGCTCCTATCTACTTACTACATTTACCAGTCACTTCACTTTCCCCCCAATTTCCTCAAATCTCCAGCAAACAAACACCAAATGCTTCCCTTATGGAAGCAAGGAGGGCTTAATCTTCAAACCCTCTTGAATGAAATATTTGTAATCTACCTTTCTCATGAATCAGAGGAAGGAAGAAGAGCAAAACGCTTCAGTTCCCACATTAAAATAGTCCGAAAATCAATTTTTTGTCAAATTACCCAGAGAGCTCTCATTTGCTGCATAGTCTGGCTATAAGAAAAAAGTAACGTATTTTTAATAGTCATGACCAATTGGCTTTTATATACAAGACAATTTCAAGAACAGTTGTCCAAAATGATTCTTAAGTTGAAAGGTTACCTCTTTGAGGCTGAGGTTGAATATAAACACATTGAAACATTTTCTTTTAAATGTATCCAAATTTTAGGCCAGCATTTCCCTGCAAGCTCGCCTGTATATTGTAATGATTTCTGTTAGCAAGCATTTTGAACTTAAAACCCTTGTTCTGACACACTGGCAGTGTAATCAGCTGCAGGCAGTCCCCAATCTTTGAATGTGTTGCTTGCCAAAATATTGTTTGCACATCTGTTTTTATTTGAATATAAGTTCTAAGTGCCACAAAACAATAGCATACATTGTGTGTGTGTGTGTGTGTGTGTGTGTGTGTGTGTGTGAAGATTTTGAGTTCTTTATGGCAGGGACAGTTTCTTCCTGTTCATAGAATTTGTTAAATATTTACACTGTAAAACATATATTAAAATGTAAAGCACAGTGTAAAACATAAAGCATATAATACATGCTCAATGAGGGAAAAACTCAGGAAACAAAGGGTAAACTATTTTAATCATCTATAATCTCACCACTGCTAAAATTAGGCAATCAGGGGTGTGGTTTACAGTTATGAGTATGCAAAACAGAGTTTATTCATGTATTATTATTTGTTAATTATTGTATTATTTTCCTTATGAACAACTATTTTTGCTCCACCCTGTATGTCCTAGTATTTTTTCCTATGGTTGGAGTATGTATTATTTCTCTTTATATGGTCCATTTCTCTTTATATGGTGCATTATTACCAAGTGATATCCTATATATCACTTGGTAATAATATACAGGTAACATTAAAGGCTGATATTTTCAGAAGATGGTATAGTACCACTTCCCTTTCGGTGCCTTTATCCTAGGCTGTCTCTTCTTCCCCATTTTTCACTTTCAGCACCCCACCAATGCTGTTTCTGTCCCTTCCACCCCCTACCCCGCCTTCCCTCTCCCACCACTTGGCTGCCTTCTCTAACTCCTGCTAAAATTTCCTCAGAACAGCTAGCCTTGTTAAGTGCTTGGAAGGAAATCTGAATGACAATATTCACATCAGTGTAAATGACAGGTGGTATCTTAGCACCCATCTCCAAGCTGCTTCATAACGGATATTGATTAACCCCAAAGGATCCTTCACTGAGGGACTTCCAAGCAATACAGTATCACAAACTGCACCCATCATCTTTGGCACCTGTCTGAAAACCAACTCTTCCTATTCAACAAGACTTGAAACTTCAGCCTTATTCTTGTCTCCTCCCTCTCCGTGACCACTCCACCTACCCCACCACCCAGTCCCAACCCAACCAGGTCCAGGCCTGGTGGACTTCACTTCCATGCTTGCCGTGCAGCAGCCCTCTTCCATGCTTGGGTCAGTGCCCTAGTGTATCTGTCACTAAGCTCCGCCAAGATTCTCAGTGTCCTCCCAGGCACGCTTGGTTCCCTCTTTGCCACTCGTACCAACTCACATTCTGACAGTATTTCAGTGCTCTTCCTGAAAATAGCTCAAACCATGTCCCTACTGCCTGCAGAGTGAAGTCCAAATGCTCAGGACCCTACACACCTTGTCAGCCTCATCTTCTGCTACATATGACTTCATAAACACTGTGGCATAGCCACGCATATCGGTTCTCTGTCCCCTGTGCTCCCCTTCAAACTTTCCCTGGCTCTAAATAGTGTTCTGTCTTCTCAGTCTGAACACCTATTCTTAGCTTTCTCATGGGCATTTGCATCTCAAATACTGGCCGTTTGCTAGGTAGTGTTCTCATCAGTTTCTCCATATTAACTCATTTAACCCTCAGACCAACTCTAAGATACTATTACTATTATCATCCCTATTTTAGAGATGGGGAAACTGACTGGCAGAGTTAATCTCTCTGATGCCTATCCAAATTTTTACCACCTAGCGATAAGAAAATTTTTGTGATACTGTCTTTGCTTCCACTTCTGACAAATGTCTCATACACTGGCCATGATTAAGAGCCAAATAGAAGATTAGCAATCTTGATCACATTCTCTCTTAGCATAGGATGATCCTGGCTTGCAAAGTGCATAGCACAGATTTTACTAATAAACGAAGAAATGGAAGATGGTGCATAATTTTTCTTGGATCTCACTGAGTCTTCTGAAACTGTTTTTCCCTTTTGTACTAGAAAATACCCAGTCTGCTGCAAGTGCATTTACTTTTATCTACATTTAGGTCAACATTCTCAGATGTTACACAGGCCTTACAAATACATCAAGATTTTTTTAAAATTTCTTTATTAATTAAGGTGTTACATATGTGTCCTTATTCCCCCATAACTCCCTCCCAAACCCTCCCCCCATTCATGCCCTTTCCCCCTATTGTCTGTGTCCATTGGTTAGGCTTATATGCATGCATACAAGTCCTTTGGTTGATCTCTCCCACTTACCCCCACCCTCCCCTACCTTCCTTGAGGTTTGACGTTCTGATTGATGTTTCTCTGTCTCTGGATCTGCTTTTGTTCATCATTTTATGCTGTTCATTACTTTCCGTAAATGAGTGAGATCATGTGATATTTCACTTTCACTGCCTGGCTTATTTCACTTAGCATAATGTTCTCTAGCTTCATCCATGTTGTTGCAAATGGTAAGAGCTCCTTCTTTTTTACTACAGTGTAGTATTCCATTGTGTAGATATACCACAGTTTTGTTTTTGCTAAAATTTTCAGGCAGCTGAACAGCACGTGATTGTAGGTCAGACAGATGCCTCTGTTCTATCACCAAGCACATTCAACAAATATTGGCTTGTCCTCTTTGTTCTAAAAGATGTCAGAGCAGCTATTATTGTTGGTAATTTACCACTATCATTATCAATTATTATTAATACACTAGAGGCCCAGTGCACGAAATCGTGCATGGGTAGGGTCCCCAGGCCTAGCCTGTGATCAGAGCCATCTTCCATCCGCTCGCCAGTCCCCAGTCCCACCCCATCACCGACACCCACCCCAGTTCCCTGTTTGCCATCTGATGATCTATCAGAACCTGCAGGCTGGGGGGAGAGACCAACAGGTCGGCCATTCCACCTGCTTGCCAGTCCCAGTCCTGTCCCCTGCCACCCACCCCTGGTTCCCCATGGTTCCCAATGGCCATCCAGCAATCAGAGCCTGCAGGCTTGGGGGAGAGATCAAGAGGTGGTCAATGCACCTCATAGCAATTGGTCTATCAGTCATTCTAGTTGTTATGCCATTATGGTCGCTGGCTTTTTATTATATAGGATTAGTTTCTTTCAATGCTTTCTGTTTTATTTACTTTGCTTGGTCCTATATTCTATACTCAAGTTGAATCAGGTTTGGGTTTATAGTCAACAAGTAGTGATGTATTGTGCCACATCATAGTTGTCCCTCTTAATGGATATTAGCCATTGTCCCTGGAAAGGACCTTATCAACCACAGTATTGTTCATTCCAATGGGTTTAGTAAAAATCTCTACTATATTGTCTTCTCTGGCAACTTCCCCTTAAGCATTTTGAGCACGGCCAGAATCAGGCTGCTGGAGACACTAAACAGAGACCTTCCTCCATTGCCTGTCCATTCAGAAATGCCAGGTTCCATGAGCCAGGGCCAGCCTGGGTCCTCGATGCAATGACACCTGGAGGCAGAGCTGAATGTGTGCTGGCACCACATCTGTCCACCAAGACTTTGATTACAGAGAGAGAGGGCTTGGTTCTATCACAATATTGACTTGGCACTTTTTATCTTCATTCAAATGCCTTTGGCAGGGAAGAAAGACCGAGCCAACCCTGAATAATAAAACAGTAATAAAAATGAGCATCATTATCACTGGAGTCTCTGGATTTGATTCTCAACAAAGAAAAATGCATAGGAAGTGCCTTTGAGGAAGAGCCAACATTCCAAGGTCTACCTTTGTCCTCCTCCCAAAGCCCCCCTTGTTGATGCTTTGATGTTCACAGGGGAAATCCTTTACAGGGGCCAGATCCTCTCCCACTGCAGCCCCCAAACCCTTATAATAAGAGCAGGCCCTTCCATTTGTGCAGTGCTCTTGGCTTACAAACGGCTTCCACCCCCTGGGCTCCACCTCTGCAGCCAGCTCGAGAAAAAGAAGCCTCAGTGTTCTCTTAGAATGTTGGTTCAACTTCAGTCCTTGCCCAGCCATCTTGCCTAAGACTAAGCAAGTCCACACAAACCTTGTGCACCTTGGAGTTGCCTCAAAGCCATTGGGGCAGTGCCATATTTCTCACCCAGGGGTCTCTGACCTGACAGGTTGCCTGGCCAGTGGTCGGAGCAAGGAGACCCTAGGGGCGAAACGAACAAGCCACATGGGCCAGGGCAGGGACCTCTCCCCATGGTTTCTGTGTTTTGCACACCTGCTGGCTCATGTTTCCAAAGGCAGCTGACATCTGCTGCCACATAGGTTCCCTGAGTCTTGGAAATAACAGGGGCTGAAGTCTCACAGTTTCTATTCATGGGTTTCAATATCTGTGATCCATAAGCAACAAGGTGTAGCAGGGTTTGGGCCTCAGGGCCATCTGTCCTCCCTGCTTCCTTGTGACCTGGTCCTTCATACAGGTCTTTCTGGCAATTCTCTTTTATTGGAAAACTGCATCCTTCATATAGAAAAAAATTAAAAGAGTACAAAGTTGTATGAAAAGAAAAAGAAATCCACTCACTTCTCCCTAGATTCCCCCATGCCTCTTGCCAAAAGTGATAACTATTAATCGTTTCTTGTGTATTCTTCCAAAACTATTCTACACATATACAAAGGAAAGATATATCATATGGAATATATAATACATGTATATTATATATAAAAAGTTCTTCTTAACCACATGAAATAATCAACCTGCATCACTATACAACCAGAAAAGAGATTGTGTGAGACTATTAAGCATTACTCAGTGGCCAACATGGGCCAAATTCTTCATTAGCTATAGGACACATGTGTTAAAGTTTCTCAAGTGACAAATTCAGTATACATTATGCACTTAACAATGCAAGTGAATAATCTTTTTTAATCAATGTAATTCCTTCCCTCCAAAGGAGCTCTTATCAATGGACTTTTAAAACTTTACAAATAACAATTTCTGAGAGCATACTGGCTGCTTGTAAGTTTGTTGTTGAGCCTTGGCTTAGAAAACAACTTTCTTCTTGCACTGTGGTCGGCAAACTGCGGCTCATGAGCCACATGCGGCTCTTTGGCTCCTTGAGTCTTGAGTGTGGCTCTTCCACAAAATACCACAGCCTGGGCAAGTCTATTTTGAAGAAGTGGTATTGGAAGAAGGTTAAGTTTTAAAAATTTGGCTCTCAAAAGAAATTTCAATCTTTGTACTGTTATACTTGGCTCTGTTGACTAATGAGTTTGCCGACCACTGTTCTTCCACATTGAGTAGGAATGCTACTGAGGAACCTCCCTTTAGCTTCAGGCCAGTACTCCAGTGTCCTTCTATCCAGCCAGATCCTCCAGAGACTCCTAACTTCAGAAATCTTGGGCTCTGTGACTGGCTTCTGTCCACTGGGAAAGACTCTAGGACCAGGCAAGCACTGAGTCTTGAAACTAACAGCTAATATTCACGTGAAACTCCCCTGTGCCAGGCACTATCCTACAATCCCATGTGCATTTGCATGTACCTTCTGGCCTAGGAGGTAAGTACGCTGAGTAGCCATGTTTTGCAGATGAAGAAAATGGGTCTTGGCGAGGTTAAGTTATTGGCCCAAGATCAAAGTTCTGCTCTGGTAAGTGGCACAGAGGTTACACTATGATCCCAGAGCTGTAAACTCCTTGCATATTCACTTTCAAGTGGATCTGGAGTCCCATTCCCTGCATTTACCAACCTTCCCAGCAACCCCACATGTCACTCAGGAAGTGACACATTCAGAGGAAAAAGGAAATGTCTTAATTCAGGAGTGTAGGCTGATCATGGGCACTGGATTATGAACAAAGACTGTGTCGAGTCTCATTAGTATACCCAGGATGGACTGTGCTACCAAGACTCCAGGAACTATGCTCTTTTCTGGGGACTCCTGCTCTTGCACCCCAGCGAATCTTTGCCTTTTAAAGGAATGTATCTCCCATGTTCACAGGTATGTTCCAGAATCGCTGTGGCTGTCGAAGTGTGAGATGAGAATTCCTATTCCCATGGTGCCTGCCATTTCTGTGGGCCATGGAAATTTATTTAGCCTCTCTATTACTCTCAATGTTTAATATTCATCGTGGTCTCACTGGGGTGAAAGAGCAACAGAGAACAACAGAGAATGTCTCTCCAAAAAACAGACAAGGCAAGCAAGAGCTGCCACATCAAAAGCAATGTAAGAGTCACATGGAGCCACTGACATATCAAAAGCAGTAATTTGGGGGCTGTACCTGATTTCAGAGAGAATGGCTTTATTGAATCAAAGGCCTTAATCCAACAAAACGACCAGGTTTGAACAACTGCATGCGGCACATAAAAGGAGGCAGAGAGTACAAAGGAGTAGGCTGGCCAGTTCTCCTGCTCCTTTCCCCACACATCACCAGCCCCTTCCTCCCAGCTTTCTCCCGATGGCCCAGGAAGCTGAGCATTCCCTTCTGTGCCTTAAGCAGATTAGTTAGAGTCTCCGTTGGACCAGCACGATCCATTTGGCACCACTTTGGAGAAACACCCAAACCAGAGCTATTCACCTCCTCTCCATCTGGGAGGCCTAAGTGTGCCTGATACACAGAGAAAGCACAGCAACAGGTGGAGGGTCCAGGCTGTGCTTCCCCTCCCCGGTGGCTCATCCTCTCTCTGACTCTCTCCTCCAAACTTGAGCTTGTTTCTGATATACTTCAGTAGATCCATCATGCTTTTGGAGATAAGCGTGAAGGTGTAGGGAAAGGTGCCAATGAAAGACCAAGCGGAGGAGTTCTCTCTTGATGCCATGACACAGTTAAATAAGGACAGTCCGCTCCGGTCTGTCTAATGGATAACTGTTATGTGGAGACAGGAACCAGAGAATCTCTTTCTCTCTCTCTCTCTCTTGCTTACCTCCCTCCCCCACAATCTTTACTCTGCATAAAACTATTGCAAGTTTAGATCGAAATGTTCTTGTTTCTCTAGTTATGAATTCAACAAAACGCTTTAACTTTGGGGCTGCTGATAATTTCAAGAAAAAAGGCCAGTTGCATTAATGGAACACAGCATGAACAAAAAATTATTTTAACTGCTGATACTATTTCTCTGCCCGCCAAGGAACAAATGTGTCGGTGATTTTCAAAACCGGGATGGTGCAGCCTGGTTGAGGCTCAGGGATTAAGCATTGACCCATGAACCAGGAGGTCACGGTTGGACTCCCAGTCAGGACACATTCCTGGGTTTCGGGCTCCATCCCTAGTGTGGGGAGTTTCTCTCATCACTGACATTTCTATCTCCCTTTCTGGAATCAAAATTACCTTAAAAAAATAGCCTCTACTTGTGGCCACTCATCTCCATGTGGCTCCTGTCCTCTGTTCAGGGCCCAGAAGTGGCTGCTCAGCAACAGCTTTTCCCTCCAGAGCCAAAGCTTGTCTTTATGAGACAGCATTGGCACTTAGCAAGTTGAGGACCAATTGAAGTATGAAGTGGGCTGGATCCCACCAAGCAGGAGACAAGACCACAGACTGACAAAGGCTTTGAGTCTGTTCTGTGTTCCCAGCATCCCTGGATTTCTACCACATGGGGGAGGGGGGAGTGGCCCAGGAATGTGGCCCCAGAGGACCCACAGGGATGGTCAGGGAAAGGTGCTGCAGCCAGCCCTGTAGGTGCTGTGGGCCGTGTCCTCACAGAGAAAGGCCAGGCTGGGCAGGGTGGGAGGGTAGACGGCCACTACCTTTTGGCCCCTTAGCTCTGATGGGAATGAGCATGGCCCGGCATGCCACGTTTGGTTCACCCTCCTGACGCCCTAAAGAACTTTTCCACTTCCAGGGCAACTGCTTTGTGAATTCACCCACTTTCCATTTAAAGTTTCAAAATCCAGCTCTTAGGAAGAGCAGCTGATCCCGGAAAAGACCAGCCACTCCTCTCTCTTGGCTGCTGAGAATCAACGAGAAAGAAAGCGAAGAGAAACCGGGGAAGAAAGTTCTGCATTTGCTGCCTTCAGAACTTTCTAGAGGCAGAGCATTGAGTCAGGTGTAAATATTCTCTTGCTGAGTCCTTCCAAAGAAACGGCTACTTTCCAGTGCTTTTAGGAAACATTCCACAGAAAGACAGTGTCAAGAAACTGTCACTGTTTATCTGCTCGTGGCTCCCGATCTTCAAAACTTCCCCCACACAACAACCTCTAGGACTGAGCTGGTATTGGTGTTCAGACCCAGTTCTACTCATTTTTCTCTTACAAACAAATGGTAGATGTCAGTTTTCTCCTTATTGGCTTATTTTTAAGTGTTCCCTAAAAGCAATATTTGTCTGGGGTTGATGGGGCCACCCTTCATTCTGTTTCTGAGCAATAGCTCAGTTCCCTCGCCGAGAAAAATCCCCAAACAGGACCTCAGAGTTGATCCACTTCCAGCCAATTTGACTTTCTCACAAAGGTATTAAACTTCCACATGGATGCGATTAGGGCTCCTGATCTTTTTTTTTTTTCTTTTGCAGGAAACACGTTTAATTATAAAACATCAATTTTTAAAATGATTGTCCATCTCGAGTAGACGATGCAGCACTGGCATTGTGCATTCTTACCAACGGAGGCCAATTTCCTCGCTGTAAAACACTCCCCTTTTTCTATTTCATCCTTCATTTCCTGCTTTGTTGAGGTCACATTCTACTGACACAGCAGTCACCACTGCATTCGAATTCTGAAATGACACATCTGTGTCTAACGGTGGCGGTTTACACAAAAGGGCTGCAAGCTCATTAAAGAAAATGATCATTGTGCAAGTCACACTTATGGTCACTGGCATGCGGGCTGTCTGGGTATTATCATAAATCCAGAAAGATCCGTTAAGTCCACCCTCGTTACTCTTTCGCATGTGCTCTCTATCATGACACCAGAATGAATGGGTCCGGGTACTGAGCCTAATAATCACAGCACCATAACCTGCAATCCCGGCGCTAGAGACCGCGGCCCTGCTCGGAATTCTGCCTCCAAAAGACTGCCTGTCCCTGGATTGAAATGAGAACAGAAATAACACCTCCTGCAGCAAGTTTTGGTTTGGGAGCTCAAGCTGGAAACTGTGAAACCTGATGTAAAAACCCTCCCCTATTCCTCATTCTCTTTGCTGCAGCTGTTTTTACCTTTACGGCTGGTCCTCCCAAAACCATCCATCAGAAGGTGTGTCAATCGATGTCATAACAGATTTGAGAAATCACCTTTGCCCTAAATACCAAACCAGGCCCCTTTGGACATCGTGCCTTGCCGAAACGTGAGGCGGACCTGGATGGCGATGTCAGGAGCTGGACCTTGCGACGGGATGTGGCCCTCACGGTCCTAATACAAATTTATGAACTTTGCACTGCTGAATTGATGCTATAAAAACAAAATAATTTTCAGACCAAAGGCCATGTATGTGTGGCTTTGACAGCCCTGTGCATCATATTGCAGGCAACAATTTTTCTTAATATCAGCGAGTGAAACAAAGTTCCGTGTGAGTGATGTTGCTATTACGTGGAACCACTGATGGCTGTGCCCAACGCGGTGTGATTTCTCTTCTGGAAATAGGTTGCTGTCTCTGCCTTATATGCATCCAGGCACTAAAAAAAAAAAACCCGCATTTTGACTTCAGCCTCAGGTTGCCCCCCCTCCCCCATTTACATCTCCCAAAACTTCCAAGAGAAATAAAACCGTCTCAGAGATGAGTCCTATCTATTTTGGATCACCAGAGCATACAAATGATCCAGGTGTTTATCTAACTCCTTATTTTTCTCCTCTTAAGTTAAACGCTTAGAAGTTAATTTATTGGCATGGTTAACCTTTTGCACTGTCTAAAGATGCAATTTATAAAACCCCTGCCAGCGGTAACCTCAGCACAGCCAGGTGGCTTTCAGGGATGCTTGTTTATTGTAAATGCCAAGTCTTTGGTCTTTTTTTCCTTTTTAACTCCACAAGGGGAAATTTAGCATTTTGTGCTTTTTATTCGGGGCTTTAATCACTGGAACAAACTTGAGAAAAGGAAACAGAGACTAGAGGAATGAGGAATAATTTACAGTGAAACCCATGAAGATGAAAGGAGGGAATTAGTAGCTTAGCAAAGTTCAGCTTGACCCGCTCAATGGTTCTGTTGATGTCCTGACAGAACCAAATGTCGCTTTAACCCACTGCAAGCTGCCCTGGATCTGGCCATGAGTGTGGTCTCATTCCCCCTACCTCCGCCCACCTCTACTCCCCGTATCTCTGAGATATAAAGGAAGATAACTCTGGGAATCTGAAGTTATTTTCCCCTGCCTGGCTTTTTAAAATCTTCACCCAAAGATGGATGGATGGAGAGATAGATAGCTAGACATATAGATATAGATAGATAGGTTAGATATAGATGTAGAATAGAAATATAGATATATAGAATAGATATAGAATAGATACAGATAGATAGATATAGATAGATAGATATAGATGATATAGATGTAGATATAGATATAGATATAGATATAGATATAGATATAGATATAGATATAGATATAGATGTAGATATACTTATAGATATAGATATAGATATAGATATAGATATACTTATAGATATAGATATAGATATACTTATAGATATACTTGTAGATATACTTGTAGATATATTGGTAGATATGGATATAGACCAATTGATTTTAGAGAAAGAGGAAGGGAGAGGGAGAGAGAGAGAGAAACATTGATATGAGAAGCATAGACCTGTCGCCTCCCATACACAACCCTGTGCATATCTTGGGATCAGACCTGCAACCTTTTCGGGGTACAGGATGATGCTCAACCAACTGATCCACCAGCCACGGCTCCCTGCCTGGCTTTTCTTTTTTAAACCTGCTCTCTGTTCTCTTCCTGTATGTCATGTTATTTTTTAAAAATTGTACCAAGTTCCTATACATTTGCTCACTTTTTCCTTCACCGGTTTGCATGTTCATTTCCTTGTTCATTTTTTCAGGGGGCCAATCTTAAGTACCAAACACACCATACACAGGACAACATTGGTAGAGATTTGAGGAAATGGAAGCACACCGGAGTAAGTTGGCAATGTGCTTCCTTCTGAGACATTAGAATTTAGAAGTGGACATAACCATATATAAAACGTAGAGTATGTTGGGTATGACAAAAGTTTATAAACAAAATACTATGGAAGTTCCAAGAAAATAAAACCTTACCTGGTGAGGAGCTTAAAAAAGATTTTAAGAGGACTCAGGCTTGGAATTTGTTTGGCAAGATGCAATAATTTTCAAGAAGCAGGGAGTTTGATAATGGGAGCAGTAAGTAGGAAAGTAGGAAGAAGATGGCCCAGTTGTCAAGGGGAGGGTAACTTCTGGTTTTACATGGAGCTTAGGGCTCTAGAAGGAGGGCTGGAGAAACAGGTGGTGGTGGCCATGCAGGGAATGTAACCTGGAATGTCTGGGGTGGGAGCATGTCAGAGGGACCCTCTCTTATAAATGCCTTATGGATTTTATTTAGAATAATAAGGTTTTAGAGCTGAAAGGGATGTTGAAAATGTAGGCCACTCTACAGGTAAGGAACCCAGGGTCTAGACAGGTCAAGTTACCTGTCTGGTGTCACACATCCAATTACAGACAGAGCCTAGACCAGAACTCTTCAGAGTCAGCTTTCCCCCCACCCCCACCCCAGCTTAGAAATAATAGACTCAGTAGAAAAGAGAAAATAGCCTGAGAAGCCAAGACTAGAAGACAGAAATAAAGCCACACGGCATTTTCACTCCTGATTCGGGCTTGTTTTCTCAGTCAGGAGAGGTTCTCATGGTTCTCAGGCCTTCAGAGCCAATTGGAATGACACTCTCGGTTCCCCTGGGTCTCCAGCTGGCTGACTGATGTTCCTGTGACGTGTCCTCCCCAGAGCAGCCTCTGCATCAGATGTTCTCATTCAATCTCAGCTCTGCCACCTGCTACCTGTGACATAGTTAGCCTCCCTGTGCCTGTTTCCTCGCCTGTAGAACAGGGTGAATAAAAGCTATCCCATGGGGTTTTTGTAAGGATTTAAGAAATGAAAACAAGACAGCACATGTCATATAGCAAGTGCTCACTAAGTATCAGGTGTAGACTTTCATCTCAGGGTACTTACAGATGATGGATCTTAATATTTTTGCCCTTGGATCTGGTATCTCCTGGAACTCAGTCTGCTTCACAGATGGGTTTTTGAGATCTGGATCATGCTGTCTTTGCTTGTCATCCCTGCCCTTTGGGACCTTTCCCTTATTTTTCCATCTCTCAGTGACCCTAAATCACAATCATTCCTACAAATAGAGCCCTGGGCTGATTCTGTCACCATGACCAACAAATTCTAGCATAGAGATCTCAGAGCTCAGACTCTCAGAACATGTTAGGGCTAGAAAGTTGCTTAGAGAGTATCTACTGCAAACATTAAATATTTTGCTCTTTTATGAAGGTAATCAAAAATTATATGTGCTTTCAGTAACAAAATTCAGAAATCCGAGAAAAGACCCCCCTTTTCCTGAGTTTGCACAGCAGGTAATGTCATTTCATTCTTTGGACGCCCCCACTCCTGCCCCACACCAATTTTTACAACCTTCTCTTATAACATTCAAGGTTGTGCTGGGCCTCCGTGTCCCCCAAGGCTGAAGGGTTCGAGGAGAAGGCCCCTCTTCTATGTATCACTGTGTGCCCTGTGTCTGCCCCCTTCATTCACGAGTGGATGTATGACTGCATTACTGACTAATTATGTGAAGAAATGAAGGGTTGAGTGAATGAATGAAGAAAGGGGGAAATAAGACAAATAAGTACTTTTTCACCACAGTCCTATCCTATGGTGCCAAATCACTTGGGACCAAAATGAAAATCCTAACTATAAGTCAGGCTAGATTGTATGTGTACACATTTTTATGACTTACATTGAAAACTAAGCACTTGATAATGACCTATTTCATTTTTATGAATGTGTAAATTAGGATAATAAAATCTGAAATTAAATTCACACCAGCATCCATTCAGCCATAGTCAGTTTTCGTTGTTATGTCCTTCCTAGGGCACTCAACTCAGGATTGTAATTCAATATATTTTTACATTTACTAGGTTATCTCTCTCCCTGTATTAACCTTTTCATGGAATTAAAGGACTCCTCTCACACATGATGGAATGATCCTAGGTTAGATATGGTAAATAAAGAAGTAGATTCACAAAGCATGCCTTTGATGAGCCTCTGCAAGAAGAACTTACATTAATCCTGTTCTGTGGTTTCTCAGAAATTTCATAATAATTAGCTCATATATAAAGAGCTAATAAAGCACATGAAAAAGTGATATGGACCCTGGACCTAATCAAAGTTCTATATCCATTCATAATTTGCAGGAAATGCAGAGACAGAGAAATATGGGAGTGGGTCAGAAAAGTTATAATGGCAGGAAACTCTACAAGGCAAAGGTTGGTTCCTTAAAAATAAATCCTATACAATAAAGAGGTAAAATGCAAATTAACCCTAACACCATAACACCATCACAAGATGATGATGTACAAAATTGGGGCGGGGCTGGCTATTCCAAGTGCCTGGTGCTGGAGTTCTCTCAGCTATGTCCAGGGGCAGGTCCCAGGTGCTGCTCCATGTAGCCTCCACCAGTGTTCCCTCAGCCCCAAGGATGCTGCGGGGGTAGCTCCACAGGAGAAGGATGTGGGGAAGGAGGGGGAGCAGGAGAGGTGCCACAGTTCCCTGCAGTTTAATGCTACTGTCCATCTGCATGGGTGCAGGCAGGTCTGGATCTCACAGGATTTTGAGCCACATGCAAGTGGGCAGGAACTTAACTCTGGGTCTCCTGGTACAGGCAGACTTGACCCTGTGTCCCCATGAGTGCCGGTTCAGACTCTGACAGCAGGGAGGAGGGAGTCCCATCCCCCACAGAATCAGCCAGAATCAGCCATTGGTGAGCCAGCTCTCAGCGGCCTGACAGCCAGGACTCTCATTCACCTGCATCCCAGACCTTGACCTCAGGGAGGTGGGAATATGTCTAAAGAGAAAACTATTGACACAATGTAGTTCTATAGCTGCAAGAAGGCTGCGCCAGCAACGGATAATGTCTGAAGACCAACGTGCCTCTGAAGCTGAAAGAAGGCGGCATCAGTGAGAGAATATATTTAAAGAGCAAACTTTTGGCACAACATAGTTCTGAAGCTGAAATAAGCCAGTGTCATCAACAGAAAATGTCTAAAGACCAACATGCCTCTGAAGTTGAAAGAAAATGACAGAATATGTCTAAAGAACAGTCAACAAGTATGAACAATACTAGTAGGAACTGCCTTCTCAGCGAAAATGGAGTACAAGAGGATGCAATTCTCGAACATAGTTGTGGTGGAATGACTGTTAGATGTCAATTTTGCATATCACTAAATTTCTCTGTTGAAAAACTATCTGATGGAAAATTTACTCAATGTTGTAGCAAAGGTACAACATTGAGTAAGTCCAAATGATATACATTTTCCAGAATACCTAGCATATTTAAAAAGATTAATGACAAAGATTCTGACAGTAAAAATTACATGGAAATATTTGTTCCATAAATAGTGCTTTTGCTTCAGTGGGTGCAAATATTGCATAGCCATCAGGATACTGTTATAGAATACACAGACAAGTTTATCACCATACTGGAACTTTACATCCTTCGGATGATGTTTCTCGGAAGTCTGGTCAATTCTATATTCTAGATACAGCCAAAGCGACAAGTAAAAGATTAGCAATGCCAGAAAACCAGGGCTGCTCAGAAAGACTCATGATCAACATTAACAACCTCATGCATGAAATAAATGAGTTAACAAAATCGTACCAGATGCTACATGAGGTAGAAAAGGAAGCCCAATCTGAAGCAGTAACAAAAGGTATTGTTCCCACAGAAGTAACAATGGTGATTAAATATGATCATAACAGTGATCCAGGTAGATATAGTTCTCTCTCTGTAACCAAGATTGCCATTGCATTCAGAAACGAAGCTGGAGAACCTCCTTTTGAAAGGGACTTGCTCATTCATTGTAAACCAAAACCCAATAATCTGAATGCCACTATAATGAAACAAATCAGTGTCCTGTTTCCTACATTAGATGCAATGACATATCCTATTCTTTTTCCACATGATGAAAAAGGCTGGAGAACAGATATTGCATTAAGACTCAGAGATGACAGTGTAATTGACAATGATACTAGACAAAATGTAAGGACACGAGTCACACAAATGCAGTATTATGGATTTCACCTCTCTGTGAGGGACATGTTTGATCCTATTTTAAATGCAGGAAAATTAACTCAACAGTTTATTGTGGATTCATATGAAAAAAATGGAGGCCAATCAGATAAATTTCATTAAAGCAAACCAATCTAAGTTGAGAGTTGAAAAATATAGTGGTTTGATGGATTATCTCACATCTAGATTTGAAAATGACAATGTACTGATTGATTAAATGATAATACTTCCATCATCTTTGAGGTGGAATGATGTGCAGCAGCGATATCAGAATGTTATGGCAATTGTAACAAAGTATGACAAGTCCGATTTATTCATAACCATGACATGCAGCCCCAAATGGGTAGATATTATAAACAATTTACAACACTGGTAAAAAGTTAAAAACAGACCTGACTTGGCAGCCAGAATCTTTAATATTAAGCTGAATGCTCTTTTAAATGATATATATAAATTCCATTTATTTGGCAAAATAATAGCTAAAATTAATGTCATTGAATTTCAGAAACACGGATTTCCTCACACTCACATATTATTGATATTAGATAATGAATCTAAATTAGGAACAGAAGATGACATTGACTGTATAGTTAAGGCAGAAATTCTGGATGAAGACTAGTGTCCTCGACTTTTTCAAATTGTAAAATAAAATATGGTACATGGACTATGTGGAATACAAAATCCAAATAGTCCATGTAGTCAGACATTCCCTGAGGGGTCCCAGATTGGAGAGGGTACAGGCTGGGCTGAGGAACACACACCTCCATGCACAGATTTCATGCACCGGGCCAGTAGTAGACAAATAAACAGAGAAAGTGAGGTATGGGGAGAGAGGGAAGAGATGGACGAGTAACCTACAGGTGAAAAGAGATTTAAGAGCCACATCAACTATACTCAAGTTATGGACATATTTGGATCTTGATTCAAGCAAACAAATGGTTAAAATAAAGTGACACAAGATAGTTGAACAATGTATATTTTAAGATCATTGTCACTCTTAAAAGGTGAGGTAGAGGTATTGTAGTTGTATGTTTTTATATTGTAGTTGTATGTTCTTATCTAAAGTATTTATGAGCAAAATAATGTAATTTTTCAAATTCAAAATAATTCTACTTCCAGCCAAGATGAAGGAACAGGGGCCAGATTTTCCCCCTGCCTGAAATCCCTTTTCCTCCAAAAAAAAGAAAAGACAAAATATATGAGGTGTTTTCTTTAAAGCACTAGACACAGGCAACAAAGAACTGTCCTCCCTGAGAGATGGGGGAAAGAGTCACATGACTGCCACTGCTTTCTGCATGGAGAATACTTCTAGCTGATGGCACAGGCAAGATGGAAACCAAGAAGAGTCCACGGGGCTCCAGCTGAGAAGATAGAGCTGAGAATCTACAGAGAGTGTTGTTGGCAGAACAGCGCACTGCAAATGAGAGAGCTGCTCAGAGAAAAAGTCTCAGTTGCAGCAGTCAGCATTGGTCAGTGCATGCGTGCAAAAAAAAACCAAAAAAAAAAAAAAAACAGTGCCTGAGGCTCGAGAAAGAGAGCCCTACCCAAAAAGGTAAGAGGGAGGAGTACCAGGGTTCATGCCAGGCTTGGAATAGTGCCTGCTCTCACCAACCAGACTGGAGAGCCTATAACTCAAGGGGTGTTGGGTTGACTGTTGAAGAAGGTCTTGCCTCAGTAGTGGGGGGTAATTAGACCAAGCATTGCTTTGGGCCTGCTTAACAAATAAAAAGCAAGATCCAAAAGAATCAAGTAACTTAACTGTATCCCAGAACTATGTCCAAGAATATTCATAAGAATACAAAAATACCCTCTACCCAACATGAAAAAAATGTATAATGTCTGGCGTGCAATAAAAAATTACCAGGTATTCAAAGATGCTGAAAAACACTACTATTGAAGAGGATAACCAACTAATACAAACTGACAGGGAACTAGCAGAGATTATGGAATTAGAAGACAAGGACTTCAGAAGTTGTAATAATTGTATTTTTGATGGTCCACTGCAGCAGCTGGAGTAGCTATCCTAATAATCAGGAAAAAAATAGAGTATAAGACCAAAAAAATGCTAAAAACAGAGAGGGACATGTTAAAATGATAAAAGTATTAATTCATTAGAAATTGTAACAATTTATACATGAATAGATCTACTACCAAAGCCTAAAAATATAGGAAGCAAGCACTGACAGAATTGAAGGTGGAAATAGATAAGACAACAGTAATAGTTGGAGCTATCAGTACCCCACTCTCAATAAGAGAAAATCTAAGCAAAAAAATTAGCAAGTATATAAAATATTAGAACATCACTATCAGCCACCTTTCCACAGAAAAACTCCAGGCCCAGATGACTTCTCTGGTGAATTCTGCCGAGAGCAATAATCCCAATCCTATACAAACTCCTCCAGTAAATTCAAGATGATGGGATATTTCTCAACTTGTTCTGTAAGGTCAGCATGGAACTGACCTTAGCAAAATCAGACAACAACATTAGAAGAATAAATTCACATGAAATAGAGGTTCTTAGATAACCAATCCTCAAAACTTCTCTGTTCTTGTCAATTCTGTCAGTTCTTCTGTTAATTATCATCTAACTAAGACATATCTTTCCACCCCCCCAAGAATTTCAGCTCCCCATCCTGTTTTATCTGGATGACTGTCCAAACCTCCTTACTGTCTCTATATCAAAGATGGAGAAATCTTCAAATGTAAATCTTGCCCATAAAGGCCCTCCTTTCCCCCAGGTTGGATTCTAAACTCCTTGACAAGGCTTATAAAACGCTTTCATGATCTAGCCTATTGGTCCCAGGCTCATCTCTTATTTCCTCCCTTCTTCATGCTTCTCTCCACGATCCAGCCATTCTGAACAGCTTGCTCTTTTCCAACACACAAGTCTTGTGGTTGCTCTTTCCTCTGGGCTCTGACATCCACTGCTCCCTCTTTCTGGAATACTTCCTCTATCCTCCCCATTCCCATCTCATCTTCTGATTAACTACATATATTATTTTAAGACAGATCTCAACTCTTCCATAGAATCTTTCCTGACTCCCCTTACCTGCCCATCTCTGGACCAGCTGTCCTCCTAATGCTCCCAGACATCATTTTGCTGCACCATTTATTATAACCCATGAACACTGTCTTCTCATTTCCTCACTAGGCTCTCATCTCTTTGAGGGCCAAGATCATGAATTGCTTATTGTGGTCATCCCAACACCCAGAACACTCTGAGAGACAGAAAGGATGCTCAACAAATATTTGTTACCTGCATAACAAGTTCCACTTACTAAATGCTTATAATGTTCCAGGCATTGTGCTAGGGACTTCATGGAAATTATCTTTGTCTTATCACATCCATTCAGGAGGTAGTATTCTAATATCCACTTTACAGAGGAGAAAACTAAGGTATGGAAAGTTATAAAACTCCTCTGACATTACAACAGATATACTGTAGAGCCATAATTCAAACTCAAGTCAATGGGTCTCTAGAGTCTATACTTTTAACCACAAGAGTTTACAAATGAATGAATGAGTGAATGAATGAATGGATTATGATTATTTGAACAGCTACTTACTGAGCACCTATTACATGTCAGGACCTGTTCTAGGTGCTGAGGATACTGCAGTGAATTAAAAAACACAATGAAACAAAATCCATGCCTTAAATGAGCCTACACTCTAGAGGGGAGAACAGTCAATGATCAAAATGCATAATTAACTTGAGGTATGATGAAGCAAAGGCAGGAAAAGAATATTGGGTCACAATTTTAAATAGGGTGGTCAGGAGAAGCAGCACTGAGAAGATGACATTTGAGTAAAGACCCAAAAATAAATACATGAACAAAAGTTTTTCTACTGTTTCATATAGTTTGTGAGCAAAGACTTTCAGATGAATAGTAAATAGTTTTTTGGTCTATTATATTCCATGTAAAAGGCATATCTAAACTAAAAACAATCTGTCATATTGTGATTCTCAATTTGGCAACTCGGCACTCATGGCAAAGCTCACCTGCAGAACAGACCAGAATAAACTGCTCTTTATTGCTGAAGGTGGGCCTGTGGGATCTGTTTCTTCCTGATGCCCAGAGAGATGAGTGGCAGGGCTGCCACATCAGCCTGCAGCTCTGGCAGAGCTTGCCCTGGCAGGGTACTCAGTGCCACATAGCTGTCTCCATAAGAGGAAATACCATTTTATAGATCTTGACCAATGGGTTTTGCCCATGAGGGAGGTCATAGAAGATGATTCATACTAACTGGCATATCAACAGACTTTGAGAGAGAGCTATTCAACATGGGATTGCATTAGCTCTGACTTCTGCTGAACAAGACAAGCAAAATAAGGAACCCATTAGCGGGAAGATGTGTGCCGTGTAAATTTGAGGACTTGGAAAGGCAGAAGAGTGCATAATTAGTTCTTATTTTGCTAGGTTGTAAAATTCTGCTTTTCCAAAAAGAGCTAAAAGTATTATTTTGTTGTTGTTGTTGAATCTAAAACATTACCTAAACTTGGACACAGCTAGCCGTGTGTGAGTAGATTTCCCCTTATGTACTCGAAACTAAACAACCATGTGGCAAATTCAAACTGAGAGCAGTTATAACAGGAATACCCCTATCATATGCCTTTCAGTTGTCTTCCTTCAACTCCCATCTCCACAGGCTCTTACCTCACAAGTCCTTCATGTGACAAGCTTAAACGTCACCTTCTCAGCAAGCATTCCTGCACCTCTAGGACTTCATGAAAACTCCGCGTCACCTGTCCCCTCTCCTAACACTTTTCGCACTGGTAACTAGGTGTAGAATTTCCATCTTCATCACTATAGTGGGACCATGTATTCACCTTATTCGTGACTATCTCTCCAGCACCCACCATGGTTTGGGCAAATAGATGCTGTTCAATAAACATGAGTTGATTACAAAGCTTTCAAGAGGTTGGCAGCCTCACCAAGCTGAACCAATGAAGGAGTCTGCTCCAACTAGAAATGAAATCAGGCTCAGAGCAAAGTCAAAAAGAATGGTAAGCTGCAATTCTTTAAACAACAAGTTCATATGGCATTTCTTTTATAAGGGAAACAATTATTCATTCAAATAAATAAGTGAAGCCTCAGGACTCAGCAGTTTGTCTTTTAAGATCAAAGGAATAAAGGGAGCTAAGTGAGCATGATAGCCTGGGCTCTTCTCTGTTTGTAAGCTTAGCACATGTTAAAGGATAACAAGAAAACTGATCGGCTGATGTACGTGTTGCATGTACCCTCAGCCATGAGCATCACTTGTTTCAGTAAAACATTCACCTGATGATAGGATCGATCATTTATCATACCTCTTCCATCTATAGTGTTCTATGTTGCCATGCAGCCAATCCACTCAACCTCAGCTCTGTTGAAGATAAATCTTTTTTTTTTATTTTTTGAGAGGGGACTGGCCTGTGCATCATGGGATGTTTCATAGCATCCCAGGACTCTATCTACCAGCAGCACCACCTCCACAAAGTGTAACAACTTTAGATACTGCTGAGCTAATCTTTACTGAGTGCTTAAAACATCCCATCCCCTTTACTGAATGTTCATGAGAGATGTCTCATTTAATCCTTCAGACAATTACTAGGTGGTAGGAGTGATTAGTATGCCCATGATATAGATGGGGGGCGGGGGGAGTTAACGGTTACTAAAGGTCAAACAGCTGGTAAGTAGTGAAACGCAGGCTTGTCCTCACTCATCTATGCTTCAAGTGGTTTTGGGTGGAAAGGGGTGAACTGGGATTTAGTGAGGGAGAACAACGTCAGTCCTTGGCGTTAGCTGATACGAAGGTTTTGTAACTGTTTCCAGCAAAGGCCGGCTAGGGACAGACAGCTAGGAATTCCTTACAGGACTTCATTAAGGAGATAACCTTGGGCAGCCAGAGCCAGTCTATCTTCATTTTCTGTTTGAGAGCTTGCCAGCTGTCATCAGACTCCGTGCTTAAGTAAACAAGAGAGTTAGGAACAGGAAGATGAAAGCCTATTAAAATTAAAGGACTGTTATTATTTGTTCTCTGACATTCAAAAATAGTGACGCCCCCCACCCCAAGTTTACTCTATTGCCTGTGTGTCAGATTTCAGCCTGGGGTGCCTGACTTCAAATCTGGTGCCAGATTTCTGATCCCAGAGCCCCCTGGCCCACCCCTGCCCTCTGAGTCTGGAGGAGGCAGAGGACGAGCTCGGACAGCCCATGCTGTGCACGAAGGCTCTGTGTGTGGCAGAGCTGCTTTATAGCAGTCCCATCCGGTCTCGGGGGAAGAAACCACTGGAGGAGATGCCTGAGAGTCTCTGGGGGCAAAGAAGAGGCCTGAGACTCCTCCGGACATCTCTCAGGAGGCTGGTCAGTAAAACACCCTCCCAGGGCCGGGAAGGTGGCTCTGCTGGAGAATCTGCTCCAGCAATTTTCTGCAGAATATCCACAGCCCAAGATCCTGGTCTAACCGTCCCCCTGGAAGCCAGGGCTCCAGACCTGTGGGCACTTCTAGGCCTAAAACTCAAGAAACACGCACCTGAGGCCTGTGGAGGGATGTCCTCGGCAGCACCACTGACCACAGAGAAACTCAGATACAAACCCAGGTGCCTCCCAGTGGAGTCATGTAAGAAAGGCTCATGCAAATGAGCTCTCATCACTGGGAACTGGGAATATTTGAAACCGGGTATCTCTTTACAGGCCACTTACAGGGCTAGTTTTTTTAGATTATTTGAGCTTCCGTCTTGAGGCAGCTGGAGCCTCTCAGATAAACTGACTGAACATCTCAAACCTTTGGAACTTTCATCATCATAATCATCGTCGTCACCATCACCATCATCATCACCATCACCATCATCTCAGGGCTTGTGTGTTCTCAGTCTTCTCTTTGACCAACATATTTATACTGGATGATTTTTTGTAAACATCAAAACCAGACAAACTTTTTTTTTCTTTAAAGTCATTTTCTTAAAGATGAAGAGCTTCAAACAAAGATTGAACGAATCAGGTGATCATTTATAAACAGTACTCCCCCCTACCTGCTGCCCCATTAGCATTGCCAGCTCCCATTGCTCTCCTCAGTCCTAGGTATGTCTCCATGAGCCTTATGATAACAGACAGATATAAACAGTGATCTGCTTTGGGGCAGAGGTCAAGTCAGTCAGTGGGTTCTCCCTGGCAGGCAATATCATCAAGAGTTCTGCCACCGCTGACTTAAAGCAGGCGTGGCCTCCAAAGTTAACAAAAGCTTATCTGGCTAATCCACCATGAAAACCAGATTCCTGATCCTCCTGGTGTTATCTCATCTTCCCTCACTTCACCCAGGCATTAGCTGAAGGGCCCATGTATTATGTTGTCAGGTTTTTAAATACACCTTGGACAGTTATCAATGATAGGTACCCACAGAAATACTCAGATAGTGGTGGAGAAGATGGTGAAAAGGGTTTATAAGCCAGTCAAGGGTGAGAATGTTCTGGAAAGACATCAGCAGCGACATATACATTAGGAGAAATCTGCAGAGACATTGCACATAAAGTCAGGGAGGAATTAGAATACAGAAAATGCAGGAAGGGCTTAGGACAATGGGATTTTCTTGACATTTTTGTATAAATATACTGGCATTTGAGCTATACTTGGATTTTGTAACAGTAGTTTTCATTTCTGTAAAATTTTTCTATAGTAATTTTTGCCAACCAAATTCACCCCTAAAATTATTGGGAGAACCTATTCATTTCCAGGACTTATTCAAGGAGAGTTTGAATAAAATGACACTATGTGTAGGTTAAACCAACATCACAAATACATTTTAGGTTTTGGGGACCTCAGATCCTTCTTTTTCTCATGTCACTCTATTTCATTCTACTTATAGGAGCACTACTGAAATGAGAATTTTAAAAATCGTATAAATAATGAAGTATGTATATATCTATACAATGGAATACTATGCAAGCTATGAAAATTAGGTTGCAGAATCATGTTTCTTAAAGTATGGTTTGAGAAAGAATGGTATCAGAATCAGCAAAAATACAGACTCTGGACACTCCTCCAGACCTACTGACTCAGGGTCTCCAGGCAGAAGAACTAAGAAGGGATAGTTGGACATCCTTTCTAGGTGACTCTCAAGCATATAAAATGGTTTGAGTCACTGTGGTAGAAAAATATGTAACATTGTAAGAAAACATTTTATATCATGTACAGAATAATTCCAGTTTTGTGAAATAATAAAATGCATAAAAATGTTTAGAATATAGGCTAGGAAGTAGAATGGTATTACCAACTATGAGCAACAGTAATCTTTGGGATGTAGGATAATAAATGTTTTCATTTTCTTTCCTTCCAAATTGTGACTTTCAAATTTTTCTAAATGAAAATAATATATTCAGAAAACTCTTCATTTTCCTTAAAATCTCAGCATCTATGTGGATTCTGAGTAAAGCCTTACTGATTCACCCAGGCATTAGCTGAAGGGCCATGTATTATAATAAACCAAGAATAAACAAAGAATCAGGAAGGTGGTGGCCTGAGGATGGTGGACCATAGGAGAGAGGAAGGTCTTCCTGAGTAAGAACCAGGGCAGAGGTGAGAGGAGGCCTGGGAGATGGGCAGGAAGAGCAGGCTTCAGCTCCGTGAATTATAGGTTGGATGAGTACTGGAAACCAAAATGTTTTAAAGTCTTGAATGTTTGGGGAAAATGTTTAAACATTTCCCAGGAGAAAGGATAAACCACAAACTATAGATTCCAATCTCTGTTTTGTTTTGTTTTTATTCCTACTTAAAGCTACTCATGATGTAGTCACTGAGAAAATAATTTTCATGTCTCACAGAGGAAGAATAGATCTATTTTTGTCCTTCATGGAGCAATTAGTGAGTAACTGCTCCCTGGGTATCTTCTATGTGCCTGGCTTCATGCAATAGGCCATCTATATATATATATATATAAAAGCCAAGCGACTGGAATGACAGAATGACTGGAACGGACCGGTCACTATGATGTGCCATGGCAGCCAACCAACCTGATTGAGGCCTCAATCAAACGCCCCCACCACAACCTCCCACTGCCCCTTCCCCCAGCCAGCCCCACCCCCAATTGCCTCCCTCTACCCTGATCGAGGGTGGGGCTGGCTGGCCAACCCTCTGACACTCTCCTCCTGATGGCCCCGCCTCCATTGGCCCTCCCACCCTGATTGAGGGCAGGGCCAGCCGGCCAGTGTCCTGTGTCCCCTTCCTCCCCACCCCCTCTAGGCCGGCCTGATAGCTCCCATCTGGGTGGGCTGGCAAGACCCCACCCATGCATGAATTTGTGCACCGGACATCAACTAAGAGACAAAAGTCAAGTGAGAGTCAGAACCCTTTGTTATGCTTGTTTTGCATCACAGAGGTTATAATCTAGTTGGAGAAATGGGAGTCCATAGGCCTTGAGCAGTTAGCACGGTGGTGATGGAGTTGCAGGTGAGGACCATGGACACAGGGGTATCTTGGTATAAAAGACTCAGAGGGGCAGCTCACACCCGGGTCTAGAGACTGTGTTTAAACAAAGGGTGAAGCACAGTGTTACCTGATAGCTTCTTAGCAAGTTTCAGTTTTGATGAGGAGAGCATTGCCAGAGAATACAACTGGGAGAAAGAATGGTTCCTCTGTATCTTGTTTCTGAGATATAAATGTACACATATTTCACTGAGAAAATAAATGACAGTAGTCATTCAGTACACCAAACCATCTTGAAAATGGTGCCTTAATTTAATATTTGACAAATGGCTAGCATCAGATACTCAAGACTCTTTTGTGTGACATTTATAGCTAGTAAGTATATATGTGGTTAGGCACTGTGCTAAATATTGGAAAATGTTTGTTATATCAGAGTTTATTTACAAATCAAATGTTTTGTGTTTATTTGATTTCCTGTTCAGAAAGCTATAAAGACTTAAACACCCATATCTCATCAATATTACCTTTCAGATTTTTCCAATCCTAAAATTAAATAGTTCTTTCTATGATTCTCTTCCCAACAGACCACAAAAACAAGCAACAAGGATATGTAACACTTTGCACTTCAGTGCATCTGTGGCAGAAGAAAATCAATGAAACAAATAAGCATTGGGTACTGCTGTCAAACCTCACACTAATCCCTGTCTATTATATAGTAATACTGGGAACATATTAAGGGAAATAGATTTATTGTTTTAAAATTGCATTACATATCCCATTAATTCTCCCAACATTATCTTAAAATAGGAAGTGAGAAAAGGGATTCAATTTTCCTGTTTTGCTGATAGAACACATGACATGTTAAGATGGTGATTATTTGTGGTTATGGACAATGTGGGGGGAAATGATTGTATTCAAAACAACTTGCTGATTTAGTTGAGCTAGTGAAAGAAATAGGCACCTGGATGAGGAGGGGGAGGATCTAATTCAGTGGAGAAGTTCTACCTGAGCAACCATTTCACTAATTGGACTTAGGTCATGAGAGCCAATAGAAAGCCAAGTGGCAACTCAAACACTGACCTTTTATTCAAGACATTGAAACAATTGATTGACTCAGTTAAACAACAAAAATTAGTCACTTCAATAAGAAAAAAAATACAAAATCACTTGTCTGGTTTGAATAAAAAAAGGAATCAACTAATGGTTTGAAGTTTCAAAAAAGGATGAGGAATTATATATTATTAAATGTATGTGATTCCCATCTAATCATTTATTCTACAGAACAAGCATTTCTTATTGAATAAATAAATCCACGTATAAAAGACTCTAATGGACTCTGTTATTCTTGAGTATCAGGCCCATTTTCTAGAAGTCTCCACCTCTCTTCTCTTCCCTGTGAGCAAGGAAGCTTAGAGTTGGTGTTCACAATAGCTTCTTGTAGAAAAGCATAAAAACAGGATCATTTTCCATGGTTTATGGGGTTTTTTTTTGTGAAGATTGGGAATTTTTAAGAGACTGCTTTCACTGGTTGCATTCCAATATACCTTCTTAGTTTTGAAGGCTAGAGGTTGTGATCTTGAGCAAGTCACCTATGTGGTACCCACTGGGCAAAAATGATTATCTTCTCAGAGCTTCCGTTTCGTTCTTTATAAAATGAGGATAATAAGAATACTTACCGTATAGGGTCTTAGGCCAGGCACTGTACCAAATGCCTTACATATATTATCTCATTTAATTCTCACAACAATCCCCGGAGACGAGTATAATCATCATTCCCATTTCATAGATGAAGAGACTGAGACACAGTATCCTGCCCAAGGTCAAACACTAAGCGGTAGAGGCAAGGCTGAACCCAGGTCTGATACTCAGGTCTGTGCTCTCAACCCACACAGGATATATCTTCTTTACACACATGTCACATGGCAGTCCTGCTTTCGTATCATAAGTAGATGGCCTGAGGCAAGGGTTCAGTGAGCCTCAAGGCTGCCAACCCCACACTTTTGGAGGATAGTGGCCTAAACCAGTGGTCGCCAAACTCATTAGTCAACAGAGCCAAGTATCAACAGTAAAATGATTGAACTTTTTTGAGAGCCAAATTTTTTAAACTTAAACTTTTTCTAACACCACTTCTTTCACCCAGGCCATGGTATTTTGTGGAAGAGCCACACTCAAGGGGCCAAAGAGTCACATGTGGCTCGCGAGCTGCAGTTTGCTTACCACTGGCCTAAACCAACCTTTTCCCACCTCAGCTGCTGTCACTCACTCAGCGTAGGCTAATAGGAGATGAAATCTCAGGGACTGCAGCTGTGGCCTGTTGACCTGGGTACTATGGGTGAGCCAGAAAGCAGCCATCCATGGACAAGGCATGACCTCTCTCAAAAAGAAGTTTCTGCTCTAATTGGCGGGCATCAAACCAACCTAATGAACTACAGCTTATATGTTAAAACATCCCTCCCCTACCCCCACTCTTTCTCTCTTTGTTAATCCTCATTCAAGGACATTTCCCCCATTTTTTAAAAAGAGAGAGTGGAAGTGGCGGGGGGGGGGGCAGGGGGAAGAAGGGAAAGACATTGATGTGAGACACATTGATTGGTTGTCTCCCAAACTTGCCCCAACTGGGGCAGGGATCGAGCCTGCAACCCAGGTATGTGCCCTTGATGGAGAATTGAACTCACAACCCTTCAGCTCTGGCAGACACTCTAACCACTGAGCCATGTCAACCAGGGCCACAGCCCCTCTCTTTAGGGAACATCACTGCAGAGCAAAAGAGAAAGGCTCTCCTCTCCCACATCCCTCCTCGGGAAGCTTAGTAATTCTTCTCACTGCTGGGAACCCCACCTCAGAGCTGGAGAAAATGGCTGGTGCCCAAGGCAACCAGAGCTCAGAGCCAGTGCCTCCACACCATGCATCCCCAGGTTTGCTTCCAGTCATTACCTTCCTCCATGGGAGATTCTCTGAGCATGTGCCTTTCATGTGGGATTAGCCCCGCTGGACAAGTCCCATTATCATCACGTTGTGGAGAACTGCTGAAAGCCTCACCGCCCTGGGGTGGGGTGGGGGGTGGGGGGCAAGGCTTCTCTCTGAGACCTCACCACCTCCCATTACCCCTTTTATGTCCCCTTCTCCACTCTGAGCTCTGCCCCCAGTGCAGACCCCCAAAGATGTCTGTCCTCTTTGGCTACAGACCTTCTAAGTGACTCCTTCCCCACATCCAAGGACAGACATCGATAGCCCCATCCCCAGCTAATCTGATAAAGAAATTTATTCTGCTGTGACCATCATTTAATGTGTGACGTGGAACCACCTACCAACGTTTTTCACTTTTATGATGTGCTCTTTCCCTGTTATGGCCCCGAGTGCTTAGCAATACACATATGTGAAAAGAAACCGTATCTTAACTGTTCTCACGTCCTGAAAGAGGCCTCCCTAGAACCTTGATAGAAAGTTCCCCGTGTTGTACATGGGAACAGAAATTAATATCCTGTTTTTGGTTGGCAGGTACTTGGGAACTCATGCCCCTGCGTCAGGGAAAACGCCCCCTGAAGAGCTTCTATAAGTGGTTTACTGCTCGTTTAAGTGGGGCTGATGGGCTAATTGTTCTTAGGGTCGGCTTATTTTTTCTTTACAGGAAATTCATGTCCCCATGAGCTTATTTCTTCTCCTTATGTAAACGCTACACCCTTGTTAAAATTTTTAAATGTATATATTATAAGCAAGACTTTCCAGAATGACATCCTGGGACTACAGGCATAATTTAAGGTTAGATTGTGTTCACGTAGGCAAAGGGAAATGGTGGATCAAAGTAATTATCGAGATAATTCGGGGAAAATGGCCCTTTCCTGCCACTAAGGGAATAGCATTTTCCTTTGGGTCAGAATTTTCCAGATTGCCTGTTAGTCTTGCTTTCCACTCTCTACTTTGCCTGTGTAAATTATTTTTCAACTTGAATTCATTTTGTTTTGATGGGGGGAGGGGGGCGCGGCGTTGGGGAGAAGGGGGAAGGACGGATGGGGAAAACAGCGTTTTATTCATGGGCCTGGGACCACATCCAGTTCAAGGCCGAGTAGGCTCCACCGCTAACAGTTCCAAATCTTCACCTTGGTCTGGTAATTAGATAAAGCGAGACAAATGGGCCAATTGGCCCTGCGGTGCTTTAATCACACTGACTGCAGAACAAATGCTTCCTCTCTCAGGCATGAGCGCATGCCAGATCCCGGAGACATTCATTTCCATGGGCTGGTTTTTCTGAGCCCAGGTGATTGAATTCCTCTCCCATTTGCAGCATAAATGTGCTCTCTGTCACCGGCCATTTCAGAGCAGAAATGTTGCCTTCCGTTTGGCACGACCTGGGCGAGAGCCTGCCTCATTCGGGGAGGACAGCGCCTTGCATGAGCTTGGTTATTGGCATAATCAGTCTCTCGAATGGGTCCCTGGAGGATTTTGCCTTCCCCAGCTGCTGTGCATTTCTTTTTTTCTGATAGGTTTTAGAAATAAACAACAAAAAGTTCCTGAAGTCAAGGAATACTTGCCAGAGTTGGCATCACTGTCAAGATGCATCCAGTGTCATAGGGACGGGAAGTAGAATGGTGGCTGCCATGGGTAGGGGGCACTGGGGAGCTTGGGTTTAATGGGGATGGAGTTTCCAGTTGGAGAAGATCAAAAAGTTCTGGAGATGGATGGTGGTAGATGCACAACAAGGTGAATGTACATAATGCCACTGAACCCCCCATTAAAAAAGTCAGGTTCACGTTCAGCATTGGTCACCATTTTATAAGACAGTCTCTATAGTCATGGAAATGTTTCTTAAGTCCCCCCGCCTTTTGATACTGAGTTTTCTGTCCCCCCTCAGGTTTGTTGTTGCTGCCTTTGCATATTACTATTCAAAGATCAGGTCAAAGACACAGAATGGCAGGATATAGGCTATGTGAAAAGACATGGTTCTACATTTAAATGAGGTAAAAAAAAAAAAAAGTTTCACCGAAGAAATGTATTTCTTCCCAGATAATGTACAAGATTTTGTTTATTTTTGTGGAATTGTAGCTGTTTTGTTTCTGTTTAGTTATGTGCACATCAAAACCCCTCAGCAGCATGTTCTAACAAAGAGACGGAACTGACAATAGAATAAAAGAAGGGTCTCTTCAAAGATTTTCGGAAATACCTTAGCATGTTCTCCAAAGCACATTTCTTTCCTTTAAAAAAAAAAATGCAATTACCTTTCTTGCAGCCCCCTAAGGAATTTTGCTTAAGTGCAGTACGTTGCTCCAAATGGAAAACAAAGGGAAAATCGAGCACGCTGAACCCCCGGCAGAATACCGATCAGTGCTAATGCTCTCTCCCGCCTTCTGCTCGGCCATTATTTCCACAGTTAAGTAGTTACCCAGCAGCAGCGCTGACACCCGTACCTGTGCTCTTGCATCAAAATCTCACTTAATGAGACCAACTTGTGTGTAGCAACTGCTGTTTTGAATCATTTCTGCAGACAAGATGAAGTCATTATGGATAGGCATTGCATCTTCTTCAAATTATTAATTTGAAAAGCCAAAAAATGGCCCCCAGCCAACTCGAAGCACACGCATTCAGAAAGATGCACCGGCTGTTGGAGTTTTCACCGAACCCTCCGACAAGAACACTCTGTCTCTGAAAGACTCAGGACCAGCAGGAGAAGGAAAACTCTGTAAACTCACTGTGCTCGCAGTAAATGCACGTTGCACGTGAAAAAGACACTTAGAGAGTGTGAGCACAGAAAGTAGGAACATTTTCAAGCCTTTAACTTTTAAATGATGCCCTCAATCACTGAGCCACAATTTCAAGGTTTTTGCACTTGTTTTAACCTATTAACTTTTAGGTAATTACCTCTATCCCATTTATCTTCTTGGGAGTACTCCCAACATATTTACATCATCATGTGCCTCATTTACATATCGTCTACCTCATGAATATTCAGCAGCCCATAATTTCCCCTGATTTGAACCTCAGAATTCTGGCTTTAAACCTCTGTTTCTCCATATCTGAATCCCCAACATCCTTCATCCACCCCCAAAATAAAAGAAGAGACCTCACAATGAAGAGATGAGATGAGTTAATAGCATATTAACTGGAACTTTAAATGAAAGAGACGCCTTTAATAACTAAGTCCATCTTCCCACAGAAGCAATGCCTGACAGTCTTGATGAGAAAAAATGTCATCTTGTTCATGAATGGGTGAGTATCGTACCTGCACCTGAAATCTCTATGTGCTCGAAAGAAATAGATGGATTCTCTTTAAGGAAAGAAATGAGATTATGGTTTAGATGGTGTCATTGACTAACCTCCAGAAGAGATCAAGAATTGATTGCCAAACATTATTTGATAGGTTCATAATGCATTGCCTGGAAAGAAGGAAGTCAAATAAGATATACTATTAATGTCCTGAGCTGACCACGAGTAAGGGAGAAGGGAGAGGAGGACACAGCTGACTTCACATATGAGGTCTGTGTCATCTTTTTAATTTTTGTTTTTTTTAAATAGATTTTTATTGATTTCAGAGAGAAAGGGAGAAGGAGGGATAGAAACATCAATGATGAGAGAGCATCATTGATTGGCTGCCTCCTGCACACCCCCTACTGGGGATGGAGCCCGCAACACCAGCATGTGCCCTTGACCGGGATTGAACTCGTGACCCTTCAGTCTCCAGGCAGACACTCTATCTACTGAGCCGAACTGGCAAAAGCTTCGATTTTCATTAAGCTGCTGTGGAAGATAAGGAATATCAAGAGCTCTTTTAAAAAGCCTATTTTACTGCACACATAATAAGCGCAGCTGTAGTTATAGGGGCTAATTCAAACAATGAGAATGACTCTTCCTTTTAAAATCGTTTTTGTCTGGTTCCTGTATGTTGCATTGCTATCTTTGGCTTTATTAACTCCTTCCTATAGCTTTGTTTCTTGGATATTTTATTTTAATGTCAGATCCTCAATTTTGTCTTCATTCTCCTAAAACCCACATAGGCCTTTGTCACTTTCTTTGCAGTGAGCCCTTTTCAAACCTGGAATTTCATGGAAGAGAGTGTTCTGAGGGCCCATCAGGTGGAGTCAGCTGTTTGCTGAGCTTTTTCACATGGAAAATTGATCCAAATGCACAATGGTAGCTTTTCAGCCTTTTAAAATCTTTTCTAGGAGAAAGAGAACAAAAGGGAGAAGAACTAAAGGAGTGTGTGTGTGCGTACAGAGGAAGCAAATGTGGACAGAAAATCGTTTTTCTATGTTCAGGATAAATGCTCATCAGAGATCGATGAGTGACTCTACTACTCCAAAAGTATTTCCCAAAACTCTACACAGCAAGTCTACGCATGTGTCTCTATTCTGCCTGTTCGTGAGAGTTCTTCCTCAATACCTTGCCTCTGTTAGGAGTTGAACTACCCTGTCTCCTCCCGCAAAACACACACACACACACACACACCATACATGAAGTCCTAAACCTCAGAATATGACCTTATTTCCAAATTGCAGGTGTAATTAGGTAAGTGGAGATGAGGTTATACTGGATTTGATGAACTGGTGTTCTTGCAGGAAGAGGGACATCTGGACAGAGAGGCACACAGGGAAAGGGGCCATGTGAAGATGGGTGCAGGGATGGGAATGAGGCTGCTGACAGCTACCAGAAGCTGGAAGAGGCAAAGAAAGGGTCCTTCCCTGCAGGATGCAGAGGGAGTGTGATCCTGCCAACACCTTGATTTTGAACTTGGCTCCCAGTCAGAGAAGAACTTGCTCGTGTGTCAAGCCATCCAAGTCTGTGGTACCTTTTAAAGGCCTGAGAACAACGCATGCACCATTTCCCGCCAAGAATTGTGGGAAGGCTGATACTTTCCAAGTGATATCCCTTACTTCTACTGCCATATACCTCTTCAGCCCTGCACACGCCCTTTAACTTCTCAGGCCTGATTCAGAAACCAGGGTGTGAGGCCCCCATATTGCAGAGGCCATAGCTCATGCTCTCCGGGCATTCTCTTTAAGGCACCTCTTTCTCCACTTGGGCTCCAGAAATGTCTGTGGTTATATTTGAAGCAACTAGAAGAAACTAATGAGAGCTTTTGAATCCTAATTATAATTTTCTGTGACGGAGAATCAAATGTTCAGTTCTGTGTTAGGTGCCTGGCTCCTCCAATCAACGGTGGCCTGGGGGCAGGGTGGTATACTGCAAGTACGCCTTCCAGAACCAACCAGTCACTGGGTGGAGAAGGCTGGGAGAACGGGGCTGTGGCTGGGCAGGCTCTCTGAAAGGGTCCTGAGCACACCCTTGAATGGGACAGATCCCAGCTTTCCTGTTCACCACACAGTTCCAGATAGTTCCAGTCCTTCTGGTTCTCCAATCCCCACTTATATTTCACACAGCCTGCCTCCTTCTGGTGATATATTCATTCTTTTTTAAACTTTTATCCTCGCAGGAGAATATGTTTATTCATTTTTAGAGAGACAGAAACATTGATGTGAGAGAGAAACATTGATCAGTTCTCCCCCACATGTGCCCCAACTGGGGATCAAACCCACAACTTTTTGGTGTATAGGACAATGCTCCAATTAACTAAGCCAGAGCCACCTGGCCAGGGCAATCTGTTCCTTATTCAAAGGGCTAATGCCACTGACTTGGCTATAGTCTATTTCTCTCTAGATCTCTATTTCTGTGACATAACTTCGCATATATTTTATTTCATGCATTAATGTTGATCAAATTAATTAAACTATATTCGGGGGGGGGGGGGAGTAAGTGCTGCCACTTACATTCATTAAATTGAAAAACCTCAGTAGCATTTAGTTCCTTAAAATTCAGTGGCTCTCAGCACCATTTATAAGAAAAATGTAACACAAGAATAAATTGCATTAGTGAGTTTGTGATCCTTCTGAGAATAAATTAATCTTTGAATTTCATAAATAAAACATGACCTCTTACAAACAAACAGGAGTGCACAGTGAGTATTGACCTCAGAGTCCTGATTCTTCCAGCCTCTCTCTGTAAATCTGAGCAATGAGCACTAATCTCATTAAGTAATTAATAACCTGGGTGTGTCTGTTAAAATTCAGAATCTTGAGACTGACCTCAGATCTACTGAATAAGAATTCCTGGGCTGGATCCTAGGACAGCATATGTACAATAAATGTAAGAATTGCTAGGAGACCACAGGATCCCTTGTAGTTTAAGCATTCTACGGGTATATGCTCCCAAATTAACAATGTTTCTAATTAAAACAAACCGCAGCCCTAGCCAGTTTGGCTTAGTGGATAGAGTGATGGCTTGCGGACTGAGGAGTCCTGGGTTTAATTCCAGTCAGAAGGCACATGTCCAGGTTGTGGGCCCATCTCCAGTGTGGGATGTGCAAGAGGCAGCTGATGGATGACTCTCTCATCATTGATGTTTCTGTCTCTCTTCATCTCCATTTCTCTCTCCGAAATCAATAAAAAATATATTTAAAACAACAACAAACGAACTGCATATGTTTCCATTGCCCCTCAAAAATTTTTTATACAAAGGAAATATTATGTTTTATTCAGTGCACCAGGGTTCTAGAAAGATTACAGACCATGTTGTATAAAAGAAATTTGCTTCATGAACGCACATCAGGAAGTACACTGACTGGAGAGGAATAAGCCAGAATTTGAATTCCAGCTCTGGCACTTACCAACTAGCTCTACGTTTTTGATAAATAGTTTAATTTCTGCTTCAGGGAATGTTTAATCTTCAGGGAAAAGGAGCCAAACATTCCCACTTTGAAGGTAGTTGTAATGCTAAGCAGCAGGTGGAACAGTGTCGGTATTAAGAGCAGGGACTTAGGAAGCCGATTGGCTCCCAATCCTCACTCTACCACTTCCCCGATGGGGTCCCAGAGTCAATGTCCAACTCCCCCTCAGCTTCAGCTTTCTCATTTGTGAAGAGCCCCCAGAATCACAGAGCAGAGAGTGGGCATTTGGTCTCAAGTGACTTAATATATGTGAGATGCTCAGAATGGGCCTGGCACATAGCAAGCTCTAAGTGTTGTTTAAAAATTAGAAACAAGATTCTGACAATGAAGGTGTTTTGTAAAGGACTATCCAAATATAAGGAATTGAGGGGGAAAAACACATCTATATATATAAAACCCTAATATGCAAATAGACCTAATGGCAAAACAACCAAACAACCAGTCGCTATAACATGTGCTGACCACCGGGGGGGTGTGCAGAATATGGCAGGCATTGGTCATGGCAGGATGGTGGAGCAGGTGAGCAGGGCTGCCAGACCAAGGCGAGGCGCCGATCATTGTCATCGGGGTGAGCCTCTGGTGGTTACTGAAAATTATTTGCTCCCGCACACCACAGTCCCACTGGGTGCTAGCACCTGCTTCCGGTGCTGGCTCCACTTGCACCTGCTGCTGACACCCAGCGTCAGTCCCAATCACTTGGCATCATCGGTGGGTGCAAGCAGTAGCTGCTGGCCCGGATCGCCCCCGAGGGCTTAGCCATCTCTCCCTGCTGCTGAGAGGTGATCGGGGCAGCAGCTGCTGCTCACACCCACTGACAGTGCCCACCCCAATCGTGCAGTCAGCAGGTGCAAAAGGGGCTGGTGCCATCAGCACATGGGGGTAGTGATGGCAGGAGCAGGGCTGCTGGCACACAGGGGCAAGAGTGGGGGGAACAGCAGGAGGGGTCAGGTTGGGGCATGGAGGATGGGCCAAGACCCACCTCTGTGCCCACCACAGCCTCACAGTTTCTTTTAAGGTGCATGAATTTGTGCAGCTGGGCCCCTAGTGTTATTAATAAACCTGTTTGAAAGCATTTAGGAAGTCACATTGCTCTTGAGATATCTCTGAAGTCACAATAGAAAAGAGCTTTCGAATCCATTTTCCAAGTCATCAATTATCCCTTCTACTATCATAATTAATTCCTATTGTTATACTTAATAATGGCCAACATCATCATCTGGGGGTTATTGTTTTATTCTATTAAGCTATTTCATTACACTCAGATGGGCTGAGGGAATGTATGTAATTGACTTGTGAAAATTATTCAATTTGCAAAAGAAATTCATCCAACATTAAGAGAATTGGGTCAAAGAAAAGCCACACTAACTAAATTATGAGGCACTTCTATTTGCTTTCCCACTCTCCTAGGAAACATTTTTTTTTATCCACTAAATACACAATTGAATGCTCCCTTGTCCTTCCCTAGCACAGGATCTAGCCCACCCATGGGCTGACAGTTCAAGAAACAGACACCAGGGGTTACCATCAGTCTGCAGACAGTGAACTGAACTTCCCTCAGCTCTCTCCTTCCATCCACCGGGTGGCAGCTAAAATGCATAGTATACAATAGTGACAAAATGGGTAGTACACAATGAGACGTCTCCATTGCTTTTGAAAAGAAGAGAATCAGAAATATCATTTTTCAGGTGGAATCCTAACCATCCAAATAAACGTGCTCGTGACCAGGACTTGTGGGACCAAGCTTTGGTTGTTACTCTGCTGCATGCCAACTAATGGGCCTTAGACAAGTCACTGAACCACTGGCAATCTCAGTGTCCTCATCTGTAACCTGGGTGAAGTGGAGAAGAGGGTCTTGGGAAATGCAAATATAACACAGAGGACTGTGGGCAGGCAAACCCCACTCTACCTCATAAATCTCAGAGTGGGAAAAACACTTTTTCATGTCGTAAAAGTGAGCCAACTATGAAAACTATGTGAGACCAGCTACATAAGTTGTATAACATTAGTCACGGATCTTTTTTTTCGGCAACAGTGTAAAAATTGCAGATTTCCCAAGTTAGAGGGAAACTAATCCTACTACTAGTCCCTGGAAGTAACCCGAGCCTCTCTACACACTGCATTTCGTCACACTACTTCCGTGACTGAGTAGCAGAACTCGGGGACAAGCGGGGTCTGTGATCTCCCCTGAAATTGTCAGCAAGTTATAGCCCTCATTTCACTATAATAACCTAGGTTCTTCAGGAAACATAATCTGAAGTTCACCCCTTGGTGGAGCCCACTCTTTGGCTAGGCAACACAATTTTCACTCTGGGTGAGAAAGAGGTGTGAGGACAGATTTAACGGTTCCTTTGTCTTTCCACATGGGCATGTGGTCAGATGGCAGTGACAGGCACTGGGGCTCCCTGGAATCCTGTTTTGAGTCATCTCTTCTGTTGCCTCTAAATATGTGATTCTCCCATGCAGGCTGATCCAGAACTCATGTGTTAAAACAGTGGTCGGCAAACTGCGGCTCTTTGGCCCCTTGAGTGTGGCTCTTCCACAAAATATCACGGCATGGGCGAGTCTATTTTGAAGAAGTGGCATTAGAAGAAGTTTAAGTTTAAAAAATTTGGCTCTCAAAAAAAATTTCAATCGTTCTACTGTTGATATTTGCCTCTGTTGACTAAGGAGTTTGCCAGGACTGTCTGTTTTCTGTGCTAGAAGCTACTTTGAACGTTTACTTTTCTTCTTTGGTGTGAGCCCTGCAGAATGGCTTGCACTACTTGGTAAGAACCACCGGGGTTTGGGGACAGAGTTTAGCATCTGCGTTAATACCAACACGACATTCCAACACAAACAAAAGCAAGACACAGAAGCCAGTGAGCAGAGGAAGCCCCAGGAACTGAATTCAAATCAAGGTTCTCTTCAGCACCGGGAAAATTTGGGCTTGGCATCAGCCACTAAAGGTTTTTGTAACCCAGACTGTTCAGGTTTCAGAGTAGATATTAATTACATATTCATGGGATTCTACATCCCACAGCTTCTCCGAAAGTTTCCAGTTTGGGTTTTGGCCGTTATCTCCTGGAAGACGGGACTGGAAGGGTGACCCAGTTCCCCAGGAGGGATTGTATCCTCACCGGAAAGCAAGGAAGACCTTTCCACAAGACTGCAACTTTCATGAGGTTAGTCATCCCAACAAGGCAGGACCCAGCGCTGGTACGAAGACAAATTCATAACTAAATTATAAGTTCCTGCAGTGGAGTGAGAGGACCTGCAGTGATCCCCACTTATAGTCTCATCTGGTCAGAGGACAAGTCAGTGGTCCTCTGTGAGAGTGTGCCCTGCATCCCAATGCGTTTGTTTTGGGGGATGGGGTGGATTTCTTGGTTGGCACAAATGACTAGGGTTTGTACTGACACCAGGCAGAGAATTTCTTACATCATGTTGGATATTATTTGTGCACAATAAAAAGTTGTCCCATCTAAAATATTAATTACATGGGTATAGATGGACTTAACCCAGAAGGTTAGTCCATATATTCCCATCTGTCTCCCCTGTGCTCATCTTGCCTGAGTGTGAGTCCCCGGGGCACAGGGATCTTGGAGGGCCAGGGCTATAATTATTCCTAAGTACTATTTCACATCATTACTAAATTGTGTCTAAATGTACTTATTTGTTTACTCATCCTATCTAATAAAAGAGTAATATGCAAATTGACCATACCCCCAATTAAGCCATGCCCACTGGCCAATCAGGAGCTGGGGTGGAGCCAGCCAGGGCTAAGGCCGGGGCTAAGCCGAGCAGGGAGATGGCCAGATGGCCAAGGGCTAAAGCCTCGGCCAGAGGCTTTTGGCCTTGGGCTGGGGGTGAACAATCAGTAGGACATCCCCTGAGGGCTCCCAGTATGTATGAGAGGTCAGATTGGGCTGAGGGATCACCCACCCCCAGTGCACAAATTTCATGCACCGGGCCCCTAGTTTATTCAATAAGCATTTGTTGAGCAGCTCCTATGTGCGAGACACTGTTATAGGTACTAGGAATATAGTAGTAATTAAAGAAAAACTTCTATTAAACATTGTTTTGAGTGGGAAGAGGTGTAAAGAACAATGACAAAATTCCCCTTTATATCTAGATAGAGAAGCTAGGGATTACATAAATTTACAAGTAAAAGGGAGAGAGCATTTTCCCTTTAAAATAGAGAAACTGACCCCAGAGAGGTTCTGAGCTTGTTTAAGATCACATTGCAGCACAATAGCAGGGTTGGAGCCCATACATGCCAGTTACCTGTAGTTTTCCCAGTACTTTGTTGCTCTATGTTTTATATCCATCTCCATGAGGGAGGCATCAAACACTCAAGAGTGAGCCCAGCTAGTGTGGTTCAGTATTTGAGCATTGACCTATACCAGTAAACTAGGAGGTCACTAGCTCAGTTCCCAGTCAGGGCACATGCCCAGTTGTGAGCTTGATACCCAGTAGGGGGAGGGCAAGAGGCAGCCAATCAATGATTCTCTCATAATTGATGTCCCTATCTCTCTCTCACTCTCCCTTCCTCTCTGAAATCAATAAAAATATATGTTTAAAAACTCAAGAATGATAATCACTTTGGTTCATGAAGTCTAGGCTTGCTTCATGATAGATAATCCCCCAAACTAACCTTAACAGTTGTGATAATTAATGGACAGCTAAGAAGGTGAATGATTATAAAGCAGTCTCTTAAAAATTTTGAATCATTCCAATTCAACAGATATTTCTTGAGCATCTACTGTGTGCCAGGTACTCTACTTTGGAGGATTCCAAGATAAATGGACTCTTATTCCCACCCTCAGGTCAGTTACTGTGGTGAAAGAGACAGATGGTATGCAACTGTAATGCTGGACAGAGTATGATAAATGCCATAATAAAATCATAAAGACCTGCGGGAGCAGAGAGGAAGAGATGAATAGCAGCCCCTCCATAAAGTGTTTCCTTACATCCCCCAAATAGAATTTGAAATGGAACTTGAAAGATGACGGAATGTTAATAGCGGGAAAGAGATCTGCTTCAGCTTCTCATCCAAGGTGACAATCTCCTGGAAGTCAAAGGAAAGGTCGGAGGCTCAGGGATGACAAACAGCAAGACAAGGCATGTTTTTGGCCACAGTTAGGTGTCTGGCTCTGACAACCCATTGAGAGTCATTTGTACATTAGTAGAATTTCAGGATGTCAGGAATAACAATAAACAGCAATTACGGCCACTGCAGTTACTAAGCATGCACTGTACATCAGGAGCTAAACTCTTCACATCACACATGCAGTACCTCATTTAAAGCTCATTAAACCCTTTGAAATAGGTGCTGCTATCATCCTCATGTTATTGGGGGAAAAGTGTGCCTTAGAGGGGACATGCCACATGCCTGTGGTCAAACCCATAATAAGTATCAGGGCCACGCTTGAAATCTAAGGTTTGCTGGCTCAAGCCAACATTGTCCCAGGACACGGTGTTATGATAAATCCTTTTCTTCACAGTTGTGACATTTAAGAAGCAAATAAAAAGTAACGTTTCTCAAAAGGACTATTTAGCCAACTTGGCTGAGCAAGAGCCTAACCCTGTCACACATCCTTAAGATCCTAGGCTACTATTACCAACTCCAAAGAGTAACTTTCAGCCTGGCCTGATTAGTCAGTAGTCTATTAGCCAAAACATATTTATTCAAAGCAGTCCCTAAGTTTCTAAAAGTCACTACATACCCTAGGTCAGGGCATTGGAAGATATTTATGTTATGCCAAAGATTTCATTCATTCAGTTCCAGTTTCTTCTTCAAGACTCAAGTCAACTCTTTAGCATCTATGGCACCTCCCCCTAATCACAGCACCCTATCTCTTCACAGTTTCAGCCTCACAGTTCTCACTTCTTGTATCATCATCCTATATAATAAAAGAGAAATATGCATATTTGACTGTACCTTCGCTCCTGATTGGCTATGCTACCAGCCAATCAGGAGCGGGGGCAGGGCCAAGTGGAGTAAGCACTGGGCTCCGGGGGTAGAGATGAAATGGCAGTGGCAGTGAGTGCCCAGTCCCCGGGGGGTGCTGTGAGGGGAAGCAGTGGCAACAGCAGCAGTGGTGGTGGCAGTGGCAGGGAGCACCCGGCCCCCAGGTACTGTGAGCGGAAGTGGTGGCAAGCGCCCAGCCCCCGGGGCTAGGTGGTCGCAGGCAGCCGGGGCTGAGCTGAGCAGGGCGATGGCTGGGTGCCCAAGGCCTTGGGCAGGCTTTCGGCCTTGGGCAGGCTGGGGGTGAGCCATCAGTTGGACATCCCCTGAGGGCTCCCAGTATGTGAGAGGGGGCAGGTTGGATTGAGGGACCACCCACCCCCAGTGCACAAATTTCATGCACTGGGCCCCTAGTTCTAGAATAAGGGAGTAATATGCAAATTGACCGTACCTCCACTACGCTACCAGCCAATCAGGAGCAGGGGGCATGGACAGCAGGTGTGGCCAGCAGACAGGGGGTGTGGCCAGCAGACAAGGGGCATGGCCAGCAGACAGGGCTGTGGCCACAGTGCCAAGTAAGCAATCACTATGTTATAAGCTGCCCACATGGTACTTAAGGGTCAGCGAGATCCCTCTCTCATTACACTTATTGTTGACTGAGTTGCGACCTTTCGTGGTGACCTTGGGATGGTTAGGGGAATTTGATGCCATGATATCCCCTCATGAGGCTCGCATGTAGGTTGCTCTGTTAGGCTGTGACTGAGATGTGGGGTTTACCTGTCGCATGGGACATGCAAATGAGTGCCAGGGGTACCTTGGGTAACGAGAGCCAAGTGCGAGGCAGGGCTGTGAGCCAAGTGGCAGTCCTCTCTGAGGGGCGCTGCAGCCCACCGGGACTGCCGACGCCTCTTCCCCCTGGCGGCCACCACCACCTGCTTCCCTGACACTGCAGAATCAGCACCAGTCACTCTGGATCCTGGTTCGCTGAATGCAGGTGAGGAATGGGGCACAGGGCCCCCCAGACCCCATGCCCCATGAGCTCGGTCTAGGACCTGCCGGCTTCGCGGCTTCCCTGCGGGGCGGGCGGGCGGGTGGGGCAGGCAGGGTGGGCAGGCCAGGCCTCCGGAGGAACTGCATCAGCGGCAGGAAGGAGGGTGGCTGAAGGAAGCCTGAAGACAGATGGGGGATGGGGAAGGAAGGGGACTACAAATAAAAGTGCCCTTTAAAATGACTATGAACACTGAAGTAAAATGTTTTCATTTTATAAGCCTATATTTTACAGTATGCACATTTCACATAATAACACCCCAGAATTTATCTAGGGCAGGGGCCAAATGCCATTGCCGTAAGGAGCCAGAATGTGGCTCAATTTTTGTGGGCTACACATGGCCTCGAATACTCAACTTCTGCAGTCCTAGCATGCAAAGCCCAAAGGAACAGGATGGCTGTGTCCCCTCAAAACTTTATGGCCACTAAAATTTGAATCCTATCTAATAAAAGAGTAATTCGCAGATTGACCATCACTACAACACACAAGAGGGCTACCCCCATGTGGTCAAAGATTCTGTCCCCATGTGGACACAAGATGACCATCACAAGATGGCCAGCAGGGAGGGCAGTTGGGAGGTTCCAGGCCTGCATGGGAGGGAAGTTGTGGGTGATCAGGCCAGCAGGGGATGGAAGTTGGGAGGGAGCAGGCCTGCAAGGAAGGACAGTTGGGGATTATCAAGCCTGCAGGGGAGAAGGCAGTTAGGGGTGACCAGGCTAGCAGAGGAGGGAAGTTGGGGGCAAGCAGGCTGGCAGGGGAACAGTTAGACATCAATTAGGCTGGCAGGGTAGTGGTTAGGGGGTGATCAACCTGGCAGGAAGAAGCGGTTAGGGGCAATCAGGGAGGCAGGCAGGTGAGCAGTTTGGAGCCAGCAGTCCTGGATTGTGAGAAGGATGTCAGACTGCCCCTTTAGGCCCAATCCTACCGGGATTGGGCCTAAATGCGCAGTTGGACATCCCTCAAGGGGTCCAAGATTGAAGAGGGTGCAGGCTGGGCTGAGGGACACCCCTGCCCCCCCTCCCCGTGCACGAATTTTGTGCACTGGGCCACTAATATCATTTATATGACACTTGTTCCAGGAAGAATTCTATCTCTCATCACCATGTCTACTTGATTCCATTTCATCCCACAAGGGGGCAAATCATATGAAATCCAATGTTTCTAATGTTCCCTCAATTCTCACAGTTTCCCCTCCCCAAACAATGAAGAAAGACCTATTTAAGTGTTGGTAAGGTGACAGGGTTAACCATTAACTACCTTGTGCAGATCTGGGGAGAAGACAGGGACACTGCTCTCTGGACCTAGCTACCCCCATCACTCAGGCAAGGTGGACACATGTTGTATGTACCTCCACTCTTGTGATAGCAAATGGATGGAGACTTGGCAGGCTTTATTTATTCCCTGATCTACTCATCTTCTTGTCCTGTGTCTGCACATTCCAATGGGGTAGTCAGGGAGGTCAGGGAGGCCTGGTCTACTGGCTAGATTTAGGGAGAAGAAGGAGACCTTGCTATTTCCTCCAACCCAGCTATATTATTAAGAAGCTGACACTGGGTGTGGATCCTCATTTGTCTTTCTGCATATGCTTTCAAGTAATTAGTCACTTGAAGTGTTTTGGGTACTGGGCCTTCTAAGCAACCCAACAACCAAATGACTGGTCGACTGGTCACTATGACTCGCATTGACCATCAGGATTAGGCTCTCTCCTGTCTGGATAGGGCCTGCAGGAATGGGGCTGAAACTGGCTATCTACATCCCCTGAGGAGTCCCAGATTATGAGAGGGTGCAGGCCAGGCCAAGGGACCCCACTGGTACATGAATCTGTGCACCAGGCCTCTATTACATTTATAAGCACAAAAGTGTATTTCCCCATCTGGTAGAAGCTCCTTAAGTACAGATGCAGTGCTGCATGCTGGGAAGAACATTAAAGTAGGAGTCAGAAGTGGATTTAGGCCAGGCTCATCTTGGGAAGGTCACTTTCCCTTTTTTAAAAATAAGACTCAGTTTCCTCATCTGAAAGATAGAGAAGATAATATTCATGTTCATCTCTTGGGAGAATGGTGAGGGTTTGATAAAAAAAAAATAATGGCTATAAGAGTAAACTGTAAAGTGCCATAAATGTGTAAGGGCTTATTATTATTATTACTGTTATCATCATCACCATCATCATCATCAGCATCAATAATTATATCATCTTACTAATAGAAAAGGAAACTATTATTTATCAAACACCTAATACGTGTCAGATGCTTTAAAGACACTCATGAGCCTTAAGGTAGTATCTTGTTTGCAAATGGTCCCCCAACGATGCTGCATACTGAAATAACCCAGGGCTATTTAAAAATGAATAATGCCCGGCTCCCACCACCAGACATCTTACTTGGTTGGTATGAAGTACAACCAGGCATTGGAACTTTTAAAAGATGCCCAAGTCACACAAATTCCCAGGTGCAGTTTGGACATCATTATCATAGTCTTTTAACAGCTCAGGAAGGACACAGGCAGGTTTGGGTGAAGTCAGACCTGAGGATTTATTTCTCACTTCCTTGCCAAACCATTCCTACTCTTTCACAGCCAGAGGGGAACATGGGACCCAGCTGGACTGTCAGATTCTGGGTGGTGGTGAGCAGGGTCATCTGAACAGCTGTGGGACCCAACAGTTGGGAGATCACTTCGCTCAAGAGCAAACAGGGACTGAAGGAAAGTTGATGTCCTTTAAACAAGGTCTCCAGCCCTCTATGTGACCACAGGGTAACTGTTTTATTCCCCTCGGGGTGAGCCAAATGTAGATAGAATAATAGGGAGACCCAGCAACCAATCTAATAGTACCAATCCCTGGTTTCCCTAATGAGGCGGACCAGCAGACCCTGCCGCTAACCCCACATTTCTCTCACTTGCCAGCTCATTGTCTCCTCTTCAACTCTATTCTTTAAACGTCCTCTGGTGGAAAGATAGGGATTTCTCTGCTTAAGACTAAAACAAATACAGATTGCTATAAGCTTCCTAAGCCAACCTGTTAGTTTTGCAAATTTAAACCCACTTCCTTTTAACTTAGCTTTTTAAAGAATTTTGTACAAGCAGATTCTTCGGACTCCGCAAACTGGCACCTACCGTTTTAATACAACCTCATCAATTTCCCAATTTTATTGGTCAATCTAAGGGGGAAATCATCCCTAAGGGACGCTTATTACAAAATAATAGAACATACAGCCCAGTTTCCTGATGGAGAAACAACCTGGGTCCTCGTTTATAAGTAGGTATTATTTTCTTCATCTTACAGATAGGGAAACTGAGGCTCGGGTTAATGAATTCTCTTACAGTAGTGCAGAGATTCAAATCCAAGTTTATTTGTGTGCTATGAAATAAAGACTTGTTGCCGAAACCAGGGTTTGGTACTATACATCCAATGGATCATGTCACCGCCTTCTATGTAACTTTACCCCAAAAGGTTTTCCTCATTAAATTAGGGAGCACCTAGAACATTTGATCACCCACCTTTCTTTCCCTAAGCCACATCTTGTCTACATCAATTGACCGAGTGTTTGACAATATGATATTCCCCAGTTGTTTGGTGAGGATGTTGGGAATGAAAAAAAAGTTGGCAACTTTAATTCATTGCAAAATTTGAAAGATTCCACATCATAGAAAATTCTTAAGTCTTTCCTCTGCTGGTGTATTGACACATTAGTAGAGTTTGCTTGTGGGTAAGAATTCTACTGGGTGAGAGGACGAATTGCACAGACAACCACTTGGGGATATTTTTCCAGGTCCCAGAAAGACCTTTTCTCGGCATGGACACTGCTCTCCCCTCCCACACAAAGACTCCCATACGCCGTGGCGTCCTCAGCAGTCAATCACTAGAAGCTCTGTGCACCAGGCCAGCCTGCACATGCAATACAAAAGTTCAACCCAGAAGATGTTTTCAGTTGTGTTAGACTGATTGACTACTTTCGGTCATTGAGAAAAAAAATAGATTTAGGAAGTCTTCCTTGTGTGAAGACAAATCCCAAAGAAGAAAACAAACACCTAAACAGACCCTGGAATGTCCCCTTGGCATTCATTCTGCCTGGATCAACAAGTCTTTATTTCATAGCACTCCTTACCTCAGAATCTTGAAGATGTCCCTTTGAAGAATAACATGGTCAGCTTTGACGTTGTAGGGAAAAAAGTCTTTGGCCTGAAAACCCTTCTCCAGGTGCAGAGATCCAAAGCAAGGGCACCCTGGTGCTGTTGTCCCCAAGTGAGAGAGTGGTGAGGGGATCAGTGGAAAAACTGCCAAGTGACGGTTTTAAATAAACAGAGCCAGAACTCTCACATGAGGAACTGAAAGTCATTCAGAGCCCTTTTCACAAACGATAGGGGCCTTCCCTGTGGTTCCTCAAAGTTAGAGTAAAAGCACCTTCCATTCCACCTCTAGGTCATTGTCAAGCTGACGCTGTGATTGTTCACTGTTGTATCCTTGCCTCTGGACACCAGCTTTTATCCCCAAACACGAAAGCGACAGAGAAGGGCACTAACGGAACAGAATGCCTGCTGTCCATGAACATTGTTTTACGTGTGTGTTTCACGTGCATTATCTCATCGAATTTAACTAAGTGTTCGACCTCCACCCATTTCACAGGTGAGAAAACTGAGCCACATGGAGCTCACGTGACTGAGTCAGGATCACATAGCCTGTAAGTGGCAGATCTGAGGCTCACATTCCCTGTTTGCTCCCGAACCTGTGCTTTGTCATCACATCGGTTTCAAGAAGGCTTTTGTTCTTGTTTTGCTTTGTTTGAACAAACTTACCAGAATTTATTCAACAAAATAAGTTCTGCCTTTCTGTGGATTAAAATAATCTGCCTCCAAAGATTTGTAAGAATAAAATAAAATAAACTTGAAAGCCCCCGAGAGCAAGGTACTCCCCTAAAAGGCCAGCCTCCTGCTCTATGAGGGGGTCCCCTGGCCAATTATGGCCCAGGCTACACTTCCAGAATAATCTTCTGGGATGGCTGTTAAGGCCCATAAGCCTTATCACTGCACTTCTACACCCTGTGGTTAAACCAAAGCACGGTGACCTACTTCTAGTTATCAGCGTGCTTCCTAGGCTTGCTCTGATTGCTCTGAACAACTTATACATGAAAGAAAGAAAGAAAGAAAGAAAGAAAGAAAGAAAGAAAGAAAGAAGAAGAAAGAAAGAAAGAAAGAAAGAAAGAAAGAAAGAAAGAAAGAAAGGAAGAAAGGAAGAAAGGAAGAAAGGAAGAAATTAAGTTATCTTTAAAAACAAGAACACATCACTACTGAAGCTATTCAAGGATAACTGGCTGACTCTGAATTGGAAGAGACTCTCCAACAGGATTCCCAGCAAAGGGGTCATCACTGGGATTACACGGCCCTTCTGAGTAAACTGCCGGAAAGAGAACTCCTTTCGTTCGCACGGGTATTTTAATGTTTCATAAAATCAATCTTATTACCTTATACTGATGCCTCCAGGGGAACTGCAAGAATGCCATGCTTGGAATGTGATTATCAGGGTACTTTACTTTGATGGAGAATCTACGTTAATGAATCAGCTTGGGCTGCCATAAAACATCATCGATTGGGCGGATTAAACAACAGACATTTATTTCTCACAGTTCTGGAGGCTGCAGGTCTAGACCAAGTGCCAGCTGATTCAGTTTCCAGTGACTACTCTCTGTCTGCACTGCAGATGGCTACCTTTGTACTATGCCGAGAGAGAGAGAGAGAGAGAGAGAGAGAGAGAGAGAGAGAGAGAGAGAGATCTCATCCTTCTTATAAGGCCAAAGTCCTACTGCATTATGGCCCCACCGTTATTACCTCCTTTAATCTTAATTACCCCCTAAAATCCCTATCTGCAGATACACTCACATATTGGGTATTAAGCCTTCAGCATGTATATTTGGTGAGGGGTTAAGGGGGGGGCACAATTTAGTTTATAACAACATGTTATAGTTTTTTAAGCTCATTGTCTTCCTTTAATCAAGAATTTTTTTTCCCAATGGCTCTTGGATTTTGGATCCTGCAAACACATTTTCTGACCTCAGGGTTGGACTATTAATTGGCAAGATATTCCGTCCTGATATTTTTTTGCTTTCACATATTTCCTATTTATGTGACAATTAACTATCAGTACCACCTTAGTCTTTAAATTGGATATTATTTGCTTTCTAAGTCCAAAATCTGGGTGTACCTTAAGAACAAAGGTGTTTATTTTCTAGAGCATCGCCTCTCCTTAAAGCAAGAAGCAGCAAAGGAGAGGGGTGGGTGCAAATTGCCAAGAAGTTATCAATTTTTCTTTAAGGTCTCCCTTGTTAATGTCAGCATTTGCTCCCTTGCACCGATCTAACAAAATTACTGATCTTGGAGATTCCCCAAGCATGAAAAGCCATAACAATAATTTGGATTAACTAAAGTTGGAGATACAAGAGTTGATTAAGATTAATTTCCTAATTTAAAAATTATTTTGGTGGGGTGGGAAAGGGCACTTTAGTCCTGTGACCTCGACTCACTCCCAGGCCCCACGCATGACCGATCTGATTACTGTGGCCAGCCTGCCCATATGTGTTTATGTCAGCACAGGGGCACAGTGGGGTGAGGCAGAGACGGCTGCCTGCCCTACCACCACGGTTCACCTCTGGTTACATTCCCCTCCGGAGCAAAGATGAAAATCATCATTCCCACTTCATTCCTTCTTGGAGATGACCTGCTCCTCCCTCTGACCAGCCGACCAGCAAGAAACATCTGCAGCTCAAAAGAAACATATAAATAGTTGCACTCTCAGATTAAAGGTCAATAGACTTCCTGATCCAGGAGGGTTTCTGGCTGCTTTTGCACGCCACTGGTAGGAACCCAGTGCTTCGTCCCTAGCCCTGCCATTATATTCGGCCCAACTTGTGCAGAGCATCAGCAAGATGTCCACAGTTTCTCCCAGTGACTCCCTCTTGTCCCCCGACACACATCAGGCCCTTCTCCGGGCTCCCTTTTGCAAAGCCCAAGAGAAAGCTGCAGAGGAGGACAACAGCTGCAGTGCTGAATTGTTCTTGACAAATGGGCCTGTCACTCTTCCTATTGATTAGCAATATTATGATATTTCCTTTCAAAAACGCAGATGTGGCAGGGCGAATGACAATGCCAGGGCTCTGGGTAGAAAATAAGGTTGGCCATTGTCGGCTCTTCCCCCTCTACATCTGTTCAGCTTCAGAGGGATGAGGAAACTGAGGCTCTGAGGGTGTTCAAATGATCTGAAAAAGTAGTTCTGACACTCTTAGAAACAGATGTTAATGAGGCACCACTGTCTACGTGGGAGACAGAGCATAGGGTAGATGCATCTGGGAAACTGCAGAAAGCAAGGGGAGTTCCAGGAGATTTGAAAACAGGCCTCCCCCTGTCTTGGCAGAGCCACTCCTCAAGTCTCCTGACTTCATAAATCAAGCCATGGAGAGGCCTGTCATGTCTGTCCCTTTGCCTGAAATGAGCAAGTTGGTGGTTCACCGCCTTCTCTCCTCCAAAAGTGTCTTTAATCTTCTCATCCTGACCCTGTGGGGCTGACAGTGTATTAAGGAGGGACATGCTCCTAATTCTACCTTCTTTCCCTTGTACAAAGCATTCAGATGATAGCATGTGCCTACTTTAATTTGTGCAACTTCTGCAGGGCACTTCCCCCCAACCTAGTCCCAACATCCATTTCCATGTCAAGGAAGGGGGGGAGAGTGTTCTGAATAGCAGTCCATTAAGTTAAAAAAAATTAAATTTAAAAAAAAAAGGAAAAGTGCATCTTGCAGTCCAACATATGGTACATGTTGAGGTAAATTACAGGTAATTCATGAACATTTCCAGCAGCAAGATTGCCATCGTGGGACTCTTGTAGATCCATTACCTTCCATTCTCATTTTTGTGGTTAAAGGCATCGCTCAAGCCTTTGAAGCAGAAAAGGCAGCCCGTGCTCTGCACCGTTCTGTCCTGCGAAGGAAAGTTATTATCCTGCGAACACACGGGACTGATCCAGCCACTTGATTTAGGCAAAGCTGATGGAAAGCAGGCTGCGAGGGGACATGTGTAGCACGGGTTTTACAATGTGAAAGATCTGGGGGTTGGCAAGCGCAACGGTTAAATAGGAAAATAAAATGTGAGCAAACTCAAAACAGTCAGGCCAACACTATTGGATGAAAGAGAAAAGAAGAGAGGAAGTCACTTGGGGGATGGGGAGAAGAAACCAAAGGAAGAAAAATACTGCCTGTTAGCCCTGGGGGTGGTGATGTAAATTAATATGAGCTAAATGGGATGTGACCAATTTGTAAGGCATTTGTTTCTCTCTTCTAAGGGGTCACCTTAGGCTACCCTCTCCCCCTTACTCTCCTCACTGTGCCGGTGCTGACCACCTCTCCTCATATATAGAACCTTTTGTGGCCCCTATCACATCCCAAGTCCAAGAGCCTTGAACATTTACTCCTGCGACACTAATGCTCTTCTTCTTGGAATAAAACCTACATGTTGGATCCTGGGTCGCTGGGAAGGAAGCAGGGGGAGGGGAGCAGGGGAGAAAGGAAAAACAACAAAGTTTTGGTGCACTGGCCCCTCTGCATTGTTTGAGCAGTCTTTGTGTCTGGACCGCCTGCAAGAATTACGCAACTTCCAACATCTCCTTCACATCAAAGAGTTTGGGGAAGAGCTCTCCAAGCTCTGAGGCTGAGCTGCCCTGTGCCTCCCCTACCCGTGTCTCCTAAATCAGGCTTTTATCTGCCTTCCCATCGGAACTGATGCTAAGTGTCCCTGACACACACATCCTCCAAATAATTTGAACTTGATCTGAGGCTTTCGGCCCTCTTGACTCAAAAAAATTGCCTATGATTTGCTTGGCAGCCATCCACCTCAGCATAGGCAATTGTGGACAGAAATGTTGATGCTCATGAAGGAGCAGTTGCCAGGGCAACGCAGAGTTCAAAGGAAGGGCCCTCGGTAGTATCAGAATAGGGGAGAGTGATCATGTAATGAAGGCTTATGTCTTCTCAGGCAGGGACAGGAGCTGGCCAAGTGATGGGGAGATGGGGAGGCAGCAATTCACATTACAGTTATGTCTGAAATATGCATTTATTTGGTATTTTAGACATCTACTAGCTTGATTGCATGATAGGGATTTTGAAGACTGTATGTGGCCTTGGCTCTATAGTAAATAGTTGAGTGATCTTACCCTTATTGCTCATTAGTTTTCCTCACCTATAAAATGAAGAGATTGGACTAATAAAATCCAACATCCTTTCCATTGCTAGAATGTTCTGATTCTATTACTCTAAGCAAGCTAGGGACTTTCTGGATCCATCAGATAGTATACTGACATGGGCCACATTTTATTTATCAAGGCTTTACAAGAGGGAGAAATGGGTGAATATCTTTGTACGTTAATTCTGACATTCATGGAGCAATGTTTGTTCATTAAACACCTAGTCAGCTCTGAGCACTGTTTAAGGTGCTGAGAGGGATGGAAAAGACAGACAAAGTCCAGATTCTCAGTGAACACACATTCTGGCAAGAGAGACAAACAGTATACAGGCAAACACAATGGATCATTTAATGGTGGGTGCAGAAAGGGCCACCACATTGAAGACAATGTGTTACTGGAAAATCCCTAGGTGGTCTCGGTGGGTTGTCAAGTGTGAAGGAGGCTTCTCAGAACAAGTGGTGTTCCGGATAAGATCCAAAGGATGCGTAGGAGTTAATGAGACAAAGGGAGGAAGAAGGCTTTGCAGACAGAGCGAAAGGCAGGTGGAGCTTGGAAGTCAGAAGGAACTCAGACGAGCTGCGCAGTGGGCCTGGGGCAGTGGGCATGGCCCCATCAGGTCAGAAAGAACATATTCATCTGTTCTGTTTTAACTTAAAAGCAATGAGAGGTCATTGAGATTTTATAAACAAGGCTAGCTACTCAGATTTGCTTTTTTTTTTAATTACTCTTGCTATAGCATGGAGGATGATGGCAATTGGGGGGCTGGGGGTGGCACTTAGATTTCAGAGATGAGAACATCCTCAAGACAATTGTAAATGATTCAGGAATCAAATTTCTTTTACTCTAGGTTACCTATTTTGACAGTTGGAAGCAATTCAAAAAATAATTTGACAATCATTTCTTCTTTGCCTTGCCTGGGTGGACACATCCTGTAATGAATTTCCTGAACCCCAATTGGTTGGAACTGCCAAGGGAATTTGTGTGGCCAGTGGTGAATTATAATTGATCTAGTATTCTTCCAGTGTACCTCCACTGGCCTGCAGACATTTCCTATTCCAAACAGGGTGGAGTTAGGGGAAGGTACGTATGAAATGTTCATTTTTAAATTTTGAAATGCTTCCTCCTGACATTCAGAAGCTTCTACATAGACATCCATGGAGTTGTACCCAATAATATGAAATAGAAAAAAATCTCAGCTTTAAAAATGCAAAACTCATGCCTGGAAAGACTTATTTTAACACATATGTGTAGTACTTTTTTTTTTGGTGTGTGTGGGGGGGAGGGTATCAGCTTGCCCATTGCAGGGAATTCTGGGAAGCCAGGTTTTTGGCGTGAGGACATCTGCAGAGTCAGCTAGGTGACTGTGTTTGGATGCCTGGGAGTCAGGAGCAGGGCAGTAGGTGGATAGCACAGAAGGCCCTTAACACTTTTCCTCACTTAAAATGCATTGCATTTTTGCTCTTTCCTATGGCCCATGTTCAATGTGTGATGTTCCTTACTTTCTTTGATCCTTGGGACGACCCACCATTATCTCCATTTAACATATGATGGGAGAGAGATTTAGAACATTTATCTGACCTGCCCACCATGGTCAGCTTCCATGGCCTCACATACACCCTCCCTGCTCTGCTGTACCACTGATCCCAAGGGAGGGGAATAACGGAAAGAAGCTCAAAAAGGGGAGCCTCATGCTTCTAATCATTCTCTCGCTTCAAGTTGGTACACCCTTTCTCTCTAGTTCCACTCCCTTCTTTCCCACTCCTAGAGGGAGGCCATAGGGAAAGATTTATGAACAAAGAAAAGCTCTCTAACCCCTCTATAAACTTTATGGGCCATGTGGACATGTACAAATCAGATATAAACATGATGTCCAGAGCCAGAGTTCTGTAAACAGTGATATCACTGAGGAAAATCTCCAGGAGAATCTGGTTCCCGGGAGAGAACAGACGAGGGTCCCAAAAACAGCGTGTGAAGAATGATGAAAGCTGCTTTGAAGTGAGGCCCTGGGCCTGTGGTGTTTTCAGCAGCTTTCCCCCTGAAGCCCTTGGAATTTTAGCTGCAATAAAAAGATACCAAGAGAAAACAGCTGGTCTGGTTGGACGTGTTCAAGGAGGAGCCATGTGTGGCCGTGTAGAGAGCAGCACGCTGGTAGGAAAACAGGTATGACGAGAAAAAGGACAGAGGAGAGGTGTTCGTAATTAGCATATTAGGCCCATCAGGGTCTCACCATGCACGTCAAGTGCCTTCTGGGTAACTAAATTCTCTTGTTGGGTCCAAACCAGGCCTGCTGGGTAACACGAAAGTATTACTATGCCCGTTTGATAGGTAAGAAAGCTGGAGTGTTGGCTTTGGCCAAGGGAAACCAGACAGAAATTATACTATCTGTGCAGTGTCATCTGGTGACAACGATGCAGGTCTAAAGACAAGACAAGGGTCCTGAGCCCAATTCTACCTCTGCCCGTAAGTTTCCTCATCTGTGTCCACATTCAAGAAGGTTGTGAGTCAGAGTTGGTTGCTGGGGGCCTGACACCTGAAGAAACATTAGGGAGCGTTCTCACTCATTGATTCTAGCACTATTACTGAGGTCTGGGGACCCTTAAGTTAGAATCGCACTGCATAAAGTGTCATTAAAGAAGACAGCAGCCAGCTCCCAAGGATCCCACCCCTTGACATTCATAGCCTTGTGTAGTCCCTCCCTCACTGTATGAGGCATGGTCTGTATGTCCAAGAGAACATTGCAAAAGGGAAAGCATGTCATTTCTGAGACACAGAAAGACTGGGCCTCAGTATCTTGGTCTCTCTCTCTCTCTCTCTCTCTCTCTCTCTCTCTCTCTCTCTCTCTCTCTCTCTTTCTGTCTCTCTCTATGTATGTGTGTAGCCAGCTTGCATATTTTGAGGATAGCCTACTGAAAGGTCTCATGACAAGAAACTGAGCTCTGTAGTCAACAGCCATGTGAAGCTGAGGCCCTCCCATGACCTCATGGACAAGCTTTGAAATGGATCTTTGCCCAGTCAAACCTTTAGACAACAGCAGCCCCAGCTGATAGCTCCCTGCAACCTCATGAGAAACTGTGAACCAGAACCACCCAGCGATACTGCTCCTAAATTCCTGAGCCACTGACACTGAGATCATACAGGTGTGTTGCTTTAACCAGCTAAGTGTGGGGCTAATGTTTTACAGACCAATAGATAGCTAATATATTGTGTGTGCCACAGCATTTCTGCTCTGAGGCACTAAGGAATCATGGCAGGGGGAGAGGATTGTTCTAATTTCTAATACGTTTGTGCTGTTCATCTAAGAAAGATGCTTGACAAAAACCCTACAAAGAGTGCCATCAACAACAAAAATGCTTGTCATACATAGACTACGGTTTTACTGAAGGGACCAAACAGGCATTCTGCTAAGAACTGAGGGTACACACAGCAAAAAAATAGAAGTACTGTAACAGCAGAAAACTTAAGAGACCTGAGCTGAATCACAAGAATGAGTAGGGGAAGGAGGAGACAGGGAGGGAAGTGAGCAAATGGAATAAGGAAAGAAATAGCAGAGTATATATGAAGAATAAGAAAGGCTCCCATATAACTAAAGCAAAGCAGGAAAATGACATGAGATGAAGCTGGTGTGCCAAGGGAACATTAGCCTGGACTAAAAGAGATAGCAACAATGGTCACTCAGCTAACTCTGCTGCTGCAAGATCAAATGGGAATTCACACAGTTCATATACAGCTGTGATGTCCAAAGATATAGTCACAGACCACAGAGTTATTCGTATTTAATGATGAAAATAAAATTTAAAAATCAGTTCCTCCATTGCACTGAGCACATTTGAAGTGCTCAGCAGCCACGCACAGCTGATGGCTACTGCATTGGACTGTGCAGACCTAGAAAATTTCCCCATGCCAGCAAGTTGGATTGGACAGCTTTCATGTACAATATCACTAGATAATATTCCAAGTGTATATTGAAATGGTGAGACAAGTTGTGTAAAAAGATCTCTGGGAGCATCACATTAAATGACGTCCAATACAACTATGAGGAGGCAAATGCTGTGTTGTTGGCATGAAGGCTTGGGCAGCACCTCTGCCATTTTCTGCTCTGCTTCTGTTATATTGGAATATATATAACTGTAATGTCATTTTTCAGGGGACTTCCTCACACTCTTGGGCATCTGCATTCTTTTAAAGGTGACTAACTGCATAATAAGAACTCCATAAATGTACTTAATATCACTGTTTTGTATATCCTGGTACATTTCATCAAAAAAAATGACTCATGGTACTTTTTAACCCACTGGAATTGTGGTGGTGCTTCACAGAGCAGTGGTGTCCTGAGGACACGATGGGAGAAACTTTGCGGGCCATCAGGGACTTGAGGGGAGTGATATCACCAGCTTCACGACGTAACAGTTTCTGTGACAAAACATCAAGCAGGATGTTTTCAGGTGAGGGTTTTCATTAAAAAGTAAACAGCTGCCAGAGTTCAGAGCTTCCTCAATATCTCATCTAAATATCAGAATTTAGGTCTGGATGGCTCAAGTGGCCGTTTCATGACTAGACTTGCCATACTTGTCAGGAAACTTTTGGACAAGTCTATTCAACATAGATCAGGCAACACAGCACCAAGTAAATGCTCTGGCATCAGTATCCCACTTGCCTCTAGGACATAAAAATTAAATCGTTCTAATCAATTACTAAATTCCATTTATGGTCCATGGTCCAAACAGACATGTTACATACGTAATAATATATGACTTTATAAGTCATTTAGTAACAACTCTCTTAGTCCCCCTTGTAAATAAAGAACACAAGAGTGTTCACACTTGGATTCACACTTAGGTACATACATCTGGTACACCGCCTGACTTCTCTGTTAAATGAAATGGCTGCTTGTTGTTAGAATGGAGAGAAAAGCAAAGGGTAGTTTGCATCATTTTCTTTTTTGTTCTGGGATTTGTTTCTCTGCACTTAATATTCATCTAAAAATAATGAGTTGTGAGTCTGTTGGTTTTGTCCCAACACACACTTTTTACCTCTGATAACAAATTGTTAGCAGTGCACTACCCGCTTATACCCCACATATTTTATCCACATAATTTCCCTGGATGGGTAATGCCAGCCCAAGTCATTACAGATAATTTGGGAATGGTCCATTGCCTGGTTGGAAAACCGGCCAATTCCATTTCGTACTCAGGGCTGTCACAGCAGACTGCAGACCTGGAGGCCACCTTTCTCGGTCTCCCCGTGTAACTTCGCATCCTTTGCTGATCCATCCAGCTGCTGGCTGGTTACAATTCGCCTTAGGCAGTCTGCTGCAATTTTCCATGTCCCAATCTTACCCTTCATTACAAAAAAAAAAAAGATGGGAAATATAATGGGCCGAAAAAATTCCGATCGCAGATGCCAGACATCAAATTACACAGGTAGTAATCACACAGATTAGGAAACATAATGAATACAATATTCAAGCTGCACGCAGACAATGAATTTCTCAGGATGATACAAGCTTCTTGTTAATAAAATGAAATAACAATTTTCTCCTTATTAAAGCGAAAGCAATCTCTATTTTCTAAAGGGACACATGTCACCCAGACTTCTGGGCTGAAATGATTTGAAACTCAATCCTCACAGGACCAAACAGGCATTTTGGCTGACGCGAATGCTTCAGATCGCACTGCTGTTCCTGTTCATTTTAGAGTGGTTTGGAAGTTTCCCCTGGTGTTTCTGAGCCCTTTTCAGAAACAAATGCTTTCTGCACAAACGTGTGGGACACAGAAAAGCACTGAGGTGGGAATCAGGACACCTGGGTTTTAGCTGCAACTTCCCCTGTTGGGCCTGGTGCCCTTGGAGCTGCAGAGTGACAGACCAGGGTGAAGGGTGGGGAGCGAGTTCTGTCCTGGGGGTAAGGAACAAGGGGTGGGGGGTGCATTGCCTGTAGAGAATTTCAAACAATCATAAAACTGACTAAAGTCAGCCTGCTTTTTATTATCACGCTCACAATGTCAGTGATAAAATGCTCCTCCTCCCCCTCCTATCTTTTGTTGGTCTAAGCTCTAAGTAACTGATACAAACAAACAAACAAATAGATAAAAATGTATCTATCTCCTTCAAATCAGCACACTTTATTACTTGTCTTTAGTAAACATTGCCTTCTCCATGGAAGTCAATGTTAAAAATTCCCGGTCACAGAGCTGGGCCCCACATTCGTGAGCTCAGCTACGTACTATGTGCATTTGTTCCCCAGAATAAGTTTGCAGTGACTTAGAACCCTTCAAGTCAGCTATGAACTCGACTTGCGTCTTCAGCCCCATGATACCATAGACTCCCTAAACAGAAGATTTGGAATGAACAACAATAGCAAGTGACTATAAAAACAAAACCAGAACCCGAGCTACTTCCATTCTGTCATTATATGTGACTACTCGGTGCTTTGATGGGTTTAAAATGTACAAGAATGAAACAGGATGCATTGTGAAGTGTAAAATGTGCTTGATAAGGGCAGATTTTAGTTCATTCATGAAATATTTAATTGAATTTGAATCATACTTTTCAAGGGAAATTTACCCTTTTAAAATTTGTAATTATTTTATAACTAAAGAAAAATCAACAAAATAAAAAATGATTATAAATATGCATGTTTATTACTGGGGGGAAAAATTGTTCCACAGAGAAGGGAGGTGTTCAAAGTGAGCCACTGGACGTGTCAGTAATGCCAGGTACACCCGAGGGGTGCAAACCCAGCTGTCCAGTCTCTGCTTTAGATCAGAAGCAGCGTTTCCCAAGGAGAGGGTTTGCAGGCCACCAGTTCCCTAGTTCCCTGGGTTCTTTCAAGAAATTCGGGGTGCAATCGATGTGAGATGTGCTCCCCTATCTGAACACTCTTAGGGATTTACAACGGGCCTTATTGCATTCAACGCTCTGAGAAAATCCTGTCAGCATAAAATTAAGCAAAAATGCCTTTACCTTGTTTGTTAACCCAGCGATCACTGGACCTTTTTGGTTTTATTTTGGGGTAGGAGTTAGTGAAGGACGATGGGAGGCGGGGAGGGCAGTCAATGGATAGTCAGGAGAGGAAGACATCTATTTTCCTCCATGGAACTGCAGAATTCACTCCGGCTTAGACCAGCGGGTTCTCAAACTTGACTATACACTGGAACCCCGCCCCAGGGAGAGCTCTTTGAAACCTCCTTCCCCAGGCTGCACCCCGTCCAATTAAGTCAGAATCTCGGGGGGGCAGACCTAGGAGCAGTGCTTTGAAAACTCCCTGGTGTGTAGCTAAGCCTGAGGACTTAAGCCCGTAGGCTCAATCATCTTATGGTATTTTTCAGATCTTAAGTGGTACGTAAGGCCCTAGGCCTTTTCAATCCCTGCCATAGCCCATCCCCATGCTCCCACTGGACATAGGAAGCTGAAGGAAGGGGCGACGTGACCTTTGAGCTTCAGTCAGGCGAGGGATCAGGCTCGACGCCCACCTCCCAGCTCACCTTGGTGACCTGTACTGGCAAGGCTGTCTGGAGTCTGTCAAAAAGAGGATGCCATTAATAATAATAAAAAACAAATGGCTCCTTTAGCTCAAAACCCCCCAGAAGTTGAAAAATGGGATATTTGTGCACGAAGATGGTGCCCAGATGCCTCGGGTTGTAAGGAAAGCAAGGGAGAGAAGAACTACAGCTGGTGTCTCTGTTGCAAGGCTGATTTGGCCATTAACCTCCTGGAATTCTGAGCGGCGCTTCGCTCAGCGCATTTCTCCCCCAGCCCCACGCAGGCCGGCCTCCGGGGCTCGGGGTGCGGGGCTGCTCATCAGAAAGTTCACTTTTGCCACCGAGCTCAGAACGCCCTCAACATCTCATTGAAAAGAGAGAAAAGCAGCTCAGCTTCGGTGAGGCAAATGTCGCAGTAAGACAAAGGCTAACATTTTCTCTCTTTTTATTTTCTGTGTCAATGAGTTTATTTTTTATTTTTGCAAAATCCAGCGGTCAGCAAACTCATTGGTCAACAGAGCCAAATATCAACGGTACAATTAAAATTTCTTTGGAGAGCCAAATTTTTAAAACTATATAGGTAGGTACATTGTTATTAATTTAATTAGGGTACTCCTCCAATCGCACTGTACGTGCACACCCGCATGTGGTATTTGTGGAAGAGCCACACTCAAGGGGCCGAAGAGCAGCATGTGGCCTGCGAGCTGCGGTTTGCCGACCACTGCCATAATCCATCCACCTTTCTTACCCAACCTCCTCCCCTCTGACAGCTGTCCGTTTGTTCTCTGTATCTTTGTGTCTGTCTCTGTCTTGCTTGTTAGTTTATTTTGTTCATCAGATTCCACATATAAGTGAAATCATATGGTACTTCTCTTTGTCTGACTGGCTTATCTCACTTAATGCTAACTTCTTGAAAGCCACTGAAATGACTCAAAGAACAGCCCCATCCTCCCACTCCCACGTCTTGCTTTTTGCAAGGATCTGCTCCTACTGTCATTCTACAAAACCCCCAGGGCCATTTTTAATTTCACATCCTTGTGGACGCCACCACCACCATGGGGGGCGGGGGACGGGAGGGGTGATCCGTTAGCCTTCTCAGAGGCAAAATCAGGTCCAGACTCTCAAGAATACACTTGCATTAGATCCAACCTCACAGACTGTTCCCACCCTGAGCTCCTGTCCTTTGGCCACCAGACTGAGGAAGTTGAGACCTGATGGGAGGCCAGCGAGTTGCCCCTGAGGCTCCGGGGTTCCTGCCTCACCCCATTCCATGTGAGCCTCATGTTTCAGAAGAGGTCATACCAGCAGTAGCATGTCATCCAACAGAGGTGCGCCTCCCCCCTGAGCCTAGCTGCTGAGGGCAGAGGCAAAAGGACTTATGACTATTTCCCAAAGTGTTTCTGCAAAATATTAAGAACACTGATACGTGCCGGGGCTGGTTTGGCTCAGTGGATAGAGCATCGGCCTGCAGACTGAGGGGTCCCAGGTTCGATTCCGGTCAGGGGCATGTACCTTGGTTGCGGGCACATCCCCAGTGGGGGGTGTGCAGAGGGCAGCTGATCGATGTTTCTCTCTCATTGATGTTTCTGGCTCTGTCCCTCTCCCTTCCTTTCTGTAAAAAAAAAAAAAATCAATAAAATATATATTTTTAAAAAAGAACATTTATACGTGAGAGGGTTTCTGTGATTCTGTGATATGTAAATTTGAGGAGCATTGAGTGAAACAAAAGTAAGCAGGATTGCTATAGGATTTCTCAGCACAACTGAGCGGGATGAATATTCACTAAGGAGCTAGAATAAGAAGCATTGCTAACTTTATTTGACCGTGACATTCTTTTTATTGCAGAATATATGTTGGCAAATAATGGCTTTGAACTACACAGTGGCCCCTGTATATGCTTAGGTTTCCTTATCTGTAAAATGGGATCATCAAGATCGTTTTTGTAAATCACTTAGAACAGAATTTGGTATAAATGTTGCTCCTAATCTGAGTTCAAATTTCAGCTGCCTATTAGCTGTGCAATATTGAACAGTTACTTGGGCGCGCAGAGCCTCCGGTTCCTCGTGTGTGAAATACAGATACAACTCATTTCTAAAGATTACATTGACACACTGCATTTAAATTGCTCGGCAAACTTTTAGCATATAGCAAGTGCTCAAACCCTGCAGGCAAAGAAAAGCAGGAAAAGAAAAACATCGCCATGTGTAGTGAAGGGCGGCTTGTCCTTCCATGAATCTGAAACTTCACAGACTGTCTCGCTGACTCTGGGGAAAGGAACAGTTTACATTCGGAAACTTGACCAGGAGCTGGCCCCTGTTCTCATATAGCAATTCTAAAACAGACAACTATCATCCCACAGCGGGGCACGCAGATTTATGCTATATTTAGTCTGGTAAAATAATAAAATAAAATAGTGTTATTATGAAATCTTAAAGACCTTATTCCTGAAAAATAACTATTTTGAAAATGATCTGATCAAATTCATATTAAAGTTGTAAAAGATCTCTGAAGATTGACCATATTCCTCAGTTTTTTGTTTTGTTTTTAAGATTTGAACATTTTGGTAACCTTCAGAAAATGGGGTGGGGAATTTGTTTTAACTTTATTGAGGTATAATTGGTATCAGAAAACTGCACATAATGTAAGGAAATTTATGCAATTGCACATATGTATGTACACACTTGTGTTAATGTTCGCCAAACTCCAGGTAACACTCAAGGATCCGGACTTTTGAAAGAGCTTGAAAACTTAATTGGAACAAGCACCCACATGCGTCTGATTTCATTTCCAATCTCATTCTTCTCACCCCAAAATAAAGGAGTCAGTACATCTTGATGAATGGGGAGGTGCAGAGGGGCCCGTGGACTGCTGTTTTTACCCTTATATTTTTGGGTGCCGTTCTCTCTACTTAACCCAACCCAAATCTCAAAACAGTCCTGCCAAAGCCAATGGGAGAAGGGCAATTAGAGGATAAGCCATTTAAAAATTCTAATATTTGGCCATTTTAAGCAAAAAAAAAAAAAAAAACCCAGCAATTACACATAGCCAGATTGTCTACTAAATTATAATGTAAGCAATGATTTGGTAACATTCTCCTAAGCTCTTAAAAAAAACGCTTTTTAAAAGAAGAAAAGGATCAAGAAGAAAGAAATGCATGTCCTGTTGGAATCCAGCAAACCCAGTGTTTGAGATAGGACTCAAGTCCTGTTTCCTATTTATTTTTAACAACTTGCCGTCTGGTAACATTTTTCTGTTCTATTTTTAATGGCTATAAAGTTTCTATCATATTCAGTAATTATCTTCAATCTGAAAAGGAGAAAGGAAATTCCATAATCAGAACTACATGAGACATTGAGTGTACAGGTGCCAGAAAATATTGTTTTGTTTAGTGGAGATGAGATTGTAAAAATATGGCTCTTTATAACGCATGTTCTCGAGTTTATTTATAGACACTATGACACCCACTCTTAAAGTCCTCTTTTAATCACCAACGGGACCATTATTTTGAAAGGGAATTAAGGTGGTAAAAATATATTATTATATGGTATGTTCTCTAGAGCAATCTCATTTTTTCCTTACTATTATCAGCTACAACTACATAGGAAATAAAAGTTAGGAGGCAATTTAAGCCACAACAAACAAAGGCATTTAAATTTCTCAGGGGCAAGCTGCATTCCAGCATGAAGGAAACTGGAAGGGATTTCAAAGAGAATTTATTGTCTGATGACCACCCCTGGTTATTTAGTGAAAGCTGGGAGAGAAAAATACAGCAGCAGTTAGGAAATCTGATGTAAACTTTAAGTGCAGACAATGAAGAGAAAGCTTGAGATTTTGCTAATTTTATACTTTGGCACCATGGATATTTTTGATGACACAAAGTTAATTCATTGTTGTATGTTTAAATGTCATATTAAGCAATTATACCAGATTATTATGATCACTTTGAAAGGACAAAATAATGACCTCACTAAGCATAAATTCCATTCAGTGCAGCTAAGAGTATATCTGCCACCATCACTGCTCATAACGAAATCATTAATAATTACTTCTTTCCACTTATGGAAAATGTGCGTTAACTGGAAGATGGAACAGGAAGTACTTTCTGTCTGCTAGAATGTATTTTCCCAAAAGGAAAAAAAAAATTAGAATACAAAATGCTATATTTTACTTCTATCAAAGCCCTTGATTATCAAATAAGGACCTCCCTAAATAGAGTTAACCATCTTTATTTTTATTTTTTGCTGGAATCCCAATGTCCTAAGTCTATGTTCTACGTGGGAGGTAGGCTTACAAGGGTTTATTCCAGAATGGACATTGAAACAAATGGTTGTACTGTAGACTATCCATAGAGGGAAAGTTTCACATGCTCACTGATAAATAAAAGGAAAATTTCAGCGTACCTATTGCTTTTAATGAAAGAGAATGGGATGGGGAAGAACACAGATGAGAAGAGTATCCGCAGACGTTCCTCATGGACCCACTTTGGATTTCTTCACATAGCTGATAAAGCAAGTGGGGTGGCCACGTCCCTGTGTTTAGCTATTTTCCCGATAGAGACGGAAGTGCAAAGTAGCCCGCCAAGCCCACCCCCGACTTCCACCAGAAGCCTGGCAGCTGTTGGGTTTGATTTCAATGAGCTCCACTGCAGGACCACAGAGGCCTGTGGCCCTGTGACATGTTAATGCACTGGGTGTTCTTCTGCCCACCCCTGACATGGGTAAATAAAGGTGACCTTCACCACGAAACATAAACCCCTCCAGGGGGTCACTGGGGGCGGGGTCCTGGCAAAGAAAGCAAATGCCCTGCTGGCATCAGCTGCCACCCTCATGAATGTGAAGGGAGAGCATCGGCTAGAGCGTGGACGGGAATTCTGGAAACCTGGCTGCTGATAACCGTTACCTGACCGCCAAGCAGGGAGGGGGGGGGGGGGGGAAGCCCTGTACAAAATCTCTTTGTTAGCCAATTCGGAAGAGGGGCTTTCTCAGCTTTGTTGCTCATTAGACGTTTAGAAAAGGATTAGCCCACGTTCTGCCCGTGGAGTTGTTTTTGTTTTCTGGCGTCACGTACCTCGCGTTCCCCAATAAAAGTCACACCACATTAAACAGGCCGTGTTGAGTAAGCTGCAGTCCCTGTGGCTTTCCTGGCGTGATTTTAAGCGTCTGTTCCCTGAATTCCCTCGGAATGTATGCTGTTAACTCCCACGAATGCGAACAGACCTCCCGGGCCTGCTGTTCCACACGCTGCCTATTTATTAGGGGGGCGGGCGGGCAGCCCCACTTCTAGACGCAGCGGGGAGGGCTGTGTTCTGTCGCTGGACACTTCGGCCCCTGAACGCACCTGTTTGACAGCGTCTCTGAAAACACACGGGCTAGCCGGACACTCTGAAAAGTGTGTGTGATGGGAGAGAACGTTTAGAAAACATCGCTCGACGGCCGGGGCTGCAGGGGCGCAGCCGGTGAGCGCGCGGTACTTGTAAGAAAACACTGCCTGAGGAGGGAAATAAAGCTTTAATGCTACTTCTAAGAGGATAAATAATGCAGTTGCCCTGCTCCAGGCAGCGGGCATGCTGGCTTTAGTACTGCTAATAAAACGAAGGAGAGGCTCGGGCCTCAGCGAGAGGGGGATACAAGAACATCAAGTATTTAACCATGTGGCCAAGTCCTTTCACTAACACAACAACGACTGAAACATCCATTTCGAAGTCTTTTCCAGAGAAAAATAAGGGTCAAGTCAAAGAGAAGAATCTCTTGGTGAAGTCTGCGGCTGCATATCTGAGGAGAAAGCTTTCATTTTGCCAAGGAAGCTTTCGTCTCACTTTTAAAAAGATTCGAATTTATTTTATACTTAGCCTGAGGGAGTTGATATCCTCCCTCTTTAATTTCTGTCATTTGTTTGGCATTGTTTCTTATGTTACAACATTATAATTTTGCTCTATATGAAACTCCATTCTAATAAGAGAAAATTCACCCCGAAACGTGATGTTTTTAAATTGTAACAGTCGCTTCAGTCCAGTTCTGAACAATTAGCTGAATATTGTTGAAAATGGGTTTAATTTTTTAAAGTTCCCAATTTATTCTAATTTTTTCCATTTAATGAAATCCAGCCATGAAAAAAAAATCATAGATCCTGATAAAATCATAGATTAGAAAATATGTGCCTGTTAAGGTTTCCTGAACTTTCAATTTCATCCAAACCCACCTAAAACCGCCTAGGAAAGGCTGCAGAATTACTGATGAAGTAGCGCCACCCTCTGGAAATTTTCAGAATGGCAGTCATGGTTCCTTTGCCTTACAAAGGTGAGCTCTTTCCCACTGCACACTAATCTTTGGACATGAACTTGTTCCGTTTACCTAAGTGAAGTGTCCCAAAAATACTCAGCGCGACCCTTAACCCAACCCCTGCACTATTGCCTCAACAGAGAAAAGAAAGATTCATCTCACATCGGAGACGATGCTTTTCTACACATCTGAAGTGAATGGCCTGGCATAAAGCACAGAGGGGTGCGGTGAAGGGAAGCTGGGCTCCCACATTTCAGATGTTCAGTGCAGACACCTCTATGCTTAGTGCACACGTGTGTGTTCCCAGACATTAAAATTCCTCGTCTGTACAATGAGGGTGATCATGGTTTGCACTTCCCAGGAAAGCTGGAGGCGTAGCGTGACAAAGTACCCGGCGCAGTGCCTGGCACATCCCAGCGAGCAGTAATGGGAGGTGTTACGGAAGCTGAGAGTTACTTCCCTTCCTTCTGGACATCTGAGTGAACATCCATCGTGGTGTCAAGGACCATAAGCCATTGTCAGGTCCAGCTCCTGCTCCCGAAAGAACCCGTATGAGAAAAAGGATTACCATCCTCTTAGTGAAGTAATCTCCCCCTTACAGTCCAGACTCAGCCTCCCCAAACAGCCTCCGTGCCCTGCACCCCCAAATCTACTTCCAGCACCCCAGGTGGGCCGCTGGCCGCTGCTATCTTCTCTTTCCTCATCTCACCCCCTCTGTGCGCACATTCCACCTCTTTGCTTACTTGGCACTCCCTTCCTTGGAGGTTTAGGTTCCACCTTTCTTGTGACTCTGTCTCCTCTCTTCCCCACCACCTGTCCCACACCTGGAAAGTGTTAGGGTTGGGCTACGCCCTCCCCCCTGTTTGTAACTTGACTTCATGAGCTGTAAAACCCGACAGGCAGGCCCAAGATGCTAAACATCATAGTACCCAGAAAAGCATCTGGATATTTGTCAGTATGAGGTTAATCTCCAGGATGAAAACACATTTCCAGACCCACGGCTTCACAGTCAACATGATCCGCCAACACTGTGAGCCAAATTGGTCATGGAAATAAAACCCCAGCCCCTGACCTAAATTAAGAGAACAACCGTTCACAACTTAGCACACAGGAGGGCTTAGCTCCCGGGCCACGTTGGAAGGACGACAAGGGGCCATCGGAGCTGGTTTATTGTGGAGATAATTTGATGGTAGTTACATCTCATGCCCATCAGAACCCTTTTTGGACGAGCAGCCTCCCTGGAAGGACCAGTTTGCGCATCCTCACCATCCCAGCATCTCTCTGTGGTGATACAGGAGACCAGCTCAGGGAAGCCTGGGCTGTGGATGGGATGGCCCTAAGTTGGAATCCTGCCACTCCTTCATAGCTGTGTGACTCAGGTAAGTTGTGCAACCTCAGTTCCCTCCACTGTACAATGTTCACAATCACCCCGCACAGGGTTGTGTGAGAAGTAACGATATGTGAGATGCCTGAGCATGTGCGCGCATGCACACACACACACACACACACACACACACACACACACACACACTCAGGGCCAACCACGTGTGCTCCTCCTACAGTGTCTTTAGCCATCATTTCGAAATTCCCTAGTATTTTTCTGTTTTTCAATCTGAAGGTTTAACCTCAACTTCAACCTAAACTCACCAGCAGAGGTCACTCAAGGACAGACTGAATTCTTACTGACGCCAAGTCTGACTTTAAATTGAGGGCTGTAGCACTATAGCTAAAAGAGCGAACATCTTATGGCAGAGCTTCGTTTTAATGTTATTATTCTGTATTGTCCATTAAGAGCTGCACGGCAACAATTTGATTAACGTTCTACTTACAGAGTTTTCTTTCCCCAAATCCTGTGTGGAGAGACACGGCTCACACCCTCCAGGTAGAGAAGTGGAAATACAGTTGTGGAAGAGGAACAGGAGAAGGGCACCAAGTTTTCAATGACAGAAAGAGAGTCTAAAATGATAATCTGAGCAGCAGAAAGAGATTGGGACTTGGGCCTGCATCCGCATGAGCAGGAACGGGGAGGATGATGGGAGAAAAGTTTCAGAGAGACTTAGGGGTAAGATTAAATGCTCTGAGTGGTCTGGTGATATTAGGAAAGATGGGAGCCCCATCCCCTGGTTGCAGTATACACAATAAATATGTGTGAGTAAATGAAGGCCACCTAAAATGGCCATTAATGAAACACAGACATGTTACAAACATCGTACTTTTCTAGTTAGCTTTCCTAGTGATCAGTAAAAGCTTTATTTTATGATGCTTCACAGTTTAAAAATGCTTTCATATCCCTGTTTATCTCGCCTTCAAAATAATCCCAGGAGTGCATAAGACCACAAATCCTTCTTGGGGACAGCTGCCACATTTCACATGGCTCTGAATCTGCCCCAGATCATTGGACATAAGTAGCACTCGGTTAATATTTGTTGAATGACTGATAAAAGTGGATAAATTTTGTCATCTGTGCAATAAATGTATTTATTATACAAACCGATCCATTCATTTGGCCAACATTCTAAGTTGCATTGGTAGCTGAGTGCTCTATAGTTTTAGTCAAAATTGGTGCAATCCAGCATGGGGCCTTGGTGTTGCCTACCTTCCTCTGTGAAATCTGAAACTAACACTCTTGCAATGGCTTTGACGGCTGGGAGGCTGAAGATTCTACCTCAGATATCAGAGTTCCTACAGAATTTAGCCCTGGCCACATCTCCTGGAGGAGTCAGGGTGGGGTGAGCAGATGTCCTATCAACAGCAGCACTCAACCGAGTAAACGGAGCCAACCAGCCCCCATGGCAACCAACACTACACTGAATGGCTATGAAGGCGACGCAAGGAAATTAAGCAAGTGAAAATCACTAGGGTTAAAGCAAAGTTTTAAAGCAGAACCTAAAAGTCACACCTCAAAGGTACACAGGCATTCCTGGTCAAGAGTACAGGAATGGACAGAGAGATGGGAATGATTAAACTTTGGCAGAGGAGGCAGCAAAGTGTCTTGAGGAATAAAGATGGAGACTACTTGTCAGATGGATGGCAATTTAAATATAGTTCTTGTGAGGTTTAGGTTTCACACAGAAAACCATAGAATTATGACTCATGGATATCATTTTATTCATCTTTGATTAGTCTGTTTAATTCATATCCGTTTGAATTGATTTGGACACTGAATAATTCTAATTGTTAGAAATGTCTTCCTTTTTTAAAAAAAAATTTGGCTTCTTTCAGCTTTTGCTCGTCAATGATTACTTGAGAACAACGCTAATCTTTCTTCTAAGAAGGAGCCCTTCAGATGCTTATAGGCCTACATAGCAGTCCCTGCCTTACTCTCAGATCTCACAGAACAAACACCCTCATTTCTTGGTGTCTGCACACTGTGCTGCCATGGTGGGTCAGTGGTCCCTTTACACAGGTGTCCCACAAGGATATCCGAAAGTATGGGCCTTCGTGAAGCCAAGCCTCACCTGGTGAGCATTGTTAAGTGTGTCCGCTTTCAGCAGGAGAATGACCTGTCGCCATGGTCTCCCCCGTGGGGAGATCTCAATTTGCAGTCCGTTTCCTTTATGGGAAGCCGAGTGCACCAACCACAGAGCCCATTTCATCACACTCTCATTAGGAAGCGTTTGCTGCCACCACTGTTCTGGGGTGAGTGGGGATCGAACAGAGCAGAAATTGGAGAAAAACGGAAACGTAAATGTGGAAAATAGTTTTCCTGGCTGCCACTGCTAGCCAATGGCCAAGGAATGAATAATTAACACACAGTCCTCCCAACTTCTTGCCCAGAGGGATGTATGTTTCTCCTTCAACAAGACCTCGCTGCCCGTGGAGATAGTCTGGCAATTGGAGACGGGAGGGACAGAGCCTGAACGTTTCTTGAACCCCCATGAGACCTTGGCCACTCCAGGCAGGCTCTCTCCACTCACCCAGCAACAATCGAGGGCCTGCCTCCCAGCTGGGTCAGAGAGAGAGCAAGCCGGCCAGGGGATCTGGCCACCAGGTGTGCGTTTTATTTGCCAGTTCCCTTTCAGCAGCAGCCAGGATGTGAGCCATGCCCTTGATGGGCATAAATGGATACGGTACATGCTATCTTTCATTAGGGAAGACGGAGGCAGCTTGTGCCTTGGAAAGCAGGTGGAGGGGTGGGGGTAATGCCCGATGGGTGAGGGTAAGAACTGTGAGCAGTGAGAGAGGGCCTGAAGCCAGGCCAGGCAGAAACCAGAACCTGGCAGGGTTAGTCCAGTGCCAATGGTTTGATTGCAGCCCACTCTGTAGATTTTTACATCAAATTTAGGGGGTTGGGAAATGCTTGGGTTAAGAATCCCAGCAATCCATACACCATCATTTTCTCTTTGTCTATCTCTGTCTCTTTCACACATAACACACACACACACACACACACACTACACACAATGTACACAATGAAACTTTCCTTCTAGAAGGAAAATTCTATTTTCAGTCTCCTGACAGCCCCCCATTAGAGGGACAGCACCACCCGAGAAGGGCAGATACCAGATGCCGCCCTGGGGCCTGGGTGACGCCTCCCGTCTGTCCCCACAGCTTCTGGCCACTGAGTGACTGGCCTATCCTTGGGGCCATAGCTGCCTCTTCTGGACAATGAAGTACAGGCTGGAAGTGGTGATTTCTCACAGAGGAGCTGAGAAAACGGAGCTGGGCTCCCAGCTGGAACTTATTCTGCGGCCAAGACCCCTCACCACCCTTCCCCACCCCAGCCACCTCCCTAGTCATTCTCTGATCTCTCTGGACAGTTTAGCCCCAAAGTTGTCTCTGCCCAGAACCAGAGAGACAGCTTGGCAGGACTTCCAAGGTACGAGCAACTTCCTAACGGGGTTTGGCACACTGCACCCCACAAGCCACCCACGGGGACACCGGCCAGATTTCGGGTACAATGTTGCTTTTCCTTCCGTGTCCCTGGGTCTTGAGGAGGCTGGACAGAATGTCAGAACTTATTCTGGGCAAACGGACACGTCACTGTTTACAGAGGAACTGCAAGCTGCAACCACAGTACGTCTAGGGGGTCCCCAAAATCCACTGGAATTGTCTGTCTGGAGAGGGGCAGTCATGCTTGTAGGAAAAGAGTCCTTTTCTTTTAGTTCCAAATCCAGGGGGCAGAGGGGCTGTTAGGCCTGGTGGTTGATCCCCGAGGAAGAAGGGAGGGTGAGGATGCGAGGGCCTGACGCCTGCCATTCAGTCACGGGGAACCAAGACACAAATGGAGCGGCTTCTGACGGAGGCCATGGGGAGGGGGCAGGCTTTCCGGAGGCTCCATCCCTGCAGGGTGGGTCGGGGGGCTGTCTGCCATCTGGGAGGCGGTGGGCGTGCCTCAGCTGGGCTTCTCCAAGGGCAGCCCCGCAGCGGGCCTCAGAGACCGGAGCAGAAGGCCCACCTGGGCACCCCGGCCCCGGCCTGTCCTCTGCGCTCTGCATGCAGCAGGCCAGCTGCACAGATGTGAAAGCAGGAACTGGTGGCCCCCCACTCCCCAGCCGGCGGGAAACCTGGGGCTCTGGGGCTTCTTGAAAAGGCCATCCTGTCCCCTGGGGCCTGGGAGGGCAGCCCCTGGGGGAAGGGCAGCCCCGGATGGAACACAGACACCAACAAAGAAAGAAGCTGTGGTTCAGCTAATGGGGAAGAGCTTCCAAACGGGCTGCAAGTCAGTTTACAAAAATGGAGAAGGGAAAACATCTGTTAGGCTGCAGTCTCTTTGGGGGAGCGTGTTTGGTTTTTTCTGCAGGGAATTTACATGCCATGGAGACAAATCCCCGAGGCCCAGTTGCAGCTCATTAGCACTCAATTGGCCACAGCAAATGAGCACTTCGACTGTCAGAGACCTGAGGCTTTAGAAGTGCGCGGGGACTGTTGGCAGAGATTTTACAGGCACCCCACAGACCAGCTGAGGGGAGCATCGCGACCCACGATTCCATTTCCAGAGCCCACAACAGCCATGGAGCCACCCCCATGCCTCCACGCAGGGATCTCTGGGGTCTGCGGCTTCCTTGAGATCTTTGCACTGCACTTGGCTTTATTGGAAGGGCCAGAGCTGGATGTAAAAGGCACAGTTAAGCCATGTACCTGGGGAAGGAGCCCTCGTCTTCCGCTGTTGAACAGATTTGAAGAGCCTGTCCTGGCAGAAAAGTGGTGATTGTGGCCTGTGCGAATCACTGATCACAGGAACTGTAGGGGGACCAGTTCCCGGCCCTGCAGGTGACAGGCAGGGGCGGTGAAGTGAGCAGGAAAACACCCTCTTGCCAACAAGTATACAGCGCTGGTGGGGAACTAGATGCAACTCTGCATTCTTTTATTATTACTTTCTTTTTTTAAAATATATTTTATTGATATTTTACAGAGAGCAAGAGAAAGCCAGAAACATTGATGAGAGAGAGACATCGATCAGCTGTCTCCTGCACATCCCCCACTGGGGATGTGCCCAAAACCAAGGTACATGCCCCTGACCAGAATCGAACCTGGGACCCCTCAGTTTGCAGGCCGACGCTCTATCCACTGAGCCAAACTGGTTTTGGCTATTATTACTTTCTATCTTTTTCTCTCACCAGGTCTCATCCTATAAGCTAGGGGCAGACAGGAAAAAAGAAAGAAATATTTGTATGCATGACTACAATAATTAAGATTCTGGCCAGGTCTGTGAAGGAAATAAGCAGCAGGCTGCAAAGGAGAGTAAAGTGGGACCTTATGCTGGGGAGGGTGGTGAGGACAACCTCTGAGGGGGTGCATTTCCAGGAAGGCCTCAGAAGACAGAACTGAGGTTGCTAAGAAAAGCAGGAGGGGTCAGGCCAGGCAAGGAGACAGTGCGTGTCCAATTTGTGAGGCTGGAGAGAACTCCAGATACTTCTGGGAGTGAAAAGAAAAGGCCAGTGAGCGAGGAAGAGGGCATGGTATTAAGTTGTAGGATAGGCAGGGACTCACACACACAGATACCTGTCATGGGATATGGCTTCCTTTGCCAGCTCATCTTCCTGCACAAACACACATGCACTCGCACGCACACACACACATGCATACAAGCACATGTGCACACACACACATCACTGTGGGTTTCTTGTGGCTGAATTCTTGGTCTCTCTCTCTCTCTCTCTCTCTCTCTCTCTCTCTCTCTCTCTCTTTTCTGAGCCACTCTTGTGCATCTTGCAGCATAACATGACTCTGTTAGTGACTTTCAATTTTGTCTTCTCTCCAAACTCCAGTATTTAATTAATTGGTTAATGAATTAATTCAGTAAACATTTAAGAAATTCTCTATAAGCCAAGTATTCTGTTAACTTCTGGAAATACAAAAATATTAAATAAAGCCCTTGTCTTGCCCTCTCCGTCTTCCCCTTGGAGTGTCTGCGGGAATAGAAAGTGGAGAGCAGTATGTCATCCCCCACAGGGGTTTAATGAGATGCCATTTGAGCTGGGTCCACAGGAAAAAATAGAAGATTCCCATTGAGAAGAAGGAGCTGTGGGTGAAACTCCAAAACAAAGAAAGAGCACACACAAGGCACAGAAGAGGAATTTGTCTTTAAGGGACCGAGAGTAACTCTGCATCCTCCCCACCAGGTCCCAAACCTGTTGGATGGGTGTGCCGAGGTCTCAGGAGGAACCATGACATGCCATTCCCATTATGGTGAGCACTCTACCCATGAAGAAAAGGTTCAGACTGGACCTTTTCATCAGTGTCCACTCATGAAAAGAATATGGGTTTGAACCGAGGGGAGTACAAAGGAGATCATGGTGATGATCTCATGCTAGTTTATCAGGACAGATAAAACACAGAGGAGCAACACTGAGAACTTAGAGCCAAGGATTGGATGGACATCCAGCTCTTGGGAGTTGTTAGCACTTTCCTAGAATCCCCTGGCCCGGGTAGGCGATCCTCAATATGAAAAGGAGTGAAACATGGAGCAAATCCACTCGTGGGGGTGCTCAATAGGTGATTATACACTTGAAAAATAGCTCCTTTCAGGAAATATTAACAAAACAGGGATTGTAGAGCTTGGGGGATATGGGAGAGCCATGAAAAAGATGGTGGGTCATTTATATATTTTATTTTCAATGGGGACAGAAGGAAAGTGGTTTACTTGTAACCAAAAAGATTTTGATGGATATAAGAGAGTTTTCCAGACAAGGAGGTATTTTAAGCCAATATGCCAGCCAGTGAGGCTCAGTGGAGGTCATGGTTCGATCCCTGGTCAGGGCACATGCCTGTGTTGCTGCGTCTTGATCTCCCGGAAGCAGCCAATCAATGATTCTCTCTCATCGTTGATGTTTCTATCCCTCTCTTTCCTTCCATTCCTCTTTCTGAAATCAATAAAAACATATTTTAAAAAAACACATCCAATGCTTGTATCTCTGACAATTTGTGAGTGGATTTACCTAAAATATGGTGAAACAGACCAACCAACCTCCTCTCCAGGTAGAGATTTTATTCCTGGGCAGAAGAGGCCAAACTGTCCATGTAGAATCCAGAATTGCCTATTTCAGCCCATGCAGACACTTCAGATTCTTTTTCCAGCATATTTTAATCTAAATTTTCTTTACACCTGCTCACACTCTCTTCCTTAATTCTCAACCAGTTAAAGAGAAGGTGGAACTGCCAAATGGATCCTGCTTCCTCCTATCTGCACACTCCATTGCAGACCGAGGCAGCTAATAGTTCGAATTTTCATTTGCTGTCTTGCTGGGATTACCAAAGGCTTTTCCCCCTTAGTTCCTAAGAAAAGCTCTGTTTATTTGTGGTTTAATTGTGAGCCCTATTACCATGAGAGACAGAATTATTGTACAAACCACATTCTATAAACTTGTTCAACAATTAAAATTCAAACATTACCAGGACTTTTGTATGGAGGCTTAAGGAGCCAGAAGTTGATAGAGAAAATAGAGCAAGAAATGAAGTATTTGCCTAGGACAGTGGTCGGCAAACTGTGGCTCGCGAGCCACATGCAGCTCTTTGGCCCCTTGAGTATGGCTCTTCCACAAAATACCGTGTGTGTGTGTGTGTGTGTGTGTGTGTGTGTGTGTGTACGCGCGCGCCCGTCCAGTGCGATTGAAACTTCGTGGCCCATGCCAGAAATCGGTTTTCAGCTCTCAAAAGAAATTTCCATCATTGTACTGTTGATATTTGGCTCTGTTGACTAATGAGTTTGCTGACCACTGGCCTAGGAAGTCCCTAAGAGTCTGTTTCGGGTTAGAATGACATATCTCCTCCTAGAACATGAACATTGCAGCTTAAATCTGAGGGTCAGTCAGAAGCAGTGAAAACAATAAGTATCTGGGCCGCAGATGATGAGGAGTTCTTCATGTACCTTTCCCTTCATATAACCACACCCATGACCTTCCATTCTCTCCCATCTCTCACATTTCCCCCGAGGGCGCCCTCCAACAGCTGTGTATTGGCAGAGGGTGGGCTGCTTGCCTCCGTCAACCAGAAGGCAGCCCTGACCATGATCATCCCACGTACTCAGTGAATCCGAACTGGGCTCTTGCCTGAGCCAAGGCTGTCAGAGTGCCAAGCACTGCAGGAAACACCAGATTCCAAGCACCATCCCGTAGGACCCACTAAACAGACCTGCCACCCTGACTATCAATCAAGCTGCAAAGCTGTCTGATGCTCTGGTGCTCTATATGGGAAAGCCTATCCTGCCTCAGAAGCTTCCTTGTCACCAGCCTGAGTAGAGCTACTAATTTGTATCTAACTTATTTTTCAAAACTCCTCCAAGCTCTCCAACTTTGATGTCAAACTATGTTAACAACGGCTGGCTTGGAAAGTCCCTGTAGGATTTGTAAGAAATTAATGTTAGCTTCCTCTCAACAGAAAGCTAGGGCTTTGCAAAACACACCATATGCTTGTCACTTTGCCAATGAATCAAGATGTTGTTGCAGCCTTCTGAGTCTAAATAATTAATGGTAATGTCTAAAGATTACCCCAAGGTTCAGGGAGTATGGATAGGGCCTTTGCAGTGTCCAAAGTTACCCAACCTCAGCTCAGTCCAATATTTCATGTGATAAATGGTCAGACTTCATGACCTCCCCCGACACACATACCACTCATCACCATTGTTCATTCCCTTTTTCTTTACCCTTCCTCTTCTTCTGTAATTAGACTATCTAGGCTGCTTCAAGTACATGCCGCTGGCTCTTCCCAACCCTTACATTTCTACCCAGGTTTCTCCAGATTCCCTTGGTAGATAAGAGCATGTATCAAGCCGAAACCGGTTTGGCTCAGTGGATAGAGCGTTGGCCTGCGGACTGAAAGGTCCCAGGTTCGATTCTGGTCAAGGGCATGTACCTTGGCTGCGGGCACATCCCCAGCAGGGGGCGTGCAAGAGGCAGCTGATCGATGTTTCTCTCTCATTGATGTTTCTGACTTTCTATCCCTCTCCCTTCCTCTCTGTAAAAAATCAATAAAATATATATTTTTAAAAAGAGTATGTATCAGTTTAACTGTTCTTGTCAATAAATTAATTTCCTCTTGATAGATTCTCACCACCAATTAATCTAAACCAACAAACAAGTTAAATAGATCAATAGCCCCACTAATTTTGCCAATGGTAGGGATTATAGGTTTTGCTAAATTTTTTGAAAGAGTAGATATTGAGTTCTTGATCTAAAATAAAAGGATGCCTCTACAATTCTTTTAGATATTTCCTCTTAATATTTAAGTGCAAGATTTCATCATGATACTCAGAACAATGTGAAATTTAAAACTTATGAATTGCTTATTTTCCATCTTATATTTTCAGACCACTATTGACCATGGGTAACTAAAACTGCAGAAAGTAAATCTGAGGATAAGGAGGGATAACTTTAGGTTATTACTATTATTGTATTAGTAAAAATGGAGAAAGTGACTTGTAGGAGCATAAAAATTGAGAAGTAATTTGTTATCATTTTTCTTTTTTTTTAGGATGGGTGTGAGCCACTTAAGTTTCTGGAAGTAGTTATTCCAAAATTCATTTTCCTTTTGAAACTATTTTCTTGATTAAAAAAATCTTCTACTTTTAATAATTAACTAGAAAAATTGATTTTAAAATATTAGAAAAATATCAAAAATACTATGCGTTATAGTCACTATAATTTTATGAAGTTAAGTGGCTGGGGAAGGCATACAATTTCACTGAATCAATCTATCACCTTATATTGCATCACCCAATAGGCACTTTGTATAGCTGATATAAGGATTAAACAAGATATTTGTCCACCTCAAAGGGTCTATACTCCAGTTAGAGAAACAAATATATATACAAAGTCCTTATGCTACAAAGCAGAAAGTAAGTGCTTTAACTAAAGTACCAAGACCCAAAGGAGAAAGAGGTTTTGGGGGTGCTGTGGGAGGGTGACAGCAGTGGTGATGATGGCAATGAAGCAAAATTGATCTTGGAGGATTAAGATCTTGACAAGAAGAGAATTGAGCCCTCTGTTGAAACCAAAACATATTTCGATGCTTGGACAGAAAGCAAGATTATTTCTCCTGGGAATCCTACTTATAATTCTGCTTGATCACTTTTATGTCACTAAATTATCTAAATACTAGTGGCATAATATTGTTGAAGCTTCCCCTAGGACTATAAAACAGTCCTCAGAAGACATGTGTATGATTCTTTTGAGCAAAGCTCATTCCCATGCTAGGAGAGCTTCATATTATTTTTAAAGAAATGCCAACTCATTCGCCAAGAGCAGGTCCCATGCTGCTGGGGTCATTGAGAAGGGAACATGCTCATGGGATTCCATCATAAGTGGATTTTTTTTTTGGATCCTGGGAACCCAGTCTCTAGACTGGTTTTCTCTGAGATGAAGCTATGTGTTAAAGATGCAGGCAACTGAGCTTCAATTCCTACCCACTGAATCAGACCTTCTGCAGGAATCTGTATGTGTGCGTATAGTCATATTTTTTTTAAATATCCCCAGATTACTTTTTGTGCAAAAGGTAGCAAACCTTTACTCCAGAAAGGAGTTGATCTGAAGATGTGGAGAGGCAGCTGTTTCATATTATCTGACCTGACTCCTCTGATGTCATTCTCCCCAGATTGCCTTGGAAAGGTAACTGTAAAGGATACTTGGCTGCTCTCAGGGAGTGGGGTTGCCAAAGAATCCAGGAGTCTGGACAGGCTCTAAGAACTTTGGGGACCAAGGAAGGAGCCTCTTGACGCATGGCTGGATTTGTATTTCACTTTGGTTTTCCGCCTTTTTTTCCATGTCAGTGATTTAAGAGCTGAAAGAAAAAAATGTGTGGCCAGTGGCTCTAGGCAGGGAAATGCATTTGTATTTCAAATGGTAATGAAGAAAACAAATCCAAATCTATGGTGTTATTTTCCTTTCCACCCCTATGAGCATCTGTGTAGGATAGGAATATTTCTACCTGTCCTCCTGGCAATCTTCCCTCACCATCATCCTGGTAATTATCTTTGCCACTTCCACGTGTATCCTCTTTTTCTTTGATTGTATGCCTTCTTTTTTTTTTTTCTCCCTCAGTATGGTGGAACACATCATCCAATAGTTTCCTCTGAAAAGGTGCATGTAAAGAAATCTGTTTGAACTCTTCTAAGATGAACAGGGTAACTTGCTCAAGATGGATACCCTACAAACTGACCTCCCAGGAAGTGCTGACATCCTTCAGAGCTCAGTTTAAACAGGGTATGTCTCATGCTTCAGGCAATCAATTCTGATCAGCAATAATGTTGGACCCCAGTTCTCCAGTCACTCCAGGGCAAGGGCTTGTGCTTTACTAACTACAAATGCTAATGATATATGGTCCACTACCACACTTGCTTCCTCAGACAGTTGCAACCTCAAGGCTGGCATCCCAGCCCACTGATTACTCCAGGGAGAGTCTGATGCTATCTTTAATTAAAAATAGTGTCTTGGCAGAAAAGTCTGAAGATAAGTTCTGCCAAGTACTATTACCATTGTACCCCAACCTCTGATTACATAGAGGATATATTGATGCTTCCCTAATTATGTAGTTTAAAAGCCCCACTCCCATCCCAAGTCTAATATCTGAGTACCTTCTCCAGAGTTTGATATCTAGCTCTGTCAGATTGTGCTCATCTCCTGGGTGTGGTGGGCAGTGGGTAAACTTCCTGGATGTGGTAGACAGTGAGAAAAATTTATACTGGTTCTATGAATTTCTCCTGTGAACATTGCTCCAACATCCCTGGTGTGTATGCCATCTAAAGTTTGCCATTGTTTGCATAGTATCTTGAATGTGTGGAAAAGTATCTATCCTCCTGCCCCACCTCAACTGTACTAACTCCACTACTCACACCACTCCCACTACTAATTGATAGCTTGACTTGGTATAAAATTCTGGGTTGCAATAACTTTTCCTTTATAATGAATTGTTTACTCAGTTCTACTGTTCAAGAGTTCTGACTTTGTCTTTTGCATATGACCTATTTATTTGGTCTTCATTTCCTTGTTTGATTCTTTCTATTACTTTCCTTCCTTCCTTCCTTATTTCCTTCTTTTCTTCCTTCTTTATTTCCTTCCTTCCTTCCTTCTTTCCTTCTTTTCTCTTTAGAAATTTAGAATCTCCTCTTTGATACAGTATTATAAAATTACATACTTCTATGCCTTGATATGAGTATTTTTAAATTTATTAAGAAACATATTAAATGGCATAGTTGTTAGTCCCTTTCTACCTAGAGACTCATATACTTTGTGTCCAGAAAATTTTCTTTGAATTATTTCTCTGATAACATCCTCCATGCTATGCAGGTCTCCCTTTTATTCAAATGTTGGATATCCTGGACTAATCTTCACTTTTGTTCCCTCCCCTATTTTCCATTTCTTTGTTCTCTCTTTCAACTATCTAAGGATTTCCTCAATTTGTCTTCAAATTCTTCTTGTGAATTTTTAATACCTGCTTTCATAATTTTAATTTCTAAGAGCTCCGTTTTGTCTTCTGTATGTTCCTTTTATATAGCCCCCAGCCCACTGTGTCATTAAATATCTTCTTAGTTCCTCTAGTTCTCTGGGTTGTGCGTGTGTGTGTGTGTGTGTGTGTGTGTGTGTTATTGCTTTATCTTTTTCTTCTCCCTGCATCATTGTCTCTATTCTCTTTTTTTAATTGTTATTTCCATCTTTCATATTAGAAATTATCCTTAAATGTCTGTTGATCCTTATCAAACTAATTACATTTAAGGATGGAGCTGTAAAGAATTAATGAAAGCTTTACTTGGAGAGGTTAACTCTTTACATGGAGAGCCAATCAGTAATTGATTTAATATGTAAAAGCATTGTGATTTCAAAAAAGGAAGAAAAGAAAAACAATATCCCCCAAAATGTGCATGTAAAAATAATTCCACATTCCATTTTAGGGGCTCACAGATTGATAACTCTTTTAGTTAATGAAGTGTAATGCTCATTGCTATTTGTGCACCTTAAAACTAGTTAATAAACAAGTACTTCTCTACACTATGCTTGAACACCTTGAATGTAGGAAGGCCACGACCAGCCAGTCAGTCCATGGTCATCTTGGAACAGCTCTATTATCATTATCTTTACTTGATTCAAAATATATCTCCATGTATTTCTATTTGTTTGCCTTATTTAAACTTATTGAATATATTAAAATCAAATCAAAGGACTTTTTTTTAACTTGGAGCTTTTTAACATAATTGATATTGATTCTACATCAGTAATTCAACCTTTCTAGTATAAATGTAGTTAAAGCTTTATTGGTATAAAACCAACACCTCCTCTTTTTCTGAAAATAATCTGTTTTAAAATGTATGCTCCATCCACCCTTTCAAAGACAATCCTGGGTTAATATATACTTACATATGTGTTCTGTTTAAGATGTAGAGATGCCAACTGAAGTAGTTGGAGAATATAGATTTATATTGGAAAGAGTTAACTCCTGAGAGTGGGTGGCAGGTCAAGACTAGACCTGGTTAAGCTGGGGCCAGAGAAGAGCCTGTATCATGTTGGGAGTTTTGAGAAAGAGAGAGAGAGAGAGATTCTGACTGGTTAGACCCTTATCATCAATTTTCCAGTGATACCAAGAAGCTCTTTAGCTTTTGTCATTTTATAACAGCTTAATACATGGCTTTACTCCTTATCTACCCAACACTAACATGGTCAAAGAGATGACGCCTGTTCTTTTACAGCAACTCCACACAAATCCTGGGGTACTGTCTTTTTCCAACAGGGTGGCCAAGGAGCTTGATAAATCTTTCCCAAACAACAAAAGCCATTTGTTTCTCCTACGTGCAGCCCAAGAGGAGCTAACAGCAAACATCCCCCAATACACAGGGGTGTGTTGCTTTGGCAGAGGTAGAAAATCCCCAACTTTCAAAAAACCATTCTTTAAACCACCATCTTGTTCTCTTAAATGCCAGTTCCTCCACAACAAATCCTCAGAGTGGATTCAGCTTGAAGCTTTCTATCTCACACTTTGCCCCTGAGCTTTCATATCACAAAGGTGGATGAACTTCCAGGCTGTAACCTGGCTCCACCCCAGCACCTGGCTCTCTTGCCTTTGAGTGAGGACCAGCCAAGAATGAACTCAGCTAGAGACAATGTGCAGAGAGGGTGGGAGCCAGCAAGCCAGGGATGGAACAAACCCTCCCTCCTGAGGTGACGGGCTCCACAGCTGTCCCAGGCCTCAGAACCCTGCAGTGACAGTCAGGAAGCTGGCTCTGCTGTCTCCTCCTCTACAATCCTGGCAAGGGGTCTTTTTGTTGTTATGCCCCCTCCTTCCCTCCTGATTCCGGGCCCAGTGTTTGCTTGTCTTGCAGCCAAAGATAAACTCCAGGCATTGGGAAAGCTGCTCTTCAGATATCCAAACAGAGCACTGCCGAAGGGAGAGGAACAATGTGGGAACTGCTTTTCCATTTGCTCTTTCCTTCTGAAGCTCATTTTGACTAGGCTACACAGTCACGTGCACTTATAGAATCTCAGAGTTGAAAAGTATCATCAAATGCACTGAGACGAAACCTATTTAATACTGGAACCCCAGATCCACACCATTTCAGATCTTTCTTCCCTCCGCTGACACCAAATTTACTGTCTCCTGAAGAAGTCTCCATATTTGCAGACAGTACAATTAGAATTCTCTTCTTCCACTGCATTCACCAAAGACAAGGCATGTGAGGAAAACCGTCAGATCTGTGGATGAGTATACTGTGGACAGAAAATCTGTCTCCATTCTTGGTGTTTGTGTTCAAATCAAGAATCCTGCAGTTTGGGCAGCCTTTCTTTGATTTTCTGGTATATTTTAAAAAATTAGAAAAACACTGGAATTTGCCTCTTTAGAGGACTTGACTGAAAGCAAAGAGCTAAAGGATACTGTTGTGCTTTAGAGTTGTGTTCATGTTGGACGAGTCCAGCAGACAGCAGGAGACAAGAGGGTTAATCACTGCCTTCAGGGGAGGTTGGTCAATCTAGCAAACACCACAGTCCACGCCAGCTCAGTAAGGAGCCTTGTGTGTTCAGTGGCTTATTAAATGCAAAACATGTACACTCTTTGGTGAATAATAAATACAGGCAAACAACCCTGAAGCAAACAACCCTGAAAGGAGACAGCAGGGAGAGTGAGCATGGGAGACAGGCTGAAGATAAAGCATGGTGCACTGCCAGAGGTGGCTGTCGGCTGTGCAGACCTGGGGCAGCACACAAAGGTGACCTCCCGACAAGCTGAGCAAAGGGGGTTCAGTGGGGGCATATTGGGGGTGTACTCGGAAGTCAAACCATACTTGCAAGATAAAGAAAAGCATGGATTGTTGTTGTCTGTAGAATAACTGACTCTCTCCACATTGAAAGTGAATGCAGAATAGAGACAATTAGAAAACCAAGGGCAGGGCAGCCACAACGCTTTATGAATGTTCCCTCACCTCTGGGCAGACACCTGTGGGCCCGGTGCGGACAGAATGGATGATGACTGTGCTTCACACCCTCCTCAGCACAGGCGGTGATGCTACGAGCCAAGGGCCAGAAGCACATGGGGGGTTGGAGGATGGACATTTTCCTTCTGTTCTTAACCCATCCAGTGAACAGCTGGGTACCGAGAAAACGAGCAGGTGATTTCAGATTTACGAGGCCGCAGCCTGACCCCCCAGGTGGAGCCTTTGAGAACAGAAGGTGGGAGGCTGACAGAGATAGGTAGGTGTGGGCATGAGAACCCAAAACACTGGCTCTGATTACATATGGAGGCTCGAACCAGCTGCTAGAAAGGGCTGCCATGGTGCCAGGAAACTGGCCCTCTCTCTGCGTGGAGGAGCCAAGTGAGGATCACCATTTATTGAAGGTTTCTGTTGACTAAGTTAATCCTTGAATTCAGAAAGTACAGAGTGTCCTAGAATAACTTCATTTTGTTCAAAGTCCTTTCATTATGACAATGGGAAAAAAATCAATTCCTGGACTGGGCCACCATTGGGGTGGGGTCTGAGCATTCTCCCCATGTATGCATGGGTTTTCTCCAGGAACCCTGGCTCCCTCCACACCCCAGAGATGTGCATGTTAGATGAATTGGTGCATCTAAATCAGTGGTTCTCAACCTTTCTAATGCCGCAACTCTTTAATACAGTTCCTCATGTTGTGGTGACCCCAACCATAAAATGATTTTCATAAAAGAATTACTTTTATTCATCTTTCCTAAATGCATGTAGAGTTCACATCTATTTCAATGTTAAATATTAGCAGTGTTCTGGGTCTTTACTTAGAAGTTTGGCGATGTTTTTGTGACCAGAAATATGCTGTAGGATCTTAACTACTGTTTATGTCAATTAGCCTATGGGAAAACTGGTTTCCCTATTTGTCATTTCACTTTAAGTAGCAGTTTCCAAGAACTTCCTGAGGAGAATGAGGATTTACTGTGATTTAAACTTTCTGCTGCTACTGTTTCTATGATTTGGATTTACTTCTATAAACTTCTAGACTTTTCCTTTATGTAGTGTTGCTATTTATCGATAGCAAATTCATTTCCACTGGTGGTAGAGTCTCCAACCCATTCACTATTCCCTGCTCATGGAATGAGAACAAAGATGGAGATGTGCAAAAACTCTCACAGTGAGAAAGCAACATTCCATCCTATCTAATAAAGGAGTAATATGCAAATTGACCACACCTCCACTATACCCACAAGCCACGGCCACCAGCCAATCAGAAGCAAATATGCAAATAAACCCCAAACAAGATGGCTGTGGCCACTGAGAGCCGGAGGGAGGCTTGGGTTTCCCCAGCAATGGAGGAAGCCAAGCTTTCCGCCTACCTTTGCTGGCCTAGGCCTCCACTCAATGCTACAAAGTTTCAATTATAGAAGATACATTATCCCAACAGAAATGGCAGCAGCTACAAAGCTGAAGAGAGCAGAGGCTAGGGTTGCCCAGGCGATGGAGGAAGCAAAGCTTCTGCAACCCTGGCCTAGACCTCCACTCTAGGCTACAAAGTTTCTATTATAGAATTTAAATAAACCCAACAGAAATGGCTGTTGCCACAGAACAAGCAGAAGGCTTGGCTCCACTCCAGGCTACAAAGTTCCATTGTAGAGGATAAATAAATTCCAGATACCAGGGCCTCCACTTGGGTCACTGGGGTACGTGGCTGGCCTACAAATCACCACAGGTCCCTAGCCCAGGCCACCCCATGCCCGAAGGGAACCCCCACTCTGATCCAAAACACCTTTCAGGGCAAACCAGCTGGCCCCCACCTATGCATCAGGCCTCTATCCTATCTAATAAAAGAGTAATACACAGATTGACCATCACTCCAACACACAAGAGGGCTTTCCCCATGTGGTCAAAGATCCTGCCCCCATGGGGACACAAGATGGCCACCACAAGATGGCCAGCAGAAGAGGACAATGGGAGGTTCCAGGCCTGCAGGGGAGGGCAGTTAGGGGTGACCAAGTGGGCAGATGAAAGAAGTTGGGGGCAAACAGGCTAGCAGGGGAGCAGTTAGATATCAATCAGGCAGGCAGGGAAGTGGTTAGGGGGTGATCAGGCTGGCAGGTAGAAGTGGTTAGGAGCAAACAGGAAGGCAGGAAACCAGTAGTCCTGGATTGTGAGAGGGCAGTTGGACAGCCCTCCAAGGGGTCCCAGACTGGAGAGGGTGCAGGCTGGACTGAGGGACACTCCCCCCCACCAACCCCACCCCATGCATGAATTTTGTGCACCGGGCCTCTAGCTCTTAAAAAAAAATCTTACAAGCAGTTCTGATAACTAAAAGACATGATGAAGAAGCTACTTCAAGTAGGACAGAGACCTGGAGCCCAGTATTTCCTGTGGCAGGCAGCTCCAGACAACTCTTGGGCTCCATGGGGAACAGTTTAAAAAGTCCCCGATGGAACTATCTGTAAAATATCCCATTTACTTCTGAAGTCATATGATACAATCATTTCCCATGCCTTGTCTGTTGGAGGTAATGCCAAATTCTCATTTTTAAAAATCAGTATTTTTGTTACAAATCAGATTTGTATTTGTAGGCATACGCAATATAAGAGTAAAGGAGAAAGCAGGCAGGTTCAACATTGTGCAAACAATGTACTGATGAACCAGCATTCAGATTCCAAATGCTGGATGACTTTCAGTTCCTTTCCTTGGTTACTTTTCTGAGAGACTTGATGGTTCATTAGTCAAGTGATACTCTGAGAGCTGGAGTGAGGCCCCAGAAGAATGCCCACAAGCACTATAAGAAAACATGAACAGGTGCTGCTTAGGGGACAGCAATTAGACTTAACTAGAACCTGCTGATGTCATCGGATGACCATTAAAACCAATACCACTTCCAAGGTGGTGGGGAGAAAGAATTCCATAGCATTCACCGGACCTTTTCAGCTATATTAATGGAAGACCAGCTATGGTTAGGATCTCTTTGGAGTAGTTTAAAATACTGTATAGTGAACTCAAGGAAGCAGAGGGAACAAAAATGTATGATTCCCAGAGATTTCTTGAAAATTCTGTCATTTTGCCCATTTTCCAATTGAGCTCCCAAGTCTTTCTTTCACTATATAATTTAAGCAGCTACAAAGATCAGATCATGAAATCTGCCACAGAGCAGCAAGATCAGGGAGCCCAGGAATATCTGTCATCTTATTACTTTCTTAGTCCGTTCAAGCTGCTATGTCAAAAATACCATAGATGAGACAGCTTATGCACAACAGAAATTTATATCTCACAGTTCTGGAGGCTGGGAAGTCCAAGATCAAGGCACCAGAAGAGTGGTGTCTGGTGAGAGCTTACTTCCTGGTTCACAGACACGCACCTCTTCTCTGTGTGCTCACATGACCAAAATGACAAGGGAGCTCCCTGGGATTTTTTCTTTTCCTTTTCTTTTCTTTTTTTAGTTTTTATTCATTTTTTTTAGAGGGAGAGAGAAACATCAATGAGAGAGAAACATCATCAATCAGTTACCTCCTGCGTATCTCCCCACTGGGGATCGAGCCCACAATCCAAGCAGGTACCCTGACAAGGAATCAAACTGAGACCTCTTGGTTCAGGGTCAACATTCAACCATTGGGTCACACCAGTTGGTCTGGGGTCTCTTTAATAAGAGCACTAACCCTGTTTATGAGGGCTCCACCCTCATGACCTAAGCACCTACCAAAGCCTCCACTTCCAAATACCAGCACTTTAGGGATTAGTTTTCAACATAGGAATTTGGCAGGCAGGGAGGGAGGGTGCTAGAGGGGAGAGGAGTTGGGGAGGGGACGGGGGACAAAAATTTCACACTATGCTTACTCATGGGACTCTGAGTATTCCTGTTTCATTTCGTTTTACGCAGTTATTGGTTGATTTTTGGTTGTTCCACAGGAGTTATTAATACACTGTAGACATTGATATCCATTAGGACACAATTTTGGAGAAGGTGATCTGGCTGAAACACCTCATTTTAGATGTGAATTTCTTGAGGCTCGGAGATGGTGTCTAGTGACAGAAAACCCAAGTTCCAGGTCTTCAGTGCTATTCCTCGTCGTCCCCCCCCACCCCCACCTACTTGCTGCTAGATGTGACTCTCATCAGAATCCATTCCTGTCCTTGATTACTTTTCTGCTGTATTATTCTCTTGATGTGCGTGCCAAAGAGACCATCCTCTTGAGCAATGTTGGCTTTCTCATCCTTCAGTGGCCACTTAGGCATTCACCCCACAGAACTGGAAACAGACACACACGTGAGATGCTGCCATGGCAATACAATCAAAGGACAGAACGCCTAATTCCACTCAGGAGCGTGGTTATACCATTCACTCCTTCGTTATTTATTCCACAAAGGTTTCCCAGAACACCTGCTTGCCAGAAACCATGCTAGGTGCTGTGGACACAAAGATGAGTACGACTCAATCACCGCCTTCAAGCTGTGACAGACATGCGGCGACAAATGAGCCCAGGGAAGTGATGAGGCGCCTTTCTACCTGACTCTCACTCAGGAAGTCCGGAGGGTGTTTCAGGCGATAGTCACACATTGACTTGTTTCTAAGCACTTGGAGAGCTTGTCTCAAAAACTGGAAGTGTCTCAAGTTTCAATTGTTCGAATTAATCAGAGCAGCAGCACAGATAATACAAATCAGGGACGAAGAAAAAGTCAGCTCTCTGTGTTAGCACTAATGTGAATATCCACCTCCCCCACTACCCGCCTCCTGCCCCATCCCCAGCAGCAGCTTGCTTTGCTAATTGTGTTTTCTTAAAGCCGATGCTAACATTGGTTCAGATCCCTTGAGCACACACCAGCTGCATAGTAAGAGGAAGCCAGTTCAGCATTAAAAACTGACCGCAGGTAATTCAGAGGGCAGACAAGCCACAGGCAGATAACCAAGCGGACTATGTCATCATTTTTAACCAGTGAGGAATTGTACCCGCCCACCCTGCGGGGCCATCTCCCGTCTCTGCTGAGGTTGTAGTCTTGTTATAAGTCTTAATAGACCCTTTTAGAATATATCAGGTAGCAGCATAAACAAGGTCATGTGAAATTTAGGGGACGTTAATGAGACCTGTGTCAAGTTAGACGGCCTGGGATGCAGTTGTTAGATCGTTTTCAAGTGAATAAAATCTGAAATTTGCTTTTCACTTTGCAAATCATCTCACCAGCAACTTCCTGCTGTGAGCGCTCTCCAAAGCCCATAAAGCAACGGGCTTTTAAGGGATGCTTCATGGAATAACTGAATCAAATGAAACTGCTGTTTACTTTTGCCGTAGAAACTCTGACAAATAAAGTAGAAGACACTGTTGGCATTTTCATCTACTAAAACAAATCTGTACAAGGGAGAAAGAGAGGCGAGAGAAACAAAAATGTCAGTTGCTGACACTGTCATTCCCTGCCACTCAGTAAATAAACATAACATCTATTAGTTGTCATGGAAACGTTCTGCCTGGTTCTGAGCATCAAAGCTCAACAATAAAGAAACCCTGATATTTGTGGCTGGGTACAAACAACTCTTTTGGCGTTTCTCATGAGCTCGCCAGCATAAGAGCTAACATTTCCCCTGTTTGTTTTCTTCCTTAGGCATGAATGCATTTGCTTTGGAAAAAGAAACATGTATCTTAGAAACCTCTCAAAAATATTTGAATACAGCTACCTCGTCAATCCTGGCTTTCCCTGCTCCTCCCCCACCTCTCTTTTAACCTTTGCCTGAGAAGAATTTAAATGGCATATTTAGTCACTATGTATTGTGCTTCCTGTACCCGATGCTGCATAAAAGGGATTGATTTAAACCGTTTACAGTAACTGTTGGGGGAGGAGGGTCCAGTTTTTTTTGCACCAAATGCTCTTGGATCCATAATGAGCAGCCACAAATGCACATAACAAGTGAGTGCGCTTGTATTTGTCTCTTCCGGGGGTAAAGAATTATCCTATAGTCAAGACATGGAATGCTTTCAGCATTCAACAAGAAAGCCCCTCAGATATGTGAACAGAGATAAAGGATGCTTAACCCTCTGGCTCCCAGGTAACCAGATTCAGAAATGTTGGCTAAGTCAGAGAATGTTCTTATAAATTAATAACACCTCACAAAGCAGGAATGGACCCAAGTGTCAAGGTTACAGTTGAGAGCAACTAACACTTTTGGGGGTGCCCATTGTTAATAATCATCATCTGCAAAGCAGAACACAGCTCACCCTAACAGGTGGGCTCAAATGTTTAGCATTCTCAAGGCTCTAGCCTTGACAAGCTGGGCATAAATCAGGGGGATTTAAATTCCTGATTTTCTGGCATTTTTCAAGCTCTAAATCCCACACATTCTCAAAACCACGTTGTCCCATAAATAGAGCTGAGGGCCAAAGTGGGTGCCGACTACAGCTCAAGCCAGACTAGAATAAGGAGCTCCTGCTTCCTTCCGGGCCTTAAGACAGTTCTTCCTGAAGGACAGTCAAAGATTTTTTAAAGCTTTCTGAAGTGAGGCCAAGAGGGGATTACATTGATCCCAACACTCTACCAGACCTTTCACATCTTTGGATGTAGCCATCTCTGAATTTTTCTAGAAGTTCCTATTAACACAGGAGTACTTACATGAAATTATTTGAATAGTCAAGGGTAAGGAACCAATTGAAAAGAGGAAACCAAATGTTGTATACATGAATAAAGCTGATCCACAGTTTCTCAAAGTGGACTCAGTGCTGGCAAGGATGTGGAGAAAAGGGAATCCTTGTACAGGGCTGGTAGGAATGCAGACGGGTGCAGCCACTGTGGAAAACAGTGTGGCGTTTCCTCAAAAACTTAAAAATGCAATTGCTATTTGACCCAATGAACCCACTTCTAGAAGTATATCCTAAGAATCCCAAAACACCCATCAGAAAGACTCTATGTACCCCTACATTCATACCAACATTATTTACAACTAGGGGCCTGGTGCACAAAATTTGTGCACTGGGGGTGGGTGATCCCTCAGCCCAACCTGCCTTCTCACATGTACTGAGAGCCCTCAGGGGATGTCCTATTGACTGCTCACCCCCCAGCCTGCCCAAGACCTAAACCCTCTGGCCGAGGCTTTAGGCCTTGAGCACCCAGCCATTGCCCTACTTGCCTCAGCCCCTGCCTTAGCCCCAGCCCCCAGTGACATCCAGCCCCTAGGGGCTGCATGCTGCCATCTACTGCCTCAGCTCTGCCCTCCCCGCCCCCAGGCTCTGGCCTTAGCCCCGGCTGACTCCGCCCCAGCTTCTGATTTGCTGGTAGGCACGGCTTTGATCGGAGGTATGGTCAATTTGCATATTACTCTTTTATTAGATAGGATAGCCAAGATCTGGAAACAGCACAAGTGGCCATCCATAGATGAGTGGATAAAAAAGTTGTGAGACATTTATACAATGGAATACTACGCATCTATAAAAAAAACACAAGGATCTCTTACCCTTTGAGACAGCATGGATGAACCTGGATATTATTATAATAAGCCCATCAGAGAAAGACAAATATCACATGAGCTCACTTATATGTGAAATCTAATTGACAAAATAAACTGACAAACAAAATAGATCCAAAGATACAGACACATGGAACAGACTGACAGATCTTAAAAAGGCTGGGGGAGCAGAGGGGACAGAGAGAGATTAACCGAAAAACTTATATGTATATACACATAACCCATAGACAATAGTGAGGTGACAGCCTAGGGTGGTGCAGGAGTTGAGTGAAAAAGGTAAAGAGGGGAATTGGGGGACATCTGTAATACTCTCAACGATAAAAATAAAATTACATAAAAATTTTTTTTTTCATTTTCAAGAGATAACTAAAAAGCACATGTTGTCAATGATAAAAATTAAGCATTCAATACTCAACCACTGAGCCATACTGACAGGGCCCTTTTGAATTTTATACTTTGTGCATATATTATCTATTCAAAATAATAAGTTTGATTTAATTGTAAAAATTGTGACTAAAAGAAAAACAAACAAACAAGACTGTGAGGGAGGATCTGTAATTTCTCTCCATGAGAGCTCTCTTGTACTGTTGAAACATTTAAAAGTGTGTCTTCCTAGCTGGTTTACTCAAAGGTTAAAGGGTCAGTTCTCAGACTGAAGGGTCTGGGGTTCAAGTCAGATCAAAGACATGTACCTTAGTTGCAGGCTTGATCCTTAGCCATGGTCAGGGCGAGTACAGGAGACAACCAATTTGTCTCACATTAATGTTTCTTTCTCTCTCTCCCCCTCCCTTCCATTCTCTCTAAAAATCCATGGAAAAAATATATATTCAGGTGAGGATTAACAAAAAAAGGAAATAAGAGATCAAGCAGGGTATGTGTAAAAATATTAAAAATGAACTTCTTTGATAAGACAAGAAGTTAAGCTTTTGCTACCCAGAACCTTCAGTCACAGCTAAGCCTTTATTATTTCCCTCCTAAGAATTCTGAAGTTTATTCAATTTCACATTTTTGTAAAGCAGCAAAATGTCTCACTTTCTTAGCCCAGGATTAAAATCCATTTGCTTATTTATAGGGCCATTTGTTGCTGAAACCTCTCCTGTAAAAAAAAATAATAATTGCTTCTTCAGATGGTTTTCTTCTTTCTGCCAGAAGGTATCATTTTGGGTTGAGGCCATTCAAACTTATTCAAATCTGAGTGATAACTCAACTAAAATGAGGTCAATGTAAATGACTACCCACAACAGGGGGGAAAATCTGTTAAATTAAATCTAGAGTAAGTACCAACATATCATGTTGCAAGAGTTACATGTGTCAGATGAAGGAGTGTTATGAGGATTAATGAGGCCATTATTAAAAAACGCTTTGGGATTCTTGGATGAATGGCATTGTTGAAAACAGGGATAGGGCTGCCATTTACAGATTGTAGTTATATCAAGGCCTTGTAACAGACTCTGGGGAAATATAGAGAAAGCAGTGAAAGAACTTAAAAATAATTTTATATTGATTTTTTTTATTTTATACTACATTTAGCAGTCCAAATACTGAATTCAGCAAAATGTGTAGGCAGATGCTAGTGTCTTATTTACAAACTTCTGTAAAGAATAATGTAAATAAACTCATCCGAGGATCTCAACATAGCGTCATAGTCTATGAAAGAAACACTGGGCCAATAGCAAGAAACAATGCAGAACAAGTTTATTCTTACTACCTACAATGGTTTGTTTAATAGATGTTGGAGATGAAGAGTGTCAAGGAATTCTCTGTTGGGTGAAGTACAGATCTAGCCAGAGACAGTAACATGATTCTGGGCTGTTTTTCTACAATGCTTGATGTTGTCGTGGATAGTGGAAAATGCATATTGTAAACTGTGCCTCTGAGATCATTCTATCCTTTGAGATCTGTATAAAATTGTCACGAGTTTCCTACCAGCACTCTTGTAAAGTCTGACACTCACCACAATTCTCTGGCACTTTCCAGGACTGTCTTCATGCTCTTTCTTGGCCATGAGCTCATGTTGGAGCTGGATCCTCCCTCATGGTCTCCTGCAATTGAGGGGTCCTCCCATCCTCACCAGAGGAGCCAGGAAGCCCAGGCCTTCTCTTGGACCTAAAGTATTTGGTGTGTGGCAGCACATTTTACTGATCACTTGGGATAACAAATGGCACTTAATTCACAGAAACACAACCACTTCAAAATATAGTAATGGCTATTCCTGTTCTTAAGAGTCTCCCCAATCACCCCAGCACCAAATATTGCGCATTGGGCACTGTCCCCTTGAAGTTTTAGCCTCCACCAGTACCCAGATTCAGGATTCCTCTGTTTCCTCCTCCTCCACTCTTCCCTATTTCCAAATTCCAATACATTTTCTATGCATAGCTATTAGCTATTTCATTGTGATTTCCTTCTGATCCATGTCCTCAGAGCATGACCATCCATCCTTGACGCAGGTTACCAAGGTGTTTTCCTGACTACAAACATTCGTTCAGGAAAGGAATGAAAATAATTTTTTCTCAAGAAGGAATTCTGTTGCCTGCCATATGAAAGCCTAGGTCACACTGTAACTACGTAGGACCTTCAGAAGAAGCCCCAAGCATCAACTATGCGGGGGAATCATGTTAGCATCCTCCACTGCCACTTCCTAATGAGGGCCTTCCCCCTCCACCAACTACTGCCCACTTGTCATCCATGGTGTCCAGCAGAAGTGACATTATCCATGATGAACTCCATCAAAATTATACTACAGGAACCCCTCCTTAATATTGATACACAATTTTATTTTTTTGTTAATCCTCACCTGAGGATATTTTTCCATTGATTTTTAGAGAGAGTGAAAGGAAGAGGGAGAGACAGAGAGAGAAACATCAATGTGAGAGAGACACATCAATTGGTTGCAGTGGTCACCAACCGGTGGTCTGCAGAACACTGGTGATCCGTGAGGTTCGAAAGGTTAGTGACAGCTGGCCTACTGCATGCCCCTGAGCAGAGCCAGAGTCTGCAACTTAGATACATGCCTTTGACTGGAATCGAGCCCAGACCTTTCAGTTTGCAAACAGACTCTCGCTCCACTGAGCCAAACCAGCTAGGAAGACACACTTTTAAATGTTTCAACAGTGCAAGAGAGCTCTCATGGAGAGAAATTACAGATCCTCCCTCACAGTCTTGTTTGTTTGTTTTTCTTTTAGTCACAATTTTTACAATTAAATCAAACTTATTATTTTGAATAGATAATATATGCACAAAGTATAAAATTCAAAAGGGCCCTGTCAGTATGGCTCAGTGGTTGAGTATTGACCTATGAACTAGGAGGTCACGGTTCAATTCCCAGTGTGGAGCATGCAAGAGTCAGCCAATCAATGATTCTCTCTCATCATATATATATATATATATATATATATATATATATATATATATACACACACACACACACACACACACACACACACACACTAGAGACCTGTTGCAGGAAGATTCCTGCAAGAATAGGCCTTCCTGCGACCTGAGCAAAGCTCTCTTCCTTCTCTGCTGTCTCACTCCCTTCTCCTCTGACTCACTCACTACTTTCTCTGCCACCTGCCTGCTTCCCTCCCTTCTCCCCCACTCCCTACCCACCCCCTGCCACTTGCTTGTTTCTCTGCACCTTTGGTACCTTCTGCAGTGCTTGGCTTTCTTCTACAACCTCTTCTGCACCAGGATATGCAAATCAACTGCCATCTTGGTTGGGTTAATTTGCATATTCGCTCTTATTGGCCAGTGAGCGTAGCTCATGGGTATGGTTTGTGGGTGTAGTGGAGGTGTGGTCAATTTTTATATTACTCTTTTATTAGATAGGACTAGAGGCCTGGTGGATGAAATTTGTTCATGGGGTTGGGGGGTGTCCCTCAGCCCAGCCTGCACCCTCTCCAGTCTGGGATCTCTTGAGGGATGTTCAACTGCCCGTTTGGACTCAATCCTGGTTGGATCAGGCCTAAAAAGGCAGTTGGACATCCCTCTCATAATCAGGACCGCTGACTTCCAACTGTTCACCTGCCTGCCTTCCTGGTTGCCCCTAACCACTTCTACCTGCCAGCCTAATTACCCCCTAACCACTCCCCTGCCAGCCTGATTGATGCCTAATTGCTCCTCTGGCAGCCTGTTTGCCCCTAACTGTCCTCCCCTGTAGGCTTGGGTCCCCCCCCCCAACTTCCCTTCCCTGCAGGTCTGGTCACCCCTATCTGCCCTCCCCTGCAGGCTTAATCACCCCCAACTGCCCTCCCTTGCAGGCCTGGTTTCTCCTAACTGCATCTTGTGGTGGCCATCTTATGTCCACATGGGGGGCAGGATCTTTGACCACATGGGGGCAGCCATCTTGTGTGTTGGAGTGATGGTCAATCTGCATATTACTCTTTTATTGGATAGGCGATATATACATATATCTCCTTCCCTTCAACTCTGAAATCAACAAAAATATATTATATTTTTAAAAATTCAAGAGGAACTAAAGGCCTAGAGTCAAAAGTTACTCTTCTTCCCTCTCTTGTCCCTTAACTATCATGCCCTCCTGCCCAGAGGCAACCACAGAGGTAACAATTCCCTCTGGATCCTTGTGGGTTCAGAATGAGCCAACTAACATGTGCCTTGGTGGTATGTGGATTATTTCTAGGGAGGGATGGGTGTACCTCATTAAATTCCACCCAGGCGCTGTCCCTATGTTATTGCTAGACTTCACAACTCTAGATTTGAGTGTTATTGTCCTATTTTACAGGGAAGGAAGCTGAAGTCTAGATGGGTGAATGATCAGTCAGCTAATAAAGTGAGGAAGTGGGAATTCCAACCTAAGTACATGAGGCTCTAATACATCCATATTTCTACTATGCCATGAGACTCACATTGCAAGTATGAACTAATGCCATGAGTCATTCACCATTCGTGCCACATTTCTTTCTTCAGGCTGCCTCACTAAGTCAGGGAGATGGCTGCGTTTATGACACGCGATTAAATCTTAGTCTCACTCACATGCAGGCCAACCCCTGTAAGTAATCACACACACACACACACACACACACACACACACACACACGATGGATTAAGCTTCAGATCTAGAAATGGCACATTTGTAGTGCATGACTTTCTTTCCAGAACACATCTGATCGCCCTGAGCATTGGAGATACTTTGGTATTTGGACTCTACATTTATCATAGTGTGTTGCCTGCAACACTTTCCCTTTGCCTTTCTCTTGTTCTTTTTTAGCACCTGGCTTGTTAGACCACTAGTCATTTTAAAACCAAATTAAGTTTAAATACATTTCCTTGACACATCTGTTTTGTTAAATGTATCCCACGAAACCAACATTAAAAGCCAATGCCATTAAGAGGGCATAAGGTAAGCTCATTTGGTTGACCAAATTGTATAACACAATGAATTAATATGGTAATACGCCTTCGGAGACCCACAGCAGATAATAGAGGTGAACAGAGGCGCGCGAGCCTGGTTTTGGAAAAGCACAAGCAATTCATCATTATGCTGTTACAATGTGGGAGAACATTGCTCATTTCCCACTCGCCAGCCCCCATTCTGAAAACGTTTGGTTGTGCTTTTTCAACACCAACTTTGACCAGTAATAATTTTTGCTCACCCCAGCTGCTGCATGTTGGCTGCCCAAAGAATTTCCTTGTTTGTGTTTTGAAACAGTGGCAAATAAGTGGAGATTTCATTTATAAGTGAGAGCTGGCAGGGCATGAAGCTGCGAAAGCCTTGCCTTTGTCACTAAGCAACTTACTCTTCCAATAGACAGAAGGCAAAGGAGGGGAACAGAGGTAAGACAGAAACGCCAGCAAGGATTCCAGCTGTCCTTTCAGAGTTACACATCGAAATGATGAACTGTATCAATTATATCAATTGACGGTCATTTCGTGGATTTGGTTTTGCTCTCAGTGGCTAGGGTTTCTGTTTCTATCATGCCAGAAAGAACCTAATTAAAGCATATTGTGCCTGATCAGCAAAAGTGTATCCCCTGGCCACTTAAAAGAAAAAGCTATCTAAATAACGTGTTCCCTCAACTATAAAATTAGATATGCTCATTATAGAAAATTTTCTAAAATTTCTAAAACTCAGAAAAGCATAAAAGAAAAATACAAAATTATCTATAGCCTCAATACTCAGGGATACAACCATTAATATTTTAGTGCATTTATATCTACTTCACATACCATTAAATAGTTTTCAAAAAACAGGATTTTAGTTGCTGAAACTCAGTACACAAAATGATTTAAAAGTACTTCTGAGGTTGAATATTTAGATTTTCAATTTTTTTTCAATTACAAACAAAGCAATAACAAACACTTTCACATAAACCTTTCTTCACACACACACACCGCCTTAGTTTCTTTAGGAGGACGTATTCCTGGAGGAGAATTCCTGGGCCTGGGGTCTGAATAATTTTAAAGCTCTGAGGTTGAATCCACCAAACACTTTTCAATCCTCATCTCCCTTGACCTCTTGGCAACTTTCAACACCCTGATTGCCACCCCTTTCCAGATGCCCTTTCTCCTTTGTTCCGTGGCTCCATGTTTTTCCAGCTCCTTCCCACCTCCCGGCTCTGTGTCCACAGCCCCTGCCTGGGCCCCTCCTCAGTTTAACCATCGGTGTTGAAGTTCCCTAGGGGGCCATCTTGTGTCCTCTCCTCTGTTCTGCAAGCTTTCTCTAAGTGCTCTCACCTACTCTCAGGGTTTCACTTGCTGTTTCTGCCGCTACAATTCCCAGTTTTAAAATCTGTCCTGGCCTCTTTTCAAGCTCCAGGATGTATATACCTTTGACTCCTGGACTTCTCTCCCCTCACTGCTCACAGGCATTTCAATCGCATGATCTCCGTTTTAGAAGAAGGATAAATAATGCCATCGTGTGCATCGTTTTACTGTCCCTGGTTTTAATGGGAACGGCTTCCATGTAGCCCATGTAGCAGGATACTGCCTGTTGGTCTGATAGACATTGTGATGATGTGAGCTGCACAGAGGAAAACCTCTCCCTCCTGGTATCTGGACCCCACTCTGTGTCAAAAATGTTAGTCCTCCCAGGCAGCCTTTGTCTTAACAAGGATCTTCACTTTGGGTGCTAAAATTACCCCATTCATAATAAATATACAAAAATGAAAAAGGAACAAACTGCACAGTAAAATAAACCAAAATATTCAATAAAGGATTGCATCTTGTAAAAGGCACCAACAATTAACAAATTGAAGACACTAAAGTAGTCTATAGAAGTATTGAGAACCAAATCAACTAATCATTAATGTACACATGGCAATAATAGTGTAGACCTAAACTGATGGAAGAATTAAATCTCCTCCTCAGATTGGGACCTGCAAAATTCAATCCACAAAACTAGAACTGGAAAAAATAATGGCCACAAAGGCAGAAATCATTATCTGTAAGATTTGATACAGGCCAAAGGAAAGGGGGAACCCAACTGAAAAATGAATCAATCCTTAGTTGAGATCAATAAAAATAATTTCAGAAAAATAGAAATGAAAATGCAGAAAATGATATCAGTTTAACTGTGCTGTAAGCAATTAAGAAATTAAATCCTATCAGTGAACTCTTCATGGGACAGTGGATAAATGATTTCCTCTGAAGAGTTGTCATATATTGAGTATGATGATGTCTCTTCTTTCTCTCCACACTTCACACAGAAGTAGGCAACTAAGCTGCACTCCATATCCTTAGGCTCACAGCATCACACCTGAGCCCACTGTGAAGAGAATCTCAAAATTGAAGACTTTCAAAGTATCTAAAAATCTATTCAGCTGTCTTGAAAAACATGTGCTTCAGTTGTTCCCAGCCTTGGACCACAGCATCCTCAAAATTAAAGGCAGACTAAATAAACAATAGATGTCCTACATCTATTGTTTAGTGGCATTTAGTGGCATTTATTTTTAAATGCCACTAAATTAATTCTAGTGTTTTCCCATTCTGTGTCTTCTGAGTTAACAGATTCTAAATGTTCAAGAATCATCATGTGGGAGCACATGACATCATTTCAAGATGGAATGAAATCTTTAAAGTCAAAATTGATCTAGTATAATCCCTTCATTTTGTAAACTAGAGGCCCAGTGCATGAAATTCGTGCATGGGTAGGGTCCCTAGACCTGGCCGGCAATCAGGGCCAATCTGTGGAGCAAACAGCAGGGCAACCATGGGCCCCAGTTCACACCCACCTTGGCCTGGCACCACCCACTCACCTGCTGCACCATCCCACCATGGTCCCATGCTTCTCAGGGCCCATTGGGGCTGGCAGTGCCTCCACTGCCATCCACTGCCAGTGCCACATCACTGATGCCCACCATGTTCCATGCTTTCCCCTGGTGGTCAGTGCACATCTAACTCCTGGCTGGCTGAACTCCCACCTGTGGGAACAATTTGCATACCAGTATTAGACTTTTATTATATAGGATGAGGAATAGGTAAATTAAGTGACCTACTCAGGGTCACTTATCTATACTAATAAGAGGGTAATATGCAAATTGGTCATGACACCCTCACAGTAATGACCAAACAGCAGGCTGCAGGGGGTGACCAGGCTGGCAGGGGGGTTAGTGAGGGACAACCAAATGACTGAACAGTAGGCTGCATGGGGTGACCAGGCCAGCAGGGAGACAGTGAGGAGTGACGAGGCTGGCAGAGGGGAGCAGTTGAGGTGACCAGGCTGGCAGGGGGGTAATGAGGGGTGACCTGGCAGGCAGGCAGGTGAGCAGTTAGAAGCCAGCAGTCCTGGATTGTGAGAGGGATGTTTGACTACTGATTTAGGCCTGAACCTCAGGATTGGACCTCAACCAGCAGTTGGGCATCCCCCAAAGGGTCTTGGATTGGAGAGGGTACAGGTTGGGCTGAGGGGACTGCCCCCCTTGAGCACAAATTTCATGCATTGAGCCTCTAGTTGAATTAATAACAGGGTTGATCTAAATATTTGTACTCCTGATTACACACCAAGATTCAACTAGATTCCTTCAAATTTGCCTCTTGGGAGGCTTTTTTTGTTTTATGGTGTGTATGTATGTGAGTGTGTGTGTGTAATCAATCAGTGGTAGCTAAGTCCACAAACCTTAGAGAATCTGGGAAATAGAAAATCATGATGATCTTCAGAGAATAATTATAGTACAACAATCACACATAATTTAACTGAAATATTATCATTGGAATTAAAAATATATGTATCTTTTTTCTTCGTAAGTCCCCTTAGGACAATGACAACAAGGTCTCAATGATTGTAACTTACTACTGTTCTCTCTTCCTGGACACAGGCTCCGCTGCTAAAAACCACATTTCCCAGACTCCTTTTCAGCTAGGTGTGTCTGTGTGGCTCGTGTGACTAAGTACTCGCCAACAGAATGTGAACAGCAGTGGGGAGAGCAAGGTATGCCTCACCTACATAGATTTCTTGCCCTCTTTTCCCTGTCTTTCCTCCTTCCCATTAGTTGAAATATGAACATGTCCATGACTAGCTTTAATTTAGTAGACAAAGATAATGCTCCCACATGATGGTAAAACAAAAATAGGGCAGGCATTGAGGTCTCTGAGTGACTGTAGGGAGCACCACTGCACATCAGCCCAAATCAGAAGAGCACTGGTCCACGTCGCCCAGTGGGCACTCTTGGTTATGGTAGCTCTGCCTTTCCTAGAACTCATACAGTGAACAAACTATTTTTTTGTCATTTGAAGGCAATGAGAGAGAAAACTAAGATCGTCAGCTTGACACATTGGCCAACATATATTTAATTCTGGATTAGTCTGTTTAGTGTCTGACTAAGGGGGGAAAATGCCAACTCTGTGTTTTGGGATCAAAAGGGCGGATCTGGTTCATGTTATAAAAGCAAGCCATAAATGTCTGACCCATATTTTAGGGATCTCTATGTCCTAACAAATATTAACCAAAAAAATCTCCTTCTGTTTTCATTATTCCTAGTGAAACAATTAGGTGAGTAGGCAGAGGGGGTAAAACATGAGAACTGTGCTGTGGATTTCATTGAAAAAATATTTATATTTCTGAACTCTTAGTAGGAGAGCATTAACTTAAATCATATTTGACATTATTAAAATATTTCTAGCTTCATCTTTTTAACCATCTTGCTATTCTCTTTATACTAAGAGAGCCGTGTATGGTGCCTTCTAGCCTATAGGGGGAGAAAGGGAATTCTAACTTCCTCTCACCTTTTGCCATATCCTGTCATTGTATCTGAACTCATCCAGTTGCAGCAGAATTGGAAGAGAAGGGTCTATAAGTTTGGGTGCCTGGGTCCCTCCTGAGAAATAGAGTGTTCCCTAGGGCCACCCACTTTCCAGAGAAACAAGAGCCTGAAAACAATGCTATCGACACTCCTGCTAACCACTCAACTGATATGAGCATGGGGTAGAGCCACTCAGACGGAAATGATGTTCACCTCTTCCTTCCTCTCTTGCCCCAATCTGCAAAGCAAGACCCAGCCACCTCTGTCCTGGAAGTACCACCTCCTTCCCTCAGGCATCTCCATGGACAATGGATTAAAGGAAGCCTCCTGTTCCTTTCTAGCTTAAAAATTTGACATTAAAACTGGGACTCAGAACTATTGGACATTGAAATTGAGACTCAAACATTTTTTGTTCTTATATGTTTATTTCCAGTATGCAGATGCAAGATTTTTTAAAGAAAAGAAACAGGGGGGGGAAAGATAGATACAGAGGCAAAGAAGCATTGAACAGACTGTCAAACTACAGTGGGAAGGAGGGAAGGCAGGAGAGGTTGGGGGGTGGGGGCTGTAAGAGATCAACCGAAGGACTTGCATGCATGCATATAAGCATAACCCACAGATACAAGACCCTGGGGATGGGGGGCTGAGCAGGTGAGGGCATGTGCTGGTGGGTGGGGGAGGTGGGGGGGAGGTCAATGGAGGGGAAAAAAAGAAACATATGTACTACTTTAAACAATTTGTAATACTTTAAACAATAAAAAAAATTTTTAATAAAATAAAAATCTCATAATTCCTTTATTCTAATTGGATTTTTTTCCAAATGGGAAAACAAAGTACTTTATTCCCAGTCTGCTCTATCTACCTGAATCTCTCTTTTTCAGCCTATTTATAACTCCCATTGTCCCCGCCCCCCACCCAAATAAAAATTGAAGGTGGCTGACTACCCTCTTTAACGGAGTGCATCATTTTGTCCTGACTAACCATTCAATTGAAGCAATGTCCTGTTTTTAAATTAGTGAATGGGAAAATCTGAAACCCACAGTCTGTCTTTATCATTTTTTTAAGTTACAATGTAACCCCCACCCCTACCCGCAACATGTAAGAAAGAGACGGAATCAGGTTGAGTCCACTGCATCAATCCAAGTCGAGAAACTTAGTCAAATACCCTCCCTAAGCACAGGGAAAGCATTTCGTAGAATTTTCTATTTTTTTGCTCTGATCTGCAGATGTCTATAGACTTTCCAATTACTGCCCAAAGGAATTGAAAGGTCTTCACAGAATATAACCTTCTCCTGCTGCTATTCCTGGCTCAGTACCCAACAATAATCACCGCTTCAGTGTTGTGAGGATGAGAAAATATTGAAAAAATATTTTTAAGTATGTGGTATGATAGGTAATAAATACTTAAGAATTTGAAATATATTTTTGTTAATTACATTTTTTAAATATATATTTTTATTTATTTCAAAGAGGAAGGGTAAGGGAGAGAAAGATAGAAACATCAATTATGAGAGAAAAATCATTAATTGGCTGTCTCCTGCACATCCCCTTTTGGGGATCAAGCCCACAACCAGGGCATGTGTCCTGAAGGGGAATGGAACCATGACCTCCTAGTTCATAGGCTGATGTTCAACCAGTGAGCAACCACTGAGAACACTGACTAGACCTTGATAATGATCTTCTTCATATTTATTTAAAAGTTGAATTCACCTAGCATAGCTTAAAAAACACCAGGAATTAAAAGATACTGGGATGTTATTGCTTTGTAATAGTAAGAAGAGTTGTGAAAAACTTTTTCTTTCTTCAGTTCTAACTTAAAACCATTCCTTATTTGAGACAACATCTTTGACTGACTTTAATCAGGACAATTACTCTCCCAAAATTTAGTTATTGGATTTTGCATAATATAAAGATCTAACATAACCTAAATATCATACCGTACGATACTGATCCTGGGCAGATGAGAAATATTAGAATTTTGGGTGGTGGAACATTGGGTTGATGGTGCCAAAAGTAATGTAAATACAGAGTTCTAGTTTATTTACTTTAAAGCTCATCCTCTCCATCTAATCCAGACTCCAACTTAGATCATAGAAATCTCTTCCTTCCTTTTCTGGCAGAAACAAAAGTCAACACAGCTTCTCTCCCAGCCTTAAAACAAACAGAGAAACCAATATATATTTTTAAAGACTCTATTCAGTGACATTTAAGTTTAGAGATGGTGCTTTATTGCAATCACTGGTTATAACTAGTGCATTAATTCAATCATTCACTTTCCTTCCATCCATTGTTTGACGCCAAAATGTTAAATATAAATATGTGATACTCCTCCTGGACAAGTGATATTTCAGGAAGCGGAAGTGCCTTTTGATCAAACTAAAACCTAATTAATAAAAAGCCTTTAATAGAGGTGTGGTTTAAAGCCAGACAGAAACAATGACATATGATAAATATTCCACTTCAAACATGCACATTATAATCTGATCATAAGGATAATTCAACCCAATGATCACATTGTTCCCATGGAGGAATCAACATATTAGAGAGAGAGAGAGAGAGAGAGAGAGAGAGAGAGAGAGAGAGAAATAGAGAGAATTTTCATGTTCCTTACTTCAGCTGTAGAGACACGAGTGGCTACCCTTATTCACATTGGGCATGTGCACCCCATAACTAAATATATATACTTCCCAAATGACTCTGGAGCTCATTTTAAATGAGTCCTTTAGAAATATGTTTAAAAGAATTCTTCCACTCTTTGGGAGAAAACTCTGAGCCCCTCAATTTTTTTAATATATTTTATTGATTTATTACAGAGAGGAAGGGATAGGAATAGAAAGTCAGAAACATCGATGAGAGAGAAACATCAATCAGCTGCCTCTTGCACACCCCCTACTGGGGATGTGCCTGCAGCCAAGGTACATGCCTTGACCGGAATCGAACTCAGGACCTTTCAGTCTGCAGGCTGACGCTCTATCCACTGAGCCAAACAGGTTTCGGCTGAGCCCCTCATTTTTAATGGTTAAGAGATCCTTCTTTCTAAAGTCAACTGTGGATGAGGAACCAAGATGGCGGCATAGGTAAACACTTATCTTGCTGCCCCACACAACAATTTCAAAACTAGAACTTAACAACAGAACGGACATCATCCAGAATCACCAGAAAGCTGGCTGAGTGGAAATTCCACAAATAAAAGTAAAGATATGACACTGTGACTCAGAGGAGCTGGGGAGGACAGAGTTGCGGATACGCATGGAGTCAGAAGTTCAGAGCTGTGCGCGAGCAGAAAGGGCAGGTGTCTGCAAACCCGGCTGGTTTTCTCAAACTGGGAGAGAGACAAAGGCGTCCCACCGTACTGATTCCCCAGTTGTGGGCAAGGTCTGGGGTACCCACACTCATACAGAGTGAAACTGGACAGTAAGGAGGAAGCATGATGAAACTCGGGCTCTACAGAGGTCTGCAAGCTTGTGGAGAGGGCATGTAAACTTGGGAACTGCAGAAGCATGCGAGCTTGCAGAGAGGACTTGTGACTTGCTCTCTCATTCATGAGAAGAAAGAAAGAAAGAAAGAAAGAAAGAAAGAAAGAAAGAAAGAAAGAAAGAAAGAAAGAAAGGAGGGAGGGAGGGAGGGAGGGATGAAGGGAGGAAGGGAGGAAGGGTGGAAGGAAGGAAGGAAGGAAGGAAGGAAGGAAGGAAGGAAGGAAGGAAGGAAGGAAAGGAAAGGAAACCACCGGTCTGCACTGTTTTACAACCCTGGGTGAGACTTTGGTTGTGCAGACTCATTTGGGGAGAGGCTGAATTATCTGGCAGCAGGTAGAGCTCAGCAGAAGCTTTCTCTCACAAGAGCATGCAGCCATTACCACCAGGCACAGAGACCCAGGCGACACATAGGGCAGAGCTGACGGGAAATCAAGGCTGCCTGTTCAGCTAGGAGATTCTGCCTATCCAACCTGAGCACAACAGCTCTAACAGCATAAACACAGCTGATCCTCACAGCCAATTGACTTGGAGTTCAGACCCTTCTAGTGCTAATAACAATAATCTAGGCTTAACTACAACAAGACTGTGCAACCCATAAAGGGTTGCACCAAGAGTATCCACCTCAGGTAACTAGGGAGGCTGAGCCACTGTCCCCTAGAGGACATCTACCACACAAAGCTAATTGACCAACTCAGGGAAGCAGCCAAAATGCAGAGACATAGAAAGAAATCACATTTGAAAGAAATGGAGAAAAAAAACGACTGAACGTAGAGTTGAAAACCATGGTTATAAGGTTTTTCAAGAGGCTCCTAAAAAAGGCCAATGAACTTAATGAGACCTCGAGGATATGAACGAGACCCTCAAGGATATGAAAAAGGACCAACTAGAAATTAAGCATACACTGACTGAAATAAAAAATATTATACAAAGACCTAAAAGCAGTCTATAGGACCGCAAGAACCAAGTCAAAGATTTGAAATACAAAGAAGCAAAATCCACTCAGCCGGAAAAGCAAGAAACAAAAAGAATCCAAAAAATTGAAGATAGTGTAAGGGGCCTCTGGGACAACCTCAGGCGTACCAACATCCAAATTATAGGGGTGCCAGAAAAAGAGAGAGAGCAAGATAATGAAAACCTACTTAAAGAAATAGTGACCGAAAACTTACCCCACCTGGTGAAAGAAATTGACTTAAAAAGTCCAAGAAGCACACAGAACCCCAAACTATAGGAATCCAAAGAGGATCACACTAAAACACATCATAATTAAAATGCCAAGAGCAAAAGACAAAAAGAGAATAGTAAAAGCAGCAAGAGAAAAATAGTTACCTACAAGGAAGCACCCATACGATTGTCAGCAGATTTCTCAACAGAAACTATGCAGGCCTGATGGGAGTGGCAAGAAATATTCAAAGTGATGAAGACCAAGAATCTACAACCAAGATTACTCTACCCAGCAAAGCTATCATTCAGAATTGAAGGTCGGATAAAGTGCTTCGCAGATAAGAAAAAGCTAAAGGAGTTTATCACTACCAAACCAGTATTATATAAAATGCTGAAAGATATTCTTTAAGAAGAGGAAGAAGAAGAAGGTAAAAATAAAAATTAGGAGCAATAAATACATATCTATCAACAAATGAATCTAAAAATCAAGTGAATTAAAAATCTGATGAACAAGATAAACTGGTGAATATAACAGAATCATGGGCATAGAGAGGGAATGGACTGACAATTCTTGGGGAGAAAAGGGGTGTGGGAAGTACAGCAAGAGACTAGACAAAAATCATACACCTATGGAAGAGGACAGTGGTGGGGGAGGTAAGAGCAGAGGGTGGGATGGGTACTGGGTGGAGGGGAGCTATAGGGGGGAAAATAGGGAACATTGTAATTAATCAACTAAACAATAAAGATTAAAATAATAAAAAATAAAGTCAATTGTGGATACTTGTGCTGCTTCCAATTAGTCTTAAAGAGAAACAGTTGCTAAGTTCGTATCATCACAACAATGAAGTCTAGATCCATTTCAATGGTTTGAAATCTCTTAAGTGATCATTTAAGTGAGCAATTAATCCTCAAGAACAGAGGCTGGACTAGGTGGTGTTCCAAAATCTCTGACAGATATTAATCAGAATTCAGGATACAAAATTGGAATTCCTGGAAACTCTTTAGAAATCCCAAAATTATAAACTATTCTTAAATTTTTCAATATTCCTCATACTCTTTACAATCATGGATACATCAAAAATGTTTAATAATAAGTATTAACTTTAGCAGATGTACAGAGAACTATAGCATACAGAAAATATTCAAACATTGGAAAAGACCAGCAAACATTATTGGGTAGTATTCAAAAAGCATTTGGAACTCTCTTATCAAAGTTAATAGCACTACATAGATTCAAAGTCTAAATTGCCAATTTAGTATCTTATTATGTTTCTAAACCTCATTATTTCTTGGATTACTATTCATAAGATTTGTATAAAATACATAATGCATATAAGTTTATTAATAAGTATTTTACTTGCAAGAATGAGTCACCACTAGCAGCAACTGGCCCATGAACAGAGTTACATTGGCCTCAGTGATCAGCAAGGCTGGCTAATTAGATGGTGATACTTTTTTCTTTGCCTTAATCTCAGAATATGCATGTTAACATTTCCTGCTCTTGCTTTAAGCTTAGTGGATTCCTTCAGATCAATAATTGCTCTATGTTGATCATTAAGCTTTAATTCTCATAGGAGAACTACTCTTTCCCAATTTCTTGACAGGATTTCCTGGGGATTGAAAACAAACAAACATGTTTTCTGAAAAATGTTGGGATAGAATTCTCAAATGACCACACTAAGATTGACAGGAGAAACAGATCAGTTTTATAATAGCACTAGAAGCCTGGTGCACAAAATTTGTGCATGGGGAGTGTGTTCCTTAGCCCAGCCTGCATCCTCTCCAATCTAGGACCCCTTGAGAGATGTCCAACTGCCCATTTAGACTCCATCCTGGTAGAATCAGGCCTAAACATGCCGTCAGACATCACTCTCACAATCCAGGACTGCTGGCTCTTAACTGCTCTCCTGCCTGTCTTCCTGATTGCCCCTAACTGCTTCTGCCTGCCAGCCTGATCCCCTGTCTGCCTGATTGATGCCTAACTGCTCCCCTGCCAGCCTGTTTGCCCTAACTGCCCAACCCTGAAGGTCTAGTGACCCCTAACTGCCCTCCCCTGCAGGCATTGTCCCCACAACTGCTCTCCCCTGCAGGCCTTGGTCCTCCCCAACTGCCCTTCCCTGCAGGCCCGATCGCCTCCAGCTTCTCTCCTCTGCCAGCCTGGTCACCCCTAACTGCCTTCCCGTGCAGGCTTGATCACCCACAACTGCCTCCCTTGCAGGCCTAGTCCCTCCCAACTGACCTCCCCTACTGCCATCTTGTGGTAGCCATCTTGTGTCCACCTGGGGGGAAGCCATCTTTGACCACATAGGGACAGCCATCTTGTGTGTTGGAGTGATGGTCAATTTGCATATTACTTTTTTATTAAATAGGATAGAAGCCTGGTGGAGGAGTGTGAGCCAGCTGGTTTGCCTTGAAGGATGTCCTGGATCAGGGTGGAGGTTTCCTTGGGGTGTGGGGCAGCCTGGGCAAGGGGCCTGTGGTGGTTTGCAGGCTGGCCACGTCCCCCAGCAACCCAAGCATAGGCTCTGGGATCTGGGATTTATTTATCTTCTATAATTGAAACTTTGTAGCCTTGAGTGGAGGCCAAGGTATGTCAGGGCTGCAGAAGCTTGGCTTCCTCCATCACTGGGGACAACTCAAGCCTCCTGCTCTCTCCAGCTATGTGGCTGCTGCCATTTTTGTTGGGATTTATTTATTTTCTATAATTGAAAGTCTGTAGCCTTGAGTGGAGGCTTGGGCCTACCAGGGTGTGCAGAAAGCTTGGCTTCCTCTATTGCTGGGGAAACCCAAGCCTCCTGCTCGCTCCATGGGCACAGCTATCTTGGTTGGGTTAATTTGCAAAGTCACTTCCGATTGGCTGGTGGGTGTGGCTTGTGGGTGTTGCAGAGTGGTGTTAATTTGCATATTACTTTTTTATTGGATGGGATTTTGCTGTATTTTCAAATGGTACCCAGCAAAGATACTATAAACATGGAAAATGGTTCTTCAACCATTTTTTTCTCTTAAAACCTCACCACTAGCTTTTCGTCTCTCAGCTGCCTCACCCCACATAGACACCATCTCCTTTCTCTAATTTCAAATTCCCTAGTAACTTAGTTTCGAATCAGCTCATCTCTGGTCACAAAACTGATTCTAGCAAGACTGAGCTTAGGGTGTTCCAGCCATGTTCCAGGGAACCCTCTGGGGTTAGAGGACACTGAGGAGTGCCTGAGGGGTGGCTCGTGCATGCCTTCATCTCTGCTTTCAACAGCTCCACATCTATCAGCTTGACACAGCTGGCTTGTTCCAAAAGGATGCTCCGTTTGTTGTAAATAATAGTTTTGCTACTAAAAATGAAATAGAAAAATTGCCAGTTGCTGATCTAGCCCCTCAAGGTCTCTGTGACCCTTCATGGTGCAAATCCCTGGGAGACTGAAGTCAGTTTCATGCCAGGGCCTAACCACCTGGGGCAGGATGGGACCTCGGAAAGCAGTGTCTGAGGCACCAGAGGAAGGCCAGATTGACCTCTTCTATGCTCAAGCCTGGGCGATAACCATAGAGTGACTCAGCCTCCAGAAACCCAACCATGGACTGACCAGACCTTGATCTTTCTGGGCACACATAATCCCTCTGAGCCACTCGACAATCAGACAAAGCCAGAAATGGAAAGGCCTGCAAACTCTCCATTGCTTTGTAGTATTTTAGGCTTTTACCCCTAAAGTGAATTTCATATGATATTGCAAACACTTCCATGGAAATTGCAAACTTACCAGGACTCCTCCTCCTCCTCCCTCTTCCTTTTCCCCCTTCTTCTTTTTGCTGTGGTTGCAGCTTATTCTGCTTCCATGTCAGCTTCATTTCCTAAAGAACAGAATCATTTCACTTTCTGGTCACAACTTTTGATTTCTCCCCATTTTGTTACAGAACAAAATTTCTAAACCATCATTGAGGACACAGTTACTTTGCCAGCCAATCAGCTCAGACCCTCTCCTTTCCTCCTCAGTCCCTTGCCCTCCCTCAAGGCTCTAGGCCTGCTACCACACTGAACACAGGTGGCACTTTCCCTCCTTCATGCTTGGGCTGACACTGAGCCCTCAGAACAGTGTCCATCCACATAACATCTCCAACACACTTGAGCTACCAGTATTTCCCAAAGCCACTGTCAATCCTCCTGAAGGTGGAATGATCCATCAGAGCACGTAACACCCTGCCTCACATGTAATACATTCTCAATAAATATGAGAAAGGAATTAAAGTAAAACCCTTGCTCCCAAAGCACACATAACGTGCTTTGCAGATCCAGCGGGGAAAATAGGTTATTGACTAGCTAAACAAATAGAAGATGAGGCAAACATCCAGAATATTTATGTTGCCTTCAGTCTTAATTTCATGGCATGCATTTTTTTTTCATATGAAATGAAAAGAAACAAAAAGATCCTGGATTTTATTCAATTGGAAAATGTTTCCAGACTTTTTTTTTTCATAATTTCACACATGCTCATTTTATAAATTTTTCACATCTTATGCTCAGCGTTGTCAGAATAAATCTCAGCAATAACTCGATAGCCCCCTAGGGTAGCAAATTCATAGGGTGTGTTAGCAACAAGAGCACAAGGTGGGGGACACTAAATGGGTCATTCAGGACTGCACACCTTGGGACTTATCTTACCATCCTGCCTCGGTGACTTGGAAAACTGGATCCCCATGACAGAAAGTAGATGGAAGGGTGACTCATAGAGAATATATTAGACTACAGAAACATATGTACTGAATCACTCAAAACAAAAGCTGTCTTGCTGAATAAACTGCAACTTTGATGATAAGGAGGGATACAATGGACCAGTGTCCCTGGCTATCTCAACTGCTTCTTCTATGAAATGGGAATAATAACTACTTGTAGGGCTACCATGAAGATTAGATGACATCTTATAAACAGGGATATGTCTTGTTGATAACCTTCGCTCCAGTGTTCAGCAGCGTGCCTGATACATAATAGGCACTCAACGTATTTCTGGGGATAAAACTGTCTCAAGAAATGACAGAAAGGAATTCCCACTTGGAAATACTAGGTTTGACAGGAGAACAGATCAGTGAAATAAGGCAGCATTTAATAATAGTATTTGGATGTACTTTCAAATGGGACCTAGCAAAAGTCCTAGGAACACTGAAAATAAGTAAATAGGTTACTTAATTAAACCCTCAGCACAAAGCTTGGTATCTATTAAAAATACAATAAAAGGAAACTTTAAAAGCAGACTTTACAGAGAGAATCATTCAATCAGCAGAGCACATGCTGCACACTCTCAGGCCAGATCAAGAGGGTACCCGTATTTATCGCCTTGTGTGAGGAAGGGGGAAGGATGTGACCTTCAAAGCTATGTGGTCGTGTCTGTAGCATACTTCATGATGAGCTCTTACCAAACTTAGCTGCTATATCTGAAGAGCTCCAAGGACTGCCCCTAAAACCTGTAGAGAATCAGGACATTCTGAAAAGTTTGGGAGCAGGTTATCCTTAATCTAAGCCCCAGAGACCTGCTTTCCAACTCCTATTATGACCTCAGTCCTAGATGCAGCACCTTCCTCCTTCTGAGAGTTAACAAGACAAGGGAGTGAAATGGGAGTCAAGAGACCACCCTTTCTTCTGGACGACCATGAGTGGTTTACTATGTTCATTTACCAAACACTGAGAGCCTATTAGGCGATGGTGCTGAGAATACCATGTAAACAAGCTCTCAGGCAAGGAGGCGCCAATAGTGCTGAGGTGGGACGTGGGGACAGCTGAGGGATGGGATTGGAGAGGGTAGCTCTGTAGGCTCTCCCAAGCTGCCCTGTGGGATGGATTCAGTAGGCAGTGTTTGGCATAAGCTAAGAAGCATCTGCCCCAAATACCTCCTCATGGGCCTGACATCTATGTCATCATTTTGTTAGAAAAGAGCACCAATAAACAGAGCCATGGACATAGAGAGGGAATGGACTGACAATTCTTTGGGAGAAAAGGGTTGTGGGAAGGGCAGCAAGAGACTGGACAAAAATCTAGCAACAATGGGAGAGGACAGTGGGGAGGGGGAGGTGAGGGTGGAGGGTGGGATAGGTACAGGGTGGAGGGAAGCTATAGGGGGATAAAAAGGGGAAACAATGTAATTAATAAACTGAACAATAAAGATTTTAAAAAATAAAATAAAATAAAAGAGCACCAATAAACTGTGGCCAACAAGCCTGACTCCCCGACCTTTAACAGATGTTACATTGAAGTCCACAGAGGCCTAATGACGTATTCAACACTATGGAGCTAATTCAGGGCAAGTCCAAACTCAGACTCAAGGCCCTGGGCTTCCATTCAGTGTCAATGAAACCACAGAGTGTTTCCTCTAGCTTAGAAGGGGAGGGACTGGGAGGAATCACAGGCCTTCCTTTCAGCACTGCTAGCACACCAACTCCAGGGAGTTGTCAACTGACTTCCATTCCCATATGCTACTAGAGGAGCTATTTTGTTCTCTGCTGCTTTATTTCCTCAATTTTAAGTTTTACCAATTGAGACAAAAATATCATTCTAAGTTTGAATTATCAGAGCAGTTCAAGGCCTAATTTCTCACCTAAAATTTATTGAAATTAACCATATAGAACAGGTACTTCAGTTATAATTATACTAGAGGCCCAGTGCATAGATTCATACACCAGTGGGGGCCCTCGGTCTGGCCTGCAGAGTTCGGGCCAAATCCAGCTCTTGACATCCCCCAAGAAATTCCAGATTGGGAGAGGGCACAGGCCAGGCTAGGAGACCCACCAGTGAATGATCAGGGGAGGAGAGGAACCATGGGAGGGCTCCAGGGCGTGTCCAGCCCATCTCGCCCAGTCCCAACTGGCCAGACCCCAGCAGCAAGCTAACCTATGGGTCGGAGCATCTGCCCCCTGGTGGTCAGTGTGCGTCATAGGTACTGGTCAAATGGTTGAATGCTCAGACACTTAGCATATTAGGCTTTTATTATGTAGGCTGTTCAGTTCTCAAACAGGCAAGTTTTTTTCAACACTAGGAGCATCATTTTAGCATATGAACTACTAAAGTGTACATCTATCTATAGTGTGTATTAATGAGCATGAACTTGTATTTATTCTATTCTGAAGTGTAACTAAGGTTTCAGGAGGCAGTTGAGGCAAAGATGGAAACCAGCACACAGAATTATCTGTGTGTTCTGCACTCACTTCCCCCTACAGAGTCATGCAAAGATAAAAGTGCACACCCTTCAAATTATGGAGCAGTTGAGTTCCACTTTGTTTACTTTTGGCCAGTTAATTAGAAAGAATTCACTTGGCGATGTCATTATGTCACCCTTGGGGTAAAATACATCAGGGCAACCAGACAAAATGTGGCAGCCAGAATTTCCAGGGCTGAAGAGCGATGTCATGGTATTTTTCAGAGAGCTTTCCCAGATCAGTGTGCAGAAACTCTTGAGTCATTTTCAACCACTAACTCTTCTAATGGAGAGCTCGTTGCCAGTAAGTGCATAGAAGATCGTAATTCACCACGATTTCCCTTCAGAAACTGAGTAATCTGCAGTGATTTACAGCTTTCAAAATATAAAAGAAACGTGCAATTTTTTTAAGAGCCTTGGACTCTGTACTTCTTGAAATGGAGACATTTCTAAGTTCACACTGCCGATTTTCTGGAGTTCAAGGAAGATAGGCCAAATCCACGCCCAGAATGAAGGACTTTTTAAGGGTTCTCTATTAGTGTTCTTGCATGTATTTTGATAAGACGTAAGTCATTGGAGAGAGACTTCTAATTCATACCTGCTATAAGATGTATTAACCTTCACTCCACCGGAGCAATCTACATGTTACAAAGTGCTTCCGGGTGCATGATCTCATTTGATTCACATTATCTATGCTTGAAGGTGGGTACTAGAGTCTGCACTTTGAGGAGAGGAACACGGGATGGGAGAATTTTGAGTAATGTGAGTGCTAGTGCTGCAACTTGATCTGAAGTCACACCATGCTCTATGGTGCTCTTTACACCAGACAGAGCCTCCCCCTGCCATTCCCTCTATCTCCCTTTAGTTCTTAAAACTGCTCTCAAAAGATCATCCCCATTGCTGAAAGCTCCTGACTCACGTATCTAGTCCAGTGGTCAGCAAACTCATTAGTCAACAGAGCCAACCATCAACAGTACAACGATTGAAATTTCTTTTGAGAGCCAAATTTTTTAAACTTAAACTTCTTCTAATACCACTTCTTCAACTTAGACTCACCCAGGCCGTGGTATTTTGTGGAAGAGCCACACTCAAGGGGCCAAAGAGCCACATGTGGCTCGTGAGCCTCGGTTTGTCGACCACTGATCAACATTCCACATCCCGGATTAGTGGTAAGTGTTTTAGAAGATGAAATCCCCTGAAGTGGGAATTTCATCATGTAACATTTACTTGCCTGAGGATTTCTGCAAAACTGTTGAGGCCAGTTGCATTATAGTGACTACTCTGGTCTCTTAGAGCTGTAAGATTCAGAGACCCTGACCTGTTTGGGTCCAGGTTTTCTCACCAGTACAGAGGGTCTCGACTAGACTTCTCCGACCCATAGAGCCTACGATTCCCACCTCCTCTACCCCAGCTATCAGAATGCTTTCCTTTTTGGGAAAAGCTATCCAGAAGAGGGCTCACAACAAGGAAGAGAGTGAACCCTGCCGTTATATATGATATCCCACTCAATCTACCTCTCACAGGCATCCTATTATACTCATTCTAGAGAGGAGGGAAAGCAGGTGCAGAGAAGCTGACTAGTTTGCACAAGGCTGGAAAATAACAACAGTAATCCTAATGGCATTGAACATTCTCAGAATGCTTACGTAGTGCTGGGCACTGTTTGTAGCACTTGACTGGGCATTACCTCATTTTCAGCTTTTTGATAACCCTGGAAGGTAAACATCTGATTATCCATCTTTTACAGATGAGAAAACCAAAGCACGTAAAAGTGGTTGGCCTCCCCAAGCCTGCATGATGAGTGGGGGAGCTGAGAGGCAAAAACTGAGGACCCTGGCTTCAGTGCCCAGGTGCTGAGCCATCTTGCCCAGAGCACAAGGCGTGGCTCTATGTGGCTCGACAAGCACTTTGAAATGCAAATCCAAAAGTCAGATTGGAGGAGAGAGATTTCAATGTAACACCAGATGTTCCACCAGGTGAAAATCCTACATGGTGTCATGATTATATTGTCCAACTTTCTCTTCAAGAATTGGCTCTGCCAGAGGTTACACTTGAGTATCTGAATGTTCTGGTCAGAGCACCTGGGATGATCACATAAACCTGCACTTAACAGAAACCCAACGACTCTGGCTGAACTGAATCAGGGCCTATTTTTCGCACATAATAAGCAATCCAGGCCTGCTCAGAGGCCATATGGACGTGGACCTACCCAGGGCTCCTCTTTCTGGCCCACTGCCTTGAAGTGTTGCTTTCACACTCTTGCAGAAAGATGGATGCTGCACTTCCCTATGCCCTCCTAGTCACATGTGGCTATTTAAATGAAGTTCAATAAAAAATTCAGTTCCTTAGTCATAGTAGCCACATTTCTAGTGCTCAATATAGTCACATGGGACAAGTGTGGCTGCTTTGCTGACCGGTGCAGATCTAGCACATTCCCGTCATCTCAGGATGTTTTATTACACAGCACTGTCCTCGATGTCACATCGGCAAACTTGACAGGAAGACAGAGAAGAGAGGAAACTGAGGACCAACTGAGACTGTGCCCTTTTAGAGAGAAAACAACAGCTTTCGTGGAGTCCTCACTCCACAGAATTTTCCCTTCATCTCTTTGATCCGGTTTCATCACTTGACCACTCCTAGACAGAAGAGAGTTTTGTTAAGTGGGATTCTTGCTTGCCCTGAACTAAAATGGGAAATGTGGGTATGGAAGAGGTAAGAATATATAATTAGCAAAGTAGCGGTCTTTCTAGCCTCAACATCACGAGTGAGTTATGCTTCAAATTAGTCCAGGTTTTCCAAAACAGAATGAAAAAACCAGGCAGCAGACATCTGTCATTGCACAGCTGTGGGGCCCCGGGCACGCAAAGGCAGAAAGTCAGTGATTACTGCCACCTGGTAGTTCCTTGTAGCGATGCGCCAACAATGAAGCAGGAAAGAAAAAGATGGAGAAAGAAGGTATTAGTGTCTAGGCTGGTCCAGAAAGAGGCATGGTTCTTGGACCCCTGGGCCTATGCCAGCTGGAGTTCAAGGTGAGAGACTGCAGTGGGGAAAGGCATAGTCATGCTGTGGGGCCAGGCAGCCTGGGGTTTGCACTGCAGAACAAACAACCCCGCATTCAGTGAATGCCCACGTGGGCCATGGCCAGCTTCTCTGGGCCTGATATCGCCTCCCAAGTATTCCTCCTTACTGGCTTTCGTAAGGAGATGGGTATTTTAACTGGCTGCACGTGACATGGGGACTTTGTCTCATGGCTACAGTCGCTGGGGGAAAGCTGCAGATAGCTTTCAGGCCTCCAGCTGGCAATGCCCTAAACAAATTTAAGGTTTGTTGGTGTAAGAGTGGGAGGTAACAATCCCAGGCACAAAGGGAGTGTCTTGAGATCACAGTGAACAAGAGGCAGGGTCTCTGGTTATGAGAATTCCGGTAACTTTACTTCAATCTTTTGTCTGTGGTCAGTCCTACAGGAAACCTAAAAATAATTGCATATGAATAAGCTAAGACAAAAGACAATCAGCTTACATCTGTCCCCAGTCGTTACCATCCCTGTTCCCAACTCCAGTTTTTGACAAATGCTTGTTTTTTGCTGTTGAGAGAACAAAAGGATGACTTCGTTTAAAGCGCATGAGGAGACAAAAAAACAATGTGTTTCCCCAGAACTTCCCCTGAGGAAAAACCATGATGACACTTAGTTTCTCATCTCTAACAGACACGAACCCATCCCTGAAGAGACATCTGGAGGCTGATACGCCAAACTGATAGGTTGCGTCAATGCTGGTGGCTGTTTCCAAATGAGGAGACGGCAAAGCAAAGTTTGAAAAAGCATTCTGAAAAAAAAATCTGTTGCTAGCGAGGGCTTTTAGTAAATAAACAGCCAGTCCTGAAACTATGACTCAGTGGCGGGAGGAGAAAGGGAAGGAATGTGGATACATGCTGCAAACCTCAGAGATGTGGAGAACCTGAGACACATAGCTGTCCTTAAAGAGAGGGACCCCATTGCTAATGCTTAGCCCCAGACCATGGTGTCATAAGAAAGATAGAGATTGGTTCATTTACCCAAATGTGTTCATTTTCTGGGGCTGCCAGGACAAATACCACACCTGGGTGGTTTACTAAACAACAGAAGTGCATTGCCGCATAGTCCTGGAGGCCAGAAGTACCAAATCCAGTTGTTGTCAGAGTTGGTTCCTTCTGCAGGCTGTGAGCTCTCTCATATCTCATCTGCTCCAGGCATCTCTCCTGGCTTATGGACCCTACTGGAAAGACTTGGTTTCTTGGTTGTGGCGAATAATTCCATTTTTACATGGCATTCTCCCTAAGTGAATCCGTGTCCAAACTTCCCCTCTTTATAGGGCCACAGTCCTATTGGGTTAAGGGCCACTCTCATGACCTCATCTTAAATAGAGCAACTGCAAAGACGCTTTTTCCAGCTAAGGTCATAGTCATGGGTATTGGGGATTAGGACAGCAACATCTTGAGGAGGGACACAATTCAATCCATAACAGCAGGTCATTCTGATCAAAGAATTGCTTCACTTTCTACTTGTCACTGTAGACCAGGCTACGTAAAAGTAAATTTGATGATGTCACTTTTTTCCCTTGGGGAATTCCTGACTAAGAAAACTAGCCCCTCTCACTTTCTCAATGTTTACAAGCTAGGATCTTTTTTTGTTATATATAGTTCAAAACATATTGTTCCAATCTGGGACATTTTATTAGAAATTTGAAGTTTTTCCTGCTTCCTCACCTTCAACCCACTTGAAGAGTCAAGACCTTGAATTTGAAACATGCTCCTGAAAGCGTATCTTTTCTAACATTGAATGTCTTCCTTCATCTCATTCAAAAATTGGAAAACTCGGATACTCAACTCAATTCAACCGACCTTCCTGGGAAAAAATCACCACATGAGGCACTGTGCTGGGGGTTAAATCCAAACCCCAGGATGTTGCCCTCTGAAGACCGCTGAAGGGAAAAGTCCAGAATGGCTGGTGCTTCCAGACCTGATGGTTCTCATTCTCATGAGGGGGAAAAAGTGGAGGGTGAGGCGGGGAGCCCTGCTTTTGTATAGGTTGCAGGGTTTTCAGGGAAGCAATAACAGAAATTTGGTGGTTTTACTTTGAGAGCCCAGAAATTCCATACGTCCAACTCCAACTCCATGTTAATGTTCTTTTCCTGTCCTGCTACTTGGGTTCCAGAACACAGAATGGAATAGCCTTCCTTTCACCCCATCCTCTTCATTTCTTACCTCCCCTCCCCCTCCCAAATAAGTGAATAAATAGAGACAAACATTCAAAATCACCTCCTATATAAGAGCCAGGAGATCATGGAGCAAGAGAGTGTGTTAGGGCTAGTTTCTATTTTGTTGTTGTTGTTGTTGTTAATAACTTCCCAAGAAACAACACTTACAGACTCTGGAAGACACTATTAAGTCACCCATCACTGTTCTCTTTTCAAACCAAATACTTTAGCCTTTTCTCCCTGGTCCTACATTATAACCTTCAATTAGTTGTGTTGCTCTCCTGGATGCTGTCTGAGTTCTTTTAGATTTTAGAATAAAATACTGGGTGCTGTATCAAATAAGCACTGAACCTCCATAGATGATACTGCAGAGTCAAAACACTGTCACAACCTCAGACATGTGCAGGCAGGGGTAGGGAGTGAGGAGTGGGCGTGGAACAAACAGCACGGGATTATAAAATGCTCAGGCAATGAAATGTGCACTATACATGCCAACTAGCACTGGCACTAATTGGACAGGCATTCCCCAGGAGTGTCAGCATAGGATATAAGGTAGGAAATGCAGAGACTGTCAGTTTCTCTGTTAGAAATGGCCTGTGTCTGCAGGGGTTGGGCAGCTTACCTGGCGGATGTTGGCAGCATGACAGGTTAGCTCATGGGTCTCTATTTACAACATGATCACGTTTGCTCTGTGACAGCAATTCGGCCACTTGGCTCACGGGGAGACTTGCTGGTCTTGCTCAGAGCTCTCCAATAAGTCACTTGGAAATGAGTGGCAGTGAGGACATGGCAGGGCTGGTGCTGCCCTGCCAACTCCCCTGGTCATGAGGTACCACCACAGCCTTCAATTCTATTCAGTTTGACAAGCGTTCTGCCCAGCCGCCTATGTTCCACCCACCCGGGGGGGGCGGGGGGTGGCCTGCTTCCCAAGGCTCACCTCTCCTCATGCACTGTAGGCCTCACAGAGACTCTTTGCCTTTTATAGCCACAAGGGTAAACCGGGGTGCTCCTCCCTACATAGGCCTCACTGATCCTGGCCTCTCTCTTCCGCATCTATTTCCCAAGGTAGCTAGTCTTGTTCTAATTTTATCCCATCCTCAATACAATGATAAGAATGCCACCTTCCAGTCTACCATTTATGTATGTTATCTCTAATGTATTCTTAGTTCTCCCTCTCCCCATTCTCAACCTCCCATACTCCCCACCCATTTTACACACACACACACACACACACACACACACACACACACACACGCTCCTCCCCTCTTCATACAACCACCTTGCTCTTGATTTGGGACCCCAGATAAACAAAACTACCTTGTTTTTATCTCCTGTGGCAGCCCATCTAAGTCTCATCCCTCAAGCACCCAGGGCTTACGGTATTTTGTCATTGTCACCTAGACCAGTGGTCGGCAAACTCATTCGTCAACAGAGCCAAATATCAACAGTACAAGGATTGAAACTTCTTTTGAGAACCACATTTTTTAAATTTAAACTTCTTCTAACGCCACTTCTTCAATATAGACTCTCCCCGGCCGAAAACCAACTTCTGCACGTGGGCCACGAAGTTTCAATCGCACTGTTCGTTCACGCCCACACGTGGTATTTTGTGGAAGAGTCACATTCAAGGGGCCAAAGAGCCACATGTGGCTCGTGAGCCACAGTTTGCGACCACTGACCTAGACCAAGGGACAGACTATCGGGGGGCATGCCCATACCTCTTTCTAGGCTCTCAAATTCACAGGCCTCAGTGAAGGGAGGGGAGATGCTAACTTGAGTAATTAACAGAAAATTTCATGGAAATCCCCAGGCATTACAGGAATCCTCTACTAAAAATAATCAAGTAGAGCAATAAATAGGATTTCCTGGGAGAGCCAGCACTTATGTTTTTCATGACACAAACAATTGTATTGACTCTAACTTTTCATTCCAAGACCTTTCTGGACCATTCATTCTGTATTTGATGAAGACGAAACGTAGCACAGTCCTATGTCATGCCGTTTATGATAACTTAGCATTATGGTTGGGTGGGAAATAAGGCCGAGGCATATGAGGCTCCACAGAATGGCTTGCTGTAAATTCCTAGCACCTGTTTATAATGTACCTTTACAGAGAAAACAGCTCCAGTAACATTATAGCAGCATGGTTCATGAGTGCTATTAACCGTCTCCATTGCATGTTACAAATTTAAAAGGTTTTTAACTTTACAGACAATCCGTAGGTTTATGAATCGAAAGCCACTGAAATAAATCATCCCTGGTAATGAAAAGGGAAAAAGAGGGGCATGTTATAATTTCTATTTGTCAAGGTATAATGATGTCACCATCCATTTATCCTCTGCACTTAAAGGTTGAAGCAATTCAACAAATCTCTTCTCAGCCAAATACATCTGGTGCCTTAATGGAGGGCATGGCACAGGTTTCTGATTAGTTCACAGCTCACTCGCCAATTAGAATAGAAGGCAAAACTTATTTTCCAAGCAATTCATTAGAACAATAACCTTTAATGGAATAAAAAATAATGGGCCCTTGAATTTAAAAACAAACAAACAAACAAAAAACCATGTTATCACTTTAAGGTGATCTGAGTAGTTTGTAGATTAAACAGATTTGTTTCTGGAGGTGCTATTTTTATCCCAATCACTGTTTTCATTTATTGGAGTTTTTAAGCCATAATTCAGTTAATCAGCCCTGACCGGTTTGGCTCAGAGGATAGAGCATCGGCCTGCGGACTCAAGGGTCCCAGGTTCGATTCTGGTCATGGGCATGTACCTTGGTTGCAGGCACATCCCCAGTAGGGGGCGTGCAGGAGGCAGCTGATCAATGTTTCTCATCAATGTTTCTGGCTCTCTATCCCTCTCCCTTCCTCTCTGTAAAAAGTCAATTAAGATATATTTTAAAAATAAAAATAAGATAATTCAGTTAATCACTAAGAAAACCAATCAGGATATAGGGTAAGGGGTTGCTGGTTACGTTTTACCTTAAAGACAAGTTGTACCTACTCAGAAGACTATCGTGAATAGTTGGGGAGGTTGTTCAACTGCTTCCAGGGGGTAACCTGAGGGCCAGTGCAGGTTGAAATGCAGCCTTCAACACAGTTAACAACCTTCATGCCCTGGCATTGGTGGCACTGTACAGGTAGCCGACCTCTTGCAAATCAGCCTGAGCCAGCAGTTTTCATCCAGGACTCAAGGAAAGGGTACCTGTGCCTGATGGGGGGTAGGAAGATGGGGGGAAGAAAAGAAGCGGCTGTTCTCTGTTGTGATTTAGGACTCAGTTCTTGCCTCTCCATTGGCAGGAAAGTGGGCTGAACATCCTTCTTCCAGTCCACTCTTGGCACATAAGCCATTCCCTAGGACTTACCAGGTTCCTAGCAGGGAAGATCTGAGCACCCAATAGCAAAGCCTCCTGCCCCATGACTCTGTGGTGTGGGTGGTGACCTGAGCCTTTCTCGTGGTGAGCTTAGTGTGGCTTTCCCCCTGCGTGCCACCAGCTCCCAGCCCTCTCTTCCAAGAGGTCCACCGGCAGCTTAATGTAGACTCTCTGAGTTTTTCCCTTCTCTGTATTTCTATAGCACATTAACGGTCTGTGACAGAATAGCTAGTGAATCTAGTTCAGAGCTGTGGTTCTCAACCTTTAATTTCAACTTATATTCCTACGGGTAACAGTGGCTCACCCTGGGGCATTGCTTTTGAGCCCTGTCCCTGCCCATTCATGTGTGACCTCAGGTCAATCCTATAACCTCTCTTTGAAAACTGGGGATAGCACACTTGTCCCACTCATTTATAGTCATAAGCATCCAATGAGATCATGAGTGTGAAAATATATTGTAAATTACACATGAACCATATATGGTTTAGACTCTATTTCAAGACTCTTTCAATTAAGTTGTGATTTTCTTGCCAATCATCATCATCATCATCATCATCCCCAATTGATTAAATTTTACAAATAAAACAATGATATCTCTTTCTAAATTACTTTTGAGCCAAACTAGCTTCTTTCTCCTCTTGCAATAAATAAGAGTTGTAAATGCTGAGTTGAATATGCCAAATAATTAAATGCAGGCGATTCTTGGTAGGTTTCTGTGTCTTATTAACCTTATGCTGAGAACCAAATTCTGTCTTATCTTCAGTATTACACGCTGGGGAACATGCACCCACTGCGGAATCTGTGAGTGTAGACAAGCATTAGGATGAGCGCAACCATTGTGGGTTTAAAGTGGGCTCAGGCTGCAAAATAAGTAAGGGTGAAAAGAATCTTACCCGTAAGATATTTACACTGCCAAAGAGAACAAACAAACTTTGAGCCTTCTGGAATGCCTTTTTATATACAATTTATATGCTAATTATGAGCATTTGAATATATTAGATAAAGCAGGCTCCCTAAGGATCTAGTGTTTGGTGTAATTTGTCCTTGGAAAAAAAACAGAAAGAGGAAAGTATTATAAAGCCCCAGTCTTTGCAATGACCTCAGGAGCCTCCCCAGTCTGCCCCCACATGCTGTACCAGTTCCTTCCCAGTTCATCAGCTCCAGCCACGCTGGCTTCCTCACTGCTCCCTGAGGATGCTCCGCCATTCTGGGACATTCACAGGGTCCCTTCCTTCAAGTCTTTGCCTAGACAGTCCCGCCTCAAACATGCTATGCTGGTCGCATGTGGAATTTGCAGCCCTTGGTTTTGTATGCTGTTACTCTGCTCTATTTTTTTTTTCCATAGCACTTCCTAGCTTTTCACATTCTGGACAACACACTCCTTACCGAGTGCATTGCTTCTCTCTCTCTCCCTGGAAGGAGATGAGCTCTGCCAGGGAGGGATTGCAGTATCCACCACTCACTGCTGTACACCGGCCCTACAACACCCCGTAGATTGTTTTGAGTGAAAGAATATGAAAGCTCTTGGGTGTTCATTACATGCGACTTGACTGCAAAGATCTATCTGAAAAGAAAAGTTTCCAGGGAGACTATAGACTGCAGAGATCTTCCTCTGGGAAATTAAACAAAAAAAAAACAGTGGAACAGAGAAAAAAAAGAAAGAAACGGGAACAAGGAAGAGAAAGTGGAAGCAAGCAGGAGGGAGGAGAGATAAAGTATAAGTCCCCTTTCCCTCATGGATCCCAAGAAGACTCTTTCCACAGAGTGTGCAGATTGAGTTTGGTTTTGCTCTCTTTGAGCCGGTCGGCAAGAAAGTGAGAGTAAAACGGGAAAGATCTAAAGACTTCAGATGGCCTGGGATTCCTGAAGGCCAAACCAAAAAGGGTCCCCGCCTTGAGAGAGCCGGGGAGGAAGCTCCCTCCTTCACTTCCTCCTTCCAGAAGTCACCCTCAAACTCAACAGACAAGGATGGGAGGGAGAAGGAACGGGCCAGCTCTAGATGGGCCACCAGCATTCATGGTCAGTGTCTTCCAGCTGACTCAGCTCTTTAATCTGAACTAGATCACACAGAGCTTGCAAAGAGGTGGGGGAGAAGGGGGTATGTGTATGTCTGGTTGAAGGAAGAAAGGTGGAGAGACTGGGTCCTGGTTTAATCCAACTGACATTCCCTTTTATAATTCATTCTAAAAACAATTGGATATTCATCAAAGTCCTTATCTGGACACTCGTGACCTTCGTGAGGAAGTCCTGCTCTTTAACAATCTATAATTTAGAATGCCCGTGCCCAGCAAGTCCAACGTAGTGACCTTCGATCTTTAAGTTGATCGGAAATGTAAGCATGACCTTGGAGAAAAATGGAGGGATTATGTTCCCTCACTCCAGATTGTCAGTTTCCCTTGTAGGTGAGAAGCCACCATTGCAGTTACCTGGCCTTTGCCACACCTCCCAGCTTCTGCTCTGATGTTTTCTTTTATCAAACACTCCGAGAGACATGTTGCCATTCCTCGGTTTCATGCACTCCCAATAAGGTAAACTTAATCCTGTTACACATTATGGAAGCAGGTTTTCATAGAGGAATTGGGTTACTATTGATTGTCAGTCAGTGAAATGCTCATGGGCCGTGACGGGCCTGGAGGCCTCTTCGTATGCCCCCGCTCGGTGACATCCTGGGCACGTGCATTCTTTCAAGAGGCTGCCATGCACTGTAATCAAGTGGTTGAGGTTTTTATCTTCTCTTATTAGGCAGAAGTTATCTCAACAAGCTCTCCTTGGAAAGAGAACATGACAAGCGAAATGACAGTCTGTCCCAGTCTGTTGTGAGCCCCCAGTCACCATGACTAGAGTTTCTTTAAACACCGAACATATATCTTAAGCACCAATGCTAAAGTTAATGCAAAAGTTCAGAGGTGCGAAATAATTTAAATGTGTCCAAGTAGTAGCAATAACATCTCTAAAATCTCAGCAGTGAATTATGGATGGATATGTGGAATATTAAAAATGCAAAGCTAACTCGATTTGCATTTGCAATGCCCCCTAGCTGTTACGGGGAGGAGGAAATTGCTTTCTGCTGAATTCAAGGGCACACTACTTAGTGCTGTGTTTAAGTCAAGGAGGAAAATCACTCATTTTTATTCTACCACTTAACTCGTGCTTATGTAATCTGTCTGGCACCAGAGCCGGTTGTCTGATATTATTTTCAATCACAGAACGGGAATATATAATTCAATCAGCACACCTTTATTTTCACTTGCTTGGTGATCTCTGGGAGCCTTATTACCACCAGTAAATGCCAGCCCATCATCAATCAGAGCTGGGCTTCGAGACTGTCTCTGACAGACAACACCAGCAGCAAGTATTAATGCTTTATTTTTGAGAAGGGGGATGAGGTGAGAGTAAGGTTATGCTTGCCCTATCAGCTAGGCAGAGAATCCATTTTTTCCCTAAGTACTCCCCTCTTCCCCCGCAGCCCACCCCATCACAAGACCATCTCTCCCCCCAGCAGGTGAATTCTCAAAGGTAGGGTAGACACCCAAATTAGTAGCTAATATAATGCAAAGCAGGAACCCACTTTCAACTTTGCCCTTCCTCCTTTTCAACTCGCCCTTCCTCCAACTGCTCCTTTTCATGTTGCCCTGCACACTCAACTTGGGGGTCCATTCCTCTTTGGGATGCTGTGGGATAAGCACAATGAGCGTGCCCACACTGCCCAGTGGGCGTAGCGGGGGCACTGCCCATCACTGCCCTTCTGGCAGAGGGACTTGTAAAACAGGCAGAAAAGGCAACACCTAACATTTCTTGAGATGGAAGCCCAATTAGAAAAACTTTGTGAAGAGCTGGGGCCTAAGAGGGAACTAGCGAAAGGCACAAATCACATAGCACAGTTAAATGGGCCAGCACAGTTTGGTGGAGAGACTGGCCATGAACGCCAGTTTAAGGAACACCACTGGGTCCGTTTCTCACTGAGTGTGTTTGCGGGTCATGTTCGTCATGAGTTGCTTTGTTTCCCTTTTTTCCATGTTTTCTCGTATTTATCACCTCAATGGGAATCGTGGCTTTCTTTTTCATGTGCCCTGGATAGATGTGGTTGCAGTGGGTCTTAGACCCCAGGTTCATAAAAACTGTGTCGGCCACATGCCCAGGAATTCTGACTCATTGGGTGTAGGGAGGGGCTTAAGGATCTGTATTTTTATTAAGAACCCCTCCTCCCAAGTGGTTCTGTGGGTAGTTCCAGACTATTCTTTTTTTGTTTTTTCAGACTACTCTTTTTGGAAATGGCCTTTTGAAAGTCACAGAGAGAGGAACATAGTGTTCTATAGTCTAGTCTGAATGTTTCCCTCTTCTCTCTCTCTCTCTCTCTCTCTCTCTCTCTCTCTCTCTCTCTTCTCCTCCCCCCCCCCCCACCCCCGGCTCATGTGACTGACAGAAGAGTCAAGATTGTCTCTTTGTTTCTGCCTTATGAAATAAAGAATCTTTTTGACAGATTGACATAATAGGCTGAAACCATTACCTTTACTTCCACAAAGAACCAGAAATTACTCCTCACCATCAAAGATGAGGCACAGGGGATCCCTAGGGGGTAACATATAAGAAACTGAGATGGAGACCAGCCTCCAAAAGCCAATTCCCCCATTTTTCTAACAAATGAAGCATCCTTGGATTTGGTGGTTTGGGATTTGGTTGTTCCATATGGAACACTAAGAAAGATGAATAATTGTAATTTGGGGGCTTTTTCAAAAGCCACGGGATTTCCTTATATATTTATAATGCATGTGAGCTGAAAACCAGGTGAAACAGACTAATTAGAAATATCTTAGACAACAGAAATCCCATTTGGTCCTTGAAATTTCAAGCTCAGTCTCTGTGCAGATAATACTTTAAAAATTAGAATTCATTCTATTGTTTTTGAAAAACACATCAGATAGAAATGAGAGCAGACAAATGAGAGATTTATAATCCCCATGGTACACAGTTCATAAATTGGCTGCCCTTTTATCTCTGCAGCAGGAGAAATGGGAAATTCTGAAATCCCCAGAAGAAATAGGCAAGATGTCCAAGTTAAGAATGCAAGGGGAAAGGACGCCCTATTAAAACAAAATACTGTCCCCTTTGCCCTGCACATAGCATAACTTACTTGTTCTATTCTATTCTAGCTGGGTTTTGCTAGGTGATTTATTAGTTAGTCTGAATTTAGCGCTGGAAGGAAGGACAAGGAGAAAGTGGCTCCCCACAGTGTATTTCAAGAATTTCACTTTCCTCTTGAAATTCACACATTGTGATCCCCACCTTGTCCCAGATATAAGCAGCATCCATTATAATTACATAAACCAAGTATGGACAAAAAGTCCTTACCATTGATTTTAGCACAAGTGAAACCAAATAAAATCTGTTCCTTTCTTACCACAAATTTATGAAATAATAAGGGGCCTGTAGTTCAAAATAACACCCCCTCAGTTCCTTCTTCTAGGTCTAATGTGCCTGTTATAAAGCTAGCGGCCAGGCACAACAATCTAATTCCTTTTTTTTTAAGGAATGTAAATTACTATCTGTAATTATTAAAATAGTTTTAAATGGAAGGGATAGCTATAGAAAACTGATGTATATAAAATATTTAATGCCTAAAACACTTAGAAGTGTTTTTCTTATTAACAATAATGATGCAAAGTATATTAGTTCTGTGAGTTTCCTTAATATGTTTTGAAGATTTAAAATTATGTGAACAGATCTTCGAATCTGAAATTTAAGTAAACTATGATATGCTCCAAATTCTTTGTTATTAAAGTTATTGGTGTGACATTGGTTAATAAGATTATGTAAGTGGCAAGGTTACAATTCTACCATACATCATCTGCATATTGCATTGTGTGTTCACCACCCAAAATCTAGTTTCCAACTCTTCAGGTGAGGAATTAGCCTCTCATATAGGCATGACTTTGTCCCCAGGGTCTACCCACACAACATTGGAACATCCAGGCTACAGGAATTATATACATACAATAGCAGGACAGTCATTCCATTTCAAAGGGAAAGGAGAGGTTTAGATCCAGGATCTATGTTGGGATGATAAATCAGAATATTGCTAAAGATGGGGCAGCATAATAAGGTAGCTGGCCCAAGGGGAAATTGTTACGCCATAGATAACACTGGGTTAAAGCTACAGAAAAGTGAAAAGAGGAAACACCAAACTGTTTAAACATTAAACATTTGTTTAAATATTAAAGTAAAGTTAGCCTGACAGCAAAATCGATATTAAATCAGGCCTGGAAACTGTTTTACGACCTCAAACCCTAGGCTTCTTAACGGCCAGTGTCATAAATGATGTCACTTTTCAGCATGATTGTGGCTGCCAGCAGGCAGGTCAGAAATGCCACCTTTAATTTCAAAAATGTTCATTTGTGATGTAATTTAGAGTTTACTCCCAGGGACAAATGTCACTCTCTGGGCAGGAGCCCCCCAAAGTGCTGCTGTGAGTAAAATGTTCCCTCTCAATTCCTCCCCCCCCCCCCCCCCCCCCGCCCCCACAGCCTGGTTTCCGAGGCTCCTGCTGGTTCTCTCAGGTTTGAACTGAGTGTGTGAGGACAACAATAAACGGGTCGAGATTCTTTTCCAGTCAGCGAAGAGAGAAATTCTGAGGAAAATCTGCTGTGGGTGAAGGAAAGGGACCTACTGAAGCTGTACGTACGACTACAGAATGTTCCATAAGGTGCCTGGCTGGTGTGGCTCCGTGGTTGAATATCATCAACCCATAAACCAGGAGGTCACTTCTGTTCCTGGGCAGGGCACATGCCCGTATTGCAGGCTTAATCCCCAGTTGGGGGTACGAAGGAGACAGCTAATCAATGATTCTCTCTCCTCACTGGTGTTTCTATCTCTCTCTCCTCCTTCTTCTCTGAAATTAATAAAAATATATATTCAAAAAAAGAATATTCTGTGAGACTTGCAGAGAATAGGTCTCAACAGAGGAGTGGCCTTGAGCTTCAACAATACCATGTACTTGCTGGACATACACCAGCCCCAGCTGCTTTATTCTCAGCCCCACCACACAGAGTCCTCCCTCCCCCAAATTACTTCTCTCCACTGGCCTGTCCCAAAACCAGAATTGTCTACATTGCTGACTTCTTTGCTTTGAAACACTGAAGGACCCACTAAAATGCAAACGTGCTCTGGAAAGAGAAATGAAAATGGCATTCATTTTTCTCTTCTTAAAATCAAAGGATCATGAGAACGAAAATACTGAAATATTCAGAAAAGACATCAGTGGTCACTTGGTATCCCCCTCCAGCACAAAAGAAAGCGCAGCCAAAAAGCACACGTGGAACCAAGAACTCTGCCCATCACAGGCCTTGTCCAGACCTGCCCTCGATGGAAGTCGAGTCGGTGGGAAGTCTGTGAGCTCAGAACAAGTGCAGAGAAGAATGCAAAGGAAAGCAGTGCTTAGCCATCACCGTTGCAATTATGGAAGTTCAAGGTCATCATCGTGGAGATAGATGTTCCAGATGTCCCCAACGGCGGACAGTTGCGACGCCATAATTTTTTTTAACATCACAAAAGTCACCTCGGTCCAAAAACTCTAGAATTGAAATTTCATTTTGTAATCTTCATCCGTTTGCTTTTCTATACAGCTTAAAATAGGACACCCCACCTCTGCCCCAGTGGATTTCCCCTACACCTTTGCTCCTCTATAAACAAAGGGACACAATTCTTCCTGTAAAAGAGATGTGTTCCTATAAATGCTGGGTGTAATAAACTCCTCTGCTTTCTGTCTGCCCCAGTTCTGTCAAATTTGTTTTCGCAAAGGGAGGTAGACGAGGAAATTATCCAAGAAAGACACAATTTCTAATTAGAACAGCACAAACAAAACCAGGCCTTGGTTTTGCAGGTGGAAAACAATGTCTTCGATGCATGTTCTATTTAGCCATTCCCCTGGAGAGACCTGCTGTTCTGATTTTCTCTTCTTTAATATGAAGGCCTGATGTCTTGTCTTGGGGGTAGAAATTGGGGAGTGTGGCACAGGGATTATGGGAAGGGGTAGACCCCAAAGGCTTGTAAAAATATCAAGTGTTTTAAGTAAACTAGCATGCTCCCTGACGGTTTCTAATACAACAGGAAAGGCTGCATAAACGAAAGGTGATTTTGCATTCAGTCTCACAAAATTGAGAAAGCTCATAGCCAGTTAGTTCTAAAAGGGATAGCGAAGGTGACCTTTTATCACAAGCAAACTTCCAGGTGACTTTGAAGAATTTAGTGTCCGGTTGGTGGAAATGTTCCTTTAGATGAACATGTGACTTAACTACTTTTATTTAAAATTGAATTTAGAAAGAGGAAAGGAGGGAGAGAGGGAGTGGGGAGGGAGACTTGCTGGTCCACTTATTTACGCATCCATTGGTTGCGTCTTGTACGTATCCTGACTGGGGATCGAACTCACAACTTTGGCATACTGGATGGCACTCCAACCAGGCTGCCTGGTCAGGGCTTACCCATTTTGTTAACACTTAATAGGTCCTTTTAAGTGTTAATTTACAGGAAAGTTGAAGCAAATAGGAAAATTGATTTAACCTGGAGTTCTAATAGACTAGTCTGGCCTTTGCGTACATCCACAGTGTTCTTGCTATTCTCCCAATCCAGCTGTACAAATGTGCCTTATTACCTTACCTGGATTTAGTGTCCTAACACCAAACGTCCATTTATTGGTGGCGCTGCTTTTAGTTATAAGTAACTGAAAACCCAACCAAATTTGTTCAAAGAATAAAGAAGGTGCATTGGCCCAGGTAACTGGCAAGTCCAGAAAGGCAGAGTGGCTTCAGGTGTGTTTTCCTGAAGTGTGAGTCCTACCCACTGGCACATTCCAGGTGAGCCAGAGCACCCTGACGACAGAAGTATCACCCTAGAGGTGTGATCATGGGGGCAGCTTGGAAATGGCAACTGCAGCCTAAACCAGTGGTCGGCAAACCGCGGCTTGCGAGCCACATGCGGCTCTTAGGCCCATTGAGTGTGGCTCTTCCACAACATACCATGGCCTGGGCAAGTCCATTTTGAAGAAGTGGAGTTAGAAGACGTTTAAGTTTAAAAAATTTGATTCTCAAAAGAAATTTCAGTTGTTGTACTGTTGATATTTGGCTCTGTTGACTAATGAGTTTGCCAACCACTGGCCTAGACACTTGCCAAAGGCCTGCTTTTCCCTTCTCAGAGGGTTTCCCTGAAGCAGCAGCTGCCTCCCGTGGGCCCACCCAGAGCACCTGCAGCAAGTTCTGCTGCCTTCCCCAAACCCTAGCGAATCCCTGTGTTTTTGTCAGCGACGTCAGGTTCCAGTTTTCCAAGAGTTTTAAAGATAGGATTTGTAGTAAATTCTGTAAAGCATCCCAGTGATACTCGTGAACTTGATTATACTGAGCTGCCCTTAAAGTTGCCCTTGGACCCCTTGAAGGTTTTCATCCAGTCCCCATTCACCCAAAAGGGCCTGATAGCCGCTGGTCCCATTGTAACTGCCCACCGGCGAACGGCACAGCCCTGCAGCCCCAGCTCGGCAGGAAGAGGGAGGGTGCCAGGTCCTCCTGAGAAGCCACAGAGGCCTCTTCTGTTCTCCCACGGCAGGCGCTGCTGCTTTCCAGGTTCACACACTGAAGGTCTCGAATGTGGGCTTGGGGGCTGAACGGAGAAGGCTTCCAGGAAAGAAAACAGAACCTGGAGCAGGTAGCTCTGCTTTAGAAGGGCCAACACCACCAAGACGCCTGGTATCTCAGATTCCTTGATCCCCTAGGAAGGAGGGAAGACAGGGAAACTCTTCCTCCTGTTCACAGAAGGATGGAGCCTTTGCTGGACGAAAGGTGTATCTCCTCGAGGCCACCTGATGGCCCAGGCCCCCCCAGGGGAACCCAAAGAATTACAAGTGGCTACAAAAATGTCCCTCTGCCCAGGAGCACCAGCTTCGCAGGGCACCCTCATTAAAGGGAGCTCCTGCAGCCAGACTGCCAGTTTCCAAAGAAAACTCCTTCTCATCTTAACTAGAGCCCTGGGCATCAGAAACAGCGGAGAAAGGGGATTCGTTTACGAGTTTCTATGGCAGATTATGGGTTTTATTTGCTCCTTCACACCACTTTTCAGTCTGTCATTTTAGTGAGGTTAACCCCAGTGTAAAATGTTCCCGTAATTACGCTCGGAAAGGCTCCCAGCCTGCCGCGTGCCAATAAATGCCTGGAATAACTGTCAGGCTAAATGAATCCCATTTGAACAAAATGATTATTGAAAGTTATTTTAGTTTCCCATTAAGCAGTTGCAGAGCAGAGCTGTAATCAAAATGTTTATTTCAATTAGAATTATTATGGCTAATAAAAAGCTCAAGTAGAAAGTAAACTACACTTTATCAAATGAAGGCCAGAGCTAGTTAAACTTCTTGTTTCACACGGCCGCTATCCCAGAGTCTGACAAGAGGCACAATTATCAGCCTTCTCCATCGGATATTAATGGCTTTCAGAGCCCAACTTCTGGTGCAGAGAGAAGGGTGGACAAAAATCCAATTCTTTCTTGATGGTTACCATGGCCAGCAAGTGGGCATGAGCCCCTGTTTCCGCAGCTACAGAGTAGGGGTGAGCACCTCACTTTGAATAAGTGAGGAAAAACCCTGGGGTTATAACGCCAACAGCAGTTTTCGCCCATCGCTCTGCCCCCCATGACTAACTGCACAAGTATTCCCCTTACGGTAGCAGCAATTTCGTTTTCTGTGGAGCCCAAACTGTAGCCAGGGAAAAAATGCTTTTGCTTGTTGGGACAATACAGTCATCTTCACCAGAAAACAAAAGCTTTTTTGTTTTGTTTGGCGGGGGGAGGGAGCAGGGCACTAACAAACAGAACCTACTTGTATCCGCTCTCCTGTGATCTGCCCTAGAGACAAAACCTTGGGAGCACACCGCAAATTGCTTTACCCCTCAACCACAGCCGTTCCAGTCATCACCCTCTATGCCTAAACGTATTGTGTTGTTTTCATAAATTCCAATGCCCTAGCCTATAAAGTGAGAATCTCTGGGGTCGAACCCAGGCACCAGGGGTTTTTAATGTTCCCCAGGTCGTTCCAACGTGCAAATACAGGTGTGAACTCTCATATAGGGCAGGAGTTCTCAAAGTGTGGTCCCTGAGCCAGCAGCATGCGCACCACGTGGGAACTTATTAGAAATGCAGATTCTCGGGCCCCGTCCCATAATTACTTACTCACAACCTGGTGTTAGTCAGGATCATCTCACATCTTACCAAGCTTCCAGATGAGCCTGGTGCATGCGCAAGTTGGAGGACCACTACTATAGGGGACCTTCTTTAAAGAGGAAAATAAAGCAAAAATGTTTATCATGCCTATGTTGAGAAGCCAGCATTAACACTTCATAGAATCAGAGCAAGGTTAATATGCCAACCATGTCCCCTGACTGTCTGCCTCAATGTTAAGGCAGGGGATATGAGAGAAGAGGTGCTAAAAGGACCTCCTAATGCTGACCTAGACAAGGGAGCAGGGTCTCTACCTGCCGTCGTCACAAAAGCCAGAGCTGAATCATGAGTAAATAATGGATTAAAATTCTACAATCAGAATGTTAAAGTTTGAAACTAAAATGGATAGAACAACAGGCAGAATTGACTCATAAGCAAAACTCTGAGTCAGGCAAACATTTGCTTTGCCTCTTCTCTGTTACCTACATCATTCTGATTCCTCTTTTTTCTAGCTTCCCCAGGTCCCCTTGTCTCCCAAAGTCCCTCAGACAAAGGGATTCATTTATGCTAAATGACTGACAATACTTTTTGTGTTTTTACATCTTCCTACATTGTTTGGGTTTGCAACAAAGGTCTAAGGCATCTATGCTTAACGTGGAGACTTACACGGCACTCCCTGCATTGCTAATTCCTGTTTTAAGTTTTTTACACATAGCATCTCATTCAACCCTCATTACAATAATATGAAATAGGTACCAGTTTTCACTATTTCACAGGTGAGGAAACTGAGGTATAGAAAAGTTAAGTAGTCCTCCCAATGTCATGGCTTTGCACCCAGGCAGTCTGGCCCTAAAATGTATGCTCTTAACTATTACACTCAAACTCCTCTCAGGACAAGCGGACTTCCAGACATGAAGTTCCTGGGCTTGGCAAAGGTGGAGAAGAAGATCTCTGAAAGCTATTAACACCACATCTTGCCAATTCCATCTCCATATCAGGTCAGTTTGGGCCATGCATTTTTCACTTTGGTGTATTATTCCCTCCTGGAAAATGTGTAATGTCAACCTTGTCTTCAAACACTTATCCTATTCCTACTGCCCTGAGAATTTGACTCATCCAGACAAGATTCCTGAACTAATTATTTTCGATTTGCTTTGCTTATAAAAATTATGGTCCAAGTCTAGTGCCTCCAAGACCTATTTCTTCAAACTTAGAAGCATCCGAGAAGGAGTAGCTTGCATCAGTTTCCCTGAGAGATCTAATAGCAGGACCAAATTCCAACTTTTGAACTCAACTGCTCTGGCCCAAGCAACCGAGGGATCAGTACAAGGCTTGAGTTTTTCTTCTACATTTTTCCCTCTAAGCCTTTATCAGAGCCTTTTCCTATATGGGATAAAGCCTTGACTTTGAGGGAGGCATCCCTTTCTGGAATATAGCAAGACTGTCACAAAGAGACTACAAATGTCAATTTCATTCTGTGTCTAAAGACCATAAAAAAGAGTGGCTCCGTGTTAACCCATAGGGTGCTTACTATTGTGTTATACATCTGAATCGTCCTGGCAAAAGCCTTCTTGAGCTGGCTTGGGAAGGGCTGGGGTGGCAGCTCTGAGTAATCTTCAATTTTTATCCCTTGACACTTTAATTAAGATAATTTAACAGCCCGTTAAGCACAATGTGCAGAATTTCCCACTAGGAACCAATGAAGAAAGAGTTTTGGGGAGCAGGGAGATAGTGTGAGGCTAGAGATCTAGGCAGCACAGAATTAAAAGGAGTCACAGTTATTATTCAGCCTAATGACTGTGACTCTGCCAAGGTCACATAGTTAATTAGTGCACTCCTGGATCCCACATGCATGAGGAGCTGTGGGACTATTCAGGCATAACAGATTGTGAGTGCTTTCCTAAAAAAGCTCAGTGGCTGGCCTCCTCAGAAATCCCTGGTCAGCTTAGCAAAGCCTTGGGTTGGGGGAAGGCTGAGACAAATACCAATGATGTGACTCAGGATCCTGTGGTTTTTCAGAGGCTTGAGGGATCGCCAAATGCAATGGGAGATCTTCCTTCTCACCTCATCTCCTAGCGACACTGTGTGGCCCAGGCAGCATCATGGGTATTCTAGAGACACGTTAGGATCCCCCATGCCTCTACCTAGGAGGCCATTAAGAAAGGTGCCTCCTGAACTCAGGAGTATGCAATCAGAAAGAGCACTCATGCCATTAATCATATTAATCAAGAGGCATTGTCAGATCTGGCATTAAAAAGTTCTATGCTTGCCAAAACCAGTTTGGCTCAGTGGATAGAGCATCAGCCTACGGACTGAAAGGTCCCGGGTTCGATTCCGGTCAAGGGCATGTACCTTGGCTGCAGGCACATCCCCAGGAGGGGGTGTGCAAGAGGCAGCTGATCGATGTTTCTCTCTCATCAATGTTTCTGACTTTCTATCTCTCTCCTTTCCTCTCTGTAAAAAATCAATAAAATATATTTTTAAAAATAAAAATAATAAAAAATAAAAAGTTCTATGCTTTGATTATACTTTTTTCCCCAAGCACTCAAAAACTTAATTTTTAATTTCTTATTTTAAATAGTTTTCAGCCCTAACTGGTTTGGCTCAGTGGATAGAGCGTCAGCCTATGGACTGAAAGGTCCCAGTTTCGATTCCGGTCAAGGGCATATACCTTGGTTGCAGGCACATCTCCAGCAGGAGGTGTGCAGGAGGCAGCTGATCGATGTTTCTCTCTCATTGATGTTTCTAACTCTTCATCCCTCTCCCTTCCTTTCTGTAAAAAATCAATAAAATACATTTGTAAAAGGGTTTTCAGTTTAATAGATAATATGCAATTCACCCTAAAAGTGAATGACATTTAAACTATTCTCCATAAATTACACCTATTAGTACTTCCATTAATGCTCAGCATTTATCAAGATTCATTCTTATTTCCAGCTTGATTGGGTAAATGCATGCGTAAATAAAAATCATGAAAACAATAGATTTCAAATCCACTTAGAGAACTTCATAATGCAAACTCTTAGATTCTGGGCACGACTAACTCCTCATTTCATATTTAGAAGTCAAGAAAAAAAGAGATGGGGCCGTTTTGGGTTGAGAGGTAAAGGCCAGGAGAGAGGTGAGCCAGAGAAGGCTGATGGAGGGAGCATGCTGGGGAAACGAGGGCCATGAGTTCTGGTTTAGTTTAGTGGCAAATGACCCACTGTTCAAAAAACTTTTTGTGGTTCTATGATAACTGGGAAAAATAAAATGCATGGAAGCAAGGAAATCACGTGTGTACAAAGGCATAGAATTTCAAAAGGACCTATCGGTCATTGAGAAGCTCAATTAGAGATGGATGGTTGAAGGTGGATGGTGGGAAAGGGTAATCAGAATGTGATGGGGAAAGGGGGAAAGATAGGACTGGATTGTGAAAATACTCCTCCTCCCTGAAGCTTTCCCTAACTACACCGGCACAGGAAAAAATGTCTTCCTGTGAAAACTCCACTCTATATTAGCCAAACCTTCAAATTAAAAGGAACAAAAGTCACAGATTCTTAATCATGTGATAGTTTATGTACTATTACTTATCTCTGTGTGTTTTTTACGTCCCTTTGTGTCTGTTTTTGACTGTTTAAGAACATCATTGATAATTTCAGGGTAGGACCTTTCCTTTGATAGTTGAAAGGAACTACAGCACATACAGTAGGAATACACACAGTGCCCTAATTAATAACGACAAGACTCATTAAGGGATTTCTACATGCCAAGAACCTCCTATGTATTATGTCTAATCCTCAAAGCAATCCTATGTGGCATATATCATTATCACTTCCAATTTTTAAATGGGTAAATTAGGCAAGAGAGGTTAAGTAACTCGCCCAAGGTCACAGAGGAACCAGGATTTAAAACCAGGTTGTCTAATTTAACAGTTTGTGTTTTTAAACCACAAGATTCTACCTGCTTTCCGAATAAGTGCTTTATAAGCCTTTGCTGAATGAATGGGATGGGTTAATGTCAGATAAATTATTAAAAAACTTAAAGTCTGTTCATTGAAATATTAATATATTATTTAGTTCTTCAGCAACTAAGAGGTTTTCTTTACCAAGTCACTGATGGGTTCCATATTCAAAGACACATAAAAATCCTACGAGTGTTTCTCACCAGAGACCTATGAAGAAGAGGCTCTTGTTAAGTACCAACTCTGTCCGGGCCACGAGACTCCTTTCTCTACATGTGAAAGCTCTCTGAATGTTGTTCTCTCCCAGGGAAACATTGTAGACCATCTAATATTACTCTACAGCTCAGAAGTATCTCAATCATAAAAACAGGAAATTAATGTTTGCAAGATCAAGAAGAGAAGAAAGTGCCACGCAGCTGACAGTTGATGGTTAGTGAATCAGTCCATTCCTCAATTCAGAGAACAGCCTGGGTGGGACCTTTGCCTCTGGCCATCACCCAGAAACCACTAGGAGCCAGGAAACTCTGGGGGAACAACCCACATCAGATTTCCATTAGAACCCTACCCTGATGGGTGGGGAGAGCCTCTGGAACTGATGATTGCCCACTGCTATTTCACAAATTCAGACACTTGGAATTTAAACCTATTACCCTTATCCTTGACTGGGAAACAGGATGAACAAGAAATGAAGGTGCTGACAGTTCTGTTTTTAGACAAGTGCCAGAACAAAATCGAAGTCAGGAAAAGAATCAAAAGAATGTAAGCAATGAGACATTCCGGCATCATTGAGGCCTGTGAGGAGAGCTGCAGGCTTCTCTCCTGAGGACGGAAAAGCCCTTGCTTCTAACAACCTTCTGCCAAGACTAGATGCCTTCCCATGCAACCCCCCTTTCTGCAGAGCAGCTGTGCAGGAAAAGCACCATTCCTTCCCATGATTCTCATGTGTTTTGACTGATGCTTGTGGAATAGTTTAAACTCAGTAAGGCTTTCAAGAGTTGGCCAAACAAATCTTGGACAAAAATGGCAGGCTTCAATAAACTATCATATCCAATGTCTCAATTTCAGCTCAATGTTTAGACTGGAAGGAAAGCAGATGAATACAGCAAACCCTTAATTTGTACTAACATATATTCATGTTTGATCACCATGAAAATTACCCACCACTGCCAGATCACCAATCAGTATAGGTTGCAACAAAAGTATGTTGAAGGAACTACAGAGCAATTACACTTCAAAAAAAAAACAACAACAACAAACATTAATCAGCATGCTGTAGTCTGCCATATGAATAAAAAATGTCCTTCAAGATCACCATGGGACTGTCACTTATTCTAACAATATTACTATTCATCAAAACATAGAGATAGTTTGGGAGGACACAAGGAAGTGTTTAATGCAACGCTGAAAAGTTCAAACATTCTTCTGTCACTATCTGTCTGACCTTGGGAAATTTATTTTAACCTCCCTGCTCTTCCAGGTCCTCATTGGTAAAATGTGAATATTAATTCCATTGATGTCTGAGTGAAATATGTTTGTATGCAAAACATTTAGTATTGTTGACATCTAGCAATTACTCAATAAACGATGGCTATAAAAATTATCATCATTCATGACTCAAGATCAGTCATTTAAAAGCTATGGAATCCTCGTTTTATGAAGACAGAAGGATCTGAGAAACCAAGATGGCAGCATAGGTAAACACCTAAAATTGCTGCCTCACACAACCACTTCAAAGCTACAACTAAAAGACAAAACAGACATCATCAGAACCACAGGAAGGCTGGCTGAGTGGAAATTCTACAATTAGAAGGAAAGAGAAAAGCACACTGAGAATCAGAGGAGGTGCAGAAGTAAAGTGTAGAGGTACGAAGGCATGCACAGAAAGGGCTGGCAACTGAGTACAGGGCTATTTTTTTCAATTGGGAGGGAGACAAAAGTTTGCTCTGAACTCCAGCTCCAGGCGAGACTCTGGGGACCCAGACTCATACCGGGAAAAACTGGACTGTCTGGCATTGGGTGGAACTCGAGGGCAGCTTTCTCTCAGAGGTGTTTGCAGTGATTACCACAGGACACAGTCAATTCCGGGCTTCTTAGGGCAGGGCTGAGGATCAACCATAGTTGTGTGCTCCACCCTGTTGATTACCTGAGACCCCAACCCACCCAAGCTGTGTGCAGAGGCCTTTGAATATGAATGGCCTGGCCCTTTGAAATCTAAAATTACCTAACAAACTGCAGCTGAGTCAGAGAGCCCCAGAACATCGAAAAGAAGGCCCAAGGCCCCACAGCAGCTTGCACTGCTTCATAGCTGAGCCTCATCTGGGCACCTCCAAACCCCCCAAAAAGAAGAGGAATCTGCAGATCTCTCCATAGCTCCTGCTGGGTGGCCTCAGGCAGAGGCTAAATTAGCACCTCCTTAGAGACCCAAGAACCAGTATACTCAGTGGTCATAGTGGAACTATCCAGATTACAACTCCTCAGATCCATAAGGGACATACTCAGGGGGCAGATTTAGTGAGCACCAAAGCCCCACTGAAGCAAGTCTTGCCCCATAAGGGAGTCTCCAGCACAGTTCTCCCATCACAAACACAGCTGATCCTCATAGCCAATTGGCCTGGAGGTCAATTCCTCCCAGTGATACCAACAACAATCAAGGCTTAACTATAACAAGGCTGTGCACACAGTCCACAAAGGGTTGCACCAAGAGTGTCCACCTCAGGTAACTGGGGAGGCTAAGCCACTGGGCCCTACAGGGCACCTAGCACACAAAGCCATTCTATCAACACAGGGAAGCAGCCAAAATGCAGCGACAAAGAAACAGGTGACAAATGACAAAAATGGAGGAAAGTAAATGACTGGATATAGAGTTCAAAACTACGGTTATAAGATTTTTCAAGAATTTTTTAGAAACCACTGATAAATTTAGTGAGACCCTCAAGGATAAAAAAGGACCATCTAGAAATTAAGCATACATGACTGAAATAAAGAATGATATACAGAGATCCAACAGCAGACTAGAGGATCGCAAGAATCAAGTCAAAGATTTGAAATATGAAGAAGCAAAAAACACCCAACCAGAAGAAAAAAAAAAGAATCCAAAAATATGAAAATAGTGTAAGGAGCCTCTGGGACAACTTTAAGCATACCAACATCTAAATTATAGGGGTGCCAGAAAAAGAGAGCAAGATATTGAAAACCTATTTGAAGAAATAATGACAGAAAACTTCCCCTGTCTGGTGAAAGAAATAGACTTAAAAGTCCAGGAAGTGCATAGAACCCTGAACAAAAGAAATCCAAAGAGGACCACACCAAGATACACCATAATTAAAATCTCAAGAGCAAAAGACAAGAAGAGAATATTAAAAGCAGCAAGAAAAAAACAGCTAGTTACCTACAAGAGAGTACCCATACGATTGTCAGCTGATTTCTCAACAGAAACTATGCAGGCCAGAAGGGAGTGGCAAGAAATATTCAAAACAATGAATAGCAAGAACCTACAACCAAGATTACTTTACCCAGCAAAACTATCATTCAGAATTGAAGGTCATATAAAGAACTTCACAGATAAGAAAAAGCTAAAGGAGTACATCACCACCCAACCAGTATTACATGAAATGCTGAAAGGTATTCTTTAAGAAGAGTAAGAAGAAGAAAAAAGTAAATATAAAAATTATGAAAAACAAATACATATCTATCAATAAGTGAATCTAGCCGAAACCGGTTTGGCTCAGTGGATAGAGCATCGGACTGCGGACTGAAGGGTCCCGGGTTCAATTCTGGTACAGGGCATGTACCTTGGCTGTGGGCACATCCCCAGTAGGGGGCGTGCAAGAGGTAGCTGATGGATGTTTCTCTCTCATCGATGTTTCTGACTTTCTATCCCTCTCCCTTCCGCTCTGTAAAAAAATCAATAAAATACATTTTAAAAAATAAATAAATAAGTGAATCTCAAAACAAGTGAATAAAAAATCTGATGAACAGAATAAACTGGTGAATATAATAGAATCAGGGGCATAGAAAGGGAATGGATTGACAATTCTTGGGGGGGAAAGGGTTGTAGGGGTGTGCGAAGAGGGTGGGAAAAATTGTACACCTATGGATGAGGACAGTAGGGGATAAGGGCAGAGGGTGGGGTGGGATCCGGGTGGAGGGGAGATATGGGGAGGGGGGAGAAGGAACAACTGTAATAAGCTGAACAATAAAGATTTATTAAAATAAAGATAAATAAATAAATAAAAACTATGGAGTCTTGAGCAAGTGCTTAAACATCTCTGATTCTCAGTTTTCTCATTTAAACATTGTGTATATAGTCCTTCATAAGGTTATTAGGGATATACATGTCAACATATGAAAAGCATCCAGTATAGTTCTAGTATAGTTCCAGGTACACACAGTATTCAATAGATGCAATTTCTTTTTAGTGACACTTTATATAGCAATATGAAGTGATTTAGTCTGCAAATTGGAAAAAAGCCAGAATAAAATCTAGTTTCACCTAGAAACAACTTATCTCCCTGTTTAAAACCCTATTATCATCCATTTAAAACATAAAATTAAAATTAAGCCCTAGTTTAGATTAAGTTTGTAATTGGAAACACCATAGATATTAAAAACACATTCTTGCATTACATTTCTAATGCAAGTGAAATAAAATGCCTGCAAGTAGTAAGATATTAGAGCCGAAAATTATTGAAATAAAAGTTGAAATCATGAGTCTATAAAACTGTATATTCACATTATTACAAAAATGTCTTCCTCTTTTATTCCTGCAATGAGACTATAAAAGATGTTCATTTACACCCTCCCTCCCAAAAATGTAAAATGCAGAATCCAGGATTTCAGCTAGAATGTAGAGTTTACCAGCTAGAAAGAACAAGTAACTCTGTCTGTATTAATTAAAATAAAATAAAATCCCCTTATGGTTGTGACAAAAAAATTAAAAGATATTTAGATGTCACTTTCAAAAACTTTTGACACCAAGCTGGTGGGAGGTTCCAAAGAATCTTTGGAGTCTCCCATAGTCTGGAATGATTCAATTCCAAGTTTAGTCTGCTGATACCTTAAAAAAGCTAGAGGCAGCAAACAGCAGTTCTAAAAAAGAATAAAGATTGGGGATAAAATGCCCATTTGAACCTATTAATCAGTGAGAATTTTAATATTTCTTAAGAGTTCTTCTATTTTGTATATCCAGGTATGCATAAATGCCACAAAATGTTTCAATGTAGATGAAAGTTTTATTTACTTTATGATTTTTAGAATTTTGAGAATGCTAGTTTCTTATTAATGGAGTTAAACTCTTAGCCACTAAGCCTGCCTGTTTGGATCACTTGGCAGTGAGACCAAATTATAGAGAGCACACAGAAGGAAATAGCCTCTTAGTTATTGAGCTTATAAATTCAAGCTTTTATAAATGGATTGTCCTCCCCAGCCAGGGTGGCTCAGTGGTTGAGTGCTGACCTATGAACTAGGAGGTCGTGGTTTGATTCTCACATGCCCAGTTGTAGGCTCAATCCCTGGTGGGTTGGCGTGCAGGAGGCAGCCAATAGATGCTTCTCTCCTCATTGATGTTTCTATGTCTCTCTCCTCTCCCTTCCTCTCTCTGAAATCAATAAAAACATACTTTTTTTAAAAAAAAATTGATTGTTCTTAACACAGAAGATTAAGTGTCAGGATCACATGCAGAGCTTTTCCAAACGACACACAAACACACATGCACACACAGCCCCCCCATCAGAAATTCTAACCACCTATTTAGATATTATGTGGTTTTCCCTGGGAAGAACAGTGTGTATGTTGGAAAAAAACACACACGCAGATGCGCACACACACACAGGTGATTCTGACACATTCCCTCTTCCCACTCCTGAGACCTGCTGCTAAGAATTGATGGCACACGTCACAATGATTTTTTTGTATTTTTCCAAAGAATAAACTTATGGGCTGTTATTGTAATAGACTCTTACTCCAGGAAAAGCTGTAGAGAGATGCAATTGAAATGATGATAATTGATTAAGTCAACTGAACACTCTGTCACTCTCTCAGAAAAAAAAAAATCTCAAAACAATTATTTCATGTTTTTAGCTGGAGGCATCTGCAGAGCATGTGTTTGACTGAAAGTTGGTCATTTGAAGAAATCCATGAGCAAGTTAAAAGTATAATTTATAGCATGTTTCTCCCTACACATGGATCTGCTCTATGATTTTCCAACCCTTTCTCAAGTTTATAGCCCCTAGGATACCAGAGACACATTTAAGAGGCTGTTGAAGCCAAAAACAGAAGAAAAGTTTGAATTGCTTTTGTATCAACTATTTCAATATGTATACACATACACGCATGCGCGCGCACACACACACACACACACACACACACACACACACACACATATATATCTTTATTGATTTCAAAGAGGAAGGGAGAGATAGAAACATCAATGAGAGAATCATTGATTGGCTGCCTTCTGCACGCCCCCTACTGGGGATCTAGTCCACAACCTGGGCATGTGTCCTTGGCCGGAATCAACCTCAGACCCTTCAGTCCACAGGCCGATGCTCTATCCACTGAGCCAAACCAGGTAGGGCTAATATATAGCCCTATATTTTAAAGTATTAGGGTCTACTAGCAATTTTAATGCATAAACCTTTTATTTCAGTCTTGATGTGCAATGTCAGCAAACTCTCTGATTTGCTTTACACTGTCCCTCTTCTTGCTGTCACTTCATTGTCTCACAACTGTCTGCTCATTTCTGCCTTAATTTCTTCCTGGATGACTAGATGCCTCCTTTAGCAAATGATGCCATTCATTTTTAGTTGTTGGCTTTTTGTAATAATGAATTGAAGTAAAATGTAATAAATAAAAGACAGCCTGCAAAATGATACTGAGAACTAGGAAGGCTAAAAAGAGATGATGATAATGTACAAGTCTTACTGAAAACAGTTTTCTTTCTTTCTTTTTTTAAATCATTTGCCCAATGAATAGCTATGGTCCACTGCATGTGGATTCATGGCTAAGACTAAGGCCAAGTCAATCCATTCAGTTTTCCACATTCATATTCTCTCTCTCTCTCTCTCTTTCTCTCTCTCTCTCTCTCTAATTAATCTTCTTGTGCATTCTCTTTTGAATTCATGTTTTTACTTCAGTGTATTAGTAAGAGTGAGGACTTTAAAAGAGAAAATTAGATCGACTTGAGAAAATTACTGTATTGAGCACTATTCTGCTTTTATTAACCTGGTACCCCAATGAAAGGCTATTGTTCAACATTTAACAACAACTTTGGCACAGATTTCAGAAGAATTAAAGTGGCAATATCTCTAGAATATCAAAATAGCTGGTTGAAGAGAGACATTTCTAGCCCTGGTTTACATTTCTAGCCAGCCATTACTTTAAGATCTTAATTTTTTAATGTTTTATATTTTATTTAAATTTTTAATTGTTCAATTATAGTTTACATTCAATATATGTTTCAGGTGTACAGCATAGTGGTTAGACATTTATATAACTTACAAAGTGACTACCCCAAAAAAGTCTAGTACCCCATCTGATACAATAAGTGGCTATTACAATATTATTAACTATATTCCCTAGACTGTATTTTATATCCCCCTGCCTACTTATAACTGTCCATTTATACTTAATCACTTCACCTTTTTCACCCAGCTCCCTATTTCCCTTCCCATCTGGCAACCATTAGTTTGTTCTCTGTGTCAGTTTGTGTCTGTTTTGATTGTTCATTTATTGTTTTTCATTTAAGTGAAATTGTATGGTACTGTCTTTCTCTGTCTGACTTATTTCATTTAGCATACTACCTTTAGGTCCATCCATGACATTGCAAATCACAAGATTTCATTCTTTTTATAGCTGAGCAATATTCCATTGTACACATGTACCATATCTTCTTTATGCAATTGTCTATCAATGGATACTAAAGCTGCTTCCATATCTTGGATATTGTATATGAGATATCCTTCTTTGTCTCTTGTTATAGCTCTTGTTTTAAAGACCATTTTGTCAGATATAAGTATTGCTACCCCAGCTTTTTATTTTCCATTTCAATTTGCATGAAATATCTTTGTTCATCTCTTTACTTTTAGACTGTGTGTATCTTTTGATCTGAAGTGTGTCTCTTGTAGGCAACACATATACGGGTCTTCTTTTCTTCTCCACTCTGCCACTCTACATCTTATGACTGAAATATTTACTCCATTTACATATATATCTATTCTATCTAATACAAGAGTGATATGCAAATTGATCATACCTTCGCTACCCCCACAAGCCACACCCACCAGTCACATCCACCAACCAATCAGGAGCTGGGGTGGGGCCAAGGCATCCTGAGCTATTGGGGGCAGGGCTGAGGCGACCGTGGCAATAAGGGCGGGGCTGAGATGGCCTGGGCCCTGGAGGAGACAGAGCCAAGGTGGCCCAGGCCTTTGAGGGGTGGAGCCGAAGTGTCCCAGGCCCTGTGGGGGGTGGGGCCAAGGCAGCCTGGGCCCTGTGGGGGCGGGGCCGAGGTGGCCTGTGCCACAGGGAGCGAGTTCAAGGCAGCCCAGGCCCTGGGGGGCGGAGCCAAGGCGGCCCATGCCACGGGGGGCAGGGCCGAGGTGGCCCAGGCCCTGAGGGGGCAGGGTCGAGGCAGCCAGGGCTCTGAGGGTGTGGGGCTGAGTCAGCCAGGGCTGGCCCAGCCTGGGGGGGGGGGGGGGCAGGGTCGAGGCTTATGCTAGCCAGGTACAAACTGGCTGGAGCGAAGGCCTGGGCCAGGTAGGGGGTCATGGCTGGGAAGGAGCCAGCCATCAACCCCATTGCAGGGCAATGGCTGGGTGCCCAAGGCCCTAAGCCTCGGTCAGAGGCTTTGGGCCTGGGCAGGCTGGGGATGAGTGGTCAGTAGGATATCCCCTGAGGGCTCCCAGTATGTGTAGGGGGCAAGTTGGGCTGAGGGATCACCCACCCCCGTGCACAAATTTTGTGCACTGAGCCCCTAGTGTATATATATAAAAGGCTAAGCAACTGGCCAACTGGCCAGCAGGTATGACATACACTGACCACCACTGGGCAGATGCTCAGTGCAGGAGCTGTGGAGCAACAGCAACTTTGCAGAGTGTCCTCTTGCACTCTGGAATCCCTCGGGGGCTGTTGGACTACTGGTTTCAGCCCATTCCCTGAGGGACCCCACTCACTCCACAGACACCCTTTGCGCCGGCTGGCCAGGGAGAGACCACAGGAAGTTGGCTCCAGGGTGTGTCCAGCCTATCTTGCCCAGTTGCACCTAGCCGGCCACCTTCTAATTAATTTCCTTTCAATGTGCACGAATTCATGCACCAGGCCTCTAGTTAATAATAGGTATATAGTCACTGCCATTTTATTATTCACATGTTTTATATGTTTTTCCTTCTTCTTAAACAGATTCATTTAACATTTCTTGTAATACTGACTTGGTGGTGATGAAGTCCTTTAGCTTTTCCTTGTCTGGGAAAGGCACTTAATTTACATGAGTTTGCAGTAAAAGTTATTTTAACAAGGCTTTTAGAAATAATTTTTAGTTGTTGGTAAGTCCCAATTGCCTCCTGGCCAAAAACTGGCCACCAAACTTCCAACCCCACAGAAGGTGAAAGCTGTAATTTCTTATTCAGAAGAGAGTCAGAAAGGTAACAAAGATAACCAGTAAGTACAGAATGTCATACTTTAAAGACATTTCAGGTCATCAAAACAATCTCTTCATGTCCATGAATTTTCAAAACATTAAGAGTTTCTCAAAAATCCAACAGTAGTTCACATGAAGTATAAAATCTGCTTCAAATGTATTGAATTTTTAAATGAACCATTTGCCATTTGTAGTAAAGATGCTAAAGTCTTGCTAGAACTTTAAACAAGAAAAATTGCTCAGACTGAAGTTATAAATACAAACATTCTCAGATATTAGCTAGTTCCACTACCAAACTATCTTCCCTGGAAAAGGACTCATCTAAACACCAGTGATAATGCATTGACTTTTAATATTTCCCTATAATGCTTTACACTTGGCAAAAGCTGTTGCAAAGTTTTCATATTTAGAACATTAACTTTTCAGTACAATAAATCTTTTAGGATGGGCAATATTTAATGCCATAATTCAAATATACAGAGTAATAAACTCAGATCTGCCCTTCCTGACCACACAACACAGAGGTATACGCTACAGGATCCTGGAGAATTGAAAACCTCCCCTTCAACTCCCCCTGCTTCTGCCTCACGGATGTGCCTGTGATACCAGCCCTTCTTGGGGGCACATGGTAAGTGAAAATAGTAAAAATGCTTCCAAATAGATGTCCTCTCATAAAGGATAGTAAAGGAAGGTGTCATGCACAAGGTTTCTACTTTTTAATGTTATTAATTATGTTGATTAGAATCTCTCCTACTTATAAAATAACTACAATTTCTTTGCAGAAAATGTAAGGCAAGTGCTTTTTGAACCTCGTACACTTAAAAAGAAAATAACTTTAGGTGCATTTTTAAACTCCACCATCATGTAGAGGTTTAGGAACTGGCCACAAACGAAGTCCCTGAGGGACTCCCACACAAATTGTTGATTGACATAAACATGAAACTTCTTGTGTCCTCACCTTAGAGTTTCTCTGAACTACAAAGTCTAACAGCAATAGGTATCTTCAATCCTTCAAGTAGGATGTATGATAAATGCTAGGTTAAAAAAAAAGGAAAAATATTCCATGTGCTCTAGCAATAGCCCCTATGACCACTGCTCATGGAAAATTCTCATAGTTTATGGCTGTCAGGCATGGCTAGAAATCGATGCCATTGGTTCTCATGAGAAGACGAAGTTAGTATTTGGTACTATCTCTTTGTCCCCCTCCTGCTTTAACAAATATCAGGAGGGGAAAGAGGTCCTACATGGTTATATTATCTGATATCTTAACTATCAAAGAAGAGATCTTCCATCTAAAACAAAATCTAAAATCTCAGTGACAATTTAAGCATAAAATGAAGACTCCCTTCATGTACCAACTTCCCTCCTTCACCATTTCTATTATCACTAATTTTCAATAATGTACAGTAGATTTTCCTTAGCAATAATAAAACTACCCGTATTACAAGTTTAGTTTTATAGAGCACTCCATATGGTGGATTCATAATAAATTTCTACTGGGAATACAATCATAAACCACTATTTTCTGCTATAAAAACCCATTAAAGCACAGACATGCACAAACAAGGTAATCTGCAATAAATTTGGAGATGTTAAAATACTACAAATGTAAATGTATTCACCCCCATTGCAATGCATATAATTTCCATAGCTTTATTAGAAATCTTGCCTTTATGGTGGTTTGGCAATAGGCTATAAATATAGGAGGAATGAGTCAGCGTGCAAATCCCTTCTGTGAAAAAACAATTTGAAAGGTTTTATAGCCCAGAGCTGTTTATTATTTTGTAAGAATAGTAATGCAAGTTTGTGTTTGGAACCTGCTGAGAGGAGAATTCTCAAAACGTCCTATTTATAAGCCAGCAAGGAAAAAAATTCTCAGCAAATTAAGAAAAAGAAAAAAACAACATTTGATTTCGGTAAAGTCATGGAAATAGTGTTTCCCAAATAGAGCATTTAATTGATGGACTTTTTTCTCTGCACGCATTAGGGCCGTACAAGCGATGACCAAATATATCACACTGAGAAAAAGAGGGCAGCGTCAGCCTGGCAAATTTGAGTCCTGGAGGCAGGTAGTAAATATCTTTGGAGATGAGAGGAGAACAGATCACAAAGGTGAAGAATGCGAGGGGGCTGAGGAGAGAACCATCAAAAACAAGCACATGGGCCTGGCAAGGGAAGAGGTATGGGCAACGTAGGAGGCCACTGAGGGGCAAAGAACCCGAGGCCAGCACACAGGCTGCGGAAGAGAGTTGTAAGGAGATGGGTCTCAAATATGGGAGAAAGCTTGGAAGGATGAGGACTAAGAACAGAGGGCAGCTAGATTTGGGAGTCAGAAGCTCACCATGGACTTCCGAGGACCAGCTTCAGGACAGAAGCCAGCCTGCAAGGGCATGAGGAGGGAGTGGAGGGTGATGGTGTGGAAATTACAGACATGAACGGCTTTTTAAAAGGAGGGGGACTTATTAGCTTGAGTATAAATGGAGCGAAAAGATCTGGGGAGGTTTGCAGCTGGTGAACGGGGTAAAACCAAAGACTTAGTAGACAATAGTCACTCTTCAAAAGATGCAGTTCAAGCAGGATATCAAGGAAGTGGGTTCAAGGCCATGGGTAGAGGGTTTAGCTTAGACAAGAGGGGGAGTGTTTAGGCAGAAAGAAAGGGCAGAATTGTAACGGTTAAAAGAAAATCTGCAGGAGTATAAAGAAAGAAGTTGGTGGAACTGAGGTCCAAAGACCTTCAATCGCTTCAGAAAACCAAGAAGTATTCAGTTCCTGACTTTCTTAAATATATGAGCTTATTTTAAAAACATATTATCTTTTTTTGTGTGTGAGCATGTAGAGGGTTTGTGTGTGTTGTGAGGGAGCCAAAACAATAAAATATCCCAAACTACCTAAACACATGTGCATGCAGTCTGGCACATATGTTCACACACACACAGAGAGAGAGAGAGAGAGAGAGAGAGAGAGAGAGAGAGAGAGCAGAAATGCAAGCCATTCCAAAACTAGGTATCATGGTTTAGTACAATGCTTACAGCACTGACCTAAGACTTTCTCTCCGTGTCTCCTTTTCCCTTCAGATGATCTTTCTATAAAGGACCAGATCATTGCCGTAATATGTTTGGCTCAATGGATAGAGCATCGGCCTGCGGACTGAAAGGTCCCAGGTTTGATTCTGGTCAAGGGCATGTACCTTGGTTGTGGGCACATCCCCAGTAGGGGGTGCGCAGGAGGCAGGTGGTGGATGTTTCTCTTTCATCTATGTTTCTGACTCTCTATCCCTCTCCCTTCCTCTCTGTAAAAAAATCAATAAAATATATTTAAAATAAAATAAAGGTCTGGATCACCTGAAGCAGAACAGAGCTGAGCTCCCACCATATGGTCCATAATGCTTGTAAGTGCATTAAGTGGGAGTGCCTGTTTGCATAACAGGGCATAGTATCCCGGGTCCGGGAATGGCACATCTCGCTAACATAATTATGGAAGGCCAGAAACTTCCAATGAATTTGAAAAGATAATAGTAAAAAGGGACGGGAGGGTAAATTTATTTCCTGAAATAATAAATTGGTGCTCCTTCTTGGCTGATGATGTGAAGAAAGAAGACTGTATGAATATGGCCAGAAGGATATAAGGTGATATACTGTATACTATAGGGTGTCCCAAAAAATGTATATATACACTTTGAGTAATTATAAAGGCAGTATTTATTAAAATACATTCCATTTTCAAAATTGAGCTATCAGCTGTTAAAGTGTATTTATATATTTTTAAAGTTTTTAAAACATATTTTATTGGTTTCAGAAAGGAAAAGAGAAGGAGAAATAGAAACATCAATGATGACAGAGAATCATTGACCGTCTGCCTCCTGTACACCACCCACTGGGGATCGAGCCCACAATCTGGGCATGTGCCCTGACTGGGGATCAAACAGTGACCTCCTGGTTCATAGGTCAACACTCAACCACCGAACCACACCAGCTGTGCCATTTTTTTGGGGGGGGTGGGGGTACGCCCTGTATTTCAGGATTCTGACAAAAAAGTTTTTTTTAAGGAACTCACTCTTTATATTAACAGGACATTGGAGAGGGTTGTAAGGGAATATGAGAACACCATAAAGAAGAAAAAATTTAATAAGGAGGAAATAAAGTAGTGACATGGGTAGGCAAAGAAAATTATTTAGGGAAGGAAAAAATCAAAAGTGGGAGTAAAAAAGGTAACCAAAACTCACAGAGCTATTTTGAGAGTGAAAAACCAATGAAAAAAATCAAGTATAAGATTATTCTTATTTGACATTTTTATACAGCAGCAACTTAAAAAAACATCAAACACTGACATAATCCTTCCTCTAGCATTTTAACACATCATTATATTGTTAACAATGTTAGACAGCTATAGCAATTCATGTGATTTTAAATAGATCACTTTTATCATAAAAATGTCATTTTTAGGATAATCTGTATTCTCACATTTTTATGTTCAGCTATGGTCTTAAAATGTCAAATATAGGAGATATTTGTGTCTGCAATTCTTGGAGTCTTACTCCAGGTCTTGAGAATATCAGCATACAATAAACCTTAAGCAGCTGTGCTCAATTCATTTTTTCCTACAATTTTTCTCCTTTTAACAATAATTACAAAGTGCTTGTATAAGTAAAGATGAGAGTGTGGGTTAAGGCCGTAAATAGGCAGGAAATTTGTAACGAAGCCTGGCTTGGCTGCATGAAAGGCATCTTATAACATGCTCCATCACTCAAACTCGCATTCCCATAGGCATGATTATATATGCAATATTTGGCCCGCCTGCTCAGTTAGCAATAATGGTAACGATGTATCATTTCACTTCCAGGGACTAACATGTGCCAAATGTCCAACCAGATTTCTTTGATCGTTCCTCTTAAATATGAGGAAAACAAAGCGATTAAATAATGTACCAAAGATCAGACAATTGAGCCACAAAGGGGGAATTCGAACTCAGCTAAGTCAATAGTCTAGTGTAGGGATTGGCAAACTTTTTTTATAAAAGGCCAAATAGTCACCATTTTAGCCTAGCAGGCCATATAGTATGGTATCTGTCACAACAACTTAACTCTGATACTATAGTGCAAAACACAACAGAGATCTTGCATAAACAATGGATGTGGTTGTGTACCAATAAACTTTATTTACCAAAACAGGAACTGGGCTGGATTTGGCTCTGTCCTTAGTTTGCTAATCTAGGGGATCAACTCACACAATCTGTCAAAATCTGAAGCTCAAACTTCAATGAACACTAATTTCATCTAAACTGAATAATAATATCTAACATTAGTGAGAGCTTATCAGATACCGAGCACATGGCACTACATACAATTTCATTTTTATTCTATAACAGTCAGTAAGACGGTTATTATATTCATTTTGCAGATGAGGAAACTCAAGTTCAGAGACAGTCACTCAGCTTCAAGTTAAGGAGGTAGAATTTGAAGGTAGGCAGTTGGATCAAAGCTTCTGGTCTGTCCGGCCAGAGCTGCTCAGTGGCTGAGCACTGACCCATGCACCAGGAGGTCACAGTTCGATTGCCAGTCAGGGCACGTGCCCAGGTTGCAGGCTCCATCCCCAGTGTGGGGCATGTAGCTGATCAATGATTCTCTCTCATCACTGATGTTTCTATTTCTTTCTCCCTCTCCTTACATCTCTCTGAAATCAATAAAAACATATTTAAAGAGGTTATGCTGGTCTTCTTAATCAAATAAAAATTTAAACATTTTTTAAAAGCTTCTGATCTTCACCACTGCCTGACGTTCACTGAATGTAATTGATGGCTGTTAAGAAAACATGAAGCCATAGAAAAACATCAGCCTTTCCAGGAAAGGGATTGTAGGGTAACCTATGCTCCTTAAACTTAAGGAACACTCCTAGTGGCTAGACATCCTCAGTCGGTCCCATTCTGATCTGTCTACTTGTGAGTGTACAGCTGCACACCCACCGTCACCACACTGAAGAATGAGACCTGCACACTGAATTCTCTAGCCAGCTGGTGTCCAGCCGTCTGGATGCTCTCTGCTGATGCTGGGAAAGGCCCTGCACTGAGGCAGCAAGGAGAAACATGGTGTTTGAGTTTAAATCATTGGCAAAATCAAGAAAGCCACTACCTTGTATGGCCACCAGCAGGAAGGCTTGCACCCTGCATCTCTCAACTTCATCTTCCATCACTCCACAGCCCCATCGAGAATGAATGCAAAACAAATGTTCAACATAGGTGGAAACCAGGATACGATGCTTCCAGCATCTGTTGTTTGCATGGTGCACTCCCAACTGCCAACATCTTCCCAAGTAGGAAAGTATTATTTTATCCTCATCTTACAATAAAGTTAGAGGAGTCATTAAGACTCGCTAAGTTGTTAAGGCCACATAATAAGAAAAGACTCAGCCCCTAGTCTTCTGAGTCAGCTTCAGGGCCTCTCTCCTCTCAACCAGACTTTCTTCTAATCTTCCAAGGTGACCTACAGAGTGATAGTTTGAAAAAGCAAACCATATGGAAGGATTATTACACAAATGTGGATTATTTTGTTAAACTGGGGACACTGGAAAAGATCACTAGAGTACCCCAAGTCTTAAGTGATAGCTCTCATTATGGGGAATTTCAGGCAGACTATTTACAATAATATATCAAGTATGGGGTTGGGGGAGAGACCATTTGTAAAATTCAGCCCCCGAGGCCCTTTCCAGTCAGAAGTGCCTGTAGTCACGTCACATCTAAGCCAATGCTTTATTTGGTAGAGTTACAGGATGAGGGGAACATCTGGATTCATATACTAGTATCCTGTACCTTTCCCGTTGTTGCACAACAGTTGGTCTTTGCCCACCTGTCCCAGAAACACCTCTCACCCCAAATAAAAAGCAAAGAATGCAAAACATCAAAGTGAGGTCTATTTTTTCAACTAGATTTGATTATTCTCAAATCTCTAGTCTAAACAAAGTTGATGGGAGCTGGGTATGAATAACTGAGAACAAAGATTGTCCCATTTATAAGAGATAAAAATTAAAACTCTTTATCATTTCACCTTAAAGCAGATGTGGGTGCTGTTTGCAGCTCTCTCTCTCTCTCGCTCTCTCTCTATCTCTATCTGTCTATCTCTATCTCTCTGTCTCTCTTTCTCTCTCCCTTCCTCTCTCTGTCTTTCTCAACTCTCTCTTTTTCTAATTTCTTTGTTGAAGAAGAAAATGTCTAATTTACATGTAGAGCCCACAAATTATAGCCAGACCAGACATGGAAACAGATGAAGGTTGTGATTGATATTCCAAAATTTCCGTCCTGATTTTCCTATCCTCAGAATTAGCCACTCTATAAATCAAACCGACATACGAACAACGGATGTCAAAACCAATAGGTCACATCTGTGAAAAACATCAGACATAAAAAAACTGGATTCTTCTGTTCTTCTCTGAAAAAAAATACCACTCCCTTCACTATCCCTACCACCATTTCCACCATTATACTTTAAAATATACTGTCTCTGTTCAGAAAATATCACTTTCCAATGTGCATTGGTATAAATAATGGCCATTATTTCTTTCCACTTGATTGTATGAAATGCTAGTAATTGGCACTATTTCCCTGAATGAAATATGAATGAAACCTCGACTGTTTCCAGGCAAACAGTTATTATTGAGACACACATATGCATGTTGTCAACCAGGAGCCTAATAGTGATGCAAATCCCTCATTTCTTATAAGCATTTCTATTTCTGCTGATCTGGGTTAATTTATCCCAGGACTGAAGGCACATATTACAAATCTAGGAGCTGTAAGAGTTGCCTCCAACTCTTAACCACATCATCTTAGGAGTATCACTCTGGGCCTTGGGTTTTCTCTTTCCAAGGATCTCCAAGTGCAAATGTTCCTACTGTTTCTCCTCTGTGAGGGCAACAATGGTGACCCATCATCCCTGGAATGTGTTTGAGCTCTTTGCCACGTGAAATGATGAGTTTGCAATTATAAAATGTGTACAGGAGAAAAAAATCTCATAGACCCAATGCCTCACTTACAGCTAAGGAATCTGCATTGTGAAGAGGGTGAGTGACTTATTAGCTCTGTGACCTCAGGCCAGCTACTTAACCTCTCTGCGCCTGAATTCCCTAACTTATAAAATGGAAATAATGATAGTACCTGCTTTATAAAATGATCATGAGGCATAAAACAATGAATGTAAAACCTATTTAAAACATTCAGCAAATCTTGGTGCTGTTATACCCTCAAGTATTAATTTCCTGAAACTGCTGTAACAAATTACCACTGACTGGGTGCCTTAAAGCAACAGAATTTTATTCTCTCACAGTTCTGGAGGCCAGAAGTTCAAAATCAAAGTGTCAGCAGGGTTGGTTACTTGTTGGGGCTCTGAGGGGAAATCCACTCCATGCTTCTCTTGGGAGTTGTGGGCAAGTCTTGGTGTCCCTGGACTGTAGCTGCATCTCTCCACTCTGTGCCCAGGTCTGCACGTGGCTGTCTCCCTGTGTGTCTTCTCCTCTGCTCTCCTCTCATAAGAACAGTTGTCAATGGGTCTAGGCCCACCCTAACCCAATACGATCTCATCTGGAGATCCTTAATTATATCTACAAAGACCCTTTCAAAGACCCTGGAACATCCACAGGTTCAAATGCTTCCCTTCCTGCATTTCTTTTGGGCAGGCCACCTTTTAGCCATCACACCCTTTCTCCAACTAAAAAAGTCAGTTAAGTCCCACAAGCCTCAAACTTTTTCTTCCTGTGGGAAACAGAACATGGGTCAGGTTCCCACCCCCCCCCAATGTCTTCACTGTTCCTGTCCAAAGGACCCTTTGATCAAACTCTTGAAAGCTATGATATTACCTGTTTTCTTCCTGTTGTGTGGCTCACTGGTTTGTGCATGGGATATGGACACAGTGATGGAGAGTATACAGTAGGCACTGGTCTGTAGATGGAATATGGACACAGTGATGGAGAGGATACAGTAGACACTAGTTTGTAGATGGAATATGGGCACGGTGATGGGGAGTATACAGTAGGCACTGGCCTGTAGATGGAATATGGGCATGGTGATGGGGAGTATATAGTAGGCACTGGTTTGTAGATGGAATATAAGCACGGTGATGAGAGTATACAGTAGGCACTGGTCTGTAGATGGAATATGGACACAGTGATGGGGAGTACACAGTAGGAACTGGTTTGTAGATGGAATATAAGCATGGTGATGGGAGTACACAATAAGCACTGGTCTGTAGATGGAATATGGGCATGGTGATGGGGAGTACACAGTAGGCACTGGTCTGTAGATGGAATATGGGCACGGTGATGAGAGTATACAATAGGCACTGGTCTGTAGATGGAATATGGACACAGTGATGGGGAGTACACAGTAGGCACTGGTCTGTAGATGGAATATGGACACAGTGATGGGGAGTACACAGTAGGCACTGGTCTGTAGATGGAATATGGACACGGTGATGAGAGTATACAATAGGCACTGGTCTGTAGATGGAATATGGACACGGTGATGGGGAGTACACAGTAGGCACTGGTCTGTAGATGAAATATAAGCACGGTGATGGGAGTATACAGTAGGCACTGGTCTGTAGATGGAATATGGGCATGGTGATGGGGAGTATACAGTAGGGTTTCAGATGGAAGAAACAGAGATGGGCCAGCTTAACCCCCCGTGTCCTTGATGAGGTAACAGAGATATGAGAAGTGACGCCCCTTGTCCAAGTAGTGAAGGTAACATGATGGCACAGCCATCACAGAGCCAGTCACTTGGCCCATAGCTCTGCCCCTCTTCCCTGCCACCTCCCACCATGTGCACCACAGTTATAAGGGCATCCCAGCATCCTACAAGGCCACATGAGGGAAGCTGTCAGATCTTACACCTTTTCCTATGTCCCTGGATAAGTCTATAGGGCACACCAATTCTAACCCAGAAAAAATCCAGATGTAAATAGCCAAAGTTAGACCTGCCAGGATTTCAATTAAACTCCGATTTGCTTTTCTACATCATGGGGTCAAGGAGAAATTTTGGAAAATGCTTCCCATCCTATATAAGGTCAATGGTATCTTGTAACTTCACTTGAATCTTTGATCATATAAATAATTTCTTAATTTCTGAAGATTAGCCTGATATACCAATTGTTTGAAACTCAAATTCCCCATTCTCTAGAGTCAATAGTAACCATATGAATAAGTTTCCAGGCTAAACCCTACACAATTATATAATACAATTACAAAAAATTAATATTAACAATGTAAGTAACTAAACAAAGAAAATTTAAATTGAATTATAAAGTTAATTCTTTTCTTCATTTGCCCAGAATTTAAGCCTGAGAAAAAAACAGGTTTAATAAAAAGAATAAAAGGACATAGAAAGAAGCTGTTTGAAAAGCCCCTGCATATTTTAAAGAGCATTAAAGGTCAATTATATTTAATTCCATTGTAAATTTATGGATTTTTCCCCCAGGAGAGAAATATTTTATAGCTCTTTACAACTTTTAAACAGCTTTCAGCACAATGTTTTATTGTGAGACTAGTAGGATGAGTGCAGATTTTATAAGGCAGCCATGCCCAAAGAGTCCCAGAAACTGATAAATTAGCAACTGGGAAGCAATTATCACTGGTCTCTCAAATCCTCACCACCCAGAGTGTGAACAGAAGCATACCTGAGAGCTTGAGAGAAATGCAGAACCTGGACCCCAGACCTACAGGACCAGAATCTGCATTTTAGTGAGATTCCGGGAATGCCTGTGTGCACCAATGTCTGAGAAGTGCTTCTCAGTGAACAGCAGTGTTTTTTAGGAAATGCTCATTTATATATATATATATATATATATATATATATATATATATATATATATGCCTAAGCGACCATTATGACCAGTCAACTGAACAACCGGTCGACTATTCGTTATGGTGCACCCTGACCACTAGGGGGCAGAGGCTCAATGCAGGAGCTGTCCTCTGGTAGTCAGTGTGCTCCCACAGCCAACCTCTCATGACCAGCCAACCTCCCATGGTCTCTCGCCCTGGCCGGCTAGCCCCGATTGGCCCCAATCGCCAGCCAGACTGAGAGACCCCACCCATGCACAAATTCATGCACCAGGCCACTAGTAAGAATATACATTTGGTTATTTCAAGGAAGTACAAATCAAAACCACAAAGAGATATCATTTCACACCTATTAGATGTTAGGATGACTATTATAAAAAAATACAATGAATGGTTTAATGGGTGGAGGAAAGGGTACTCTGGTACATTGTTTTCAGGAATGTAAATGGATACAGTCATTATGGATCAAAAACAGTTTGGTAATTCCTCAAAACACTAAAAATAGAAATACCATATGATTCACCAATCCCTCTTCTGGGTATGTATCCCCCCCCCCCAAAAAAAAAAACAAAATCAGTACCTTGAAGAGATAGCTGCACTCCCATGTTCACTGCAGCATTATTTACAACAACCAAGGAATATGGAAACAACCTAAGTACACATCGATAGATAAATTGATAAAGAAATGTGAATATATGTGTGTGTGTATATATATATGTGTATATATATATATATATATATATATATATTTGTGCCAAACACAGAAGGAAAAAAAGAAAACCTGCATGATCTTACTTGCATATAGAATCCAATAAGTCTGGTACATAGAAGCAGGCTGTAGAACGGTGATTACCAGGCATGGGAGGCAGGGGAAATTAAAGATATTGATCAAAAGGTACAAAGTTTCAGTTATGTAAAATGAATAAGTCTAGATAGCTAATATATAGGAATGTGACTCTAGTTAATAATGCTGAAGTGTTGAATACTAGAAATTTGCTAAAAGAGTAAACATCAGGTGCTCATCACAGAAAAAATATGGATACTATGTGAGGCTATGTGAATTAGATTGACTATAATAATAATTTTCTGTGTATAAAATTATGTTATACACCTCACATATATATGCTTTTCCTTTTTTAATTAAATAAGAAAACAACCCTTAAAAATAATGTACATTTGCCAAGACCGGTTTGGCTCAGTGGTAGAGCATCGGACTGTGGACTGAAGGGTCCCGGGTTCGATTCCGGTCGAGGGCATGTACCTTGGCTGCGGGCACATCCCCAGTGGGGGCGTGCAGGAGGCGGCTGATTGATGTTTCTCTCTCATCGATGTTTCTGACTTTCTATCCCTCTCCCTTCTGCTCTGTAAAAAATCAATAAAATATATTTTAAAAAAAAATAATAATAATAATATACATTTGATTTTTAGTACCAGCAATGTCACAAATTGAGCTAAGATTTTCTTTCCTTTTAAAAAACAAAGATCCAGATAAACTACAATACTAAAAAAAATATAAAGAGACATTTCCATTGGTCAAAACACTACAAATGAACAAAAGAACTCATATTACATGAAGGCAGCAGAATCCTGGAGGGTCGCAGACTTGTTTGCACACCCAAACAGCAAGGCACTAGTCATAAAATCCCCATGAAAATCAGAGCTGAGGCCTTGAGCCCATATGAAGTATGATGTTAGAGCATAGACTTCTACATAAAACCCACCCTCTTTGTTTAAGAGGAATGGGAGAACCTCTCACGGGGGCCAGAAAAGAATCAAAGGAGCATCAGGTCTGGCAGGCCCCCCAGCCTTAGTCTGTGCCACATGTGGACACAGAGTCCAAATACACTCCACATGGTGTTGGAATCTCAAACTGACAAAATACTGTGAAAATTCATCCTGGACAAGTAAAATCCTTGGGATAGCCAGCCATGGCAAATATAAAACCTCTCTGAAAATATACTCCCACAAACCAGAGTACATATGACTCACCCGAACCAAAAATAATCCCAGATAAAATTGAGCCCACAAGCCAAAATTAAAATCACATGAGAAAATAATTCATTACAAGAGAGTATTATAAGGAACCACAAACAGTGGATTAGCATGCCCCAGAACCCAAGATAACAGAACCATTCCAAAGAGTCTACTATTTTATTTAAGTCTCAAAGCAATCTATACTAATATTAGAGAAATATGCAAATTGTCCAGGATGCCGCCACAGTAACAGTAATGACCTGCAGGCTGCATGGGGTGACAAGGCCAGCAGGGGGGTTAGTGAGGGACAATCAAACAACTGAACAGCAGGCTGCGTGAGGCAATCAGGCCAACAGAGGGGGCAGTAAGGGGTAACCAAGTTGGGGGGGGGGCAGTTAGGGGCAACAAGGCTGGCAACAAGGGTGGGGGCGCAGTTAGAGGCAACCAGGCTGGAGGAGGGGACAGTTAGGGGCAACTAGGCTGGCGGGGGAGGTGGCAGTTGGGAGCAATCAGGCCGGCAGGGGAGGGCAGTTAAGGGCGATCAGGCAGGCAGGCAGGCAGGTGAGCAGTTAGGAGCCAATGGTCCTAGATTGTGAAAGGGATGTCCTGGATTGGAGAGGGTGCAGGCTGAGTTGAGGGGACCCCTCTCCCATTCACAAATTTTGTGCACTGAGCTTCTAATTTACTAGATCAGAGAGCTGAGGCTAAAGGGTAATTTACAGATAAGGAAAGAGAAATTCAGAGAGTCTGCTTGCTAATAAGAATTGAGGACTCAGATCCAGCCCCAGGGCTTCTTCCACATCACATTATCTCTGTTCTTAATAACTGTATGATTCACCCAGACCCACTGAGTTGGATCAATTCTTGGATTCATGTAAAACAGAAGAGAAAGAAGTGAGGTGTGTGTGTGTGTGTGTGTGTGTGTGTGTGTGTGTGTATTAGATTCGGAAGGGAGAACTCTCATTCAATAAATTTGACCTTATGAAGTCTTTTACACACACACAAAAGGGAGTGGGTAGACATCTTTTTGTACTCAAAAATTCTTATTTGGGGTAGGAAGAGGGGAGAGTGACAATATAAGAATTTTGAAGCAGTTGGACAAAATAGGTAAATATGCATCTGAATTTCCAGAATGTTCAGAAGACAGGAGTTATATTTTGGTATTTGTCCTTTTTTCAAAGTAAGATGCCAGGTAATCACTGGAACATGAGCCCAGGTGAGTTTCTGCCTTTGCCCCCACATCATGACCTCAGTGTCAATGCAAGGCTACTTTAAAGATCAACTCTAGCCCGCAAAGCTTCACGTAGGTTGCTAAGGAATAGTGGATAGCTCAGGCACTACAGCAAAGCCGTAATTTCTCATCTCTTACCCCCTTCCCTAAATTACAATTAAATTCCATCACTCAAAACTGCCTGATCTTGAGCCAGATGCATATATCACAAGAAGGCATTAAAATCTGACCTTTTATATCCCAATAAGAAATGTCATGAGTCCATCACAGAACCATAACTCCCTCTCGAATTAGAGCTAAGGAAGATCTGAACTTCAAAGGGGAACTAATCCGAAGACTTTTCTAATGACCTATTAAAATTCTGAATTCTAAAGAAAAAAAAACTGAGTTGACTTCTGTGTTTCGCAGCAAAAGGAATAATGAATGAGTAAACAGCAGGGTGTAGGAAATGCTACAAACAAAAAGCGAAAAAGGAGCATGGAGCTACATCTCTGAGAAGCCAGTTCTGAGATTACCGGAAACTGGAAAACCAGTAGCACCTCAGCAGAGGCCCTAAAACCCAAAACAATTATCCTCTGGCACTTTCACTAAGCTTCACATCTAGTGGCTTCATCAGTAAGACACCACGGAGGCTCTGCAGCATACTGTGGGGCTTGGTGACTTCAGAGCTTGCTCCTGGAATATTTATCATTTCAACTGAGTAAATGGCTAGTCGTTTGCCGTGGGGACTTAAGCAGGCAGCCTTATTGGTCTTGGTGCTTTCCAAAGGTTTTGTTCCACAGCACAGGGTGGAGCGTGCATCTTCCCTCTGAGGCCCATCCCTGCCTGGAGAGAGAAAAGTAGGTATTCAGACCTTTGTAAAGAAGAATCATTTAAATAAGAAAGAAAAAATCCTAACTGAATAGTAAGAAAAGAGATGGGGACAGGGAGCAACCAGAGACAGAGATTCAAGAGCGATGGCAGCTCAGCTCTACAAAAGTTAGGGGGTGGGGGATGATATGAGGCAATTGCAAATGAAGGACATAGGCTGAAAGTCATACACAGACACCTCCACCTCCACCCACACAAAAGCATACTTGGTGTCCAAGGGAAGGCAATGACAAAGCAAGATGGCTCTCCTGACTGCATTAGTAAATATTTACTGAATCCCACGGTGTATACCAGAAACATATCATCATAAGTATGAGGAGGAGGAAAAGAAATAATAAAGCATACAATAGGTAGAAAACATGGGTAGAAATAAAGTGCCACTAGTTCGGAAGAAGGAAAGAAAATATGCCAATTATGGGGCTAGGTAGCTACATAAAGAAAATAATATTCCAGCTGAGCTTACAAAAATAGGTAAGATTTAGTCACGCAGGTATACTACTGGGTAGCCCAGTAATCGCTTTACCACAAACAAGAGGCCAAATGAATAATCATCGGGCTAGCTGTGCATCTATGAACCTAGGGAGACTTTTTAATCAACGCTGGCATCACACCCCCAGATATTTTAAATGGTTGAATTAATCTAAGGTGAGACCCAGGCATGAGTAGTTCTGTTTCTATGAACACTCCCCGTGTGATTCTCCTGTGCAGCCAGAGATCCTGAGCTGGAGCAGAGCAGACAGGGAGGCCAGTGCTTGTGTTTGGAGTCTATCCCCGAACTTTAAAGAATCCCAGCTCTCTGTGCCATGGCTCAGGAATGGACACCATTCCCCACAGACACAATATAGGAAGAGAAACCAAAATAAAATACTCACTTCAGCACAATCCTAGTCCTGGGGAGCTTCCATCTGTCAGATAAAGAGGCAGAACTGCAATAGACACTGTTTGGTGCTCTGGTGGACTCCCTGCCGGAACAGCCCCAGTTGGAGGAACTGGCCATGAGAAATCATGAGTGGCAAGCCCCGAGAATGTGCATATTGGTGCTTTTGGACCTGGGTTTTTAAAATAGAACCAGGAACGCCTGATGGTCTCGCCACTGTGATGGCTTCTGAGACAATTTAATAAAGCAAACATGGGCTTTTCTCGATGAGAAGGCACATTGTTAGAAGGGATAATGTTGCATGAGTAGGTGGGCCAAGGGTTTGCACTGGGCAACAGGGAGTCTTTTAGTGTGAGGCTTGGGTTCAAGTCTGAAAGAGTGGAAATGGATTGCATAGCTTTAGAGTGGCCTCTGCTATAAATAAACGGAGTAACTTGTGTTCCACTTATCTATTACTGTACAGCCATGGGCCAATTATGGACGAAGATAAACTTTGAGAAAAATGTTCCTAGGCGATTTTGTCATTGTGCAAACATCAGAGCATACACGTAGTACACCTAGGCTATGTGGTATAGCCTATTGCTCCTACGCTACTAGTCTATACAGAATGTTACAGTACAAAACACGAGATTAAATTAAATACAAGAGAAAATGATGCAGTCAAAATGCAAGTAAACACAAGATGTTGGAGGTTGCTGCTGACAGAATACAGCATAATGTTTTGTAGCCAACTTTTTTAATAACTAGAAAGAGTGCACTCTAAAATAATGCTAAAATGTACAGTATAGTAAGAACATAAACCAGTAAGATGGTTATTTATTGTCATTATCGAGTACTGTGCTGCACCTAATTGTACCAACATCACTACAGACACAACTGATGCCTTGTGTTACTATGGTAGAACATTTCCATGGCTACGATGTCAGTAGTTGAGAGGAACTTTTCAGCTTCATTATAATCCTACTAGTGCCCTGGTGCACGGATTTGTGCACATTGAAAGGAAATTAATTAGAAGGTGGCCGTCAGGGAGGGACTGGGTGAGATAGGCCGGACACATCTTGGAGCCAACCTCCTGGGGTGATGACATGGCTCTAAGGGCACCTGCCTAGTGAACAGGGTCCCTCCAGCAGGTGGGGTCCCTCAGCTTGGCCTGCGGGGATCAAACCAAAACTGGCTCTCCAACATTTCCTGAGGGGTCCTGGATTTCGAGAGGGTGGTTCTCCAGTGACACACTCCAGAGTCAGGCTCCCTCCTCTCTGGTTATGGGGTGCGTTATCTGAGAACACCAAGTCACCACAAGCTTAGCAGTTCCTGTGTTAAGCATCAGCACCCTAGTGGTCAGTGTGCATCATACCCACTGGCTGGTCAGACAGTCGGACAGTCGCTTAACCTTTTATATATATAGATGGACCACTGTCATATATGCGGTCAGTGACTGACTCAAAGATTGCCACATTACTGAATAACAAACCACTCAAAAATGCAATTTATTGTTCTCTCTCATAGTTCCATGGGTTGCCTGGATCCAGCTTGCTGGTTTTCCCTTGGTTCTCTCTCACGGTTGTAGTCAGAGAGTGGCTAGAGTTATCTGAAGGCTCCACTGGACTGGACATCAAAACAGAGCAGTCACTCAGCTGGTTAGTACTGGCCACTCCCTGGAGCTCAACTAGGACAGCTGACTGCAATGCATTCAGTAGCCTCTGCATGGCACTTGGGTTTCTCACAGTATGGCGGCTGCGTTCTCAGAGACAGAAAACAGAAGCTGCCAGTTTCTCAATGTCTGGGTCCAAAATTGAGCAAATACCACTTCCACTATATTCTACTGGTCAAAGCCATCCCAGAGCCTGCCCAGATTCAAGGAGAGGGGACACAGACCATGTGTCATGGGAGAGGAAATTCAAAAATGTATAGCTGCCTTTAATCTCCCCCCCCCTGTTGAATAGATTAACTTATTCTCAACATCATAGATTTGAGCTTTAAATATGTATTTTTTTTCACAGTTCTTTGATGGCAACTCCCACAGCAAATGAAAAAGACCAATACTATATAGAATCCAGATACCACACGAATGTGAAAGACTGATACTATACTATTCTTCATGGTAAGCTAATCACCTCTGAGTCTGAGCTGCTTTTCCCCAGCAGTCAGAATAAGTTTGCACTAAACCTCTCTTCTGCCTACTCCTCTTGGTGACCAAAAGTATATGTCTACAAAGAAGGGGTGAGAAAGACAATCAGGGGACCAGGCCACAGATCAGGGCCACACACAAGGGTCACATCCATAGCCTGCACCTTACAGCCATTCTAGAATTTTTCACAAACTGTGACTGTTGGGATGCTGCCAACGTCTGCCCCGCAGTTCATAATGATCCAGTGCCCAAGAGCTTCTGCTTCCTAAATGTTTGTGGGACTCGGAAATCAATAACTAATCCCACTTAGCTGGAGCCCAATGTTCTGCACACTCAGCAGTTTACAGTTTGGGTTGTGGGTCTGTAGAAGCTAACATGGGAAGCAGAACATTTGTTGAAATGAGTTGCATTAAATATATTACCAATGGAATGCAAATCACTGATAATGACATTTATAGAGTGCTCATTTTGCAAGAGCCCCACTCTACCAGGAGTTTTAAGATGATACAAAGGAAATAGAAGACACATTTTTTTTTTTTTACCTCAGAAGCTAATGTGACTTTTTTCCCCCTCAGCCCTTCACTAGGAACATAACAGCTAGATTATTTATTGAAATCTGTCAACTGTAAAATCCTGCTCGGAATAATGGTAATATCAGCTGTATCTGCTTTCCTGGTAAGCAACTGCTAGTCTCCTTTCAGTGAGGAGCAAGTTGACAAAACCAACTAAGCCCTTTTGCAAACTGTTACAGAGCCCCGGGTAGGGCCCAGTCTTTACTGTCCCTTCTCTGCCCCTAAATTGCATAATTTGCATTGAATTCACAGCCAAATCCCTGATATGACAACAATGACATGCCCTCCCTTTTTCATAGGCCAGCTCTGATAACACCAAAGACAGGTTTATGCAACACTCCAGATGATGCTTCTCAAACATGAAAATGCGAATTCCAATTCAGCGGATCTCACGGGACTCTGAGGTTCTGCATTTCTAACAAGATCCCAGATGTTGATGCTGACAGTCCTCGGACTTCCCAATGAGCAGCAATATGAGGTTACGATGGAGAAAGTTGGACCTGCTCCAGGCACTGTTGAGAGAAGAAAGACAAAACAAAGGTCCCAAGTCCCCTGTGCTTTCCCTTCTCTCCCCCTCATTCCATCACCAGAGGCTATATGCCAATTAAGTCTTAGGAAGAGCCTTGGGAATCTCAGAATGCAAACTAGACCCCAACCATGATCTCAGGTTTTAAAGTATCAACCTTGAGTGTGTCACACTCAAGGCCAGCGAGACACGAGTTTGACATGCTTGTGTACGTAGACACTGACAAAGAGAAAACACTGAAAACCGGATCTGAAAGCTTTGCGTCTATCCTCATAGTCATAAATTTCAGAGAACCACTTCAAATTAGTTGTCTTTTTTTGACACCAAAAAAGGGCACTTATGTTTGCTTTCCTTATAGGTTCCGCAAAATTGTTTCTTGACCCAGAGTGTTATGACAGAAAGCCAAGAACAACTTTTTTCTGAATTTGAAGCAAAGGAGTTTTGATTTTTAAATGTATTTTTTGCTTTGAATTATCTAGATACTTTCCCTAATTCCTCAAATCATAGTTAACAACTCAATACTGTTTTTGCTTCTTTTTCTCCCAAGTCTTGTACATTGCTCCTCCACATACCATGGTGGGTCACCATGCCCCGTAAGGTCTATATATAACATTTGCTCAGCTGCTGTGCTGTGCTCTCCAGAAGGCCTGCCCAAGGCCTCTTCGTGTTTCTGGAAAAACTTACGTTCTATGGCCATTTCTATTTTGGGTTTTCTGCCTCTACTGAATTTTTGTTCTCTGTTTTGCACTTTTTAGCAATTTTTTTTCCCTATATTGCCACCAACCCAGCCCCTTCCCACCTTCATTTCAAGCAAGGTGTATATAAAGCTCTTGTGTTTTTGAAAAACTTTTACTGAAGGTTGTAAGGAGGATTACACTGCTACACTGCAGACTAATTTAAAGCACATCACACAAAGAAAAAATAAATCAAGTACATTTCACATACCTATTCTAGAAAGTTCTATCGGGCACCCTCCTCTGCTGTATCTCTGGACCTCCTGCCTTTTGCTGATTGTCCCTTTTTTCCCTTTCCTTCCCATTTCTCTGTCTCAACACCACTCCCCTCTCCTATTGCCTCTACACAGTACAGTTTTATGTTCATACCCAGCTTATACAGAACAATTTGACTCTCCACATTCTCTATTTCCCAAATATGCCAGACTCACGTTTGTCTTTCCAGACTCATCAACACCCTCTCCCGTGTGAAAGGACCACTAGCAAGTTGCCATCTTGTCTTTGAGGGGCTCTCACTTTGGGGAGGTGCATGGAATTTAAAACAGCTTTTGTCTTTCTTCATTAATAAGCATTATCTCACTTGACCTAGTTACTCTAAAGTAAGAAAAACAAGCATTAATGTGGCCATTTTAGTCAAGAAACTATAAACCCCCCCCCCCAAAAAAAAATCATATAACTTATGCCTCGTCCCCTCATTAGGGACAGAACCAGGACTGAGATCCAGGCTTCCTGGGGTCTGATATATTTTCTCTACCAAGTTGTGTTTCCATTGGATAAGACCAAATACAACATTTTAAAGAATCAAAGAAGCCCATAATTCTTCGGGACCCAAGTTGAATAAGCCCAGATTTTGTTACTTAACTAATACAAGCTACTTGATGACTGCTTAAAAGGCTTTTGTTTGCAATAACAATTGGCAACTCCACATGAAACTGCTTCAATAGAGGCCACAGATCAACATTTTCTCCCTCCACTTTTTAGGATTGACTCCAGGACTGCAGAAGACAGTCTATGAGTCAGAGAACAAGAAAAAATGGCTATTTTTTATAACTGCTACTCTTCACATCTTAAAATCACTGTTAGCAAGTGCCTTGAAGAGTATTGCACATTAATAAAGAAACTTTGTTCACCACCACAGCCAATATTAAAGCATAAAAGTATGCTTTAAAATTACTTTTTCACCTTCTCAACATTCAAGACTTCCAAACTGTTTGAAAATGGCAAAGATTGCAGAATCCTGAGATTACAGTACACTCGGGGGCTGGTTAGCAGGCTAATTAGGCAACAGGCTAAAGAGGAAAGTCCAGTCTCAGGTGCCAATTCGTCTGTTCTCTGTTTTAACCCAAAATCCACAGAGCAGGTTCTATCATTGTAACAAGAAGGAGGGAAGTCTGTGCGAGGAGATGGGAGTGGCCAGTACAGGGGCTCCACTGCTCTTAGTAAATCTACCCAAATACACACCGCCCAGTGGACACACACACACACACACACACACACACACCCTCAATTTGGGATATTATACTTCAAAACTTTGCCTGTTTTCTCTAAATAAATTCATACTGCAAAAGAAAAGAAGCTCCTAACATCCAAAGAGCTGACTTTGCTGGGTTTTGATAATCTCCTGTTGAATATAAACAATTTCACAGAAAATCAACATCAGACAGAGCCACTCTGCAACCCTGATTACATAAGACAAAAATATGGCCATTCGGTAATGGTATCTAAACACAGACAAAGTGTGAGCATCGTCCAAGCCACAGACTATCAAAAGGCCGAGATAATAAGAAGGACTCTTGCTGCCTTCCCCATTGCGGTGGGAGCTTTGCTGACCCCTCTGTAGATACGGCTCGCTGAGCTATTCGATCACAGAGGTGTCCTTGACTTCCGATAGCACCCAATCCAGGATAAACCCTGCCACCTCGGGGTCTCCCCAAATCACCCATCCAAACTCAAGTCCTATAAGTCCTTTCTAACACTCTCTTATGGAGACATGCTCTGGGCCCTGTGGTTCTCCTTTGCTGGCTGAGCAATAAATGTACTTGTTCAGGTGTAGGTGTGTTCCTTGGAGTCTGTGGCTAGAAGGCAGTGACAGAGTATAGGTACGTCTGGAGTGAACGTTGAAAAGGAAGGACCATGAGGGTCTCGCCTTTAGCAGAATGTGGTACAAACAATGGTGTGGCACAGTTGGAAAAGTGGCCATGTGGCTACTTCTCCCAGGCCATTGTGACTACACGGAAACTTGACTGCAACCACTGATACAACCTATGTGAGTCCATGGAAATATCAGCTGTGCATGTGAAATCTGCCTCCACTCTTTAAAACGTCTATGTTCTCACCAGTTTAAATTGGATTTCTTCATATAACCTCCACACCTTGCATCCTATATCTTTATACTCAAAGACTTCTACATTTTTCATTCTGAACACAACATAATATCAAAACTCTCATTTGAAGATTCCAGGCAGACTAAAATGCCACCTGTTCTTCATTTCCGCCCCCCCCCCCCAACCAATTAAGCATTTAAATTGTTTCTCATCTAAATTAAATTTGCCTTTTTATTATTGTTTCCTTTTCCTTTCCCACAGTCATCAACCGTACCTAGCAACCAATTATTTAATGCTCTAAGGAAATAAAAGTACAGCCGTAAGAAAGTGGAAATGGGAGGGAGTAGGAACGGAGTGGCAAAGAAGGACAACTATAGCCAGGTATTATTAGGCCGGGACGCACCTTGCAGAAGGTGACCGTGCACAAGTCACCTTCCCTCTCTGGACTTCAGTTTCCTCCTGCGTAAAGTGAGATTAAGATGAGGTCTCCAGCCGAGTCCGGTTTGGCTCAGTGGATAGAGTGTCGGCCTGCGGACCAAAAAAGGTACCAGGTTCGATTCCGGTCAAGGGCATGTACCTTGGTTGCAGGCACATCCCCAGTAGGAGGTGTGCAGGAGGCAGCTGATCGATGTTTCTCTCTCATCGATGTTTCTGACTTTCTATCCCTCTCCCTTCCTCTCTGTAAAAAATCAACAAAATATATTTTTAAAAAAAAAGATGAGGTCTCCAAACTTTCTCCAGGTAAACTGTCACCATCCTCCTTGCCCACCTTCTCTTTCTCCTGACAGAAGAGGAGCCTTTCTTAATGCCAAGACTCTCCCTTCCAATTTGAATTAGTTCACCCTTCCTCGATCCCAGCAAGATACTATTTTCTCTCTTGAATCTTTAATCCCCCTTTTCCCCATTAACTCCTTCCTTTTTTCTAACAAAAGCCCTACTCCAAGTTCACTCTCAAGAATCACTAACCATTGCTTCTGTGGCTCCTTTCTCCATTTCAATCAGTATGTTGCCCACTGATTCCACACCCTTTCCTTTGCAACTGATCTCTTCTTAACCACCCTAATCCCCAACTGATTTGGAAAACAAGTGTAAAAGATTTGATGGCTCAACACAGACTCAAGGAATCATTTTTAAAGGGGCATGTGTTAAAAATGAATTCTTAACCCAACAGCATTACAAGTCACAGCAATCAATAGATAACTATATTTAATAACTTGTGTGAAACAGACCAAATTTCTATTTTTCTATGAAATTAATCAGAAGCTTTCATGGCAACCTCATGGAACACATGATTGCATGAGTAAATTTTTTAAAATTTAATTGGCATTTAAAACTGGGTTAAATTTTTTTCAACCAACTACCAATTTATTTTCCTGGGCTTATATTTTTATTAATTTACTAGAGGCCTGGTGCATGACATTCATGCACCCGCCCTCCTCAACCTGGCCTGCACCCTTTCACAGTCTAGGAGCCTTTGGACATCCTTAGCGCTTCCATGGAGGTGGGCCACTGCGCTCGCCAGCCATCAGCCTGGCTTGTGCCTGAGCAGTGCTCCCCTGTGGGAGTGCACTGGCCACCAGGGGGCAGCTCCTGCATTGAGAGTCTGCCCTCTGGTGATCAGTGTGTGTCATAGCGACTGGTTGTTCGGCCGTTGGATCAATTTGCATATTACTCTTTTATTATGTAAGAAGATTTTGATTTAGTTAAACTAGAAAAATATATAAGAAGTTGGTTCTTTTCTTAAAAGTCTAGACTAAACCTGAAGGCCTGTGCCAGTGAAAGATAAGAGAAAGCTAGATTTTTCAGCTCTCTTTGAGATAGGAGGTGTAAACTTTTGACTATCTTTGCCTCAAAAGAGCAGGTAGGCAAACTCTAGTTCTGTCTCCTCTGCTCCCACACTACTCAAGCCAAGAACCTGCTCTCCTGACAAGCCTCAGGACTAAGGAATAAGCATTGGCATGACTAACCAAAGGTGTGGCAACTTTCTAAGTGCTTTTAGTGAGTAATCTGGTTTTATCTTCATCACCCTGGGAAGTCAGAAAGAGCATATAAGCAATCCCCCTTTTCTCTCCAAGTCTCCTACTACCATATAAAAGATAGATTTCTTACTTTCCTTCATGCATTCCACAAATATTTACTCTGCAATCAAATGGCAGCAAAAAAAAAAAAAGTTGAATTAAGGGCCTATTGGAGAAAGGTAGTGAGCAATCCTCTGAATGGAAGGGAGGTGAGTGCTTGGAGCATCTCTTACTTTGTGTAACACCAGTTCCCCTATAACACCAACTTCCTATGGGAAAATGGGACAACCGTCCCCATCTTCCAACTATAACTGCAGAAAGAGGGGCTTGAAGGTGTTCTCCATCAGATCCCGACAGGCTCCTCCATGCAAACATAAAGCATTCTTCCTTAATTGCAGCTACCACCTGGCTTGTACTTTTTCATTTCCAGTCACTCATTTGTGTTGTCCTGTTTATCCTCCTTTGGTCCCAATCATGTAATCAAAGTGCCTCTGTCAATTCTTAGTAAGAGAAAACTCAAAAACGAGAAGGAGTAGTGTTATGGGTTGAGTTGTGTCCTCCTGAAATTCATCGGTTTTAAGCCTTCACTGCCAGTGTCTCAGAATACGATCTTATTTGGAAATAATATCAAAGCAGACGTCATTAGTTTTGATGAAGTCACATTGGGATAGAATGGGCCCTCATCCAAAATGATGGTTGTCCTTATGAAAAGGGGAGCACACACAAGGAGACACCATGTGAACATGAAGGTAGGGATCAGGGTGGTGCTTTTATAAGCCAAGGAACACTGACCATTATCAGCAAACCACCAGAGATAGGAGGGAGGTACAGAACTGACTGTCCCTCACATTTCTCGGATAATCCTGCCACACCTTGACTTTGGATTTCACCCCCAGAATTGTAAGCCAACAGTTCTGCTCCGTTTGTGGAACTTGTCACATCAGTCCTAGCAAAATAATAAAATGCCTTCTTCTAAGTCTCTGAGGGGCTCTGGTGCCACTCAAGTAGAGAGGACACAAAGAGTGGTCGTCCCTTCAACTGTGCTACAAACCATGTGCAGCTCTGGCTTTTCACAGGCTTGCTTTCATAAGTGGTGGTGCAGGTTACAACCCAAGGAAACTGCCAAACTGGTGGTACCATGGAATGCTGGGGAGATGCAGCAGAACCCCAGAAGGAGGGCACCAGAGTAGAAGGAATGAGGGAAAATGGAGGTTGCCACTGGTCTGAGAAGACATGTGAGACCCCCTTCCCAGTGGGACTCCCATGAACACAGTGGAGCCATTGCTTAGCAGGAAGTGCAATTCTCCAACCAAGTAGAACAGAGCCACCGAAATAACCCATTTCATCTGCTCAGTGTTTTCATTAAGAACATTAACTTTGAGTTCTTGACTGAGATTGCTCAGTTCATCCTAGGAAAACAGCAAGCTCCCCCTTTGCATATCCTAAAGGTAGAGCTGTTCACTGGAACCGTTGTGTCTGGAGAACACAGCAGTTTGGCAGGATTGCAGAGGACGGAAGGAAATGGGTTCAGAAAACATTAACAACGTCAGTCAGCTGTGATGACCACCAGTCAAGCACAGCTTATACAACTATTTCAAGATGAAAAATGGGAAGTAACATGAGGAAAGGAAAGAAAGAGGTAAAATAAAATTATGCTGCAAAAGGTTGAATCCGTCATTTCCAGTTTTCTATGCACCCTAAATATAATGTGTCTAATTGCAAGATACACTGTGTTTAATAATGCAAGATGTTGTTCTTTTTACTGGGGCCGTTGGAGCAGGGCCATAAAGGGGGCACCAGGGACATGCAAAGGGAAGCAATGGGTGGGATAATTAACTTGTCATTGAAAATAAACAATATGTATAGAATTTAAGCCCCATAAAATGAGTTTGTGGTCAGAGAGACTCATGGAGAACCAACGAATATTTGCCACAAAAGGCACAAGGAGAATGGAGATCCTGGTGTTTTAAAACAAGATAGTGTCTGTAAATATTGAAAATATAATATTTCAGGGTGTCTATTATTTTGTTTTAATGAGTATTAAAATATATAATTACATAATTAATAGAACTGACTTAGAAATGAGTTTCATAGATGTTTTCACAACCCAAGATTAACAACTGTTCATAATTATAAATTCTAGGTGGTAGAAATTCTTTGTTAGCTTTGTTATTCTTTGCCTTTTTCTATTTTACAAAATATCCCCAAAATGTCTTTCAAAAAAGAAGGCTTATCTAACACCCCATTTGACTAGAGGTTTCACATTTACTAACACTGTGGGTTTGGGCAAACATTTTACTCTCTGAATTGTTTCATCATCCACAAAGTGAGGTCATAATAATATGAGGTAATTTATAAGGATTAGAGGTCATTATATAGAGAGATGATGATAGTAGGTATCCCCCAAATGGTGACAATTCTTATTCCTGAATCTCTTCTCTTGTGTCCCTGGCATGCAATCATCCAGTCTAGCACTTTGAGCCCCAATAAGAAAACCCCACATTCCAGGCCAGCCTGTTATGCTTTTTAATCCCTCATTGTTAGAAAGCCCACTAAAGGGTCTCCCTGTGACTGTCACCCATGGTCCTAGTTGATGCTACAAAGTCCTTCCGCTCATCATCCTTTCAGAATTTTAATTCAGCTAAGAATTCTCCACTCCAACCTCCCTCCATCTGCAAAGTTTCTCTGTTCCAGTTAAAATATCTCCAACTCTCTGTCATCTGAGATGGGACTTAATTTTGAGTTCTTGCACAGGGCAGCAAGTTCTCCTCCAAGCATGCTTCCACTGACCTTATCGCTTTTTAAATTGCAATGGCTGAAGTCAAGGTTGGAGCTGCACTCTCCTCCCTATCCCACCTCCTTGTTATAGATGATGGATAGGCAAATGCTTTCTGTAAAGGGCCAGAGAGTAAATATCTTTACCAGCCACACAGTCTCATGCAATTATTCAACTGCCATTATAGCACAAAAGCAGCTAGAGTCAGTACCTCAAAGAATGGGTATGGTTATGTACAAAACAGCAGGACATATTTGACCAATAGTTCATAATTTGCTCACCTCTGTTTTAGATGACATTCTACTAAAGAAAAATTTTCATTGGCCTTTCCAGTGACTTCACCACACTGTTGTATCACTTGTCAGACCATTGAGCTATATTTTAAATAACATAGTATTACTTTTAGCGCCTCTCTAGGTGCAATGAAGGATGTAGATACAAGAACAGAGTTTAGCCAGCCTCCCTTATGGTGCATGCAGCAGAGAGGAACAAGTTGGAACACTGAGAATGAATCCTTAATGCCAGTTCCTCCACAGACACAACAGCTACCGGCCTACCGCATGTCCACCCAAGAGCTGTGCTACCATGACTGAGCTTAATGTAGAGAGAAACTGATATTCCCCAGGTGGACGTTTTTGATGCCTGTGCAGCAGGTTTTGAGATCCTAAGTGAAGAGCTTTGCCTTCATCTAATGTTACATGTCATCTTGATAGATCCAGCTCACCCCTCCCACTGGTTGAATACTTTTTGGATTTCATTTTATTATTTAATGTGTAGAGTCACATCTGTTCTTTCCTTTGTTTATAAATTATTTTCTCTTTAATTACAAGACGTTTGCATAATTAAGGTATTTACATGGTAGCAATTAATTAGCTGTTAATGAGGCACAAGAAGCCATTCAATTCCTTTCCACAGTATTTCATAATTCAATCCAAGTTTCTTACTCAGGCTTCAGAATGCCCTTAATTAAGATTTGCTATAATTTCCTGCCTTGGTAATTCAATGTCTATATTGTCACCAGCCTATTATCAGCATAAGATAAAAAGAGCACTGTAAGTTTAGTCAAAGCACAAATATTAGACCCATTTCTATTACTTTTTAGTTTGAACACTCTAACGTACTAAAAAATCATTTACTTGTAGACTTTAGATGGGTAAATTGTATGGTATGTGAATTATATTTCAAAACAAGTAGTAAAAAATTATACATGATGGATGGATAAATAGATATAAGATAGATAGATAGATAGATAGATAGATAGATAGATAGATAGATAGACCCAGATAAGAGCTATTGCAGGCAAGCTTCTGGAGCTGGTTGGGTCTCAGAATTGGGCTACTCCTAGGTAATGGTGTCTTTCTCTTCCTCTACCTTCACAAATTAACCAATGAAAAATAACTTTTCAAAGCTTCTTCCACAACTCAACTCCTAGAGCCTTCACTAAAGTTGATTCTTTTATTACATTTTTTAAAAGATATAAAAGTAATTCTTATAACAAACATCTATTGCCTACTTGTTAAGGAGACAGGTACTGTGCAGAAATTGCCAACTTCTTTTACCTACCTTTACGCCCTCTATCTGTATTCAAGTTTCAGCCCACTGACCAACTCTGGAATCATTAGGACCCATTCTCTCCTCTCAGTCATTTTCCAATCTAGGGGACTTAAGATAATCCCATCCTGTCCATTGTCTGTTTGTTTCCAACCTAGTCCTATGCCCTTTTTCCATACTATAAATATCACAACACATCTTCTGGTTGGTGAGATGGCTGTTTTAAAATTACCAACTCCCGGATGAAGCATTTCACTCCAAGCTTGAGTCAACAGTGCATCTGACATTTCTAAGCTTAAGACAAAACATGGAGCTTTTCCTCTTCTCTTACTTCAGTGGCCTTCGGCCCCGCTTCACTGCAGATTCTCAGGCCCGTGAACCCAACCTAACATTCTTCCCCCTTGTTGACAGATGTTGGAGGTTAGTTGCCTGTGCTGTAAAGAAACAGCTTCTATGAGCCTCTGATCTTAGCCACCCTTTCCCAACCTGACCCTGGGCATAAGGAGCACTATTTCTCCATAACCTAGTAAACCTCCGACTAAAGCAGTGTATGAAACCCATGCCTCCATCCTATCTAATAAAAGAGTAATATGTAAATTGACCATACCTCCAATCAAGCCATGCCCACAAGCCCATCAGGAGCTGGGGTGGAGCCAGCCAGCAAGTGTGTGGCCCTGGCCGGAGGGTGGGGCGGCCAGCACATGCCCAAAGGCCTGGGCCCAGGGGGGTGCGGGGCTGAAGCGGCCCAGGCTGGGGGGGGGGGGGCCGAGGCAGCTCAGGGTGGGGGGGGACACCAAGCCAAGGTGGCCAGGGCCAGGGGGAGCAGGGCTGAGGGCAGCCAGTGCTCGGGGGGGGGGGGGGGGTAGGAGAGGGCAGGGCCGAGGTGGCCAGGGCTGGGTGGGCAGGGCCAAGACATGTGCTAGCCAGGCAGGAGATGGCCAGAGTGAAGGCCCAGGTTGGGGGGTGGGCGGGGTTGGGGCAGAGCCAGCCATCAGCCCCATTGCAGGGTGATGACTGGGTGCCCAAGGCCTAAAGCCTCGGCCAGAAGCTTTAGGCTTTGGGCAGGCTGGGGGTGAGTGGTCAGTAGGACATCTCCTGAGGGCTCCCAGTATGTGTGAGGGGGCAGGTTGGGCTGAGGGATCACCCACCCCCAGTGCACAAATTTTGTGCACTGGACCCCTAGTCTTAAATAAAAAGACAAGGATATTAAGTCCCAGGGCTCATCTCTTTAAGCTGCATGGACAAGAAAGACAGGAGAAGGAAAGATGGACAGTGGTCCTCATAACATCCACCTTGGTCACTAGCGTAAGAGAGAGAGAGAGAAAAGCACGTCATATCCATGAACTGAAATCTTTTCTCAAACTGACTTCACCGAGACTAAATGTGGCCTAATCAATATGCTGGAATCTGACCAAGATGATTAGCATGTCTTCTACTGTGGAAAAAAGAAGAAATCTAGGGCATAAGAGAGCCTCCCTTCTTCTAGAGGTCCATGACTTCATATATTCAACTTCTAAAACTTTAAAATCCAATAAATGGCCAACCTTCTTTGACCCCTCCATTTTCACTTCAACTATTCTTTGCCAGCAGTCTTGACCCTTTGTCTCTCCAATCTACTCTGGAACCCTCAACGTTTCTCTTCCTCACTCCCCAAACAGGCATCTGAGCCATGCTAAAGGAGACCACGTTGTATGGACTGGCAACTCAGACACTCTGCATCCAATTTTCTTACATCTTCCAGATAACATACTCTTCTATTCCACAGAGATGTTTTCCCAAATCTCCAGTACTCTTCTGATGTTTCTTCCTTACTTTCCATTCCCCATTACCCCCTCCTCATTCCCCTAGCAGATGTGCTTAACTCCCACTATATAGAGAAAAAAATGTTGTAAAGGAAGTTGAAGTTCTTGTATCTGAACCAATCCTATTTCCTTCCCTCCCGTCTCATAGAAAAAGATGTTCCTCCTCTTCAAACCATTAAGCAACACCCATGTTGTCCCTGAGTAGGACTATTTGCATCTTAGTGATATTGCTAGAAAGAAAAATCCTGATCTCAGGGTATGTTTCGTTTGCAGTTCTCTAACTATAAGGGAGGCTAATAATCTCTTAAATATCTTTGTGTATATTAGGTCTTCTTTGCCTGTTTTTCTATCTTTCATTTTATCTCATTCTTTTAAACATCTTTTCTTTTTATCTTTCTTCTTTTCTTAGTTGATCTATGTCCTTTACAATGGTTTATTTTTTAATTTTATTAAATGTATTGGAGTGACATTGGTTAATAAAATTATATAGATTTCAAGTGCAGAATTCTATAAAATATCATCTGTATCATTGTGTGTTCACCAACCAAAGTCAAATTTCCTTCCATCACCATATATTGGACCCAATTCACCCTCTTTTGTCTCCCTTTACTATGTTTTAGCAATATCTTGCATCACTGTCTTCCTTCTAATTTTGCCTTAATTTTTTATCACGATTTTACTTTTTCTTACATTTTTTTCTCCCAGTTTACAGTATATCTTCTCCTACATGTCACTGCCTCTTCTCTGTTTCTTCTTTTTCCCTATGGTCCATATTTATATGGATTCTCACTTTTTGATTCCTCATTTTTTAAAAAATATTTGACTTCAGTGAAGAAGGAACAGGGATAGAGAGATAGAAACATCAATGATGAGAGAATCATTGATCAGCTGCCTCCTGCGTGCCCCACAATGAGGATCCAGCCTGCAACCAGGGCATGTGCCCTGGCGGGGAATCGAATCATGACCTCCTGGTTCCTAGGTTGATACTCAACCACTATGTTGCGCCAGCCAGGCGATCCCTCGTTATTAAAAGAGATGAGTTTTTTCAGACCAAGTATTTGCAGGTATATGGGACCAGTATGGCTGGATTGTTCTCATTTCCCAGGGTTTTGTGAATGGTGATGATTGGCAACCCAAGTTTTTCTCACAATGGCAACTTTCTCTTCTCCCCTGATGCCATGGAGACCATCCATTTCCTCTATACAGCCTTTCTGCATGACTTCTCATTTGGCTCTGTTCCCTCTGCTTCTCAAAAGGAAATAAGAGCCCAGAGCCAGCACTGGCCCCTGCATCCTGTTGCACCTCAGGGTGTCCCCACTTTCCCTGTGCTGGGTTTTTGAGATCTGCAATCTCTATATCCTCTCTCCATGTTCTCATAAGTTATTTTTCCCTTCCTCTGTTACCATTGCTTTGGGAATTTACAGTTCCTCAGTTATATCAACACTGGACCTGAGAGTTTGTGTTTCCTGTGCTCGTTTCTGTTCTTGGATGATTTCTAGAAAGAACCAGAGGAAATGCCAAATTTATGTTGCAATATTCACAGCAGAAATGTGTTTCTCATGAGGATTTTCAACCCGCATCTATCTTTTCCCCTCGAATTTAGGGGAAGAAAATAAAAAGCTTCCCTTGTACTTTATATATTTATATATGTCTCTCTCCTCTCTTTCCCAAATATTTGTTAAATAACTACTGTGGATGGGGCACTGCCCTCAGTACTGGGATTGTAATGTTGACCAGAATCAGCATTGTCCCTGCTTCCTCTGAACTTACAGCCTGGGAGAAAGAAGTGAGAATTAAATCTGCAATACAAATATTCTACATTCAATATCCCTCCTTCCCCACTGACCATTCTCTTTTCAGTTCCCTGATTGTTGTAATATTATCTTTAGGCAAAGTTACCAGAGAAATTTTCATCAACAAATACTAGTAAATCCAGTGACACTCTGACAGTCTTCATCTCACCTTTCTTCTCCGTGGCAGTTTACCATTCTTTTTCTATTAAAATGCACTTTACCCCAATCGCCAGGACATCCCCACCTTCCTCATTTGCCCAGAGCCTCTCTGTCCACTGTTTCTCCTGCTTCTCACTGAAAGATCGTGTTCTCTGGAGCTTTATCCTTGATCCTCTTCCTTTGTCATTCTGTGAGATCTCACTACGTGACTTCACTTAGCCATTCTCTCTATTACAAACAAACTTTCAGATAGAACTGTTTCATGTATAGAACTCTTTCCTGGTTCATGTATTAGCCACCTACCTGGATGTCCCCATTTAATTCCAACTGGATAGATCTAAAACTGAATTGGTACGTTAGTCTGCAAAACTATTAATAAGTCTATATTCTCCAGACTAGTTTAGTGGCTTTATATTTATACTACATTACCCAACACTAAAGCCAAGTATTTATGCTGAATAATGGCCACTTTTGATGCCTTTTAATGTATTTTAAATCTGCTCCCTTTCTTCCAAGCCCACCTTTACTGCCCTTGTTTAAGCCCTTGCCATCCCAGGCCTGAACTACTGCAAGTCTTGGAGCTGGTCTTCCTGCCTCAGTCTCCGATCTCTAGCAATGCTACACTAATGTCAGCGGTGAGTGATCTTCCTAAAACGCAAATCAAATCATGATAGACTCCCACTTGAATCCAATATTTCTCCTTACCTCTAGATAAAAATATGAAATTCTTACAAGAATTGATAAAACCTCTCATGATCTGGCCTCTACCACCACGCTTACATTCTGCTGCCTCCCTTTCTTCCCTGTCCTATACCCACCCTATGCTCTGTTGTACCTAGCACTCATTCTCAAACCCTCCAGGCCGATTCAAGCCCTATGTCATCCATCATGATCCTTCCTGGAATTCACCTACTCCCATGTTTTCACCTAATGAATTCCTGCTAGAACCTCCTACAAGATTCAGTTCAAAAGTTGCTTCCCCACTAAAGCCTTGCCTGCCCGCCGTCTGCCCCACAATGTTAACTCCTCTGAGCCCCCATTTGATGTCCTAGATGCCCCTAAGAGCATCTGTCCCATCATGTTTGAATTCTGTGCTTATTTGTCGGCACTTTGATTAGACTTAGAGCAGAGCCCCTTGAAGGCAAGGGTATAGTCTTAATTCAGTTTTATGACCCTTCCCAAGAGCCTGGCACCCAAAGGTTTGAGAATGAACAGAGGGAGTCGATGAATGACGTCTGATGAGATCATAATGTATGGAACAACATCACCTCGTCAGTGGGGAAAGGCATTTTATGGCCATGGTGGTGTTGAAAGATGGGAAATACAGTTCTTCTCCCTGGCTATTAAATGTTTTACATCAGATCCTTTCTGAAGTGTTAAATCAATTTCCAGGAAAACATGCCTGCCAGTGTAAAATATGCCCTGAAGGGAATATTTTCTCTTCTAATACTTTCCATGCACATGAAAGAGAAAAGTGCGCCACTGCATGTGTGCGATGCTGTCATCTAGAAGCTCATGCTCTCACATTTCTCCAGGCCCTTATTTACAGGCTGGTAAATAAGCGTGTTGGCCAGGGATCAGTCCATTCACAAGCTGGCAGGTTCTTTGCAGTATAAGGAGTCATCTCCTGTCAATACCTGGTCAGGCCCGGCTGTGAGAGCGAGAAGGCCAGAGGGGACAAGGAGGACTCAGTTGATCTGGCCAGACATAAGGAATGTCGCTCCACTGGAGCAAGGACAGAGAAGACAGATATTTGATTCCAGGAGTTCCCATGATAAAGCCAAAGAGGGACATCAGGCCACCACTTAAAGAATCAACGGTATTGAGAAATATTAATAAGGTCAGCATTGTGTCCAGTGATGGGATGGAAGTCCTGTGTGAAAGCAGAGGCAGAGACCAAAGGCCACACAGAGATCAAGGTACAGATTCAAACTGGACCCAAGGGAGCAGACAGAGAAAGCAGCATCAGTTTCCTTAAGAAACAAACCCACACAATAAGACAATGGCAATGCAGCATTGAATTTGGAGCAGTGGTTTTCTTGGTGTGTATAGATAAAGACTGTGTACTGGACACTTTTGGGTTTGGGGTGCCCAGAATCACATTCCTGTATGCTCCTGGTAATAGAAGCTACCCTTCCTATGAAAAGTCCATTTGTTGAGGTTTGAGTGAAACCAACCTCATCCACCCCTCGCTCTGGGATGGTCACATGACCTAGACCTGACTTCACATCCCTAGGGATGCTGAGGTCCCCAAGGTGGTCTCAGGCCTCTAGTAGTCTTGTTCCTTAACTGGCTGAGAATGAACAGGCAGAAACAAGTTGGAGATGCAGAGAAGGTCAAAAACTCAGTAACCTCATTTATCCAAGAAGCAAAAGGCACCCCTGGCATTCCTTTTAAAAGAAATGCAAATGGAGTATTTTCCCCCTGTGGCTGCAGGAGTCCTTTCTCTAGGAAGCTCCCAAGAGCAGGGAGGACTTGGCAGATGCTTAGAGCTGAGTTTGCCTTGTGGGACGAGGTGTTCTGCGAAAGTCTCACAAGTCTCTACGTAACTCCTAGATTTTATGTTGGGGTCGTTTTATTCAAAAGAGAAGGTAAGTGTGGGTCTTAAGTCACTGCTATTATCCTTTTTGCTTCTTTCTGTTTCTCATCCCTTTCACGCCCACATTCAAACTTCCGAATGAGAAGAGGGGCTGTTTATACAACAGGAGACCACTTGAAGCCGCCTCTTCACAGGATGCTAGAAGTCATCTTCTGGAACATCAGGGTCCTCCTGTTTGGTGGAGGGGAAGGACACCTAGACCAGAATCTTCTCTCATCTGAGAGGTCAGCGCAGGCCTGGCCTCCCCTGTGGTGTAGTTTCCCCCCTGAAAGTCAAGTGGAGATGGAGCGCTACCTTGGCCTAGTCCCTGCGGAATCCCATTATGTCTCATATAATAAGTCTGAAGACATCCCCTGCTGTTTGTTTGTCAAGAAAACAAGTGCAAAGTTCTAGAGAAAAGTAGTTATTTGGAGGTAAATAGCAAGGAAAGGTTGGCAATGTTTGATCTCATATATAGATATGGCTTTGTGTTCCCTGAAGTAATTACTTTTGGTTTACTTTTTTCTAAAAGTGCATTGAGATTTGAAGGTTAGTAGAATGAACAATAAAATTAGGTACTAAAAATAAACGAGGCTCTCAGGGGATGGAGCCAAATAAGAGAGAGCCAAACTCTTGGTGCTGCACTTGTTTGCAAAAGAAAGAAAAGAAAAAAACAGACCTCACGTGTTTGTTTGTTTGTTTTTCAGCCTTTCTGTATATATCAGACTTTCTCTACTAATGCCAATTAACCAAAAAAAGGACCTCTCAAAGTTTGGGTCCAAGACTTTGGTTTTCTCATAAAATAGCACATCAGCTTTCAGAGAAAATTCCCAGATGTCCCTATATTTTTTCTTCATTATAAAACCTTCTTCTTGGTCTCTATTCTAGAAAATTTTGAATCACATTTCTGCAAGATACAAATTAACAGCCCTGGTGAAGACTGTGTCATAGATTTCATTTTAAAACATTATTAAACCTTGGTGATGGCCCAATTGGAGAGGATGTTTGATCCTCTCCCATTTTTTCCACTGTTGTAAAGACAGAGACGGAGAGTAAATCATTCTTTATAGTTAGTTCTCCTTTTTGGGGGGAACAAGAAATCATTTCAGGAGACCTTTTTTTCTTGCAAGAGCTTCATAACAGCCACACTGCCTGCAAAATAGAGAAAAGAGAATGGAAACCGAGTCTGGAAATAATCCTCTTCCAGTCACTGCCGAGAATTATGCATATTAAAGGGGTCGTTGACCAAATAAATGTGACGGCATTTCATAAAAAGTATGTAAATCTTAAACGGAAGCAATGCTCCTCCCAAGTATTTAGGGATGCAGAGATGGTGGGACCAAGGACCTGGCTACAGAACCCTCGTTCTGCTTCATTTCTTCCTGTGCCACCAAACTCAACAATTTGAGTGAAACCGTCACCTTGAATATTCCCAAAAGCTGAGTTTTATTGAAAACTGGGCATATTAAAACGTATGAGACTAATGAAGCCAAACTTCCCACAATTGTTTGATCAATTTGGTGTCTCTTTATTTTAAAAAAAGTGTTTTAAGAAGAGCCATTTTCCTCAGCCCTTACTCAACCAGTAGAAAGTTCTTATTATTCCTTTTAAACTTGCAAATGGGATTCGTTATCTCAGAGGCCCAATCACCATTTTAAAGGGAATTTGTTGTTGTTTTGTAAGATTCTGCTTTTAATTGGCTACTTGGAAGGTCTATTTTAGAAAATATACTGCATACTTGCTAGAATGAACTTGATCTGTGTGGTTCAAACAAGGGCAAATTCTACCAGAAGGAAAACAGCCTGGACAGTGCAGTGCAGTTAGTTCACTGGGGATAATACCTAACTTAGAGGATGGAGGAAGTAGCTCCCCTTTACCTCTCTGTGCAGGCTTCCCTTGCTAGCACTGTGGTCATCGCATTATGTTCAGAAGCAATCAGATGCCTGCAACAACTGCTTTGTAAGCACCACAAAACAACCCAAAAATTTGGTTGTTTTCAACCATTCTCCAAATAAATATATTCCTTCAACACAAAGGCTCAGAGTTTATGGTTGGGGGTGGGGAGTGCCATATATTCCCATGCATGCCATCACCTTGCATTGAAACTCAAGCAAAGATTGAGAAGAAGCTGAAAGAAATTAAGAGCCCCTTCCAACCTTTTGAAATGCCTAAAACAATTATGCACATACACTGAGTGGCCAGATTATTATGATCTCTGAATGCATAATAATCTGGCCACTCAGTGTGTGTGTGTGTGTGTGTGTGTGTGTGTGTGTGTGTGTGTGTGTATTAGATGCCCAATGCATGAATTCGTGCATGGGTGGGGAGGAGGAGGAGGAAGAGGAGGAGGAGGAGGAGGAGGAGGAGGGGGAGGAAGAGGAGGAGGGGGGGAGGAGGAGGAAGAGGAGGAGGAGATACACAGAAAAGAGAATCCTGCATAAAACCTTGGGTGGTTGTACATTTTAAATAGTAAGATGTCAAAGTGTTTTGCTATTTATAGTATCTGTTTAGCTGTAATCCTATACTCCACATCATGTAAAAATCTGAGTTTGAGCAAAGTTAGCTTTTTTAACTTTAATTTCTCCAAGCATTGAGCCCAGATATAGGAGCTCTTGCTAGTGAAGGACCTAAAGGCTGCAGGCAATAGTGATTAGGTCAATATTGAGTTCTCTGCACCTGTAAGATAGCTTTTAACAGCAGCCTTCATAATTGTTCCTCTCTCCTAAGCAGAGCCTGCCCCCTCGTGGTGAAAGTGAGAAGCTGCTCTCACTTCCCAGAATGCCTTCCTCTGCTTCCTCTGAGGGAAGGTACTTGCAGCCGTCTGCATCCGTGAACAGCCATGCTCTTTACAGCAGTTTTTAATTGCTTCTCTCCCCTTCTATCCTCCTGTCCCTCTTATTATTTTTCTCCTTCCTTTTGTCTTCTTTATTTTTCTTCCCCTTTACTTCTTCCCTCCTCCTTGCCTTCCAGAGTCTTCTACAGTACTATTTAGCAGCCCCAGGGGGGTTGAGAGGGGCAGACTGAAGCTGATTTAGACTCTCTGTCTGAGGCAAGGATCTAGACTCTGGTTTAAGGAATTCACAAAATACAATTCCAATGAATAATTAAAGAATTATCATCTTAAGGAGTGATATCATGACATCAAGAGAGCCTACACCATGGTTGGCAAACTGTGGCTTGCCAGCCACATGCAGCTCTTTGGCTCCTTGAGTGTGGCTCTTCCACAAAATACCACAGCCTGGGTGAGTCTATTTTGAAGAAGTGGCATTATAAGAAGCTTAAGTTTCAAAATTTTGGCTCTCAAAAGGAATTTCAATGGTTGTACTGTTGCTATTTTGCTCTGTTGACTAATGAGTTTGCCGACCATTGGCCTAGCAGATCCTGAGCAAGAAATCAGGGAGTTGTGGCTTTCATTGCCATTGGCCCTGCCCCTGGGATATGACATGGATATAATACGTTTATGTGAAAACCACGAAAGCATACGCACCACTTCATAGAGGATCAGGAGGCCGGGAGACAAAGTGGGTTCCTCTGGCCTCTTGTGTAGAAGGTCACCTTGCCCATCATGTCCACCAGCTCCTCAGCAAGCCCCCCCAAACACACACAATCTACGTAATCTAAAGCAATGCTCATTATGCAAATGTGGCCTCAAAATAAAACTCCTTGTTCTCCTCATGGCTCTGTTCCAACCAGCCTGCTGACCCACTAGGGCCATCCTGAGCAACCAATCCATCCTGAATATAATTTTCATCATATCACATCCCTACTCAAGGAATCTTCAAATACACCTTCAAAGGTAGAAATATTCAGAGATATACTGGCTTCAAAGTCTAAGTACCTTGTGTATTAATAGCCTCTCTCTCTCATACGCACGCACACACACACACACACACACACACACACCATAGTCTCATGTTCTCTAACCACATTTCTCTGCGGGGTGTCCTCCAATAGCCATGTCTCTTTATTTCCTTCATGTTTGTTGTTTGCTGTTCAGCTGCCCAGAATGGTCTGACTCAAGACCCGCGGTCTCTGTGGGGCAGACAGCAGTCCGGGAGTCCCTTTTCATTTTGCAAAACCGAAACCGCATTAGTGCACAGAGCAAAACACGCCACCAGGGAGATGTAAGCTGAAGGCACTTTCATACCCATATGAAAGCCTTGTCTTAAGATAGAATACATATATTTTAATACAACTATAATTTACAGAGCTATTAATCTTCTAAGGCAGGAGGTAGCATGGGGGTTGGGAGGGTAAAGTGTTCATAAACTAACCAGGAAGAATTCAGGTGGCTTATGCTATTGCCAGGATCCTGAGGTGGAATTATGGCCTCATAACTCAAAGTCTGCCAGCTCTTTCCATTCTCTGACTGATGTATTGGAGACTTGGGTTGCTGCTCAATTTCCCTGTTTACACTCTACTCTACCTCCACTCCCTTCCAGTCACACCAAGAAACTCCCTACTTCACATAATCTGCCTCAGACACAGCAAGCGTGACAAGTTACTTGAGCTGTAGCTTTGTTGAGAGAATGCAGAAGGAAGTCCCCATAACTCAACCCAAGGACTCTGCATGGGATTGTGGTGGGAGGATCTCACTTCTATAGCAGCAGACATAAACACCATAGTGCACCTGCCCCTTGCCTCCAGGTCTGGCCAGCATTGCTCTCTCCCAGGGGCAATAAAACATGATGCACAAAATACCCACAGGTAAGGGAAGACCTAAATACCACTTGAGTATCATGTCAAATGCCCATTGTTCATCTTTTAGATGAAAAATCTAGAATCAACTGTCATTATCATTTTAAAACACAGGCTTCTAGGCAGCATCCCAGACCTAGACAGTCAGAATCCTAAGGGTAGAGCCATGGAATATGGAGGTATAATAAACAACAGAAGCCATTCTTATCTACACTAATATTTGAAAACCTCTCTTCCAGGTATACACTGTTTTCCTTCATTGTGCTAAATGTGATATTCCAGACAGGGCCTGCCTTAGAATAACTAACAGTGTCAAAATCTCTTTGTGGACTCATCTCTGCCCCCGGTACCCCAAATTGTAGCCCTGTCCAAGCCTCAGCTCTGGAGATGTCCTAGGCATTCACAGTCCTCTGGGTCTCCCTTAAAGCACCAACCTGGACGAAATTTACCCATGTGAGAACTATGTGTGTATCTAGGCCTTTCCTTCTGCCCTCCTGTCCAACAAAACATCTCTCTTCTGTGCCTAATTTTCTCAGGGTTTTGCTATTCATTTGATGACCTCTAACCATTTGAATCGGATCACTAACCCACACTATAGGGTTAGTGGGTAGGTACTTCCTACATATTGGCTATGTTAAAGGAGATAATTTGGGCCTGTTGAGGAGAGCTTTCTCAATCACATTATTAGTTCTAACTGGTCTCTACCATTTGCTAGCAAGTTCAATACAATATCATCTCCAAAATGAGTCCATAATACCCATTTGCCCCCAAAGAGTAAGGCTTAAAAGCACTTTGGGAACTGAAAGGTGGTATATTAAAAAAATAATAATTTATTATTATTTATCTCAAGACTAGCTGAGTCAAAGATATCAGAACAGTTGTTTTCCTGGTATTTCCTCTCTCAGAAGCAAGCAAAAAAAATCTGATTAAGATTCTCCCTCCCATCCAAGTCTGGGTCAAATACATCCTGTGATGGTCAAGGCAGGGGTTCCCAGAGATCATCTGCTGCAGCTCATCCTCTTTGTTCTTCTCTGTCCTCATGAAACTTTGGTATAGACCTACCAGACCACGTGGATATGGCCTATTAAGGATCATGTAGAGAGTTCTACTCCCTCATATTATAGAAAGGAAACTGCTCTGGAGAGGAGACAGGAGGTACCAGCAGAGTCTGGATCAGAACCTGGATCGTCTCACTCTCTGTATGTCACACTGCCTTGAGGTCACTGGGTCTAAATGTACCTTAAGATGTCTTTGGGACATTTATGTGCCCACTATGCCTGGCCCCATTCCTTGATTTCACCCATTCGCCTTATCTCCCTGCCTATTATCAAATTGCCCTCTAGGTAGCCCAGGAGGCTATTGACGTTTTCTCAATGCTAAAAATATCCTGTAGGAGTGATACAACAAACCAAGATGCTATATGAGAAGAATCCATACCCTATGTGTTGCTGGCCCGTATCCGGGGAGACTAGCACTTTCTTTGGAATTTGATGTCATGTTGACATGTGGCTGCCTACTCACTGCCGCAAGCCTTTCCTGTGGAAGAGTAAGTACTACAAGAGGGGGAGACAGACAGGTGGTTAGACTGTAGATGCAATCTGCTCCATACTAAGCCAGGTTTTCATGAGATCTTAAAAGTCAGACTGACTCCTCCAGATGCATGGACAAGAATTCCCACAGGGCGTGTTGTAACTTGCTCAAGAAACTTTCCTAAACCTATATTTCAAAAAGACTGAGCTCCAGCCTCTAGCCTTTGGGCTACAATGGAACACGGAAATGGGCCCCATGGCTAGCCTTTGTGCAGAAATTGCTGACAGCCTGGGGTTTTAGCCTCAGAACTCCCTTGAATTTTTTGAGAAGTGCTCATTGAAATACAATGCACATATTCTCTAGCCAGAGCCAGGGAAGGGAATGCAAGGGCTGGACAATGCTGTCAAATAAATATGATGCACACAGCACAGTGGCCGCACAGAGCTGCCTAGCGAATTTGAAAACCAAATCTGAGAACATTTGGTAGCTTGATTAATTTGCTTTGCCTATTTGCCATCTGCTGTTGTCTCCAGGAGCCGAGGACAGGCAGGCCTGCGTGGTGCTGCTGCCTGAGGCCAGATGGAAACTCTCCTTTCACAGAGAGTGCAGAGCCGGGTCTGCAAAAGAACAAAGGTCCGGGGCCCCTGCTCTGATCTTTCTGTGTGGCTGGAAAATCACGTTTCATAGAAGCGGCTCCTCCCCTGTGCTTCAAACCACTTTTACAGCCTCTACCTCTGTGTCAACGTTGTGCCAACATGCGGGTTCACCTGTTTTATATCTACCCATGCCGAGGGCTGCGGAGGAAAGTGAGGTCACCTGGTGACAATCAGGCAATTGTTTCTTTTGAGCGGAGCTGCAGAGTGTCACATTTGAATTCTGCTTCTTTTTTTTTATAGCTGAATTCGTTCATTCTTTTCGCCGCAGATCTTTCTGTCAGGTGTCCTACACGTACTTGGTGTGAGTGCCCCCGGGGAAGCTCAGCCTTGCCTTCTGAGCTGTGAAAGGATCACTCACTTTGGGCCTTGTCCTGCTCCCCCAAATCTGCACACTGAACTTGCCTCATTCGTTCTCCATCAGAAATATAACGAGTAGCTTCCTGTGCACGGGGCAGTGAGCTAGAGATGGAGATTCAGGAGCAAAAGCACAGACCTTGGTCCTCAAGGAACTCTCAGGCTAGTGGGGGAGGATAAATAAATAAAACTACGCTGCACATATTATAATAGAGGCTCAGAGAGGGTACTGGGAGCAAAGATTTATGGTTGTCCAACAAAATGGATTCCATGCTTCTTCCACAGTAATGGAGTTTTAGCTGAGCATATAGCCAGTTCTCCGCCCCCAAATGCCCTCCTTGGGAAAGAAGCACAGTCGTGTGACCCAGTTCTCCCCACAAGGAATACAAGTTGGAAGTGATACGTGCTATTTCCACGCGAGGCCTTAAAATACTATACATGGGCCCTTCCCTCTTGTGGCCATCGTAGGAGCACCAGCGGTCAAAATGAAGTCCAATCGCTTTGTGACTTCTGACCAGAGCAAGAACCGTAAGAGGCATTTCAATGCACCTTCCCACATTCGAAGGAAGATTATGTCGTCTCCTCTTTCCAAAGAACTGAGACAGAAGTACAATGTTCAGTCCATGCCCATCCGAAAGGATGATGCAGTTCAGGTTGTTCGAGGACATTACAAAGGGCAGCGAACTGGCAAAGTAGTCCAGGTTTAAGGAAGAAATATGTCATCTACATTGAATGAGTGCAACGGGAGAAAGTTAATGGTACAACTGTTCATGTGGGCACTCACCCCAGCAAGGTGGTGATCCCTAGACTAAAGCTGGACAGAGATCGCAAAAAGGTCCTTGAACGTACAGCCAAATCTCGCCAAGTAGGAAAGGAAAAGGGGAAATACAAGGAAAAACAATTGAGAAGATGCAGAAATAAAGCAATCTTATATACAACTTTCATTAAAAACTTAAAATGAAAAATAAATAAATAAAATACTATACATGTGCTCCACCACTTTCTGACCCTTTCCCATGCACTGAAACACGGGACATGCCTGCAAACTAGCTTCAACCACGCAGAAGAAGACAGTGCGCTGAGGGATGGGGAGAAATAAGACAGAAGGAACCCTGAATGACTGCACAGAGCTAACGGGCCCACCTATCCACCCTGAACTGCTTTGGGAATGAGAATAGGATCTCTGTTCTTTGATCCTTAAACCACTATATCATTGGGCCTCTTGGCTGTAGCAGCTTAACTTTCACTCTAACTAATACAACAGACACGCTGTCTGAAACAGAGTAAACAATTCATCTGGGATTACACCTCACACTGGGTCAGCCCACTTCCTTAGCGCCTTGCCATGCTCCTATCTGCTGATGCAGGTGGACTGACAGCACGATTGGGAAAACCACAAAATCACTGAGTCCTGAGGGCCAGAACCAGAAGGCACATTTGAGATTACCTAGGAAGCACCGTGCAATGGAAAGGGTATGGTTGTGGCATCAGAAAAATCTAGGTTTCAATCCTGGGTTTGCCTCTCACACCTCTGAATTTTAGACAATAATCTGAATGTCTTGAATGTTTAAAATTTTTCTACATAATAATATCTGCCTTGCAGCATGGTTGAAAGTATTGTAATGGATAAACATGCCCTAGCCCAGTACCTGCAACATAGCAGCATTCCATAGGTAATTATTATTATTAGCATTTTGCAGGCCTGATGATAAAAGAAATAAATGCTTTCTCACTGCAGAGATAATTCTTTCCTGCAGGCACCAAGTCCAGTCCTGGCTCAGCTAAAAAGTTTGCTTGTATTGAACAAATGTAAAATTTGCCTCCTCACCTACAGAAGCAGATAAAAGGACATGTTGCTTTGAATTTTCCTGTATACATGTTCAAATTTAGAACAATGGATCTAAACTAATTTCCACCAAGAGGACAAATATATCTATTAAAAGCAGAGAAGAAGCAAAGAAGCATCAAACAGACTGTCAAACTATAGCAGGAAGGTTGGGGAGGGTTTGGGCGGGGAGGCGGGGGAGCTAAGAGATCAACAGAAGGACTTATATGCATACATATAAGCATAACCAATGGACGCAAGACACTGGAGGGCAGGGAGGAAGGCATATACTGGGGGGTAGGAGAGGCTGGGGGAAGGTCAATGGGGGGGGGGAAAGGAGATATATGTACTACTATTAGTAATACTTTAAACAATAAAATAATTTTTTTTAAAAAAAGCAAAGAAGTGAATTGACTCCTAGATAAGTTTATTTTATTGCCAAATTTTGCATCACTTTTCCTGGATGTCTACTTCACTGGATTATAAATATGGCAAAAGTAGGGATGTGCATTCTTCATGCCATCATCCTCCAACTTAAAACGCTGAACACCATTGTAGGCATTCTATAAGTATTGAATAAATATTAAGTAAATCATATAATTTTAAAGCTATAAGAGTCTTCAAATATATTCCTATCTTGCCCCTGTCTTTTAGATTAGCGTCTTCATCCACTCATTCAGTCAGTATATATTTATCAGGCACTACAATGTGCCAGAGATATGGGAAGGAACATCACAACTGGTAAAAATGACTTGCTCAAGGTCGAGATGTTAGAATTAGAAATATCATATAGGTCTTCTCAGTGGTTTTCTTGCATTCCTTACACCCCGAGAGCTTGCCAGTGGGGCCTTGGCTCTTTCCGTTTCCCATGTTCCCAGGTCTGGGGAAGGCATCTGCTCATCCCTACTTATATGGAGGCCAGCCAATTAGAGCAAAGAGGCTTTGTTGGAACATCCCAGGTAAAGCCTCAAACTACCCCTTCCCACAGTTGATGACAAGCCAGCCCCTCCATAATCAAAGTAACTCTATGTCAAACAATCAAAAGTTAAAAACTCAATGAATAAAAATATTCTTCGTGTTTTATTCCTTCAAAGTCCTACTCCCCTGAAGGAAGACTAGGAACGATGTGACCCTCTTACTTCTTAAATTATCTCTAAATTTCCTTCCGGTGGAGATTTCACCGTGTCTATATGATTCTTCATTTCTTTGTTAACTTTGCTAAAGAGGAGGTATGCCTTTTGTTATGTTTTTTATTTAGTTATTGGTATTTAGAGGGAGAAACATTGATTGGTTGCCTCCTGCACGCACCCTGACCCGGAAGTGAACCTACCACTCACTGTTCAATGTACAGGATGAAACTCCAATCAACTGAATCACACCAGCCAAGGCTCATTGTTAGCTTTTTGATTTTGAAATAATTTAAAACTTTTAGTAAAGCATCAGTAACACATATAATTCCCATATACTCTTGATTCTGATTCACCAAATGTTAATGTTTTTTCACACACTTATTTATGATTCTGTGTGCTTATGTAATGTGTATCTGTGTGTGTGCACATGTGCATGAGTGTCCTGAATTGTTTGAAAGTTATAGATGTAAAGACTTGAATGCTTCCCTATAAAAAACAAGGACATGCTCTTACATAAGTAAATGTAGTAGAGTTATTAAAATCTTTTAAAAAATGATACTCAGTTATTACATAATCTACAGGCCTTATTTATTTTCACTGAATGTCCTAATAATATGTTTTATAGCAAAAGAGGGAAAAATCATACTTCTCAAGGATCCAGTCCAGGATCATGCATCTCCTCTAACCTCCTTTCATCTGAAACAATTCCCTGTAAGTTTTTGTCTTTCACGACCTTGACATCTGGAAGACAGGCAAGTCATTTTATAGTCGGTATCTTCATTTTAGGTCTGTCTTATGTTTCTTCAAGATTGGATTCATGTTAATATATTACAGAAATCTCAGAAATGTGTTCTTCTCATTGCATCTGTGCAGATAGCACTTAGTTTCCATGTGCCCAGTTCCTGGTGATAAGTCCATCGGGCTGCGTTCTTTCTGGAGGCTCTAGGGGAGACAGGTTTCCTTTCCTTTTCCAACGTCTAGAGGCCACCTGCATTCCTAAGACCCCTTCCTCCATGTTCGACACCAGCCGTGTAATGTCTTCTCTCCTCTATGACCTTTGCTTCTATATTTACATCCTCTTTCATTTCTGACCCTCCTGCCATCCTTTTCTTGACCCCCTGTGATTATACTGGGCCCACCCAGTAAATCCAGGGTAATCTCCCATATCAATATCTTTAAATTAAACACATCTTCAAAGTCCCTTTTGCCAGGTAAAGTAAATATTCATAGGTTCTGGCATTAGCCTGGGACATTTTAGAATAGCCACTGTTCTGTCTATCAAGGTCAGGATAGTCTAAGGCCAGGCTATTATCTACCATGACCCATGACCTACACAAAAGAGGTCAGACTAAATGTTGGTCTTTAGTATCATTGCCAATAATTACAGGAGGGGGGAAAGTAGCTCCCAATCCACCAGCATGGTTCAGTGGTTGAGCATCAACCTATGAACCAGGAGGTCACGGTTAAATTCCAGGTCAGGGCACATGCCCTGGTTGTGGGCTCGATCCCCAGTGTGGTGTAGGCAGAAGGCAGCCAATCAATGATTCTCTCTCTCTCTCTCTCTCTCTCTCTCTCTCTCTCTCTCTCTCTCTCTCTCCCTTCCTCTCTGAAATCAATAAAAATATATTTTTTTTAAAAAGTAGCTCCCATCCCCAGTGATGAGACATTTCATGCCCATTTACTTCCACATACAAAAATATAAACTGAAAGCATTGCAGTTACTCCAGTTTGCGATCTGTTGTTAAACTTGATTCGAATCCTCATTATATTGATTTAGTTAACAAACATGGCAGTATCACCAAGTAGCTGCAGCCTCAGTCTGTATATGGAGCATCCCCCAATCTGCTCAGGCATCAGGAGACACATGTGAGCTTGTCTCAGTCACACGAAACAAATTGTGCCAGACTGTTTGTAACTGTTGATGGCATCAGACACTGCGGAATAGTTGGGGCGAATCATGTCCCAGGTTCATTTTGCCTAGGCTGCCCCCTGGAAAATGTACAACTATCCTGACCTAGGTTTGCTGTTGGCGTGAAGAAAAGATATATCATGTCCAGGAATGGTCAGGGTGAATAAAATCCCAAATTTTCAAAATAGGTCTGTACAACTCTCTACTCCTTTTGTCCTCATCGTTAATCAAAAGTGAACAAAGGGATGAATCCTTTTTGGGACAGCCACATGAAGGGACCACACTGCCTTACTGAAAAGGGGGCCAGGATTATGTGCCTTTTGTTTTTGTAAAAAGGAAATCATGGAAAGACTGAAAGAACACATTTCATATGTGGATTTTTACAAATCAAGATGGCTATTCTAATGGGAATGGGAATAATAAAAATAAATAAATATTTAAAAAATAAAAAGGGGACCAGGAAAAAGCCAGGGACAAAGAACCAGAACTCTTTTGAGTTAATTTTTGAGAATGCCATTCCAGTTTTCAATGCTGTGGATGGTAGGGAAAATGGGAGAGGACATCCATTAAATTCTTTTACTAACAGCCCACCACTGACTGGTCTTGGCAAATTATCCTGAAAGCCTAACAGATGAAACAGTTTAGTTGTAAGGGCCACAGTGGTGTGGCTGGAGTCAGCTGACTAAGCAGGAACAGCAATACCATACCCTGAAAAAATGTCAAAGCAGTGAGGCAAAATTCAGTCGCCCCAAAAGGAGGTCCAAAATTCAATGAGGTCAATGTGCCGGGAACAGAGAGAGGCAATGTTCCATACAGGGCAGCTTCCTTCACACAGAATAAACAGGCCAGCCTTTGCAGTCACAGTCTGCATGCAGTGGGAGCTTCTGCAGCCATCAGAACACTTGCCCTTTCTTTCCAGCGAGCCCTGCCTGCGATAAGGAATGCGTTACTATGTGCGATGCAAGGGTGAAATCAGCCATCAATGTGGCATTCTGGTCACTGCAGATTTGATCAACAGCCTAATTCTGGTTGATCTGACCAGAGAACAGGCCCTTCCCATGAGCGCCCAACGAAGTGAGTGTGACTGATGGGCAGATACAACTTGTTTACCCAGTTCATATCCCCCTAAAGAGATGTCTTTATTCTACCAGTCTCGGGCCTCCAAGTGGTAGACCAGCTAGGCAGGCCATTGGTAACTGTCCAAAAGTCAGAAGGAGTCTTTGAGAGTATTGCCTACAGCAAAAGTGACAGCCCATCGTGCTACAGTTAGTCTTCCAGAATTGTCGTTGGGGTTGGATGACTGCTGCCACCCAGTGGACACTAGCAACATGCAGTTGAGCTGAGGCTAGCCACAGGATAATCTGGTAAAGCAAGGGCCCCACTGAGCTAGCAGCTTTGCTTCAGGCAATGGAACGTGGGAGAAGGAATAAAGTTTCTCCCAAAGAGATGACTGCCACTTTTTCATATAATATTCAGATGACACCATTTCCATTTGACAAGACAGGTTTATTGGACCCCTCCCATTTTGTTGAGTCCATGTTGACTCATCCCAAAATGGGTATACCAGCCTGGAAAGACTTTTCAGTTTCAACAAGAGCTTAGTAGCAGGTCAAGAGCTGCCTTTAGTGGGAAAGAGGGGCAGTATTTGGTGGTTGTGTCTGAAGGGTTGTGCTATTGTACTGAAAAAATGGCCTCTCCTCCCACTCTCACAGTCAATATGCCGTTAGCTAAGGCTGTGATTTCCCTTTTCCATCTGGGTTTATATATTGTTTCTGTTGGACCAATCAGGGGAGGACAGTACCTGTGCCAGTCCCTGAGCAGGAAAATTCCCTCTGACGTTTATGATTATTCACAGAACAGGCATGTAAAACATCATCACCAATTATTCATTCAGCAGCGGGAACCACAACAATAGTTCATTTGTGGCCCAGAAGCCCCACACAATAGACCACTTGAGCTTCCCTTCCCCACTTTCAACTGTGTCCAAATCCCATAAGTTGAATTCAGGCACCAAGGAGTCTAGCCTGAATGCACGTCAGAGCCCACAGCAAGTTTCCAGATCCTGCATTTCCCAGCGGGGAGGGCAGGAATTAAAGAGAGTAATAGGCAAATCAAGGCTATGATGGGATGGCAGGCAGGAAATTTTATTGTTAGCCTTTTATGTCCTCTTTCAACCCTTCACCCCAGAGTCAGAGCCTACGCACCAGGATCCAATGTCTCCTTTTCTCTGCACCTGAGCACACGTCTCTACAATTCCACCCTGCTGTTTTGAGGCCCTTTGGTGACCCCTACACCTAGCGCCCCATCTTCTCACTGACCAAGACAAGCTGTGAAGAGCCAGGTAGATGAGTGCAGTGCCTCTGTGCTATTAGGCAGGTGTTGGATTCACTTTCCTTTCTGAGTGGCCTTCTGCTTTTGGTTTAACCAATGTTTTCTTTTCACCCAAACTAATGCTTTTCGTTCACCTAAAAGCTTTATTTAAATAGCAAGGTCCTCATTGCCAACATCAATTTTTTGGTTTGGACTGCTGGCCCAACAGCCACAGACACACTGCCTTTCAGCTACCACTATAGCGGAGCTTGCTTGGCTATTGTCATGGTAGCATCCCTTCCTCTGCCCACCCAGAGGAAAGAATAAGCAGCAGTCAAGTGCCATTGGGGTAGCTTGTTCAGTCCAACTTTGTGTAGCTCACCCTTTAAGCATTAATTCAACTCATGTTCCTTATCGGGTGAGGTAGTAGGAAACCCTTTCTCCACTCCCACCTTCCACACACATAGCCCTCCTCTCCACTATTTGGTCAAGAACATTCGCTACCAGATCCCAGGAATCTCCTCATCTCTCTGAACCTGGTTCATAAAAACGTTGTCCCTCCTCTTCCAGAAAGCCTTGTCTCCGTCAGCACCCCATTCTTGTCATTAAAACCGTCAGAGCTGCGAGTTGATTTTACTTTTATAAGCTATTAAGTTAGCCTGTTACTGTTTCATGACTGCTTGCAGACAACACAAGACTCTTGTTTCTGAGACCACAAACCTGATTGCTCACAGCATAGCAAGCACCATGAGCACCTGCACGCTTATGTTGGAGCCCCTGGCCCTCGGGTCCCATGAAGGCAACATGAAGGACCCACAAGAGTTCCTGCGTATGTAGTGTGCAGCATCACAGAAAAAAACAAAAACAGAAACGCTTGCTTCCAAGAATCCACCAATTTTATAACAAGCAGTAAGCAAGCCTGCTTTTTTTGTCCCAGAGGAAGACATGACTTCATCCTCCAAAGTTGCTCACTGATAGACAAGCCAGAGAAATAGCCTGGGCGAAAAGAAGACGGGGCCCTGCAGTCTTGGCATACCCAGCAAGACGTGTAGAAGCGTGACAGACCTATGGAGAAGTTTCCCCCAACGACAGCCAGCCCCCTGGAAAAACAGTCATCATTTTAAAAGTTCCGCCATCGTTTGCCAATTTCCTGGTTTAAATACCTCCACCATGACTGAGGATCCTAAAACAATTTCTAGAAATGTTTGGAGGGAAAATCTTGGGTTGCACTCATGGGTAAAAGAGACTATCTCATAAAATTAAATTAAAAACTGGGCTCTGATAGTCTCAATCCTCCGCATTTCTTTCTCCATCTTTAGTAAACCATTAAACCCATGTTTATACATTTCTGAGTCTGTAGTAATTTTCTACTACATTATCTGTTTTTAATTTTCTTCAGTCTTTATTGCCGTCTTAAATTTCCTTTTGTTTCCTTTATTGATTGTGTTGGTGCCCATAGAATACAAAAACAAGAATTATATCTTGTGTATCACTTTATCCCAGTACCTCTAACAGTGACTAGTATGTGAAAGATATTCAAGAAATAGATGATAAATAAATAAATCCTGGTCTTGGTACCTAGTCCACCTCACTATGCTGCCTCTCCCTGTCAGTTTTTGGATGGTCGGTAGGGCAGGTGGCAATCAAAGATGACAAACAAACTCCAGCATTTTCCTCTTACAATTGAATCTGGATTGGGTTTTGGAGTATCGACACCCCAATGCTGCCATTCATATAATATATAAAATCAAATCATTAATTAAACCTTTCCACACCTCAGTTTCTCCATCTAAAGTGCTCAAGGATCCATGAAAGAATGGCTTCAGTTGTCGTTGTGGCCTCTGGGTCCATGCAGTGCTGAGTACATGTCAATGACAGTTCTGCCTCTGTCTGCGGACATCCTTGCCTCTGGAGGAGGATGGGAGGGTAGAGATGAACAGTGAACGTCTCGCTTTTCTGCCACCTGCTGAAGTGGTTCCGAAAGTCTGAAGAGTCTCTGAAGGCAATTTCTCAGCTTCTCTTTAACCAGAATTCAAACCTTACTCTAACACGTTCCCCAAACTCACCCCTCACCCGTTTTCTGGCCTATGAAGTGGGGCTGGTAGCCCCTATCTCGCAGGGGGGTGACAATCATCAGACATCATCAATCAGTGCTTCTCAAAGGCAGGTCCCTGGACCAGCAGCAGCGGCATCACCTACCAGCTGATTAGAAATGAGTTCTCGGGCCCGCCCCAGACCCACTAAAGCAGAAAGGGGTTACACCCCCATCTGTGTTTTAACAAGTCTTGCAGGTGATTCTTATGAACAGTGTACACTACCGTTTTAGAAGCACTGACAGATGAAATCACTTGACACTTGTTTGGCCCTCAACTGTCTGCTTTTCACTTCCTCACTCAGATTTATTAGCCACCTGAACCAATCCCAACAAAGCTGCCGAACCATTTATCTCATGTCACCTGGCAGAGAGGGACAAGGGGTGGGAGGCTTGGGAGCAGCCCCTGCTGTAACCCTCAACTGTAAATGCTTGTTTGGGCTGCTCTTCCTCTTCTGCACAATTATCACACTTTGACCAAATGCTCCTTCCCTGCTTGTATTTTTCTTTTCCCTACATCTTTTCACTTGTCAAGGAGCTGTTTTGATAGGCCATTTAATGTATCCGTGAGTAACTATGTATTTTATAGTTGATATATGTATTATCTCATTTAAGCCAACACCATGAGTTATCTTTTTTCCTTTAAACATCTTTTATTTCACTACTTCTAACATCCAGGGCCCATCGTGTCTTTTCAGTGTAATCAAAAGACAGTAAAGGCACTTCGTGGGGAAAACTGGGCGTAATAACTAGCTTTTCAACAAACTGTCAGAATGTCTCAATTCTGTTAAGAAGATCAGGCCCTGCCAGCCTGTTTGTGGTTAAGCATCAATCTATGAACCAGGAGGTCACAGTTCAATTCCTGGTCAGGGCACATGCCCAGGTTGTGGGCTTGATTCCCAATGTGGGGGCTTGATCCCCAGTGTGAGGGCTTGATCCCCAGTTTGGGGTGTGCAGGAGACAATCAGTGATTCTCACTCATCACTGATGTTTCTGTCTCTCTCTCACCCTTCTTCTCTCAAATCAATAAAAAGAAGTATTTTTTTTAAAAAAGAGTGATATCAGTTGGGAAAATGAGACTAATTTTGCTGCAGGTTTAAAGGGAGTGGAAATAACCAGTAAACAGAGGTGTGTCTCTGCTTTGCAGTAGACGGTTCTTAGTTCATAATTGAAAAGGCAAGTCACTGTTGAATTTTGAAAATCCTGGTAGAGTTTTTCAAGTAATTTAATGTAGCATTTTATGGTTTCTTTTGTAGTTTGGAATTTGCGATGGATATCGAGGGATGCATGTGCCTTCTGATCTCTTAGATTTAATCAGACTTCTCACTTGCTTGCCTACATAATGGTTTATGGTACCTTTGATGATTTGCAGCCATCCTAGCACGTTTAATAATTTACTGTAAAAGCATTTAATTTTTAATGGACAAGAATTGGTTAGAGGTAACTTGTACATTGGTAAGTGCTCTCCTGAAGGCTGGGAAAAAGGAACGGTATATTTAAATTCCAAACGTTATTGAAAAGCATGCGTCTTTTATTACCAAAATCAAATGCATAATTGAAGAATATACCTAACCCAAAATTATTGCTGGCGCTTTATTTAACCAGAAGATAGCCTTATATTCACAAGGCTATCATAAGGACATTTTTTTCAAATTCTCATTTTTTTTCTTATCCTCATGCTGTTTTCAATATACTGTTCCATTAGATAAAGCATACCTGCCACAGGGTGAGAATAGATGTCATTTTATTACATCTTGCTAATCAAGAAAAGCTCAACAAAAGAATGGTTTGTAATGTCTGGTACATAAAAGAAATAGCATCTTATATTCATTTTCCTTAAAAGTTTTTCTAAAATCTCCATATAATGTGCATACCTAGGAATGATTTCACAACTCGTCTTAAACATATAGAGTTTCCATGTGGAAAGAAAAATGGGAAGATGCCAGGATAAATATTTTTTAAGACTTGATGGAGGAGAAAACATTTCTTGCCTTCAGAGGCACATAAAACAAAAAATGTTGCAATTGCCCAATAATCCCTTTTTCAGATATGCCATATGTAAAAATAAGAATGGCCTCGTAAGGACTGCTTTCTGGGGAATCAACCAAGAGCTTACAACTGGAAACTTACTCTTCTGTTCTAACATTCCACAGCAGATTGTCCCCAGGCTTACCCTGAAATGCAGTACAGGAAGTACTCTTACGGTCAAGGGTCCAAGTCTGAGTTCTGTTTCTAAAGCACCTTTGAAATTCAGACATCAGAGCAGTTGCCAAAGAATGTGAAACTCATTCTATGTTGGCCTTCAAATGGTCTGTAGTCTAAGTCTCGCTATACGCTCAGGAACCTTTGGTACTTAGCCAAGGAGCTTGTGCCCTGTCAAAGTAGCCCCATCTACAGAGGAAAGCTGGAGGACCTAGTTACCATGTCCACATTTGGTTTCCTGGAATGAACCTGCAGGTGCAAGATTTACCTGGTTAACCAGGACTCTATCTACAGCCCACCATCTTTTGGCTTCATGGCAGGGTCAAATATAAAACAGCCCATTTCTCTATTAGCCAGATTCTCATCTCCACCCCAGCTAAAGAACAGAAACTTCTAGATTTATTGTCTCCCAGATCTGCGGAAGTAGATTTTGCTCCTAAGTAGACAAGTTCAGGGGCACCTGAATTGGATGACCTTCACTGATCATATACATACACTAGAGGCCCAGTGCGTGAAATTTGTTCATTTGTGGGGGAGAGAGGGTCCCTCAGTCTGACTTGTGCCCTCTCAAAGTCTGGGAGCCCTCAGGGGATGTCCGACTGCTGCGGAGTCAGGATAGTCTCCTGCCACCACCACTGTGCTCGCCAGCCGTGAGCCCGGCTTCTGGCTGAGCGGTGCTCCCCCTGTGGGTGTGCACTGACCACAGGAGGCAGTTCCTGCATTGAGCATCTCCCCCTGGTCATCAGTAGGCATCATAGCAACCGGTCATTCCATGTTTGGTCAATTCGCATATTAGCCTTTTATGCCTGATCAGGCCAAAACCAGCTCTCCAACATCCCCCAAATGGTCCCAGATTGTAAGAGGGTGCAGGCCAGGCCAAGGAACCCTACTGGTGGAGGATCGGGGCCAGGAGGGGATTCGGAAGATTGGCCAGTTGGGGAGGGACTGTGGGAGGGCTCCAGGGCATGTCTGGCCCTTCTTGCTCAGTCCTGATCACCCGAAACCCAGCCGCAAGCTAACCTATCGGTTGGAAATCTGCCCCCTGGTGGTCAGTGCAGATCATAGTGAGCAATTGAGCAACCTTAGCATATCATTAGCATATTATACTTTGATAGGCTAAACAAACAACTGGACGACCAGACACTTAGCATATTAGACTTTTATTATATAGGATATAGCCTTCTTTCCTCCAGCTCTCTCAAATTCTTTATCTCACATCACCAACAGTGACTTTTAGAGTCCTTAGAGATAATCTTGCAATTCACAAACTTTCACATGAAGAACTATGAGCTAATTAATTGCCCAAGGTTACACAGAAGCTGAAAATTAGAATTTTTTTAATTGAGTGCTATCCAAATACTGTTAGAAATCTGCTTTCGGAATCAAGTGCTTGGCCCACTACATCATATAGTTAGTCTCACTCTCCCCCTTCTCTGACTCTCTTCCTCCCCCTTTTCTCTTCCCCAACTACTCTCATCCCTTTTGTTTTTTCTCTAGGCCTTCCTCATGGTACCAGGGGTACCCATGAGAGTCACTTAGCTGTAGTGGTAGTCTTCATTGCTAAAAAAATTTAAAAAATAAAAATAAATAAAATAAATTTTAAAAAAATTAAGGGATGGGGAAGGGGCAGGCAGATAGATATTGTGTGTTCCTGACCTCAATCCAACAACCTTTCTGGCTTAATTCCTTTTTTCCTTCTCCTCTTCCAATCAAATGTGCTGCCTCTTTTTTATGTTCTGACAACACTGCAAAATGAGCTGATTTAACCCCAGCTAATTTGCCAGCCTAGTCTCTAAGACAGAAGCACAATTAAGTTTCATGGGCATATTAATTCCCCTCTCTTAATGTCTTCACCAGTTGGGGCTTTGTGAATCCTCTCCCAAAGACAATAGGAGAGAGTGCCCTTGGTGGTCCCAGATCTGTCTCTTGCTTCAACAGTGTTTGGACAGAACAGACCCAGGGACACATCCCTTCTTCCAGACTCTGGCCACTCTCCTGCATCTTATCCAGTCACCACCTTCAGAACCACCTCCAGAACCAGCCAACACACCGGGGTTTTTTCTACCTTAACTCCTTATTGCTGTACACCATGAGCTCCCAAATTTGTTAGAATTACTCCACCAAGGTGGAGGCTGCAGTCAACCACCCAGCCAACCTGCATCTGCAGGCCTCCACACCTACCTCTCTCTGGGCTTCTATTTCGACGGAGATGGTGGGGCTCTCGAGGACATGGGCTACCTCTTCCGAGAGTTTGAGAAGCACGAGGGTGTTGAGTGTCTCTTAAAGTTGCAAAACAAGCACAACGGCTACATTCTCTTCCAGGATGTGCTGAAGGTTTCCAATACGAATGGGGCAAAACTCAGGATGCCATGGAAGCCGCCCTGGCCTTGGAGAGGAACTTGAACCAGGCCCTTGTGGAGCTTAAGGCCCTGGGTTCTACCCACAGACCCTCATCTTCCTGGAGAATCACTTCCTGGATGAGGAGGTGAAACTCATCAAGAAGATGGGCAACACCTGACTGACCTCTGCAGGCTGCCGGCCCCCATGCTGGGCTGGGTGAGTATCTCTTCCAAAGGCTCACTCTAAGCACAACTAGGAGCCTTTGGAGCCCAGAGGCCTTTGAGAGCATCCCCTGGTGTCTGGCTTTTACCTGAGCCTCTTCCCAAAACTACTAGCCATTCTTTTAACCACCCTGAAGCCCTCTCCCATGCATTGGACCAAATGAAACAATAAAGCTTTTTGCAGAAAAAAAAAGACAATGGGAGAAAATAGTCAATATTATCATAATAACTTTGTATGGTAACAGATGGTTACTAGACTTATTATGGTAATCATATCATAAGGACTATATATGTCAAATCACTATGTTGTATACCTGAAACTAACATAATAGTGTATGTCAACTATACTTTAATTTTTTTAAAGAAAGAGAGAATAGGGACATGTATAAAAACAATGTTGTAAATGTAGCCTTCTAGCTTCCATCCTGGACTGGGTCCTCACATGCCCCTCAAATTTATGCCAACAAATACATGAAGTGATGCACCAAAGTGTTAGCATTGGTCACTCCATGGGCATAGAACTGGAATGGGGTAGAGCCAAAGAGGGTTATTATCTTTATTCTAGAACATCCTTTAAAATATTTTATAAATGGAGGGAGGAAGAAAAATGAGGAAAACATATCTAAACCACAACACAAATTATAAGCCTGAAACCTAGAGTATATCAGAAATAAATGTTTTAAGTAGTATAAATAAAAAGGCTATAAGCATAATATAGTTAAAAATGTAATTCTTTAAATCAGTAATTCTAGGTTTTTAAAAGATCTATAAATTCTATTTTCCCCCACAGCAGTTAAAAATAAATAAAATTCTGAGTTATAAATTTTTAAAAGTCTCTGTTAGAACTGGGTGCTAGAATTTCTCATCTACCTTGCTCATATCTATACAAAGGGGAAAACAGACTGAACCAGTCAATCTTGTATTTTTTGTAAACTTAATGATTAACCATTTCACATCAGAGTCTATCTCAATCCAATCAGCTGGATGGAAATTACTCACTATAATGGAAAAAAGTACTTAACTCAAAAGAGTTCATTCATTAATCATATATCAACACATCAGAAAGATAATCTTTCTTCTTAAGTTCCCAGGCTCTGCTTACTCATTCATTCCTTCAGTAGACACTTATTGACCTCTTACAATGAACCAGGCACTCTGTAGGGTACTAAGAAGAAAAACACAATCCTTAAATAAAGGAAACTATAGATTAGAAGGGGGAAAATACAATATAAATAAATTAACTCATGATCTAAACATTAACAGAGGGCTCACACACACACATACACACACACACGCACACACACACACACACACACACACACACACGCAATGGAGGTAGGAAGCAAGAGGGAACAAATACATATATATTCTAGCACAAGAGGAGAAATCTCCACAAAGAAGTTGATATTTCTTTGTTAAGCCAGGACTTAAGGAATAAATTGGGGTTCATTGAAAAGTTTCCAATGAAAATCAAAGCCTGCAAACAGAAGAAGCCAAGTTCATGAAGACATCTCTCTTTGGCCAGCACTTTTCAATGTGTTCATAGATCTTATTTAAGAAAAAAGGTGGCGGGGGAGAACCCTACTGTCAAAACAAAGTTTAAGAAATGCTGGATCTCACAACCGTAAGCAGTTTTCTTTATTGCAGGACTTCTTAGAAACTCTACATCCTCACAAGTTTTGCCAACCAAACACATGAGATGACACACCGAGTATTAGCATTGGTTACTCCATGGAGCCTCCACCTTGATGGAATAATCCTGACGAATTTGGTAGGTCATGGTGCATGGCAATGAGTTAAGGTAGAAAAAAAACCCAGTGTGTTGACTGGTTCTGGAGGTGGGTCGAGTGATACAGAATAGTGAAATGGATGTGATAAGAATTCTTTAGACTTATGATTATAATTAGTGGAAATGTCTGTGCAAATTGGGCTCATGAGTAACCAGAATGGCGAGAAGCCAATGGGCACGGGAAGTCTATAAAAAGGCGACATTGTATGCAGTGACTCCCGGGCCTAAGGAAAGCCCCTTTCCTTTTTCTCTTTCTTTAATCTTTTTTGTTTAGATTATGACAGATGTCCCTCTTTCCGCCCCCCTCCTGATTCCCACCCCAGCCCAGGCCCTCTCCATCCTATTGTCTGTATCCATAGGTAACGCATACATGCATATAAGATCTTTGTCTAATCTCTTCCTGCCACTATTCCTTTCCCTCTGAGAAATGTCAGTCTGTTCCATTTCCATGACCCTGATTCTATTCCATTCATCAGTTTATTTGTTCATCAGATTTTTTATTCATTTAATTTTTAGATTCAATTGTTGATAGTTATATATTTGTTGCCACTTTGTTGTTCATATTTTTATATTTTTCTTTTTCTTTTTCTTCCTCTTCTTAAAGAATACCCTTCAGCATTTCATATAATACTGGTTTGGTCATGATGAACTCCTTTAGCTTTTTCTTATATGTAAAGCTCTTTGACCTTTAATTCTAAATGATAGCTTTGCTGAGTAATCTTGGTTATAGGTTCTTGTTATTCATTACTTTGAATATTTCTTGCCACTCCCTTATAGCCTGCAGAGATTCCATTGAGAAATTAGCTGACAGTCATATGGGTGCTCCCTTGTAGGTAACTAACTGCTTTTCTCTTGCTGCTTTTAAGATTCTCTCTTTGTCTTTAGCCCTTGGCGTTTTAATTATGATGTGTCTTGGTGTGGTCCTCTTTGGGTTCCTCTTGATTGGGGTCCTCTATGCTTCCTGGACTTGTAAGTCTCTTTCTTTCACCAGGTAGGAGAAGTTTTCTGTCATTATTTCTTCAAATAGTTTTCACTATCTTGTTCTCTTTCTTCTTCTGGCACTTCCATAATTTGGATGTTGATACACTTGAAGTCATCCCAGAGGTGCCTTACACTATCTTCATATTTTTGGAATCTTTTTTCTTTTTGCCCTTCTGGTTGGATGTTTTTTCTTCCTCATATTTCAAATCATTTATTTGATACTTTGGATCCTCTAGTCTACTGTTGAATCCCTGTATATTATTCTTTATTTCAATTAGTATATGCTTAACTTCTGACTGGTCCTTTTCCATTTTTGTTTTGTTTTGTTTTTTGTCATTTTCACTAAGATCCTTAAAAGTCTCACTAAGTCCCTTGGAAGTTTCTAGAGATTCTTAGGTAACCTTATAACTGTGGTTTTGAACCCTATATCTAGTAGTTTGCTTTCTTCCATTTCTTTTATTTGTGACATGTTTCTTTGTCTCCACATTTTAGCTATTTCCCTGTGTTTGTTCCTATATATTGGGTAGAGCTGATAAGTCTCCTTGAGTTGATATAGTGGCCTTGTGTAGTAGGTGTCCTTGTGTAGTGCCTCAACCTTCTCAATCAACCTGAGATGGACACTCTAGGTGCAACCCTTTGTGGGCTGTGAGCACAGTATTGTTGTAGTTGAGATTTGATTGCTGTTGATATCACTGAGAGGAATTGACCTCCAGGCCAACTGGCTGTGAGTACCAGCTGTGACTACAGTGGGAGAGCTGCTGTGCAGGAGGCACCCTTATGGAATAGGACTTGCTTCAGTGGATCTTTGGTGCTGAGTCTGCCCCTTGTGTATGTCACTTATGGATGTGTAAAGTTGTGATCTGGTATGGTATGACACTGACCACTGGCTATCCTGGCTCTTGGGTTGCCAAGGAGGCGCAGGAGCTACAGAGATATCTACAGATTCCTCCTCTTTGTATTGTGTTTGGAAGTGCCCAAACAAGGCCCGTGAGAAGCAAGGCAGGCTGGTGCTAGTGCTGATTTGGGAGCCTTTTATTGATAGGTTTGGGGCTCCCTGACCCAGATGCAACTTGTTTTACAGGTTTTAACTTAAGAAAGGACAGGCCATTCATATGCAAAAGCTGCTGCACATGGCTTGGGTGGGTTGTAAATTGGATGGGGCAAGGTCTCAGGGAATCACCAGGTGGAACAAACAGAAATGGCTCCCCTGCAATGGGGGGCAAGAGGGCAGGGGTTCCAGCATTGGAACAATGACTGCTGCAAGCATCTCCTCTGGAAGAAAGCCACCCCCAAGTTCCTGCCCCAATGACTGACAGTCCAGTTTCTTTTGGTATGGGTCTGGATCCCCCAGAGCCTTGCCCTGTCATTGGAGCTCAGAGGAAGCAGGAGCTTTTAAGTTCAGTTTGTGGTGCTGGCCTTTTAAGAGGAGCAGCTGGGTCACCAGTTGCCTCTGTATCATTGAGCCCCAATCCCCACTGATTTGTACAGCCCATAGTTTTTACTGCCCATAGGGACTTCTTTTCCCAGCTCTGGTTCCCTGGGCTGGAGGTCTGGTGTGGGGCTGGCATATCCCTTGCTCCTCCAGGCGCCCTCCACAGAGGCAATCTCCCTCCTGATTAAAAAAGTGGCCCACGTGGGTGCCAGACCAGCCCATTCAGTGCCTCCACACCTTTTACCAGTCTTGGTGTACTTTCTTTTTTACTTCTCTAGTTGTCGGACTTTCATTCATCCAGCTTTCCGGCTGTTCTGAATGATGGTTGTTCTGTATTTTAGTTGTAATTTTGATGTGATTGTGGGAGGCAATGAGTACAGGTGTTTGCCTACGCCACCATCTTCCTTCTCTCTGCCAGCACACTCTGGAAAGCCTCCTTTTCTTTATAGAACTTGAGGGTCCAACTTGTTCGTATTCACACTTTGTCCATGACCCGTACTCATGGATTTATTATCATGTGTATCTTGGACTAAGATAATAAGTGATTTTACGCTCCACCAAGGAATGTTCAAATCCCTGTTGGAAAAAGCAGCAGACAAGTCTTAACATTTATTAGTATTCCTATCGACACTGCAATCATTCTCATTCCAAAGGGTTTTCATTGTCTTACAGGATGAATTCTAGCAAGGCCATGCCAACATTTTTTTTTATGTCAGTATAACAAGACTGGCAAACCCAGAGTGAGGTGACTGAACAATACACATGCCCGGGATCACTGATGATGCTCTAGGCAACTACCAAACACTCTTCTTTTCTGTATAATAATCATAAGGAGATCAATAATCAACTCTTCCTTTTAAACACACTGCATGTATGTGAAATAGTAACTTTTTCTATTTGTGGAAAAATACGATTTAAGTGTAGTTTAAGGTGCACTAGATATTAATAAAAAGGGAAGAAATGTAAATGGTCTAGATAACACAAGAAAAGATGAATGACTCAGCAGGTCACTATTTCTGTGAACTTCAGAAACTACAGATAAAGACTTCAGTCCTTTTAGAGGACACTGTTTAAAGCACGTGCTACCTGTATAATAGGCTGGGAAGGACTGATTCAATGGAGGAAGGCCAATTTAGATCTATAACTTACATTATAATGATGAATCTTATATTAATATTAAAGTTCTATCCATCATATTAGAAATGTCCCTACGGAGTTTTTAACATTTACTTCCCTTGTGGCTGCCTTAATATGTAAATCACTGCTGTTCTAAGAGGCCAGTGGAGAATCTCTGGTTATAACTCTTTCTTCATTGTATTTTTTTTCCATTTTATTTCTGTGCAAATTGAGTCCTTTTTTTAGCTTTAGGGAAAAAAGGTTACCCTTCCTACAAATTACCTGAGTGTATACCACCCTCCAAAAACAATCTTGCTCAGCTGTTCCATATTGTTTCCTATTTCCCTTTATTTGTTGACAGTAAAATTAGCAGCAGTGAGAGGTCTTCCCTGTAGGCTTAGGAAACTTGGTTCGAGCTGTCAGTCCCAGCAATAAATGCTCGCCAGCGTCTGTTTTGTAGCCTGTAAAATGTTGGATAATACAGCTCTGATTCTTTGGTCGGTGGCCACGGTCCTCAAATGTCACATTTCATCAAAATCACTTCAGCAACGGTTGTGCACAGGCCTGTCCACAGAGAGGGAGGGAGATGCAATTGGATCACGTGTGAGAGGAGTTAGAGTCTCTAGGTACTAATTTTACCGGGTATTAAAAACAATGCTGCCCCCGGTCCTCAGGTGTGACCAAAACCTGGGGATCTCCTTGACCCTAATTACAAGATGCTCCAAGTTCAATAACTTTTCAGATTGGGGTGGAGGTGAGGGAAAGAAATAACAGGCCAAAATTATTCACTAGGCTTGGTTCTCTCTTCAGTGCCAGAAAGAAAACCTAGAAGATAAACATGCATCTTCTACCAGACTTTCAACTCTGCCCTCCTTCCTCCCAGTCTGCAACCCACTTCCTCTTCACCCCACCCCACCATTAGTCAAGAAGGTGGTGAGAATAAAAGCAGCAGCGGTAGCAGCTACCAGAAACCAACATTTGGGATCAACTTCTGGGCTGATGACTCAGCAAGGCCTGCTCAGTGTTTTCTCCAAGTGGAGAAACTGACTTAAGCCACTGAACAGAGCCCAGCGGACTGTGGCTGCCTTCACCCACGGCTGCAATTTGTCCCAGAATGTGGGCAACCTACGTCGCCCACTGGCACTCCACCTACAACAACGGGCCCCTCAGAAGGCTTCCAAGAGGAGAGTGTGCGTCCTCTGCTCGGCTCTATCCTGAGGAACAGGGTCAGCATGACCCAGGGCATCCTGAACTTCCTCTGAGAGTGTGGTTTGGGGGGGGGGGGTCCCAAATGGCCTGGCCTCTATTTGGAGAGCACCCACTGCTAGCTATGGAAGAAGATATTTCTTGGCAGATTTTTCATTTAAAAAACGTTATGAATTTTTAAATCTTACTCTTTCAAAATGAGCCATAAATGGGTCAAGTGATATAGAATAGTAAAATGGATGTGATATGAATTCTTTATAATTATGGAAATGGCAGCTTCCTTATTGGTTACATGAGTCACGTAATATGTAATTCCCTGCCTTGGGTTATTAATAATGGATACACAGTTATCAAATTGTTTTAATGAACCCTTCTAAAACACTTTCTGTCACTGAAAGCAAATATTTTTATTGTAGACAGATATGCTGGTAGGACTGAACTAGGATGTCCCATTATTACTATTTCTAATTTAGTGTAAATACTGTCAAAAAAAACTGACAGAGAACAATGAAGCTAATTACCAACAGAATATATGCTTATATTTGTAAGTATTCACAAGAGTCTTATTTTTACTATCTCCAAAACAAACAGTCCTTACTGATCTCCACACAGTTCATTATATAATGGAGGGAATTTTGGAGTGTTCCCAAGAGAAGACTATCCAAGTGTCAGGTAGAGAATGGCAAATCTACCGACTTAATAGAAAAATAAACTTTCTTGCTCAAAAAAACAATGAACCACCCTAGTCCAGGTCACAGAACTCCTCCGACCTTAACAAACCCAGTGGGAAGACATGAGGCAAGTAGGTATCACCACAGCCAAACAAAGGATGTGACCCGTTTTTCACAGGCTTTAGGACCATTTAGGGACCAAACCACCTGGTCTTGAAATTCTCAGGACAGCACTTCGTAGCTGATGCTGAGAACAACCCTGGAAACAAGAGCCCCTCCAAATGCCAAAGAGAACACCTGAGCCAGGGCTCTCACCTGCCAGGGGAGAAAGGGAATCTGACAGGCTCTCAAAGCTGGCATTGCTCGTGATGGATTTATAGAGAAATAGCTGGGAACTGTGCCCTCAGCTGCCCCTGGGGAAGGGAGATCTAGAGTTTTTGTTTTGCTTTGTTTTGTTTTGTTTTTCCCACCAAAGCCCCACATGAGCCACAAAAATATCACACAAGAACACCTGCTTGCAAAAACAAAGCCCAGAGGGCATAGATGAGAGCACTGTCTACTGGCATCACCAGTCAAGGACAGAGACCTCCTCAGCATCTTTAGAGAGAAACAGAGAAATGCCCACACCAACACAGAATGGTTAAGTGGTCCTTGGAATGCAACTCGGAACTTAGTTTTTCATCAGCTTGGGAAGTAGCTTTCGCTCGGAATAGGGAAATGGATTCAGGGAGAGAAGAGTCCAGATTCTCCCTTACTCTGAATCTGTCCAGCTGTATTGGACACCTTTTTTATTCTCTTCCCAATAGCAACATCCACCCCCAGCTCTTTCCCAGGTTTGCAATAGGATTTTCTGTTAGTGCAATGTGCCCCGCTCCTGGCCACGGATGACTGGTTCAGAATAGGGTACCTTGTCTAGACTGGGCGAATCAGAATCCTTCCTGGTATTTTGAATCTGAAAGAAGGCAGTTTCTTGAAGGGGGGTGGGGGGGAGAGCTGGAATTGAAGATGTAAACTCAGAAAGTACTAACAAATGGATAAGGAAGTGGAAACATTAAGACAGCAGTTGGAGGGGACGATGAAACCGGTGTACTGAAAGAAGAAATGAGAATCCGGGAGAGTCCCAATGGTGGTCTGAGCCCTCGACTCCAGATGTTCCATAGGTCCCAACCCCACTCATAAGGCATCCCAGTATCCTCGTCGTAAATTTCCGCATTTTCCTTAAACACCTTAGAAATTTCAGTAACATGCAACCAAGGAGTTTGAGTCATATGTCAGGTAGAGGAGAGCCTGGTTTTGCAGCTGTGCCAATATAAAAGCCTGTGCGACAAAACGTTTACAAGAGTAAGAAACTGCTCAAGAAACAGGGAGGTCCAAAGTGAGCCCACAGTGATTTCTCTCCTAGTCCACCTTTCACCATGCACTGCTGAGCCCAAGATTCTGGGGCTCCTTCTCTCTGGATATGTTTATCCAAGTTAGGTCAGCTTAAGATATACACTAAGGGAAGTTTTGAAGTGGTAACTTTAAACAAACAAATCAAACTAAAAAATATGGAAACAGCGGAAACCGGTTTGGCTCAGTGGATAGAGCGTCGGCCTGCAGACTGAAAGGTCCCAGGTTCGATTCCGGTCAAGGCATGTACCTTGGCTGTGGGCACATCCTCAGTGGGGGGTGTGCAAGAGTCAGTGATCAATGTTTCTCTCTCATCGATGTTTCTGACTTTCCATCTCTCTCCCTTCCTCTCTGTAAAAATCACTAAAATACATTTTTTTAAAAAAACATGTAAACAGCCTTGGCCAGTATGGCGCCAGAAGGTTGCCAGTTGGATTCCCGGTCAAGACACATGCCATAGTTGTGGGCCCAATCCCTGGTTGTGGGTGTGCAGGAGACAGCTGAACGATGTTTTACTCGCACATCGATGTTTCTCTCTCACACTCTCCCTTCTTCGTTCTCTAAAAACCAATTTTATATCTATATAAAACATAGGAAGGGTGATTCCATTGCTTTTGACCTAGAAGTTGAGGGATAGCGTATGGACAGAGATAGTATTCTCTGGAAGACCTACATCCCTCTTCCCAATTGGATGCTTCTAGATCATGGACCATTGGCTACTCCTATCTATGAATCAGAGAGGGCATCAGCCAAAGCCTACCATTATACAACTGCTCTGGGTCATTCCTGCCTCTTTATAACTGGCTGCTGTCCTTAGAGATTGTACGCCTGGTTGAGCATTAAAACCTTTACCAGCTTTGTCTATTTTATTTCTTTATTGACAGCTTAAAATTTTCTTTTTATTAAAGCAAATTGTTATTTGAAGAGCACTTTCCCCTTTTTAGAACAGGACCCTCCAAAACAAGGATAAGACAAAACAAAAATTAAAAACAAGATATAGAAAACGTAAGAAACTGAATTATTCCCCTGGGCTGGCATGACAAGGTGGCTGCTGACTTACATTTAAAACATCAAAAGCAAATAGCCAAAGGGGGGTAAAAAAAATCCAAGTAAGAGTCTTGGTTTCCATTACCTACATTTGTATGAAAGCTACGTGTTGTTTTAACTAACCATGTGGTCTTTGTCCCTCTCGGAGAGAATTCTGAGCTTTCCTGACACTTTGGCAAGAGGTACCGCAACCTCCTGCCAGGCCAGTAAAAATCACACATCTTTCCTGCAAGGAAAAAAAAAAGTCAATAAAAATGAACATTCAAAAGCGTAAAAGCTGGAATTGGAAAGCGGTGCTGTGGGGCGGCTGCTTCCCACCCGGTTTTCCGCAACGTGACCGCGGGCGGCGCGGAAGAGCCGACAGACACTGGAGTTGGCTCAGTGCGCTGTTCGGAACGGCGCCCTTTAGACATTGAGGCAGCCTCCCTAGAGTAAATCACGCGCCTTAATTTTTGTAAATATTTAATGTTGATCCTTGTACAAATTGATTCTTTAAGCTACTTCAGCTGGAACTGAACTGCAACCCCAGTTAGGAGTGGAGGAGTCATCTTTGTCTCCCTTCCTCGTGGGCACCTGCAGGCCCCGGCGCCAGCCTCCGGCATCACAAAAGGCAGGGAAGTCAACGCCCCGCTGCCATCCCAACTGACAAGCTCATTATAATCAGCCACTCGTGAACCTGGACACAAAGGCACCGCCGCACATTTGTAAAACGGCGATTCTATGCAATTTGCATAGGATGATTTTCTTTGAAACCAGGGCAGGTATTTCTTTCTCTCTGCATACATAATGCAGAAATGAATTATACAGTCATCCCACCGCCCGCCCTCGAAAGAGGGCCTGAAATTAGTTAACCAATGGCTGCAAAATACTTTGCAATCATGAAATGCAAAATAAAACTAGAATGCCGTAAATTCTTCTGCACAGCACGGCTGGATTATGCTCAGATGGGAAGGAGGACAGGAACAGTGTAAAAAGGCAAATGTCCTGGAAGTAATCTTCTTGAGGAGAAGGGTTCTATAATGAGGTTCCTCGGGATATTAAAACTCACCACCTCCCTGGGTAAGTCGCACCATGACCTCGGGGGACACAGATAAATGTGTGGAGTGGCCTGGCCCTTCTACATAAAGATTTATTTAGTTCGTTAATTATTTTTAATTTTATTGTTTATTTTATTGTTTAAGGTATCACAAAGATAGTACGTCTTTTTGTCTCCTTACATAAAGATTTAAATAAACACTTGCAGCCCGTGGCAAAAAAAAAACAAAAAAAAAACAAAAAAAAACAAAACCCACACACACACACACACACACACACACAAAACCTCTAATTTTAAATATTTTACTGGAGCCTTAAAAAATCCTAAAGGCAACTCCAGTAAGTTCAGTTCCTGATTGGTGGAAACGATGTGTTCCCCGCTCTGCCCGCCGGCCAGAGGTTAGGGTGCAGCTAGTGGGCATGGAAAAATAATAAGCCATCACAGAGCTGGTTCTTGCTTCAGCCAGAGGAGCCCGTGGGCCGGTGAAGGCTGGCTGGTGGGAGACCCCGGAGCATTGTCAGAAAGCCCTCCAGGGGGCTGTGTAGTCTCTTTTCAGGCCCTTCCTGGTGTTGGGGGACTTCAGCATGGTGAGATCCAGCAGACTGTACTAAATCTAATAAGTTGTAAGTTGCACTATAACAGAATAAACCTAAACTCACATCCAGCCGGCTTGTATCTGACTATTCACATATGGGTCTCTGAGCTGGAAACCCTGAGATGATAACATGTTAGGATTTCTGGATAAGCCAATAAACTTAAGCTCCAATAATGTATAAGTCACAGCAAAGAGAAAACTCTGGTCAACGGCCAAAGCTGGGAAAAATAACTAACAAGCAACCTCCGTTTTAACTCCTGTTTCCAAAACTAATGAAAAATGTATTCATTCATTTAGAAATGAGATGTCCTGAGTATCTGTGACAATGGAAATGCCTCTGTGATCTGCACAAGCTGGGTCCTGCCTTCCCAGTTTCCAGAGCAGCGGAGGGGAAGCGGGGAAGCAAGACCAGTGAGAGTGAGCAGAGGCATGGCTGGGGAAGAACAGAGGCCATTTACTGGAGCTGGAAGTCAGGAGACTTCTCAGACATGTGATGCCTCAGCTGAGACCCAACAATGAGAAGGTGGAGGAAGTGGATGAATATTCCACAGGAAAATCATGAACAGAGGCCTGGAGAAAGCCCAGCCACTTACTTGGAAGAACAGAAAGAAGTTTGTCATAAAGCAGAGAGCTTGTAGGGAGTGGAAAGAGAGAATGCGGGAGAAATAAGAGTACCAGAAATGAAAAGCAGGATCTCTAACGATTGTCAGACAAATGGGAAATCATAGGAAGGTATTAAAGAAGAAATCAAATATACTGTATTGTATGTTTTAGATTTTTTCTGATTGCACTGTGGAGGAAGAATTGGGGAGGACCAAGGAAAAGTTCTAGTCAGGAGAAAATGGTGAGTGGTGGCAGTAAGAATAGAGACACATGAACACATGTTTAAGAGCTATTTAGAAGTTAGGAGAGACCAGACATGATTGGGCAAACTAACACAGTGAGTAAGTGTTCAGACAGCTTGGGTTCAAATCCTGACTTGGCCACTTACTGAGAACGTTAATCCTGTACCTTAGTTTCCCTTTCTGTACTGTAGGAACAAGAATAATAGTACTTGCTCATGGGATTTTTATGAAAGACTAGAGGCCTGGTACATAAATTTGTGCACAGGTAGAATTCCTTGGCCTGGCCAGTGATCAGGACCAATCAGGGCTAACCATGGGAAGTTGGCTGTGGGAGTGCACTGACCACCAGGGGGCAGCTCCTGCATTGAGAGTCTTCCCCTAGTAGTTAGTGTGCATCTTGGCAACCAATCGACCGATTGTTCGGTTGTTTGGTGGCTTAGGCTTTTATATATATAGACTAGAGGCCCGGTGCATGAAATTCGTGTACTGGAGAGGGGTTCCTCAACCCAACCTGCACCCTCTCCAATCTGGGACCCCTTTCACAATCTAGGACTGCTGGCTTCCAACTGCTCGCCTGCCTACCTCATTGCCCCTAACTGCTTCTGCCTGCCAGCCTGATCATCCCTTAACCATTCCCCTACCAGCAGATCAACACCTAACTGCTCCCCTGCCAGCCCGATCATCCCTAACTGCCCTCCCCTGACAACCCGGTCACCTCCAAATGCCCTCCCTTGCATATTCCCTCTTTATTAGATAGGGTTTTTTCTTTAGCATATTGGACAGCCCTAACTATTTGGCTCAGTGGATGGAGCGTCATCCTGCAGACTCAAGGGTCCCAGATTCAATTTCAGTCAAGGACATATACCTTGGTTGTGGGCACATACCCAGTGGGGAGTGTGCAGGAGGCACCTGATCAATGTTTCTCTCTCATAGATGTGTCTGGCTCTCTATCCCTTTCCCTTCCTTTCTGTAAAAAAATCAATAAAATATATATTTAATGAAAAGGAACATTTAAGATTCCTCCATATCTGCCTGGCTGGTGTGACTCAGTGGTTAAGACCCCAGCCTGCCACCACCAGAAAGGTATCACACCTCAGCCAGGCTGAGACCCCAGCCCAGGCTGCCATCTCAGCCTGGTCAGAGATCACTCTGTGGAGGTGCATGCCCCAGCCAGGCTGAGACCCGGGCCCAGGCTGATATTGCTGGCTGTGGATGGCACTGAGGAGGGTGCCCTCCCAGGCCAGGCTAAGACCCCAGCCCAGGCTCCATCTCAGCCTGGACAGGGACTGTGCCACAGGGTGCCGGCCCCGGCCAGGATGAGACCCCAACCCGGCTGCCTTCTCAGCCTGGCCAGAGATTGCACTACCGTGCAGGGATGGGAAGGGAGGGGGGTATGCACCCCACCCCGGCCAGGCTGAGAGAACAGCCCAAGCTGGGGTCTCATCCTGGCCAGAGATGGCGCCGCCTCAAGGGGGTGCACACCCCACCCCGGCCAGGGTAGACCCCAGCCCAGCCAAGGATCATGCCTCAGGGGTGTGTGGGCCTGCCAGCATGAGACCCCAGCTCATGCTGCTGCCCCTGGCCAGGTGATCATGCGGTTGGGTGCGTGGCCCCAGCCCAGGCTGCCACCACTGGCCAGAAGATGGTGTGGCGGGGGTGCTCGGCCCTGCTGGCCTGAGACCACAGCCCAGGCTGCCACTGCTGGCCAGGGATCACGCTGGGCACTGGAGCCTCCCAGCCGGACACCCCGGGCAGACTGGGGGACTTCAGTGGGGCTAAGAAGACTGGGTATTGCCATTTTTGTAGCAGAGTGATGGTTAATTCTCATATTACTCTTTTATTAGATAGGGTAATTGAAACTTTGTAGCATTGAGTGGAGGCCTAGGCTGTCAAAGGCAGGGGGGAAAGCTTGGCTTCCTCCATTGCCAGGGAAACCCAAGCCTCCTTCCTGCTCTCAGTGGCCGCAGCCATCTTGGTTGGGGTTTATTTGCTCCTGATTGGGCTTGTGGGTGTGGTTTGTGGGTATAACGAAGGTACAGTCAATTTGCATATTACTCTTTTATTAGATCAGTTAATCTCCAAAGTACTTAAAACAATTCATGGCACATGATAGGTGCTCAAAAAAATATCTATTGAATGTCATAACTCAAAACTATAAATAATTGTTCATTAAACTGCATAATGGGAAGTGGCAGAAAAGAGGAGGAAACAGTCAAGGATCTTACAAAGGATTTTGGCTTGGACAAAGGGTGGCTGTGCCAGAACCCTAAGTAGCAGCACTGAAAACTGGTGAACTGCTAAAGTTAGAAACAAACATATTTTGAAAGAGACCCAAGCCATTCCTTCTACTTTCTCCAGAGTGTGAACTCGACCAACAGAACTTGCTCCTTGCTTCCCCCATTTCTCAAAAGTTTGGATCTACTGACCACAAAAAGAAAAAAAAGAAAAAAGGAAGTTCCATCAGCAATTTGCAAAGAAACAATTTGGAAGAACACTGTATTAAATCCTCAGGGAAATTAAACCCAAATAATCCACTCACAGCTTTACAAAATTAACATTAGACTGTGAATTGAATTAATTGCCTCTTACTGCGGGGATCCTTGGCTATCACAGACCCAAACAAATGAGGCCAATGAAGTCAAATGCCTTAAGAGAGGCCGTGGGCAAGTGTGACGCGGGGTACCCAAGAGTTTGCCCACCGTTGTTTTCCACTCTGCTTTATCCTGAGGACCTTCGTTACAAGGAAAGGGCTTCAGCCTGCCGGCGCGGCTCAGGAGTTGAGCATCAACCTGTGAACCAGGAGGTTGAGGTTCAAGTCCCATCAGGGTACATTCTCGGGTTTGGGCTTCCCTGATGCCTGATGTAGATTGAGCCTGCATCTGAGTGCAAGAGGCAGCTGATCAGATTCTTCCATCATCGATGTTCCTAGCTCTCTCTGCCTCTCTGAAATCAATAAAAATACATTGAAAGGAAGGGAGGAAGGAAGGAAGGAAGGAAGGAAGGAAGGAAGGAAGAAAGGAAGAAAGGAAGAAAGGAAGAAAGGAAGAAAGGAAGAAAGACGGGCTTCACTCCTGCCCATCCCACACCTCAGACTATGACAGGTTGGTGAGAGAGGCTCAAGGTGGTACAATGCTTGACACAAAAAGTGCAGTTTTATGACTGCTTCTTTTGTTAATTCACTTCTAAGTGTCTGTGTCTAGACGTAGCTAGCGTCATGGAAATCAGTCTTTTTCTCCCGAAAGGGTTCAATGGGCAGGGAGGAACAAGTAATGATTTCCCTAGAACCTAGGCAGTCTAGTGATAGGCGGGTCTTTTAAGAATACCAGGCATCTTGCTCCAAAAGAGACTCTCTTTGGCATGTCAGTAAATAAGCATTTATTTCTGCAAATTCTTTTCTTATGCCATGATGTCTGTGTGCCTGTGGCGATGCGAGATTACTGAAATAGTATGGGCCAGGGGGACCACAAAATCAGCGTGTGTGTGACTCACCAAACCTCTGCTGCGGTCCTCGGGGGCTCTGAGGAAGAAGGTGGGATGCAGCATCTCATAAAAATAAAATCCCGATGATTTACACAGTTTTGGCAAATAAGGCCCACGGGGCAAATACAAAAGGCCTTGAACTGCCTCCAGCCTCTCCCGAGACAGCCAGTTTGTCAAAACGCCGATCACATGGTCTGACGCACGCCCTTCGCGCTGCAGCTGACATTTACTCCAGAGCTTTTCAATAACCAAACTGCATTTTGCAAAAAGTTAATTAATGGCATTTTATTTGGGTATTATGTGACTTAGAATTATTTCCACTTTTTTTTTTTATCCCTTCAACCTTTTTCACCCAGCCCCTATTTTCACATTCTTAATTTTGTTTGACATTTTGAAAATAGTATGCCTAATTCTTTTGTGTGGGAAAAAAAAAAAAAAAAAAAACCTTTAATGTGGCTAGCATGTATTCAATGTTATTGTTCCTTCTCCCAGGAATTGATGCAAACACCAAGATATTTTTTGTTTGAGCTCAGAGAAATAAAGATTCTGTTTGTTTGGAATCTTGATGGCCATGGCCCCAAACTTACCTCATTAGAAGCTCCTTTTTGATGAGGAAAATTATTTTCAAAGTTAATGAATCTATAAGCAGAAACACTGCTGTCTTCCAGAATAGTCACCCACATTCCTTATATACATATTTTAGGTAAACACTCTAGTTGATATTAGTACTTAAAACACGTGGGGTTGATTTCCATGGTAAAGCAAACTTCCCTTTGTTTTCAGACAGTATAAAAAGACCACAGTTTCCCTTCTGGTAGACATCAGACATCTTGCTGCACATATAAACTTAATTCTAGAGTTAGGACAAAATGGACGTTATTTCATCAAAATGATTCATTTTATTGACTTTAGCCACTTCAAGCTTGTTAACATCAAACATCTTCATGCAGATGAATTAATGATGCGCAATATTCACAGCAAAGAAAATTATGACAAATGTTCTCAGCAAGCTCTTTAACTCTATCTAACATGACCAGCACTAACGATATATTCGCCCGGAGTGATGGTTTTGTGGAGAGAGGAAGAGTCCATTTGTGCTGTGCTTTCTGTCAAATGTCAGCATGCCCATGGCAGCAGATGCCTGACAACTCGAGTTGTTTAACACAACAGCTAACAGCCGGCTTCTTCCATTCCCGCGTAAGGACAGAGCCCGATGCTTAGCAGGCACAGGGGGCGTTAATAGTTTTCAGCGGCCTCGGAAGTACTCAGTTGTGACCAATAGTTGAAAAAATAAGATCTGGATACATTTCAGCTGGACATCTGAACTGTCCTCAAATACAAACAAAACAATATGACATTGATATTTTCTACCTAGCAAATAAAAGTTTGTGGTAAATCTAACTAAGATATTTACCCCTACATGGTAGATTTGCAAGTTATTTTTATTTTCTTCCTTATGCTCTTAGATTTTTTTCCAAATTTGCTGAAACGAGTATATATTACTTTCTACAATCAGAAAGCAATGATTTAAAAATCTTTATGAGGACAAACTTTCGTGATGAAATAAATCTAATTATACAGTTGCTGTATTTTTAAATGGGTTTTTTTTAAGTTGGCATATTACTGGGGCAATAATCCATAGACTAACGGGTGCTTTACTAAAATTATAATTTATATACTAATAAAAATACCATCCGTTTCTGGAGAAATGCTTTCAGACTGGTGCTCTGAATATGAGCTGGTGGAAGAGCCCCCTCCACCTGCACCTTGAAACCAGGCTGGCATCTCTGCGTCCATGTAGCCAGCCCTGTGGCCTTCACAGCCGGGAAACAAGAGACGTGAAGAGGCAAGGGGAGGTTTCTCTGAAATCAAAATATAAAAATATACGAAATACTCCATAAACAATGTGAACCCAAAGCCAAGAAAAGGAATAACTGCCGTAAAATAAACATTTGTCTCATTTCAATGCCTCATTTTGTTCCTGCTGCTTGAACACATTGCTGTATTCACTCTATAAATTAATACTTTATAGTTGTCTTACAATAGTCCAGGGACAGAGAAACCAGATTGCTTTCAGAAACTTAATGCAAATTATTTATTCAATTATTATGTGCATGAAAACACACGCTTTGGTTATAGCTTTAACAATTCTACAGATTAAAGTCTGGATTTAAGTTCATTTGGGGTTCAACTCTATTGCTCATAATAATAATAAATAATTTTAATTCTCACTTCTAATGATATCGTAGCGGAAACCTTAAAGGGGAAAAGAAAGGAAGTTTCTGTTTTGAAGAATTGAAAGTTTGGGGTCCAAAACACATCGTGAAGATGAGCACACCTTCGGTCAACAAAAACTTGCCCTTGAGACCTGGGAGGCCCATGGAAGAAGCAAGCACGGGGACAATGACCCCTGCCTCTGAGAACGGAAGAAATATAAAGGAAAGCATCTAATTTGCCACAAAGGTTTGGGAGAACAACCACCAAAAATGTGACCAAGACACTGAGTGATGTGCTCCAAAGGCCCATGCGTTCACCACCTGTCAGTGAGCTGCTTTAGACTGTGTCCTGCCAGCCCCCAGAAGTCCAGAATCCTAGTCAAAACCCCCAAGGTAGACACCTGAAAACCCGTGACCCTGCACGGGCAGTTATGGACAGCCGGTCCAGAAACTTTACACAGGATCGCATCTTTTCAAGAGAAGTTTCTAAGAAAGTTAAGTTTCTTATAACAAAGAAGGCAAAGACCCTATTACAGGAAATAAATACCTGTAAGTTGAGAACGACAGAAGGTCAAGTGTAAACATGACTACTGGCATAAAGCAATGAAATGGCTCCTCCTAAGCCCCATATGGGCCATATCATTACCCTATAGCCACAAAGATAGCACATGTGTTGACAGATTGGGAATTTAAGCTTATGACATTGTCCAACATTTAACCTAACATAAAAGGTCTCATTTGAGTTTTCTACAACTACAAAGGATACCCAGTTCTCAAATTCAGAAGGTTATCCTCCTCAATTTTAAATTTCTTTTTTGGATCTCAATTCATAAATAATTTCAGTTATTAAATCACTTTTTATTAAATATTAAGTTATTTTATTTTTTATTATTTTATTAAATAATAAGTATTTCTTGAGTATATACTATGTACAGATGAGAGTGCAAGGTACTACAAGAGATTAAAAAATAAATAAGCTACCTACTTATTATGTTCTAGTAGAAAGTACATGTAAAAACTTTTTTTTGGATAAAGTGGTACATGACACTTGAGGTAAGATCTGAAGGGGTAAGGTGGCATGCCATAACACCTCAGCAGTAAGACCTCAGAACACCACTGGTTTATTCTTTTACCATGGTTCTTATCACCACCTAACATTATGTATTTAGGGTCTGTACCCTTTACTAGAATTTCAGTTCCATAAATCCCACAATTTTTGTCCTTTGCTTAGAACTGTGTCTCATTTATAGTAAGCCCTCAAGATTTGACAGAAGGACGAAATGATGTGAGAGGCACTAATAGATTCCTATAAGGGGTCAACAAAGAGAGAATGTTTCTTCATCTGGGAATCCAGAGATGCTTCATGAGTTGGACTTTGAAGGCTGGCTCCACTGTGAGCATGAAGAGACCAGGGGGAGGAGAGAGGATACTCTCAAAGAGAGGATATGAGCAAAGGTATGAAAGCCACGTGAGCCAAGAACATATGGGGTTCGGTTTGGCAAAGCAAAGACCATCCAAAGAGGAGAGGAAAGGAGAGAAGGATGAGCTAGAAGCAGAAGAGTGCACTCAGGGTCAGGCAAAGGATCGGGGTGTTATTCTTCAGGAAAAGGAAAACCACCACCAGTGTTTATGCTGAGGTCCTAAGATATTATGCAGAGATAGGATTTGGCAGCTCATCACATGTTGGGAGTGGGGCAGTGATGGGGGAGAGAAGAGTCAATGTTAAGTCTGTGAGTCTGAGTGCCCATTGCAACACTCTTTACCTCACGTATAATTAGGCAGCTAAGACACTGGGGGCTTGTATTTCTGTATGCTTTTACATGCTGTTGTTCTGATGGGTGAGAACATTTTGCACTGCTTACATTTTAGGAGACTGGAATTCAAGAAAATAGATGATGAATAACTGAAACCAAAAATAAGAAGAAGAAAGAGGAGGAAGAGGAGGAGAGGAGGAGGAGAGGGAGAGGGAGGAGGAGGGGGAGAAGAGGGAGAGGAAAAGGGAGGGAGAGGGAGAGGGAGGGGGGAGGGGGAGGGGGAGGGGGAGGGGGGAGGGGGGAGGGGGAAGGGGAGGGAGAGGGGGAGGGGGAAGGGGAGGAGGAGGAGGAGGAGGAGGAGGAGGAGGAGGAGGAGGAGGAGGAGGAGGAGAAATCTGGAGCTTGTCCCCAAAGACAATGATATAAAGTGGTGGCGTGTAATCTGCGAACAACCCTGTAGGGAAGGCAACCATGAATGAAGAGTCCCTGCCCTCTCAGTGGGTTACCATTGGCGGACATTTTTTTCTTGTCAGTACAGCTAGTATTTTGAAAGTTATTTTAAAATTTAAAGAATATTGTCATGTAAAGGTGAAATAATTTTTGTCTAAACAAAAGGGCATTGCAAATACTTACGAAGCCTCTAATAATTGGGGGAGGGATGGAAGAAGTGTGGGTGGGAGGGAGGATCCCATATCAGTATTCCATGTAAAAATCATGGACACAGCTGCACTGAAGTAAAAATTAAATAAAAGGATAACCTGAAAAGAGATTACGATGAAACTTCAATAACTTAACAGAATAACATCACTGACAAATAAATGAATAACAAATCACTTATAAACATGGTTTTATACACCCATTTGTTCCATTGCACCAACCGCTAATAACCTTTGATAATTTTTTTTTAAAGAGAGATGTTTCAAAAGGCAACTACTAGTTATTAAGATATCTGTTGTATCTCTTTTCTCCTCGTTTAATGTTTCAAATATTTAATTTGCAGGAAAAAATCTGGTCACTCTTAAACTAACAATGGATGAGCACAGTACACCACAACACTAATGCAATTATTTGACTTTAGTTATAAGAATATGAAGTCCTTAATCAAATATAAATTATTTATCCAACTCCATAGGGTGCAAACCAGAAATGGTATTATTTTCCACCCATCCTGCTCAGGCTGGGCCAGTTGGATCTCCTTTCCCTGTGGGATAGAGATCCCTTCATGATACTCTGGACAAACTCTACCACTTCTTTAGTCACTTCTTGATATTTAAAAACTCCATCAAGTCCAGTTAAAGACGCAACCTTGGATCTGAGGCACAGTTTCCCCTCCCCGTCTCAGGCTGGGCTGGTTGCTAGAAGCACCTACAGAGGAAAAGGAGCATCTCTCTGCTCTCTCTTCCTCCCCTTCCTCACCTCAGAGGTAGGTGGTGAGAGAGAATATGGCAGAGCTCTGGGAAAAAACCTCCTATCTTCTCCAGGTGTTGGGATGGGTAAAGGAGAATGTGGGGGTGGGGATCAAAAGCAGCCCTTTCCTCCTCTCTATATATTATTGCTGCTCCTGCACATGAGTTCTTGGGAAGCACAAAGGGACCTTCACACTGACCTAAGAGACCTGGATGCCCCTGATCTCTTCCAACCACCCCCATCTCATCTATACTCACCATGCCCATTTACTGCCAAAGAAAAGCTCAGACCTGCCACCTTCTCAGCATCCACCTGACCCACAGAAAATGCAAATCCCACTTGCCTTGCCAGAACTGCAGGCTGCCCCTCAATTGACATACTGCTGCTCCTATGTGTCTCCAACTCTCTCTGCCCTGCTTAGGGAAGCAGGGGCCCATCAGCAAGACTACTCACTGCAATGTACATAGTATTCAGTACCTTTGCACCTCCAGGTTTGAGCAGCAGAAGAAGTATCGTGTAACATCCTGCTACACAAATAAATACTAGTAAATAGCCAGATTCACTCCTGGGACCCAGAGGATGGTACCATCCACCATTGCGGGAGCCCCCTCCCCATAACTCAAAGGTTTCCCATGATACCTTTCAATCCCCAGGCTGGCCTCAGCCCTCACCCTGGGACACAGGCACCCACTCCACTCATGCCCATTTTTCTCTGGGTTCCTCTACAACAGGAATCACCCTCTGTTGGCTCACCCTCCACATTGGAGGTCCACCTCTACTCTGCCTCCCCCAGATGCGTTAGCTTTTTGGCCTCTAGTTGGGCACCAGTCCTTTGCTTCTCTTAACCACATGCAGCGTGTTTCCTCATGCTATGGCAGCCCCTCCCTGGTGAAGGGACAGCTGGGCATAGGTAAGGGGCATTCACAGCAAGGTAACATGCCCTCCGAAGAAATCGCCTCATAAACCCAAATCCTATCCTTTAATAGCCTCCAAGCAGGTGAAAGAATTGAGAACTGGGAGAATCACTTTCTTCAGAAAGTCTGCCAACAGCTCTGGCTGGGTGGCTCAGTTGGTTAGAGCGTCGTCCTGATATGCCAGGGTTGCAGGTCTGATCCCCAGTAAAAATCAGTTAATGAATGCATAAGTGGGTGGAACAACAAATTGGCATCCCCCCCCTCTCTCTCTCAACTCAATAATTTTTCTAAAAGTCTGCAAGTGATGATCTTGCCTTGGGAATTTCACATCTAATATGTTTTGGAGTGTTAGTTAAAACTTCACTTTTGCCACCCTTTGCAGCAAAGATAAATCTCTCCTTTTAACGAATATTTACAGCTTCTAAAAATGACAGTTTCTCTGAATCATGACACAGGTAGGTTCATTTTGGGGAGGGGCAGTTTGGAGTTCTGGGGTTAAATTCTCACGGGAGTGTGTGATCCCATGAAGTTCAAGAACTACTGCAATAGAAGACAGTTTACTTCTAGAATTATTTTAAGTTTATATTTAATATTCAATTATAAATGAATAGTCTGATTGGTCATTAAAGTGCTTATGAACATAATGCCAAAATAATCAGAATCACTCGAGTTTAAAGCCGCTTTCTGCAGCAGCATAAATGGAAGTGAGCTGGTGATTATGCTCCTCTCCTCAATGTGCCTCCCCAGGCTCATTCCCCAAAATATTCTCTCTTCCAACACTTCCCTTCTCCAAGGACATTCCACCCAGATTGGTCCTGACCTAAAACTCGGGCAGCCTGTAACGATGAGTGGACTGTCAGGGCTTTGTGGGAAAAACTGGGGATGGCACATTATACATCAACGATTTTCATGGAAGGCAACTTCCATGTGATCTCAGACCCACATTTCATACATCATACTGTGACAGTGACCTTGAGAAATACAAAAAGGGGAAGAAATATACTGACTCAGAGACCAATTTCTCAGTGAGAAAAATGAAAGGTCAGTGTTCACCTAAGTGTGACCAACAAAATGAAATAGGCAAGAAAGGTGAGCACTTGGCCTCCACTTGTGTGTGTGTGTGTGTGTGTGTGTGTGTGTGTGTGTGTACTATTTTTCCTAGAGCTCTTCCTGCAGACATTACATGACACTTCTCCTCTGGATCTTATCAAACTACATGTTATTCCTGTCACATTTCTGCACCTTTTTTCACTCCAATTCCTTCACCTGTGAAGCCACTTTTCTGTCTAAATCTGCAGGAACCCCTTTCACGTCCCGCGTGGTTCAGGGTTCGGGTTCTGAAGGAGGCCGAACACAAATGAGAGAGACTAGAAAAGTACTAATTTGGGAAATGGGGGCCAGGTGGGAGCCCAAGAGAGGACTACACCCTGCTCTGGCCTTGCTATTCCTTTTATTAAGATTATGGAATACAACCCTAGCCTTTAGGCATGCAATTCCAATAATAGCCAATCAGCAAGAATTTACATACGACTGACAGGTGGAGGCTGCTTCAGCTACCAATGTCTCAACTAAACAATGAGTGATTAGCTCTGATCTTTCAGAGCTTCCAGGGTTAACCAGCTTTCGGGTTCCTTGTCCACACCTTTCTGCTAGTGGGACAATGATCGGTTCCTGACAAAATCTTTTAAAACCCAGTTCAAATGTGAATGCAACTGCATGTAATAGAAAACTTAAATAACATTGTTTTAACATTGCCTCCAGTAGGAGCCCTGCCCAGGGATCAAACCCGCAATCTAGTTAAGTGCCCTGAGGGGAAATCAAACCTGCAACCTCTTGGTATACGGGACAACACTCCAAACTACCAAGTTACCCAGCCAGGGCTAACCAAGAAAAAGTTTTCTCTCACATAAAAATGTCTAGGAGGAAGCAGTTCTGGGCTGGCATGGAAATTCCACAGTCATCAAGGATCCAAATTCCTGCCATCTTTCCACTCCTCTGTCCTAAGCACATGGCTGCCACCAGGCCATCACCCTTCCAGGCAGCAAACACAAAGGAACAGGCAACGGAGTGCTCTTTTCCCAAGGGCCCCATAAAGATCACCACCAACATCTTTCGTGTCATTGGCCATCCCAATTGGCAAGTGAAGCTGGGAAATGTAGTTTCTCCACTGTACACAGCACCCCAGCCACAATGGCACACACACAAAAAAAAAACAGGGACATTGGATGGACGACTAGAAAACTAGATGGTCTGCCCAGCTTCTATGAGCTCACTTCCTTGTTATATGAAATATATAATATTTTCTTTTTTTCTTTCACTAGGCCAAGGTCAACACAATTGACATTTTGGGGGTAGTTCTTTGTTGTGAGTAGGCAGCCTTTGTGCCCAGAGGGTATCAGTACCCATTGCCTCTACTCACTAGATGGCAATAGCAGCACCCCCAAATGTGACAACTAAAAATGTCTCCGGACTTTGCCAGATGGTTCCTGGGGTGCAAAATCATTCCTGATTAGGAACCACTGCACTAGACTGTCCTTTGTAGTCCCTCCCCAGCTTAATAAAAATAGGGACTGGTTATTGTTATAACTACGTCTGGTTTAACATTTAATGCTGTTTTACCCATTTCCATTTTGCTCATTTTTATACATGAGAACTGAGCTCAGAAAGAACTCTCTGATGCCCTAGCCAGTTTGGCTCAGTGTGTAGAGTGTCCACCTGTGAACTGAAGGGTCCCAGGTTTGGTTGCTGTCAAGGGCACATGCCCGGGTTGTGGGCTCCATCCCCAGTAGGAGGTGTGCAGGAAGCAGCTAATCTATGGTTCTCTCTCATCATTGATGTTTCTATCTTCCTCTCTGAAATCAATAAAAGTATATTAAAAAAAAAAGGAAGAACTCTAAGAAATGAATCTAACAAGTGGGCTCCACTGAAATCTGTCTGACTTCAAAGTCTGTGCTCTTTTCCTCCAATCGCTGCCCTGTCCTCCACCACAGAGCCATCTCCCTTCCAGGCCTCAAACATGTGAAGCGTTCGGGAAACATTTGTTGAATTGAGATTTAAAAAGAAAACATGAGCCGAAACCGGTTTTGCTCAGTGGATAGAGCGTCAGCCTGCAGACTGAGAGGTCCCAGGTTTGATTTCGATCAGGGGCATGTACCTTGGTTTCGGGCACATCCCCCATAGTGGGTGTGCAGGAGGCTGATTGATGTTTCTCTCTCATCCATGTTTCTGACTTTCTATCCCTCTCCCTTCCTCTCTGTAAAAAAAAATCAATAAAATATGTATTTTTTTAAAAGAAAACATAATGCCCTAGAGTGCAGGAATAAATCCTCACTGTTTTATAACAATGAATACAGATTTTATAAAGAGGAAAAGAAGAGAGGGAGGGAAAAAGGAAGGCAAGAAAAAGACAGCTTTAATGAAGTGTTTATCTTAAGAGCAGGTAAGGGGGTGCCTACCTTATCAGAAATAAATAACTACCTATCAGTAATTATTATAAAGAGTAAAAACGTCACAGAATAAACGCAGGACCACTTTTGTCTTAGACTCTAAGGAAGCAACTGTGATTTCCCCCTGACCAACATGCTATTGTTGATGATGAAATTCAACTATGAGTTTCTGCTTCCATGGAGAACTGAACAGCTCAAGAGAGCCACTGAAACTTGTGGTCATGGGCAAGTGGAGGCATCGTAGATAAACTTTTGCAAGAGGACTTGTCTTTCAATCTCCGGGTTATTTCCAGGCTCCTACAGATCTCTTTCGTGATTTAGGACAAAGCGGTAAAGGAATTAAATCAGAATAAAATTCACTGACATGAACCATGGGAATATTCGAGTGTCTCAGTCTTCCCCTCCTCTGCCCCAGACGGAAGTCTGTTACACACTGTTCTGTGGGAAATAGAATCACTTTGCTTCTTAGAGTCAGGCTTGAATCAGGAAAATATTGTGTGGCGAATGTTTGTCCATCTTTATTACACCCAACGCTTATTTTAAATTACTATTTATTAAGTGACCCTGAGATCCTGAGAGGCACATTAGGAATTGCACATTTTTTCATTGTTGGTAGAAGATTTAAAAATCAGAGAGATTTCACTTGCCTTTCTTATGTAGTTTATTTTTTGTGGGGTTTTTTACTGTGGGAAAATAGACATAACATAAAATTTACCCTTTTAAACATCTTTAATGTACAATTTAGTGTCATTAAGTGCATTTCACTTCTCTTTCAACATAATCTATTCTCTAATTATACTCAGACTATCAATACCTACATAATACCATACCCAAAACTTTAGAATTATTTTCCCTACCAAAAAAAAAAATTCCTATGACAGCAATAAGATTGATGCTTTTTAAATTGAATTTACTGGGGTGACCCTAGTTTGCAAAACCATACAGGTTTCAAGTGTACAACTCTATAAAACATCACCTGTACACTGCATGGTGCGCCCACCGCCCAAAACAGTCTTTCCTCCCCTTGCCCACTCCACCTACCCCCACCCCACTGCTCTTTCCCTCTGGCTATCACCATTCCTTTGTCTATCTATGTGCTATATACACAAGTTTTTTGCTTAATCCCTTCACCTTTCTTCATCCAAGTCTTCCAACCTCTCTCCCCTCTGACAGCTGACAGTCTGTTCCATGTATCCATGCCTCAGTTTCTATTGTGTTCCTCGATTTAGTTTGTTCATTAGATTCCACATATGAGTGAGATCATGTGGTATTTGTCCTTCTCTTACTGACTTGTTTCACTTGGCATAATACCCTCCAGGTCCAAAGTTGATGCTTTTTAGCTCTTTTCACCAGAATGTTAAATTTCCCCTATGTTCCCTTTAAGCTTATTTTGAATGGAGTAATTGTTGCTCATCTTTTTATCTCCTGAACTATGTTATCATCTCAGCTGGGGCCAGAGTCAATGGTTCTCTGTAAATATATGAAACTGTCAGGCGTAAGGAGGTATTTATTTCATAACAGTAATGAAAATGAAGAGTTTGGATAGTTTAATTTTCCTGAGGGGGGAAAAAAAAAAGAATAGTCAAAAAATCATTCATGAACTATTTTATAGCACTTTGAACTTCAGTGCTTTATAAATGGCTTATTTTTTTCATGTATCATGAAGCTTTTCTTTCATAATATAACACTTGTGTAATACATTAATTCCTACGTGTAGCTTAGGAAATGGGAAGTATTGCCCATTATTCTCCTAAATATAGAAACTAACATATAAAAGGAGTCAAATAGGAAGATCACAATTAGAATCAGGAGTGAATTAAATTATAATGAGATTGCTGTTGAATTAATACTCTTTGTAGAGGTAGAGAAATACTGTTTAATCCCGAAGAAAAATTATCTCAAAATTTATTTTACTTCTTGCAGGATTTCCTGGCATTAGTATATTGTGGTTAATAAAACATTAAAATATTGTGTGTATTCCTTAGAATATACAACAATACTAATTAGCTATAGCAATGTACCTCTGTAATTTTCAAACCACTTGTAAAATAGTATGTAGCTTTTCCCTTATAATTTAAAACACTAAATGTAACCAATATTGCAAAATTGCTTTTTACCACTAGAGGGCAGAAAATGCTCCACATTTGTATTTAACCAATTTTAAATCCTTTGACCATTCTTTGATCAAAACAATAACCACCACCACAAAAAGTCTCTCAGATCTTCTGGTTATATTCCATACAATATACTGTATACTTAAGACTCAGTTAACCACTTAAAAATGTTAAACTAACATGCAATCGCCTAAATTCAACAGTTTACACAAGGCAAAAGTAAACATCAGATTTGCAGCCTGAGTCTAGCTCTGAGTAAGGGTTATTACCATCAAGGAATCAGTACATCCTCAGGAAAGGCAGAGTACTCAAACAGAACAAAACCCACTGTGACTGAGAATCAGTAATATTGTTTCTATATCAAAGTATCTGCAGTGAAATGCAAAGGTTGTTTTTATTATAAAACTAAAATAGTCACTGAAGTTACAAAGCAATAGATTAAAATATTAGCATCTGACTCTGCAATTTCCATGTGTAGCTTCTTTTACCAAAAACCAGCTGTATATCTAACTGTGGCAAAGATGTTTTTAGTTTCCCCTTAATATATCTTTTTGACCTAGTTAACATGTGTTCCCCTACCAATTAAACCATTCACATTTCAGTAACTAAAGCATTACTTTGTTTGATTAGAAACCACAACCTTTTCAGTTTTCACTCTCATTTGTTAAAACACATCGTGGTAAATTAAGCCATTTGAATTTCAGTCTGGAGAGGTGACATTTTAACAGCTGCCCTTCAACCTTCTCTCTCTCTGTCAATCTTGGCCATGTCCTACATCATAGGACAGCAAGAGGGCAAAGATGGCAGCCTGAGAGAGGAATGGAGGAGGCATGGAGCCAGGAGTTACACATAACTGAAGTCAGCGACTTCTCTGATGCATGAGCCTTTCACTTGCAATTAAACCTTTACCAGGGTTGTGTATGACCTTGCCCAAGACAATAAATCCTTTCTGAAGTCTTGGTTCTCAGCCTAAACAAACCTGCCTTCCCCGCTTTTCACTCTAATACTAATAAACCCAGCACAGTGGGACTGAAAAGCTGGGGGACTGTACAAGATACTAGTGTCTCTTCTTTTGGACTAATGAAGCATTGTACTTTTAAAATCAGGGCTAGCCATAGAAGAGAAAGGGTTCTGTATTATATTCCTACTAGAGGCTCAGTGCATGAATTTGTGCACAGGTGAGGTCCCTCTAGGTGGTCTACAGGGAATGGGGCAAAACCCAAACTCCAACACCACACCACCTGCCACTCCTGCTCATCCTGGCCCCACTGTGCCTGACACGGCTCGAACATTTCTGATTTATGCTTATTATCCCAGTGTAATTTTAGTAGTGCCCCCCAATCAGTCCCAATCAGGAGAGGCTCCTGCTGCCACAGCAGCACTCACCAGGCTCAAGACTGCTGATGAGGGGTCCTGGATTGCTAGAGGGCACAGGCCAGGCTGAGGGACCCCATCAGTGCATCATCAGGCCCGGGAGGGACCACAGGAGAATCCAGGGCGTATCTGGCCTAACTTGCTCAGTCCAGATCAGCCGGACCCCAGCAGCAAGCTAACCTACCAGTCAGAGCATCTGTCAGTGCACATCATAGGGAGCGGTTGATCAGCATTAGCATAGCATTATCATATTATGCTTTGATTGGTTGAATGGATGACCAGATGACCGCACACTTAGCATTATATAGAATTGGTGGAGTTGGCAAGTTTGAAAGAAAGTGATAACAGTTACAGCTGCCCTGTAATAGACCTAACGTGAGCCAGGGAAGGTGTCTGAGCAAAGACTAGATGGTCACACATCAGGAATATCACTGATGTCCTTTTTGCATGGACTGTGAGGCTGGACCCATTGACTTCACAAACCTTATCAGTCTGCATTTAAGATTAATTTTATGTTGAAAAGAAATCCATGCACAAAGTTTAAAAAAGCAAAAGAACTCTACGAGGCTTATAATTAGGGTGACTGCATCCAGTTTCCCAGGAACATTTCTGATTTATGCTTATTATCCCAGTGTAATTTTAATAGTGCCCCCTTTCACCCTCATAAGTGTCCCAGTTGGATGAAAAACTATTGTCTCAAGTCCAACCTCATCCATCCTAGTTTCTATTCCCTCAGCTACCCTGAATTCATTTAGGATTTTTCTACATGGCTTCAAATTTCTACAACAAACAAAAAGAAAACAAAGAATGACCAGACTACTTGTATCAGTTAAAAATTGACTTTGAATTCAAAGGGAGAGGGAAGCATTGACTTAAACAAATAGAGACGCCTAGGTGGTGCATTGTTTGAAGACTTATTCACCTAAAAATGACTTTTCCTCTTTCACGCTTTGTTGGGATCTCATGTCCATCCGAATTCTCAACAAAGTGGGTCTGAATAAGATGTCAGTGTATATTGCAAAGTCAAAGGGTAACTACTCAAAAAAATTGTTTTAAGTACAATTGATATGTTAAGAGAGGAGACAAAATGGGGTCACATAAAATGCTCAACTAAAACCAGACAAGGAAAGAGAGGAAGACAAAAGAAAAGAAAAAGGAAAAAAGAGACAATGAACAGAAAACAATAAGAAATGAAATAGATATTATCCAAATATATCAAAAATCACTTTAAATGTCAATGGTATAAATGCATAAATTAAAGGACACAGATTGTTATAAGGAATAAGAAAATCACACCCAAGTGTATTTTGTGTACAACAAACCTATTTGAAAGACGTATTTATTTGAAAACTAAAAAAATGGAGAAAGATAAGCCATGCTACCACTAATTGAAAGACAAAGAAGCCTTCAAAACAAGGAAAGTCATCAGTGGTTTCCAGAGGTTCGAGAGGAGAGAAGGGATGACGAGGTGGAGCACAGGGAATTTTGGGGGCTGTACAATGCTGTATAATGCTGTAATGTGACATTACGTATTGTCAAAGTTCACAGAACTACACAACACAAAGGCTGAGCCCTAATGTAAACTCTGGACTTTGATACTAATGTGCCAATGTCGGTTCATCAGTTGTAACAAATGCACCGCTCCAATGCAAGGTGTTAGTTAATACTAAGAGACACTTTATGGGGCGTGTATGAACCCAGTGCCTATACTCATGAGATCACATTCTATTCCAGAGTATAGGCAGGAAAAAATGGTTTTCTGGAACCTGCTAGACTCCCCTCCCACAACCCAACTGATCTGCCCTGGTTGCTAGGTACCTGTTTGTTTATGAATAGAACACTCTGTGGTAGTCAGCTATGGCACACAGGGCACTGGCTCTCAGAGACAGAGCTGAGAGCCCAACCAGTCATGGAGGGTGCCAGAGGCCAATTCCAGCATGTCATCATTTCAAGAGTTTCATTAAAAGGTCAATGAAACTTGGGGGCTCAACAAGGGCTGAGTCACATATGTAATCACCTGTTGGAACCTGGAAGACACTTCCCCCAAACCTGAATAAGATGACTGTTTGCTGCCAGACAGCTCAGGGCATCTTAATCTACATGTTATTGCCTCCTGTTGGCTAAACACCTGAACAGCCGTAGGCTATTCCCCAATCTGACAATGCTTCTGTACCCTCCCCTTTGAAGCCAATTATCTCCACCAGGACAAATTATGTTAATAAAAAGCAAGGGTCCTGAGACAAAGAGAAACCTTTAGCTCCTTTCACTGAAGCTCCTCTGACACCCAAGGCCTTTCAAAAATTATCTTTCGTCTCTAGACTATTATTTAACCTACGTACAGCCTTTCACCAGATTGCTGAACCCTTTGTAATGCTGGAACAAGAACCCCGGCATGAATGGAGTCCCCCCGAACTGGGGCTTCCTGAACTCTTGCAACACCAGCAGAGGGCCAACTGCCTGCCACGCATTTGCCTTTCAGCCAGTCCTGGAGCACCTGCGCCATATTCTGCTGGTGATTCCTGAAAGTTCGAGACAGCCCCGCATCTCTATGCGGTTCCCTGGAAGATCCTGGTACATGCTGTGGGGTGGTTTTGATAGGAAAGACATGACACGCTTTAAGAATTGTGAAGGTGCTAGGCAAAAGTGTTCTGACTTTGATGAAGTCTGTGAAAGGAACGGTGTAGTGAGAATAATGGACCAATGACACAAGCCAGTGACTGTCAGGCTGTTTGGGGTGAAGATTTGCAACCCGCATGAGAAGATGGTGGAACACATGAGCAAGAAATTAGAGAGAAGCATTTCTATAGAAAGGAGACAACCTTCCGTGCAAAAAAACAAACAAACAAGGAAAGTAGAACACAGACATGTCGACTGAAAATTTATTGAGTTAAGGGAAGAAAATGATTGCAACAGGCAAATGCTGGACAAGGTTGAGTCCAAGTCCCAGTTATGCAATAGGAGCTCAAGAATCCAGAGTCACCTGCAGGCTTAACTCAGTTTCTACAACAGCTGGGCCTTGAACACCCACCACCGCAATAGCACATCTGCATTGTTTCCTCTTTCAAGTAAGTGTGATTGACCTCTTCTTAGTTTAGCTGATGCTATTTAATCGATGCTGCAATTCCTCTTATGGAACTAGATAGAGCATTATAATGTTCAGTGTTTTAAAATAAAGATTCATTTAAAAAAAAAAAAACCCCTATCGTGAAATGTCATGGATAATAAGGTAATAATTTATAAGAGAAACTTGGACGTGAAAGTTCATGCACTGCCTGTGGTTGCCTCCCACCTGCTCTCAGTCTGGGACCCTCACCAGCTAGACTCCAGGTGGTGGAGCAGCAGGTGGGGAAGTACGTGTCCTGGAATCTAAGAGCTTTGAGAAACGGGGTTATTTATTTTGGAAATCTTTGGCACTCTTGCATCATCACTTTTTTTTTTCTATTCTACTGAATCATTCTCATTAGCAAACATTCTGCAATACCCCCTATTTAAAAAAAAGTCCTCCCTCGTCCCCACATTAAGGCCAGTTTCGGCCTGATTTCTCTGCTTCCGTTCACAGAAAAATTCGAGAGTTGACTTTACTCACTATCTCTGCTTCCCCTCCTTCCTTTTTCACTTCAAGGGCTAGGGCTAGGGCTAGGGCTAGGGCTGGGGCTGGGGCTGGGGCTAGGGGCTGGGGCTGGGGCTGGGGCTGGGGCTAGGGGGATGCCGGTTGCTCGACGTGGGCGGAGCGGGCAGGGTGTCTGACAGGCGGGAATTTAAGGAGATCCTGAAAACGGGGCCGGGAAACAGGTCAGTGGATTCTGAGAAATTGGGACACCCGGCCCGCGAAGGAGAAAGCGATGCCGCCGCCGCCAGAGGGCGCCCTGCGGGGCGAGGCGGCGGCCCGGCCAAGGGCTGGGGCGGCGGAAAAGCGCTTCTCTCCTTGGGATTGGGCTTCGGTGGGGGGGGACCTCTCTCCTCACTTCCGGTTCCGCTTCCGATTGTCAAGGTCCCGGCGCTCCGAGGGGGCTCCCCGCCTGACCTGGACGAGCCGCCCGCCCGCCCGCCCCGCAAGAATGCGTTACCTAGTGCCACGGTCACGGCCGCCGTCACAGGCACCCCGGCCCCCGCCCCCGGGCCCCTCGCAGTCTCTCTCTCCCTCTCCCGCACCTGCCCGCACGCTCCCCGGGGCCGCAGGTGCGGATGACGGCGGAATTCCACGCCCCGCGAGGTCCGCCCGCTCTGGGGAGGGAAGGGGAGGCTGATGGCCCAGGTGCGTCCGAACCCGAGGCTGCGCTCGGCGGGGCGCTGGGCCCATGGTCCCAGCCTTGGGGTCCCCCTCCAAGCCCGAGGGAGGGGTGGGACTCTCACCCTTTGGGGTCCCGCTCTGCAGAAGGCTTCCCCCGATCAGGATACCCGACGTCTTCTGTTGAATAACGGAGTCTCCCTGCTCTTTAGGGTTTTTGTTTTGTGTTTTTTTTTTGGGGGGGGGGGGGGCCGCGTTGATCAGCCAAGTTTTCGGGAACAGTCAGGGCTGAATTCGAGGCAAGAACTGAATTTCAGCCCATGTCCGCGCAGTGGAGGCCTTGTAGGGACGCACCTACAGGTGTTCGCGCTACTTAGGGACATCTCCCACTTTGGGGAGTGGCTTCCCTTGACATTTATTTCCGTAGTTTATGGTGGGTGTGCCACCTGGGGACCACAGGGGGGCTCTCGGCGAGGAAGGAAGCCCCCGATTCCCCTGCCGCCCTTGAGGGTGGGACATTGTGACAGGGACCAAGCCCCCCGCTGCCGACGCCAGTGTGCCCTCCTTTCCTTTTCCACGCGGCGCCTGTCCAGCCAAGAGGCATGGAGGTGATCCACCACCACAGGTCCTGCTACCTCAAGCAGCTCGAAGGAGCTGACCGGCTGTCGGACACCTTTTACTCCAACGAAGTGCACACTCCGATGCAAACAACTACTCGCCCAACGGCCTCCCAGGGCAGGTAAAACAAAAAGTCGAGAAAGCAAAACAACTTAAAAGGGTTTTAATATGTTTGTATATGTAAGAGAAAAAAAACACTTATGGTTATGGGCTTTTTTAAGTTATTACATGATTGGAAAAGCGTAACAGGACAATCACCTAAACTTTAAAGTGCTCACATCTGGTAGGAACTAGATAAAAAATTAAGTTGGTGTGTATTTTTAAAAGGTAGATATCACATCCATCCATTGCATTGTAAAACTCTAGAATGATTGGTTCCTTCATTTGAAAATTAATCTGTTTCAAACGTTTTTATTCTATAACGCAGTCTGGTTAAAAATAATCCCAGCATCTTGTTCATAGTTGTACCTCAATTTTTGCTTTACCAAATTTCCTATAACACAATAATTGCAGATTATGATTAATATTGCATCTACTATATAATGAGTCATTACCATGTGTAGGCACTCTACCAAATACTTTTTATGTAATAACTAGGGGCCTGGTGCACAAAATTCATGCACTGGGGGTGGGTGGTCCCTCAACCCAACCTGCCCCCTCTCACATACTGGGAGCCCTCAGGGGACGTCCAACTGATGGCCCACCCCCAGCCTGCCCAAGTCCTAAAGCCTCTGGCCTTGAGCACCCAGCCATTGCCCTGCTCAGCTCAGCCCTAGAGGCTGGGCGCTCGTTGCCACTGCTGTTTCATCTCCACCCCTGGGCCCAGTGCTCACACCACTTGGCCCCACCCCCGCTCCTGATTGGCTGGTAGCATAGCCAATCAGGAGCGAAGGTACGGTCAAATTTGCATGCTGCTCTTTTATTATCTAGAACTAGAGGCCCAGTGCACAAATTCGTACACCAGTGGGGTACCTCGGCCTGGCCTGTGGGATCAGGCCAAAACTGGCTCTCTGACATCCCCCAAGGGGGTCCCGCATTGCAAGAGGGCACAGGCCAGGCCGAAGGACTCCACCAGTGCACAATTGGGGCTGGGGAAGAAACAGGAGGTTGGCAGGCCAGGGAGGGACAGAGGAGGGATCCAGAGCATGTCTGGCCCATCTGGCTCAGTCCCAATCAGCCAGACCCCAGCAGCAAGCTAACCTACCAGTCAGAGCATCTGCCCTTTGGTGGTCAGTACACATCATAGCAACTGGTCAACCGGTCGATTGTCTGCTCCCTGGTGGTCAGTGCATGTCATAGCAAGCAGTTGAGCAGCCTCAGCATATCATTAGAATATTATGTTTTGATTTGTTGAACAGCCAACCAGTCAACAGACACTTAGCATATTAGGCTTTTATTATATAGGATTCTTTTAATCCTCACAACAACACTAAAAGATAGCACTATTACTATTCCCATTTTATGTATAAAGTTATAGGTAAAGCAAATTTTGCAAGATCTTAGTGCCAGCATTTCTATCTTGTATTTACTTGAATCATTTTGAGGGGGTAGGGGAATTTCACACACTGCTAGCCTGTGTGGTTATTTTGTTTCTTTGTTTTGTTTGTTTTTATTTTTTTAATTTCACTCCATTTAGAAATATTTCTTTAAGGCCTCTTCATTTCAGAATTATTTCAATAAGAAATCAGACAGCAAGTCTGGGACATCACTACCTCACGAATGCTTCTGATCGTTAGATTTTTTTCCTGCTGAGCAAATTTTCCCTCCTTGTAATTTCCATCTATTGACCCTGGTTCTTCCCTCTGAAGCCGTGCAAAATAAGAAAAATCGGTCCTCTCCAAGATAGTAGCCCCTCGGGAGTGTGAAGATTCTTTTGGCCTTCAGAGAGTTCTCGGTGTCAGACTGAACACTAGCTCTCAGCAGACTTGACTCTTCTTCCTTCTTCCATCTCAGCTTCACCATCTTGATCTTGCAGAGATCCGTTCCGGTCTGTAAACATGCTCTTTATATGACAAGGAAAAAGAAGGCTTTTTTCTTAATTATAAAACTAACACATTCCTTAAGAATACTTTAGAAACCATGGCAATCCGTAAAGAAAACAAATTTTCCATTTTTTTGACAGAAAAATTATGTACTTCCTCTGTACTTTATCTAGAAATGACCGCTGTTAACATCTCAACATGTTCTCTCCATTTTTTTTAATTTAAAGATTATATTTAATGTGTTTTTTATAAACTGTTTTCACTAAATGGAAAGGAATATTGTCATGTTTGTGAAAAGAGGGCTCGGCTCCCTTCTACTGCGTTAGTCCTTGCTGTGCCTTCTTTTCTACTATTGACCTCATTCCAAAAAGTGGTTGCCAGCCCAGAATTCCTTCTCGGCCCCACGAGCCATCAGATTAGGCAGGGCTTCCCGAGTCACGGAGAGCCTTTGGCAGACCATGTGTGACCTGGGGATGAGCGGCTGATCCCGGCTCAAAAGCAGCATGGTGCGGTTTGATCCTTAGCCAGAAGGTTTCAGTAGGAATTTAGGGCTGCCTAATCTGTCCTAATCCCCTCAAAAGTCCTCCTCTGAGGCTTTTCACTGAAGTTTTGATCCCTTCTATCTAAATGATCTTATGGTTGGTTTATAATTGGCTCCAAAACCCTTTAACTGGCATGAAATGTCAGAGAAGTATCTTTGAGAAAGTAACTGCTTTTTGTTAACTGACTATAAAATTAAGCACATGTTCTAGTTATAGTAAACATGTTCCTGGCCTCTAATCAGTAAAACAAGTTTTCTCTTTTACTACATGGACTTCTTTCCTTTCATAGTCCCTAAGTGGGAAAGTCAGTATGATCATATACTCTCAGAACCCCTCCTGTTAACTCTCTCTTAAGAATCAGCTGGGCAGCTTACAGAATGGTAAGTTGGCTTTCCTCTCAATATTGTTATTCGGAACTGCTCTGCAAAGAGTCAAGAGAACACTGATTGGCTCTAACTGGTTTGGCTCAGTGGGTAGAGCGTCGGCCTGCAGACTTAAGGGTCCTAGGTTCGATTCTAGTCAAGGGCATGTACCTTGGTTGTGGGCACATCCCCAGGCGGGTGTGTGCAGGAGGCAGCTGATTGTTTCTCTCTCATTGATGTTTTAAACTCTCTATCCTTCTCCCTTCCTATCTGTTAAAAAAAATCAATAAAAAAAATTTTTTTAAGAGAGAGAGAGAACATTGATTGGTACCTCTGTTCTATCAATGCTGAGGCTTATTTCTTCAGACCAGGTTAAGGGTCAATAACTCCCAACTCAAATCTCAAAAGTAAAACAAAAAGAAAAGCTCCTAAATTCTAGAATTACCCTTCATCATGGTAAAGATGAACAGGAGCCCTAGCATATGCTAGCTCTCAGCAGTTTAATTTTCTAAACATGGATGTGCTTAACAGGATGTCTTTTTAAAATATCACAATATTTTATATGAACTTAGTTGGTAATTTTAACAGCAGTACAAAATGATTTCCCCACATCTTTTTTTTTTTTTTCTTTCCAGAATAGGTCATGCAGTCTAGCATCACTGTTACCCAATGGTATACAGACAGGGTACATCAAAATCACCTGAGCAGCTTTCTAAAAATGTAGCTTCCTGGGCTCTATCAGTAGATATTCTAGCTCAGTAAGTTTGAGGTGGGTCTGCATTTCAGAGTTTTCCCGCTTATTTTGAGAACCCCTGGGCTAATGGAAAGCCTGAAAATAGTCAGGAAACCAGGATTACCCATTGTCTTAAGGCAACTTAATCTCTATACTTCAGTTACGTTCTTCACTGATAAATTTTGAAGCAATTACAGTAGTCATTAATATAGGCGAGGGCAAAAGTGGGTTTATAGTTATTTGCATGGAAAATGCTACAATAAAGAATAAAAGTATAAGAAGCTGGTTTGCAGACTCACAACTGTAAACCTGCTTTTATCTCACCCTGTGTATATACTCAGTTGATTGCCTTTTAAACATTAGTAAATTGATGGTGTTCTTTTGTATTTCTTCCATTAAAAATTTAAGAATGACAGGTATGGCTATTAAGAATCACAGATATCTATATCCTTTTTCCATTCAATTGACACCTTCTGATCTCTAGCACAAGCATGTCAAACTCAAAGGCTAACATGGGCCAAATAAACAGGGTTTAAGTTTATGTGAGCCGCAAAAACAATAGCTTCAATTTTCATAGAAGCGTAGGTTTATTTCGATGGAGACATACTGACTACAAAGAGCTGAAGTGACATAAAACAGAACATTTTAATAAAAAGTAGTATTTTTTTCTTGAACATTAACTTCCCAGACACTGAATAACTGCACAAATTAATAAGCATAACGCAACTAAACCTATTTTTCTTGGTCTCCGAAAGCGAAACGTTGCCAGTTGTCCGCACCAGACAAGTCAGTACAAGACTGATGACACGGCAGTCGGCTGCTGGAATATCCGCTGCCGGCGTTAGTGGAGAGAGATGGTGTCTGCGTGTGTGACACGATTACAGTAACCAGTCTTAACGAATGCTGCAGTTCGTTATTAGTGATTATGTATCACAGGATATTGTAAAAATTAAGTTACGAAATTGTTATTGAAATGTTCCTGACATGCCGCTACATTGGCTGGGCTGAAGGAATATCCATTGTGGGCTGCGTGTGGCCCAGGGGCCGTAAGTTTGACACCCTTGCTCTAGCAAGTTGTCTAGCTCATTAGGGAGACAAACACATTAATTAAGGAAGTGCCTCGACAATTGCTTCAGATTTCATTATACGTTCCCATTTTGTTTCTGGATTCATTCCATCGCTTTCTGATTACTAAATATTTTTTGACTATTAGCACTCTGCCAACTAAAAATGAAAGTAACTTTGTTCTGAGCCTTCCTTTACTCATGCCTTCCAATAATCACTGCTGGCTAAATTAAGCCTCCTAAGATTGGAATGTAATGTTCAAAATTCTGCAAAGTGACATATTTGTGAATATACTAAAAACAACTTAATTGTACACTTTAAATGGATGAATTATATGGCATGTGCGTTGTAGCTCAATAAAAACTTTTAAAACATGTAAGCATACATACTACAACTATTGTTGAGGAAAAAAACAACACACAGATCATCAGTAAGCCCTCGGGAATTTAATTTAACCTCATTCCCTCAGCAGTCCAGTGATTTCTAAATAGCCGGTCTCTATCATAATCTACCCGGCACTGAGAACTCTGGAATCTGAACATATGATCTAAAAATAGTTTGGGAGCCATAGGAACTGCAGTGTCTGTCTGAGCCATTCGGGCCGCTCTGACCAATGACCACAGACTGGGCAGCTGGGTGCCAGCCCACACGCTTCCTCACGGTCCCGGGGGCGGAAGTCTGGGATCGCGGCCCCCGCGGGCTCACATTCTGGGGACGGCCTCCGTCCTGGCTCATCACCGGCACCTCCTGCCGGCTCTGCACAAGGCGGAAGCTCGCCAGCTCTCTGGGTCTCCCTTGTAGTGTTCGTCCCACTCAGGAGGTGGCTTCACCTTCATGACCTAGCCACCTCCTCGGTGGGGCCCCTCAAGCTCATCGCACTGGGCATTAGCATTTCAGCATGAAAATCTGGGGGACACAAACATTCAGAGCACAGTACTCCATCCTGACGCTATTTTATTTTTTAAAATATATTTTATTGATTTTTTACAGAGAGGAAGGGAGAGGGATAGAAAGTCAGAAACATCGATGAGAGAGAAACACGGATCAGCTGCCTCCTGCACACCCCCCACCGGGGACGTGCCCGCAGCCCAGGTACATGCCCCTGACCGGAATCAAACCTGGCACCTTTCAGTCCGCAGGCAGATGCTCTATCCACGGAGCCACACCGGCTTCGGCCATCCTGAAGCTATTTTAAACGTCTCTCTTTTCACAGGTATCAGGAACTGAGGGAGTCGCACCAACAACGCAGGCTTCCGTGGGGAGCTGACAAGGAATATGGCGGGATGGTCCCCATCTCCCACCCTGAGGAGCACAGGCCGAAAGGCGAGTCTCACCGTGCCATGAGCAAGGGCCACCAGCACTACGGATTTGGTGGAGAAACCTGGTCCAGGTAAGCGAGCTTTCTGTCTTTCACACTCATTTTTGTTTCTCTTGTGAGTCCTTTCTCATTTAAATCTGCCTCCAGACATATTTATGGAAAAACTAATTATACAATATGTAATTGTGAAGTCAGTGAAAAAAATCTGTGTTTATGGATGTCTGCTGTCCTTGGAGATGTTCAAGTATTATTATCAGGCATTTGGATTAATTTAATTCCCTTGCTAATCTCATTTTAAAACTAAATGGGAATATCCTGAGAGAGTTAATTAAAAATGTTTTTGCTTGAGCAAATAGCTGGCCTAATGTGTACAGATGTTCTTGACTTTTTGGAACTTCTGATTTTTAATTTGTTCATGAATATATAGTTATTAGAATCTATTGAGCATTATGTTCAGTTATTAAAATATCTCAATAATCATTTTTAAATCTTAAAATCACTCAGCAACTTTATGTAAAACGGGTTAAAACTGAAAGCAAAGATAAATCTGAGCAGTAAATGTAATGTCACATGAATTATTTGCTAAAAATTATGAAATTTAGTAAAAATAAAATCCATCAAACCTTCACACACAGCTACTCCCGCTTTTCTCTAACAATCTTAGTTACCTAGTTTACTAACAATCTAGCTAACTAGCTTGTTTTCTGCAGTGGTGGGCAAACTCATTAGTCAACAGAGCCACGTCTTCAAAATAGGCCCGCCCAGGCTGTGGTATTTTGTGGAAGAGCCACACTCAAGCGGCCAAAGAGCCGCAGTTTGCCGACCACGGGCCTAAAGCAGTTGAAAGCGATTAGGAAAGACAAGTCACAGCGAGAGAGAAGCAGTAACAACAGGAACCTGTGGCGGCCAATGACCGTCTCAGAGCCCAAGGGAAGCAGTAAAAAGCAGACAGGGGAACTGTGCTCACCCCCGCCCCCCAAAAGGGAAGACCCAGCGTCATCAGTTCCTGCATCCAGCTCCGAGTCCCGGTCTCTGTACTCCACTCCTGTCCAGTTCACCCACGATCTTGTCACAACAGTCCGCGTGTGTGCACTTAATAACCCTGTCACCCACCCCCTACATGAGGTGATAAGGACAAAGTAAACACTGGTTGATGTATAAAAGTCCATAGGACACAACAAGGAAGAAAGTGTGGGCTGTGACTAGACCTTATTTCTGCAGCTCTTGTGTTGCGATTTCCTTCCTGCGCCTGCCTGTTTTCTCAGTCAGAAGGAGCCCCAGATTACCTCCTCGTCACCAGTTCACCCCAGTTCGGTGGGAGCGGTGCGGTGGTCTCCTGATGGGAGCCCGGGGGCTGAGCAGGAAGTCACGTTCGGTTCTCAGGAGAAACAGGAAGAAAACAGTCCGGGGCGGTTTCCCACTCACACCCTGTGCTTTCCAGGCCCGGCATTCTGTCCTGGGGGAAACTTGGTCAGCGGTTGAGAGCATGTGCCACACTCGAGGGCAGCACTCAGCCATGACCGACACCTCCGTAGGCTGTTCTGCCGTCTGCAAACCTGGAAAGACCGGCGCACCTTTTCAATTCAGCCCTGGCCTCCTTGGCAGGCGTTGCTAGGTTGGAGCTTCCTCCCGCACACTGAAGGGACACTGAAGGGACACTGAGGGTCCCGGGCTCAGTTCCTGCTCAGGGCACAGGCCCAGCTTGTGGGTTTCGTCTCCAGTCGGGTTACCTGTGGGACAACGAATCGATGTTTTTGACTTTTAAAAGAAAAATCGTATTTAAAATGTTTTCCCTACCACCAAGAAAAAAACACAGTCTTGTCTATTTTAATATTGGTATGTATTTCTCTCAGTTCCCTAGATTTCTAACCCATCAGGAATTACCTTTTTGAGTGGTGTGAAATACTATTCCGTTATGGCTGAGAGTTCTCCTAAAAATGCGGCAGGTGCTCTGAACCAATTACCAACAAGCAGTTTCCCCAAAGACAGGATGTGCCTGGGCTGAGACTTCCTCTCAACTCTGCCGTGAACCGGAAACTGCTCTGGGGGAAAAAATCTCTTAAAAAAAATCTAAAATGCCCAATCTCTTCTGACCGCCACCCCACCGATCCCAGTCTCCTTCCTGGAGAGAACTGCGGTCACCGCTACCCTGTCTCTCCTGTCAGTCCTTTAGTTTACAGAATTATATATATGGGTACCCACTGAAAGTATGTGCTATTATTTTTATATGTGGATACATTTGATATATAGTATTAGGTAAGTTAGTTCTTTTTATCTCTATATAATCTAGAGATTATAAATGCGGGTCAATCTAATTGCTTTCAATTTCTCAGTGTTCTACACATGGATACATCACAGATTACTTAGCCATGCTCATAATTGTTTTGGCACTAACTATAGGGAATGAGTATGTTTGTACAGGCCATTTGGAGCTCATACACAAACGTTTCTCTAGGGAAAATCCGAAGTGGAAGTTTTGGGTGACAATATGTAAATATTTTTAATAGGTTTTAGTAGATAGAGCACACGTGCTTTATATTCTCTTGGTGGTGGCTAAAAGTATTCATTTCTCCACACTGTTGCCCAACTGTGCTATAGTACCAAACTGTATAGTTTTTGCCCATCTAATAAGTATCTTGGTTATCAGAATGCATTTCTCTGATTAGGTTGAGAAATTTTTTCTTAGGTATAGCCATTACATTTCCTTTTCGGTTCTTATTTTTTTCTCCATTTTTATTATTTGTGTTTTAGCTATGGATTTCATTAGTTCTTTATATTCTGGATATTAATCCTTTATATACCTTTATTGAAAGTATTCCAATCTGTTTTGTTTTGTGTTTTAAATGTGTTTGTATTGATTTTTAGAGTGAGAGGAAGGAAGAGGGAAAGAGAAACATTGCTTGGCATGCCCCTACCAGAGATGGAGCCTGCAACCCAGGCATGTGCCCCGACAGGGAACTGCACTGGGGGCCGCTCAGGGCACCCCAGCCAGGGCTCCAGTCTGTTTTATTTGAACTTTTTATGCTGTCCTGACTTCAAGTTTTTCATTTGATGTTATTGTATTTCCTTTCGGGTTTTGACTTTTAAAAGAAAAATATTATTTAAAATGTTTTTCCTACCAGCAAGAAAAAAAAATGCATTCTTATATATTTTATTTTAATAACTGTATGTAGTTCCTAGTTCTTTAGATTTTTAATCCATTTGAAACTACCTTTGTGAGTAGTACAAAATATGTATTTTTCCAAATAGCTATTGAATTTTTTTGCATTGTTTACTGGAATAAATTCTCCTCCACTGATTTAAAATGCCTCCAGTTTGCCCAGCTGGAGTGGCTTGGACAGCTGAGCATCAGCCTGTGTACCAAAAGGCTGCTGGTCCAGTTGCTGATCAGAGCACACACCTGGTCTGTGGGTTCAGTCCCCATTTGGGGCGTATATGGAAGGCAACTGATCAGTGTTTCTCTCTCTGTAAGCATGTCCTCGGGTGAAGATTAAAAAATAAAATAAAAAGCCACCTTTTCATATACTGATTCTCCTAACACACGGTTATATTAGTCTATTTGTTATTTGTCTTTTCCTGTCTCGTTGTTACATTGTGTTAGTTTGGGAAAAAATGTTCCATTTCATTTTTTCTTTCTTTTCAGAAAGCTTCCTATTGAACAGTACTATTATTTGACACAGAACAGAAAAAGTGACATCTATGGAAATGATTCTTTGTAAGTTTGGGGTTTCTTTTACTTATGTGAGAGCAAATAACATTTTTTCACATTTGTACTAGAGGCCTGGTGCACAGATTTGTGCATGGGGTGGGGGCCCTCGGCCTGGCAGGCGATCAGTCAGGGGCCATTTCACCCAGTTCTGATCAGGCGATCAGTCGGGGGCCATTTCACCCAGTTCTGATCAGGCGATCATTCTGGGGCCATTTCACCCAGTTCTGATCAGGCGATCAGTCGGGGGCCATTTCACCCAGTTCTGATCAGGCGATCAGTCGGGGGCCATTTCACCCAGTTCTGATCAGGCGATCAGTCGGGGGCCATTTCACCCAGTTCTGATCAGGCGATCAGTCTGGGGCCATTTCACCCAGTTCTGATCAGGCGATCAGTCGGGGGCCATTTCACCCAGTTCTGATCAGGCGATCAGTCGGGGGCCATTTCACCCAGTTCTGATCAGGCGATCAGTCGGGGGCCATTTCACCCAGTTCTGATCAGGCGATCAGTCGGGGGCCATTTCACCTAGTTCCGATCAGGCTGATCAGGGCCCCTGGCTGGGGGCAGGGACCATGGGCGGTTGGCTGTGGGAGCGCCCTGACCACCAGGGGCAGCTCCTGCGTTGAGCGTCGGCCCCCTGGTGGCCAGTGCACATCACAGTTACTGGCTGGTCACCTGGGCGTCTGGTCATAATGGCCATTTAGGCTTTAATATAAATAGATTGAATTCACAGATGAAGAGAGAGGGAGGAAGAAACAGAAACATCAATGATGAGAAAGAACCAATGATCGGCTGCCTCCTGCACACCCCTTGCTGGGAAGAGAGCCTGCAACCAGGGCATGTCCCCTTACAGAGAATCACACCCTGACCTCCGGCTTCATAGGTCAACACTCAGCCACTGAGCCACACCAGCAAGGCCAAATAACATTTCTAAGTGAAAATGAGTTGTATGAGAAATGCTTTTAAAAAAACCCAAAATGGGAACTTTTAGAAAATACAAGTGTTCCTTTTTTTATAGAGATCATTAATAGAAACCAAGGCCAAACAAATAACAAAAATAAAACAAATAAACCTAAGCCCACTGATTCTAATATTTAAACAAGCGAGGAAAAAATAGGAAATATAGATTATAATGTTCAAAGGGATTTAAATATGCCACTTTGGTCCATTTCCCTGCTTTTGACCTAGTTATTCAATCTAATACAAAAGTTACATTTCTTTAAAGGTTCACAGAAAATACTAAGTGCCCTCAACAAAAATTTTAATTGGAATTTTATGAGACATTATTATAATCTACAAATAACGCTTAATAAGACTATTCCTTAAGTCTCTTTTAGATAAGGAATACATAGTAATTATTTTTTACTCTTTGAAATAGTTGGTTGTATATAAGACAAAATCATGCTTTTTAATTTTCAGATAAAAATAAAACACTGACAATATTGAAGTAACTGAAAATATCCCTTCTTTGCCTTTAACAGATTAGGATTCTGTTTCTGAGTAAGAAGTTAAATAGAGTTTAGCCACAAGAGGGAGCCAAAAAGACATTTGTGGTTAGTAGGCCCCGTTTATCCCTTTGGGATTAGTTAACTTTGAAAAGTAGGTAAGAGTATGACTGGTTCAGATCAAGGAATTGGTGTCTCTGAGTATATTTTCTTTTCATCTTATTTTCTTTTTTAAAAAATATATATTTCTATTGGTTTCAGAGAGGAAGGGAGAGGGAAAGATAAAAACATCAGTGATGAGAATCATTGATTGACTGCCTCCTGCACGCCCCCTCCTGGGGATCGAGCCCACAACTTGGGCATGTGCCCTTGACTGAAATCGAAGCTTGGACCCTTCAGTCCCCAGGCCGATGCTCTATCCACCGAGCCAAACCAGCTAGGGCTCATTCACTTTATTTTCAAACTTTGAGGATTGTCTTTTAGAAGCTTTCCTTTTTCTTTAAAAAAGTTTCCATTTTGAATCAAATCAAGCTTAGGCACACACTTGTTCAATGTCATCGCTAAATGTGTCACATGAGAAAAAATTCACACGCTGACTTAACCAGAAATATAACCGAAAGATAAGACAAGTTTGTTTGTTTTTTAAGTTCCAAACCCACAAACTTAAGAGTCCAAATAAAGAAAGGCATAAACATATTATACTTCATATGAGGCATGTGTTTATAAAACAGACTAATAAAATTATATGGCTAATATACCATTTCCTAAATAGAAAAACATAAAAAATCAAGAATATACTCAACTTTCCTGACCTTTACCATGGACCACCATTCTGTTCATTTTTCACCCTGCAGTATTTAGAAGTGTCTGCAGAGTTTGAAATTAACTGTTGGAACCCAATGAAAGTGGATGACAATCCTTGCCTAGTGTGGACTTTGTTCCTGGGCTGCAGTCTCAGTTCTTGGTATGCAGGGCTCAGCATATTTAGTAAATACACAAACTTCAGCTGGACTGATTCGGAAAAGGCGTACCTTCTGCACCTTGTTCTAGCCTCTCTGTCAATGGAGAGATCAGCAATCCTGGGCAAAAGGACAAAGCACACACAGAACTGTGTCACACTCAGGTCACTTTAGGTCGTGTGATTGCACCACATGCAGTGGCAGGCTGCCCCAGAGCACTTGTTACCGCTTGACTATGAAGGGGAATGTCAGTAAGAACAAGCGCTCTGTTATTATAAGGAGCCGCCCTACCTGCACTGCATATAAGAAATGCACAACAGGTGTTTAGTAGGACTGGAATTAGAGTAATCAGAATAGTAAAAAACTGATGGATAGACAACTGAGATAGGATGACACCATGTCTCTCTGGCCAGCTATTCATTATTCCAGAAAGTCAGTCAAGATATTATAAAGTCAGTATTATATACAAGACACTGTAGCTGGAAAATTGGATACTTCCACCCTAACCGGTTTGGCTCAGTGGATAGAGCGTTGGCCTGCGGACTCAATGGTCCCAGGTTCGATTCCGGTCAAGGGCATGTACCTTGGTTGCGGGCACATCCCCAGTAGGGGGTGTGCAGGAGGCAGCTGATTGATGTTTCTCTCTCATCGATGTTTCTAACTCTCTCTCCCTCTCCCTTCCTCTGTAAAAAAGTCAATAAAATATATATTTTTAAAAAAGAAAATTGGATACTTCTTTATTCTTAAGCAAGTTTCTAATAGAAACATAAGCTTTAAAAAGTCCTTAATATAAATTAGGATTTGTTTTCTGTTTTTATTCTAGGTTGCCCAAACCACCTAATTCAACAGTAGGGTAAGTATACAATTGTATTTCCCTTCCCTGTTCTTTTGGGTTTTTTTTAACGTATTGATTCTCTTAATAGCAATATGAAAAGTAAAGCCCTTTTTGTTGGGTTATTTTTCTCAATCAGCTGGCTGTTTGTAGCCTGATAAATTCCAAAGTCTCTTCCTTTGACATGGTCCTCAAATACCCCCCTGAAAGAGCTGTTATCATCTTGTTAAACATCTTGGTAAATCTTGCTCAGACAGTCCCTGCCGCTAACTGAATGATGTATAGAAACCAAATTCCTTTGTTTAAATGCCTGTGAGGTTAAGTGAATGATGTTCTGCATTTTCTTAATATTTCTTCTCTATTTAGGGACTCAAAACACAAAATGAAAGTAACCTTTATAAGTCATTTAGTATAACCAGGAACCTAATATTTTCTGCATAATATTTTATTCCTTAGAGGAATAAAAGTACATTCTGGTCATTTAATACTGTTGTATTCAAAACCTGAGTGGGATAAAACCTGAAAAATTAGTGGAAGGGAGAATTTTGCAATATTTTTTATAACTAACAAATATAACCTTTGTAATATATTGAATGAAATCTCATAGCATACATAGACTCACAGCCCACAGAGTCCACAGTTTTCAGGTCTTAGAATACATAACGTTTTCCTAAATCATTACTAGATACAACTTAATACTATTTGCTAGGAAATATACATTTCTAGAATCTAAAGGGGAAAAAATTTCTGCCCTGCCTTGCTAACTCCCACCTTTTACCCCTTCTTCATGAAGCCAAAATCCTAGCCACCGACAAAACCAGAAAATTCCAAGAACTACACACACGTTTTGCAAATTGGCTTCCTATCAAGGAGACCATGCCCCAAAGATGGTTTATGGAATTCTTATAGTTCTTTGGTTGTAATTTAATATGTTCTTGGCCCTTAAAACTTACTTTCTAAAGTAATGAGTAATCTCTACTTTTTTAAAAAATAAATTTGTATTGATTTCAGGGAGGAAGGGAGAGATAGATAGATAGATAGATAGATAGATAGATAGATAGATAGATAAATAGAAACACCGATGATGAGAGGTCAAGCCCACAACCTGAGCATATAACCTGACCAGGAACTGAACCATGACCTCCTGGTTCGTAGTTGGTACCCAACCACTGAGCTACATGAGCCAGGCAGAGCATGGGCTTTGTACTAGACCACAGTCACCTCCATCCTTTCCCGACTCAAGTGGATTGGACACTTTCCATCAGCACAAATGTGCTCGTCCCTACTTGACTCACACGGTTTGCTCAAACTATAAATGCTTACTTATTTTCAAGTTGGGGGGAATGGTTTACTGTGGGATCCACTGAATTGGACACTGGAAATGTTTATTTATAACACTAGAGGCCCGGTGCACAAAATTTGTGCACTGGGTGGGGGGACGGGTCCCCCAGCCTGGCCTGTACCCTGTCACAATGCAGGAGCCCTACCCATCCCTCTGGGACTCCTTGATGAATTGCCCCAAAAAGATGGGCCAGAGCCAAGGATCCTGCTCTGTGCCACATGGATCTGGGAGGCAGGACACCTAGGACCCCCAAGCAAGCCAGAAGGTAGAAAAAGAGCAAGAGTCTATACACATTTGAATAAACATCCTCATATATAAAAATTGCGACCCCCAGTGCTGCCGTGGCCGGGCTTGGTAGTATATAAAATGAAAGAGTCAGTATGCTTCATTAAAAGAGTTCCTAAGCCAATTGTCATGACTCTGAGGAATGTCAGTCATTTGGAATTTAGGAATGCCCTGATTCTCTTCCCATATCATTCAAGTTGACAACCTTGTGCCCTGTGTAGTAGTTGATGTGGAACTTTTTAAGCAGAGTAAGTCAATTGGAAATGTTTTTAATGATCAGCAATAAGATAATGTTATACCAATTCAAAGCTATGTTCAGGTGAGAGAGTCGGTGGCAAGGGCAGGAAAACCAAATCCCTTTACAAACAGAGAGAGAGCTGACTGGCCTCAGAAATGACTTTTGCCTGGAGTCCAGATCTTTTGTCTTATAAATATTTTACTGACTGATTGACTGACTTGAGGGAAAGAGAGAGACATCGATTCATTGTTCCACCTATTTATGCAACCACTGGTTGACTCTCGTATGTGCTCTGGTCGGGACTGAACCTGCAGCCTTGCGTTTAGCACAGTACCTGCCGTAAAGAAGGGCTCCAATAAATATTTGGTGATTAATTTTATAAAACTGCACTTCTATTCTGTTTTGTTTTGTTCGCTCACCCTAAATCTCAGTGAAATCTGCTCCCCGTATCCAGTTGAACATCCCTACCACACGCACATCTGTCGCGGGGCCATGTTCCCGACCTTCACCTCCCCTAAGGACCGCTACACCGGCATCAACGCCCGCGGCCACCAGCCTTTTCCGCCCACTGTACCAACGAAGCCTTACGATACACTGATCTTGAAGACAAAAGGTAAAATGTAATTTAAAATCGGAACAGTATTCATTTGTCTTACATTTTGAGTTTATCCAATAATAAAATTAAAGTAGGGCAAAGGACTCAAGTCACAAAAGTGTGACCATCGGAAAACTGTTCACACTGTGGCTGCGCTTTAGCACCAGCTGGACCTCACTACAGACCATTAAATCAGAATCTCTGCAGGTGCCCTTAACTTTTCTTTATTCAGAACCTCCCAGGATAAAATCCGAAACAAACTTTGTAGAACTGGTTGTTTCTATTCTACTTACATTTTTGTTTTTATTTCCTTTTTGCTCTCTCCTATGGCTTAGCTTTCTAAAATTCCACCTTAGCTCAGGTCATCAGCACAAGGGACAGTGGTGGGTTCAGAGCATCCTGGATGAGCAGCCATGATGAAAGTGAAAAGTCCTCATTGAAAAAGGACTCAGAAAGTGATGGGAGCGGTTTGTTCAGTGCCTTTTAACACCTGGGAGCATTTTATCACAGATGCAAACATTGGGGTCTTCCCATATCAGTTTTATTATAGAGGATGGTAAACCCATATACTAGTCATCAAGTCTGTCCCACACTAGACACCTCAAAACAGAGAGGAAACCTACGGCCAAAAAAAAAACAACAAAAAACTGAAGGTAACTGAAAGGGACAGAAAAGGTACACGGTAGGCAGAGATAAATACTTGTTGAATGAATTTGGGCTGTGAGGAATGTGAGGCCCAAGAACTATCCTGTAACTCAGGTCCTCTGAACATGAATAATTGAACCCAAATATAAGAACAGATACTACCATTACTACCAACCTCAGTACCTTACAGGGGACAGTAACATTTTGAGAAATATTACAGTGGAATGTTTAACAGCAGGGACTATGGAGTCAGACTGCAGGGGTAGAATTCTAGTTCTGCCACTTACTCACCCATAGACCCTGGGAAAGTTTCCTCCACTTCTCAATCTGTAAAACAGGAATATTAGTGCCTCCTTCATAGGTGATAGAGTTAAGTGTTAGCAGTCACTATTTTTATTACTCAGTTACCTGCTGTCAACCATGTCTGAAAATATTAAATGGAAAATTCCAAAAATAAATAGTTTGTGATTTGAAACTGTGTGCTATTAAGTAGGGTGATGAACTCTCCCAATGTCCCCACTCTGTCCCACCCTGCATAAATCACCCCCTTGTCCTGCGTGTCCATGCTGTATGGTGCCACCCATTCATTAGTCACTTAGAAGGCTTCTGCATTATCAGCCTGAGAAAAACATCATGCAGAGAGTTCCGTACTATCCTCAACCTCAAATATCCCCCGCAGACAAGGGGTGAACGCTGTACCACCAATACCCAGGAAGCTGTATTGTTTCAATACATTTTTGGTAATCAAGTACTAACGCCATTTCTTGATATTTAGGCGGGGAAAAGCCAAAACAGGTAGTTTAGAATTATATTTGCTAAACTAGAAAGAGGATCCAGGAAGATTTATAATTCACCTAAAATTTCCGTTCATTAACAAAGACAGGTAAAGTACAATTCCCCCTCCTACCACTGGGAACACTATGGTTAGAGAGTCATTCTCAGTCTGTGTGGCCCTTATGCTGCATATTGGGGGGGTGGGGGGGAAGGTGTCAAGAAGTCAAAGCAAGCTATAACTATATAGCTAAATGTGCACCTGCATTTCTCTCCACCTCATATTGTCTTGTTTCTATTTGCTGCACCCATAAATCCCATGAATTAGAAGACTGTTCTTAATATATTCAGAATAACAGTGCTTGCCCTGAAAATTCCAGGTAATCCGTACAGACATGAACTGGTTGATGTTCCCATGGATTCAAAGAAGAAAGCCTTGATGTGGCCAGGTCAGAATGTGTATTATGATGTAAGTATTTTTAATGTGTGTTTAAAACAGAGTGAAAATGTTTTTACTCTAGATGTTTCTACAAGTCCAAAAGATGGAATATTTTTATATTCTATCTGGGTGAAAATTTTGAGATTCTGACCAAGATTCACATTTCTTGTTGTTTTCTTAGCTCATTTCAGATCATTTGAGCAGTTACATTTCTACAATTACCAAATAAGGTTCCCCTGAAAGGAGGTGGAAGAGGACTGTATTTCACTTACTCTGTATCCCCCAACTCTATTCTTATGATTTAAACTATATTAAGTAACTCCAAATATGCACAGAGTCAATTAGATATTTTCAGCAAGATTTGCAATTGACTGTCCAAACCATTATATTTGTATAGAATCAAAAATAAAATAGTCCTAGCCGGGTTTGCTCAGTGGATAGAACACCAGCCTGAGGACTGAAGGGTCCCAGGTTTGATTCCAATCAAGCACATGTGCCCAGGTTGTGGGTTCAATCTCCAATAGGGGATGTGCAGAAGGCAGCCGATTGATGATTCTCTCTGATTATTGATGTTTCTATCTCTCTCTCCCGCTCTGAAATCAATAAAAATATTTTTTTAAAACAAAATAAAAACAATAGCCACTGTTTATTGAGGTAGTGAATCAGCTTGTATTCTACTAGATGTATTAACTGTAGTAATCTTTTATGTTCATATTCTAGTATCCTAAAAATCTTGAGAAAAACAAGCCAGTATACTATCCCAAACCTCCTAAAACCTTCGCTCCTAACACTTCTTTAAATTCATGGGATGCTATTAACTCTGAAAAAGAGGCCAACATACAAAGAAATATTGAGCGGTCCCACTGGATCAATTCATACAATCATGATTTCACAGGTATGAGTTCACTTTAATACAAGTAAAAAGAACATAATTAGATCGTTGACAAATGCTGCTATAAGCTTTCATCTAATATTTCCCCGTTTCTTAATCTAAAGTGCCAATAGAAGTTAAGATAGGTGGTAAGTTTCTATTAGCAGGTACCTGGGAGGTAAAGTTGGTTTTCATTTTATTGTTCTAATTATACTAGTGGCCCAGTACACGAAATTCATGCATAGGGGTGGAGGTTCCGTAAGCCCAGCCTGCACCTCCTAACCACTCACCTGCCTGCCTGCCTGATCACCCCTAACTGCCTCTGCCTCAGCTCCCACTACCATGGCTTTGTCCAGAAGGAAGTCAGACATCCAGAAGATGGCCATTAAACCCAGTCTAATTAGATTATTACCCTTTTATTAGTATAAATTATTAGTATAGATAGATTATATAGGATAGGATTGCTTAAATGGGGGGAGGGAAAGCCTTTCTTAGCAGGAGAAGATGCTCATGGCTGACAAAAATACATAATCCCTATATCTAAATTAATAGCCATATGCACTATACTGCCAAAGCAGTCATTAAAAAATTGAATCGCTTTCTTACACCTTACACCAAACAGCTGTTGCCCTTAAACCCCTCCTCAGCCCCCACCTTAGGTTCTGCCTTTGCAGTTCACCCAGATTAAGTTCCGACTGATCAGTTTCTATGCCAGTCATCGTCAAAAGCTCTGCCTCATAGGCAGCCATTGGCTCCTCATAGTTCACCCAGATTTGGTTCTGATTGGTCAATTTCTATGCCAGTCAGCATCAAAAGCTCTGCCTCGACAGCCATTGGCTTCTCACAGTTCACCCAGATTTGGTTCTGATTGGTCAGTTTCTATGCCAGTCAGCATCTCTGGGCCTATCTCTGGGCCTGATCAGAGAGTTGGGGCTGATCAGCAGCCCCCACAGAGGCCCGGAGAGAAAGAGAGGCATGGCTGCTGGCCAAGCCTGGAGAGAGAGGGGCTAGCGCTGATCAACAGCTGCCACGGAGGCTACAAATCAGACCCTGCTTCTCTCTCCAGGCCTCTCTCCAGGCCCGATCGCAGTCAGTGCTGGGTCACCACGGCAACCCAGCACTGACTGCAGGACTGACTGCCGGTGGGCTCAGCCTTTAATTGTTCTGGATGTTACAGACTGGGTTTTTATATGTTAGCATTACAAAGGGGAATGGATGAGTTTTTCTCTAAAAGGTCATTTATATGCCATGTTCATTTAACAATAAGACGTGATGTTTCTGTTAAGGCCTGGGGCCCATGAACCCCCTTGAGCTGGATGATTACCACGATAAGGCGATGGCAGAGTTAACTGGAGAGACAGAATTTGACCCGGAACCTGTAAGTAACTGCGTCGACTCTCAGCTATTTGGGCTCTTTCTTGCCTTTCGAATATTGGGGACTAAACTAGAAAAAGGACATTGTAACTCATTTTAGAAGTTAATTCTGAATTGATCTAAACTGGCTTACATACCTTTCTTCACTCTTATAAAGAAAAAGGTAGGTTTCCTTTTTTCTTCACGGAATGGTTGTTCTCTAAAAAAACATTTTATGCTGTTACTGTTGCTAAAATTTACAACAGCACTGCTTTACAAACACTTGCCTAGTAATTTAATGAGATTCTTTTTTTTTAAATATATTTTATTGATTTTTCACAGAGAGGAAGGGAGAGGGACAGAAAGTCAGAAACATCGATGAGAGAGAAACATCAATCAGCTGCCTCCTGCACACCTCCCCACCGGGGATGTGCCCGCAGCCACGGTACATGCCTTTGACCGGAATCGAACCTGGGACCCCTCAGTCCACAGGCCGACGCTCTATCCACTGAGCCAAACCGGTTTCGGCTTAATGAGATTCTTAAATTCTGTGAATCTTTGCACATTTGTGTATCTTATAAATTATCACTGCTTTTGAAGAGATAAAGGCTTCTTTCTGATATCCACAATGATTGAGTGTTGGATGAATTACAGTCAAAAGCCAGTACATTCTCTGTAAATAGCAGAGATTTCTTAATTATGTGAAATGACCTGAAAGAAATAATCAAGTCCCTTATGATTATGTAAATGAAATAAAATGGCCTAATAGTATTCATTTATTTTTTATTTGGGGCCTAAATTTTATCCTCTAAAACAGTGGTTCTCAACCTTTCTAATGCCTCACCCTTTAACACAGTTCCTCATGTTGTTGTGACCAGCCATAAAATTATTTTCGTTGCTACTTCATAGCTGTCATTTTGCTACTGTTATGAGCCGTAATGAAAATATCTGTGTTTTCCGATGGTCTGAGGCTCCACAGCAACAGTTCTCAGTCTGCTGGTCTCGGCCCACAGGCTGAGAACCGCTGGCGGGGTCGCGGTTTGAATATCGGTTGACTAATATTCAAACCGCTACCACTCTACCCACTGAGCCAAACCATCTAGGGATATACTTTTTCTTTATGATAAACTTAATAAAGCATTTCAAAGAGCTAGGATTTTGAGGGATTTTTTTTCTTTTTTCATAGTATCTACTCAAACCTGATTAAAGGTTGTAACAAATTTGTTACAAATAATATGGAAATTCTTCCAACTATGAACAGAGCAGGTTCCAAAAGTATGTTCCTAAGTCCATGTTTTTCCCCAAGTCCAAACTACTTTTACTATCTCACCATTCTCATTTTTATCTCTGCTGTCTTATTCCATTGTCATCATATATCCATTCTTTTTTAGATTTTTTTCTTCATTGTCATCATATATCCATTCTTTTTTAGATTTTTTTCTTCAATATACACTGAGTGGCCCGATTATTATGATGTCTCAACACATAATAATCTGGCCACTCAGTGTATATCCTATATAATAAAAGGCTAATATGCAAATTGTCCCCTCGACCAGGAGTTCGAACAGCTGGCAGGCTGGCCAACCACCCATGTCCCCTCCCCCTGTCCAGGCTGGCCGGACCCCACCCATGCACAAATTCATGCACCGGACCTCTAATTGAGTGGCCAGATTATTATGCATTCAGAGATCATAATAATCTGACCATTCAGTGTGTAAAAATGTTCAAACACACAGAAAAGTTTAAACAGTTTTACAGTTAATATGCATATGCTCATCTCCTAGATTCTACCATCAGCATTTTACTATACTTACCACATAATCCACCTTTCCATTCCTCCACCCATCCTTATTCTTTTTATGCACAATGAGAGTAAATTAAAGACAGTAGTATACTTCACCCCTAAACATTCAGCATATACATCATTAACCACAGTTCAATTTGTTTGTAGTTTTTAAGGTAAAATGTACATTCAATGATATGCACAAATCTTACGTGTGCACTCAATGAGTTTTGACAAGTGCGTACACCTCTGTAACCCAAACCTCTAGCAAAATACATTGAAAATTACCATCATCTCAGAAAGTTCCCTCATGCCCCTCCCAATTCCTCCTCTCCTTCCTCCTGCCTCCCCAAAAGACATATACCTATTAACCAACCTTTTAATACACTCGCTACTTTTACAGTTACAGACATGACTGGGTTCACACTATTTATAAAACATCTCAAAAAACAGGAACAGATATGCAAATTCCTCTCAGATCAGTGTTTCCACAAACATGGCACATCACTAGCCTCAGCATCACTGAGCTGTTAGTTGAAAAAAACAGATTCCTGAATCATAATCTCAGAGGATCAAGTTTAGGAATCTCATTTTCTTCCAGCTCCAAAGCTGATCCTGATTCAAGCAAGGTTTAAGAACTCTTGCCTTGGCCTAATAAAGAAGGCCAGTAACAGGGATTTAAATAACTGCCCAAAACTTTTAACATCAATTGTCGGTGATGGGCAATTTTGTTCCAGTGATTCTTTTACATCTTTGAAAATTTGAAAGCAAAGAGTTCCTACATAGAGGAATTTCTGTATAGCCAAGTAAAAATACACCCTTCCCATATTAATAAAAACTAGTAGAGGAGGAAAACATGTTATTTAGGACCCAAATTCTAGTATCTTTAAATATAAAAAAAAAAAAAACAGTCGAATGTGTACTCCTGCACCCATCTGTGTTTACTCAATGAAAATGGGTATGGTTTTTGACTGGCCATTGAGGGCAATATCCTTTACAATGCCAGGTTTATTCATTAATCACTTTTCTCCTTTTTATCTCACACTACAGTCAGAAAAATTCCACCCTGCCTTTAAACCCCCCAGACCCTTGGATGGACGAATAGCTCGAATGATTCAGAACCAACGTCCTCTGGAGGCTACTGTCCAGGAAAGTCCAACTTCCTGTCCCGACTGTACCCCTAGGGTTTTGTGTAATTTTCATACCTTCATACCCAGTACTTCAGAAGTGAAGGCCCTTCGTGATAACACGCTAGCAGGTATGGTCCATAAATACAAGGAAATCGAAGACAAGATTAAGGAAGAACAACGCTTGTTATCTACCTGTCCAAGCCCACCTTCTTACCCAACAAAAGATGTGACTAACATGCAACAATTTCCAAAAATTACCGATACTAAAAAGACGGAAGATTTGTACTGGAGACAGCTGCCATTAAAACCCCAACCTGCACCTAACCTCACCCCCAACCATTACATCCAATATGAACATTTTAAATCTGCTCTATTTGACCAGTATGCTGTGTGTCAAAACCCTGTTAACCTTAGTACGCCTCGTATTGTACAAGATAAACCAGACTCGGGAGCTCCTGATCTAGAGTGTTTTTTAAGGAAGCCAGAAGAACAGCTGCCCTTCAACACAGAAAACGATGACGAAACAAAATCTCTTCTGGGTTGGTTTCCTAAAGTCGGAATGCCCAAGGCTCAGACCAACCTGCTTGAGCTTAAGAACTCTTTTTTAAAAACTGCTGCACAAAAACGTTTCCATAAGTCAATTCCAGAAGACCACAAAGACCTTAGGGATAAGGTGCATTCGGGGATGAGACACCAATTCTATGACCATAATGCCTATTATTTCTACAATTGAGATACTCATCTTTCCCTGCAAAACACAACCTCTTGCAAGAAAAGAAAATAGAATTTCCTCCTTGTTGCTGGATTCTGTTTTATTGAGGAGCCATCATGAACTTGCTAATGAGGTTTATGTTTTCAGGAATTTAAGTTTGGATCTGGTCAGAGGAACCCAGAAAAGGTGATGTTTTGACTTCTTAAAAAGTTTAACAATTTGGCAATAAAATATTAGAATAGAAAAACTTAATAGTCTTTAATCTCATTTCCAAATGATAGTCCAAATAATTTCCCAAAACCATGAAAAACAATGTGTATGGCAAAGTTTACATTACTGTTGTGTTTTTTTTTAATGAATATCTGGCGGCCGGGGGGGGGGGGGGGGGGAGGGGACCTTCAAATGTCCAAAATTTGACAGATGTCTATACAAATTATATTACCTTAATAAAACAAATGGGTGAACACTATTCCTTTATGTAAATGTTTGTATAAAATAACATTTGGTACAAAAGGAAAAACTCAAATGCCCTGTCAACTGAGAGAGAGATAACTCTGCAAACTACGTTCCTTCATAAAGTAAGTATGCAGCCCGTTCTTTTATGTAAACGTGAACAAAATGCCAGTAGAGAAAACGAAACCCACATACTCTAAGCTGGACATACTCTAAGCTGGACATTTCTTTTCCTTTGTATCTGTAGTAGAGAAACATAACCATTTCTTGAATGCAGGAAAAAAATGATTCTATTGTGAAGATCTGGCAATGGCTTGAATAACTGGAGAGTTCTTATTCTGATAAGAAAGGATAGTGTCTTAGTCCATTTGGCCTGCTAGATAACAAAATACTAGGTGGCTTATAAACAAACTTATTTCTCAGTTCTGATGGCTGGAAGCCCAAGGTCATGGGCTGGCAGATCTGGTGTCTGGTGAGGTTCTCACTGTATCCTCACATGGGAGGAGTGAGGGTCTCTCTGGAGCCTCTTTTATAAGGGCGCTAATCCCCTTCATGAGGGCTCTGCCTTTGTGACTAATCCTGTCCTAAGGCCCCATCCTCATAAATATATTTGGGAATTAGGATGTCAACATAAATTTTAGGGTACACAAACATATAGACCACAACAAATGGCTTGATATGAATTAAGCCAAATCTAATCATTTTTAAAGGTATCCATCCACAAGAATTAAGCTACCCCAAATGTAGATAAATTCATTTAATGTGCTGAGAGGTACGTTTTAGGCAGTTTATCATGGAAAGTTCATAAGGAGGCATTGCTTGAGATTTTTTGTTTTTGCTTCATGACAGACATGTCATTTGGTTACATACACCCTCTTTAAAATTATTCTGGGCTAATGTGGAATTTTTTCCAAAGTCTTTTCTATAGTACTGGTTATACTAGATATTATGGAAGCAAAAAGTTACATGGTAAAGTAATATTGGAGAAAACGGGGCAGCAAAGTCAATCCTGGCAGGATTCTCCAAAGTGAAGGGGATAGAGTATACACGTTTCTCAAACGAATTTGACCCTTTTATCATAAAGCATATTATTGGACTAGAATTCCAAAGAACAAACTTTGGAAGATGCAGCAGTGCAGTCTAGGAATTGGAGGTTTAGAAAGACACTTGCCCTGGGTTGCAGGGCTAGACTATGTGCTCGGACTATGGGTGTCCACCCATCTGAGCAGCAGTGGCACAGCCTTCTCTTTAGAAGTCTGTCCTAGTCGTCATCCTCAGCGCTCCTACTCCCAACTGCTGGTTGTTAAGGCTAGTACAGTGGTCGGCAAACTGCGGCTCGCAAACCACATGCGACTCTTTGGCTCTTCCACAAAATACCACAGTCTGGGCGAGTATTTTGAAGAAGTGGCGTTAGAAGTTTAAGTTTAAAAAAACTTGGCTCTCAAAAGAAATTTCAATCGTTGTACTGTTGATATTTGGCTCTGCTGACTAATGAATTTGCCCACCACTGGGCTAGTAGATCTGGCCTTATTTAGGTGACAGAGAATACACTCCAAATATGCTAAACATATGCTCGTGAAATAGTTTCAAAAAATATTTATGGAGGCTTCCAGATTAAGACTGAGTGAACTAATGCATATAATTTCATTTACTTTAAAAAGTCCATGAAAACTACAGTAAACTTTTTTGGTTTTGTTTCCTCCTCTACACTAGAGGCCTGGTACATGAATTTATGCACAGGTGGGGTCCCTTGGCCTGGCTGGCCAGCTAGGGAAGGGACCCTGGGAGGTTGGTCAGCTACTGCCCCCCTTCCCTATCCCCTTCCCATCCCGACTGGGAACTATCAGGTGGAGAGGCCAGCCAGCAGCAGGGAGGGACCACAGGAGGTTGGCCGGCGGTGGGGAGGAGCCATGGGAGGTTCCCTGTGAGAACACACTAATCACCAGGGGGCAGCTCCTGCTCTGAGTGCCTTCCCCCTGGTGGTCAGTGCATGTCATAGCACCTGGTTGACTGGTCGTTCCAGCTGTTCGGTCATAATGGTCACTTAGGCTTTTATATATATAGGTAAAGGCATAGGTCGATAGGGGGAATAGGAGCTGAGACGTTAGGAACATCTTAGAAAGTAGATAAAAACGATGGATCCCAACCAGCTAGAGACACTAAAGCCCTCCCCTAGCTGTGGAGAAAATAGCCCAATTTACACATCAGAATCCTCAAAAGGCTCAGGAACTCAGTACCAGGCATGCATGAGGCAGGGGTGGAGTGGGATGGGGGGGGTGCTAAATCAAGGAAGACTGAGTAAAGGGGAAGACACAGTTGGCGACCTAGATCCTCTCCTGCACCATCCCTCTTCCTTCTCATGCTACGTAACTGCCCTCCCTCATCCTGGCAGAAGTCCTGAGGATTCTTTTTGAGGAAAGGTAAAAGGATTTCTGGCATGCAAAACATAGTTATAACTGAGGACTGGGACTATTCTGAAAACTGGAAGTGAGTACTTTTATCAATAAGGGTGTCAGCAGAAAACAGCCCCTCCCCCCGCAAGGCTTCCACTGAGGGGAGTTTAGGACAAGGACTATTTACAAAGATGTGGGTAGGGTTATGGAAACCTCAATAGCAGGGTACCAGGAGCTGGCAATAGCAAGAAGCCCTAGCACTCCCAGCCCTCCAGGAAAGGGAAGGGCCCAGTGTTACAGGTGCCTCCCACTGGCAAACCCACCAATCGCCAAGAGCAAAGTGGCTCGGAGGATACCGTCCTTAGACACCCTTGTCCTAAGTCATAAAAGGATGGGAAATGGATCTACATAGGCAAGCAGAGATCTTGTAAAACACTGACTCCTCAGTCTAGAGGTGCTGCCCCCTCCCCCACCAGGCTACCAGATCACTGACATCAACTTTCCAGAGAGTTCCCAGCTGAGGCTGAACATGACCACATTCCTCCTCCTTTTTTTCAGTTCTCACACTGTAAACAGTGTCCTTTTTGTGGTCTACTTCCTGCCACATTTTATTTCATATTTTCTGTGTCACTCATTGATGATGTTGCTGTTTCAAATGGCCCCCAAGCATAGTGCTGAATTGCTGTCTAGTGTTGGCAAGTACAAGAAGTCCGCAGTGTGCCAAAACCATTTTGGCTCAGTGGATAGAGTGTCAGCCCGCAGACTGAAGGGTCCCAGGTTCGATTCTGGTCAAGGGCATGTACCTTGGCTGTGGGCACATCCCCAGTGGGAGGTGTGCAAGAGGCAGCTGATCGATGTTTCTGACTTTCTATCCCTCTCCCTTCCTCTCTTTAAAAAAAAATCAATAAAATATTTAAAAAAAAAAAAGTCTGGGATGTGCCTTACAGGGGGAATACTTGTTAGCTTTGCTTCATTCAGGCATAAGTTCTTAGACTTGACACCAAAATGTATTCCATAAGAGAAAAATGGATAAATTTGTCTTACTCATAATTTAATATTTTTGCTGTGCAAAAGAACCTGGTAAGAGGATGGAAAGCTAGGCTATATACTAGGAGAAAGTATTTTGCAGACCACTTATCTAACAAAGAACTAATTTATACTGTGGGTGTCTTTCTCTCTTTTCCGTGTCCAGCGTGGAGAGAGAGATTGGGTCCAGTTTCTGAGTAGAGGAGCTGGGGATTAAGAAATAAAAGTATAGAAGAACCAAGACACAGTAATAGGAAAAATAGCTGCGCCTGGGTGAGATGTCTGTTCTCTCTGATGGAGAGGCAGCATCTGAAACCCAAACAACAGCAGTTTATTTATAACCCAAAAATACAAAGGTGCCGGAATCCAATCTCCGTCTAGCTAACAGAAAGACGTGGATGGGAAGCCCAGAAGGTCGGTAAAGAATTGGCTCTGAAAGGTCAGAGCTAAAACATTGTTAATTAAAGCAGCTTCCCCATCAAACAATCATGAAAATCCTTACTTATAAAATAATTTGCCTGTTACTGAAATTGCCTGCCTAAGGGCAATGGGTATATCCCAAACCTGAACAAAAGGGATAGTCAGACAACTTGGATTTAGCCCACAAACAGTTAAGAAATGCTCAAGGTGTCTTGCCTGGGGTGCCCCCCACATTCTACAATACATTAACTCTAAAAATTCGACAGTAAAATAATAATCCAATTAGAAAATGGACAAAAAACATTTCACCAAAGAATATATAGAGATGGCCCATTAGCACAATAGATGTTCAGCGTCATTAGCCATTAGGGAAATGCAAATTAAAACCACAGAGAGCCCTGGCCGGTGTTGGGAGCGTTATCCCATTCACCCAGAGGTTGCTGGTTCAATTCCCTTTTGGGGCACATGCCCACGGGTTTGGGGCTCAATGCCCAGTTAAGGGGCGTGCAGGAGGCAGCCTACTGACATTCTTTCACACGGCTGTTTCTCCCTCTCTCTTTCTAAAAAAAAAATCTATTAAAATATTTAACAATTTTTTTTAAAAAGAAAAAGAAATTGGCCGAGACCGGTTTGGCTCAGTGGATAGAGCATCGGACTACGGACTGAAGGGTCCCGGGTTCGATTCCGGCAAGGGCATGTACCTTGGCTTCGGGCACATCCCCAGTAGGGGGCGTGCAAGAGGCAGTTGATGGATGTCTCTCATGATGTTTCTGACTTTCTATCCCTCTCCCTTCTGCTCTGTAAAAAAAATCAATAAAATATATTTAAAAAAGAAAAAGAAATTGCCTAGAACAGAAATCATAGGCCTAGTGGTTTGGAAGGGATCCGAGGTAATTTAGTTCTACCTCCTACCATCTGTTGCTTAACTTGGGGTCGGGAGAAAGGATGCTCGAGCATCAATTGCTATCAGAAAAAGTCCTCACCGACTTACTCTAGGCACATAACACATATTCAGTAAATATAAAGAGGAAAAACCCCATGAGAACTCGGGGGCTGAGAAACTTTCCAGTAATGTAATTGAGCACGTCAGAAAGGGGAGCTAGTTGGAGGAAAAGTACATGGCTGGAAGCTGTATGATCAAACCAACATTCTGATATTGACTCCCACCACATAAACTTACTTGGCCGTGACCTTCACCTAGGTTAGATGTGGTGCAATCCGGTCTAGCTGTCAAAGAATTTGCTAATCGTGTAACAGCGTTGTTTCGTAGATGCTGCCCTGCACACCCTCCTCGTTCTCTGAGGGAGAGAGACTGGCCAAGGCAGAAGAAAGAAAATTAAATGAACGAACGAACGAACGAACGAACGAACAAAACCGGCAGGGCAGTCTGCTGCGCCTGCAGAGCCTCTCCCCGTCCTGGGGCGGCCATCAAGGGGAGATTTGGAAGGTGACTTAAAAGGTTGAAGGGAGAAAGGTCAGGTGCACGTGTCCAACTGTTCTAACGCTTGATTCCAAGCTCTCTCTCCTCTGGGTGCAGCTGGCACCAAAAGCGAAAGCATGACCAAGTACGTGCAAAGGTCGCCAGCTGCAGGGAAGTAACCAGGAGACCTCTCTATCCCGGAAATCAAAACGCCGTCCTCCGAGGCAATAAATACGTCAGCGAGCCCAAGAGCCGTTACCTTAGCTGGATAACGCCCGCACTCCACCTCGGGGCTCCACTCCACCCTCCCCAACAGCACGCGCCTGCACCCAAAGGCCGGACGGTGATGTCAGCCCCTCCCGGAACCTCTTCGGTGACGTAAGTCTAGCGGACTGTCGTAACTGGCCGGCTGGGAGGCTTCCAGAGGAAGGGCACCTGAGCGGTACACCCTACCTTGCTAGCCGGCGTGCGCGCGCAGGTCGCTGCCGCAAGGCCCGGCGGCTAAAGCCAATGAGAGGAGGCTACGTCATCGCGTATCAGTAGGCCAGGCCGCACGTCGGGCCGCAAAAGGGCGGAGCGAGTTCGGTTGCACCAACACCGGTACTTAGGCGCGGACCGGCGTGTCCTTGGACTTAGAGAGCGGGACGTCCGGCTTGCGAGTGGGGATCCTCCTTGTCGCGCGCGGCTAACGAGCGGTGAGCGCAGGGCACGGAGTACGCAGCAGGCGGCCGCGGGTGGCGGCCGGTCCCCGGGGGCGCACACCGGCGTGGGGAGCGCGCGGGCGGTTGGAGGCCTGAGCCTGGGATCTCCGGGTGGAGCCCTGGCGGGCAGGCCGGGCCAAGAGGACCCTGAATTGTGGCCATTCTCAATCCGGTGTGCCACGGCTTGAGATTGGGGACGGGGGAACCCAGCCAACTAGGTCAGGGCTCTGAAACCCCCGGGGGCTGCTTGGAAGCGGAACCCAGTGAACGTGGCCCTCCTGTTGTCGGGGCTGAGGGGCCGTGGAAATAAGACTTTCCGGGGTGAGGGTGGGAGTGGGAGGAGGTGCGCAGCACTCCACATTCTAATTTAAAGACAACTGCTGCTTCTCGGATAAGGGGTGATTTCTATTTTTTTTTCTGACCACCTGTCTCTTCGCCCCTAAACCTGCTGTGGCATCTCCGGAAGTCGTCGTCACAGTCTCCTTGAAGCCCGCCTGGATGGGTGACCTCGTGGTCGCCCCCGGGGACCCCAGCGCTGGAGAACGGGGGTTTCTGGGAGACCTCGCGGCCTGCCGCTGACCTTTCACCCACAGCAGGGCAGTTTAGAGTGACCTGAACAGGCCTGAGTCCACCACGACCGCTTTGCTTAGTGTATTTTGTCTCACCTTTAATGAAAGGGATGGCTTTAAACTGTAGTCTGAATAAATAGGCATTTTTAGTTGGAATTCCTGCGATTTGGGCTTACCTTGCTCGCCTTCAAACTTCACTTGTGACCTTGACCTCATCTTTTGAAACAGTTTCGAATTAGCTTCCCATTTTGTTTACTTGGGCGTTAACTTTCCCTCACTTTAAACAGAGGTGTGTTTTTAAGGAAGTTCTTCCAAATAGTATTTTGGTGTTAAAGCATTTATTGCAAATATATCAACTGAAGGTTTATGTCATAGATTTGTAATGGTTTGGTAATTGAGTGATCATTGATTGATTGGTTTCCCACTATATTTTTACTTGAAGGAAAGACTTAATAAATTTGAGTCTTTTATTTTTAGATTTAAAAATGGGTGATGTTGAGAAGGGCAAGAAGATTTTTGTTCAGAAGTGTGCCCAGTGCCATACTGTGGAAAAGGGAGGCAAGCACAAGACTGGGCCAAATCTCCACGGTCTCTTTGGGCGAAAGACAGGTCAGGCCCCTGGATTTTCTTACACGGATGCCAACAAGAACAAAGGTAAGAGGGAGATAGTTAAGTAGCCGAAGCACAAATTCTATGGATGTAACCTGTGGTAAACCCTTTAAAAGGAGTGTAAAATACTTAACAGCACATCTCTTCTTATTTAGGTATCACCTGGGGTGAGGCTACACTGATGGAGTATCTGGAGAATCCCAAGAAGTACATCCCTGGAACAAAAATGATCTTCGCTGGCATTAAGAAGAGTGCAGAAAGGGCAGACTTGATAGCTTATCTCAAAAAAGCTACTAATGAGTAATAGTTGGCCACTGCCTTATTTATTACAAATGTCTCATGACTTTTTTTATGTGTACTATATTTAAATTGATCTCATACACCAGAATTCAGATCATGGATGGCTAATAGAGCATTTCTTTCGGGCAGTCCTGATTTAAATAAGATTGGCTTGTGGTTAAATGAATATGGTCAGCTTTTTGAGCTTTGATGATAATTTTGGTTCAGCAAGCACTGACATGTCCTCCCGTCTAAAAATATGGTTGGACTTGGTTCCTAGTGTTCAGCTTTTCACAGAGGTGGTGAGTGCCATCGCAAAACCTGTAGGAGACTGGCTTATATTTAGATTTATATGACTGGTTGTATTAATCCTTTTAAATTCTGAGGAAATCCTTTCACTGTCTTAGACCTGCAAAACTTAATTCTGTTTCAAGTTGAGTTCATAGCCTGTTAAAAGGAAGGGCTGCAGATGAGCTGGCAGTGACCATTTTATCTTTTTTGGTCCCAACTATGCCAATTTAATAAAATTCCCTGTATCTAAACTGCTGCCTTTTACTGAATGAAAGGCATTTTAGTGTGGTTTCTGTATGATATCAAATAAAGAGTATTTAACACTTCTACATTTTATAGATGATCTTTAAGGTCGGGTGCTTTAAAAATTCAGCATGACAAGATATAGTAGCAAACAGGAATTCTTTAAGTCATACTACAGTATATTATAATTCAGGATTGTCTTAAATAGCTATTCATTGATTATATATGTGTGTGATTGGTAATGGTGCTTTTGCCAGCTCACCAGGATTAAAGTAGAGAATAGATCGATACAAAATTGTAAATTATGTCATCATAAGGCTTAAGATAATTAAAAACAAAGTCATAGATCATGATTTTGCTAATGTGCTTGATTTAATGCCTGATGCCCAAATTTTAATGGTTGAAAAATACAATAGCCCTAAATGATGCAGCAGTGTTACTAATCATACTACGAGCTTACATTTACTTGTCCTCTATGACCATTGGACTAAATTGTATTTGTGGTACAATGCAGAATATGCTGGGTTTAAAACTAGATCATATTTAGAGTAGGAGTTGGCAAACAGCCCATGGGACCTGCTTTGGTAAATAACCAATCTGCTGGAACACAACCACATTCATTTATGTCTTCTCTAGGGCTGTTTTCATGCTATATCAGAACTGAGTAGTTGCTACAAACTGTATGACCTACAATGCCTAATATACAGACTGGCACTTTACCGAATAAGCTTCTCAACCCTTGGTTTGCAGGAGATATTTGCATAATCTCATTTTTGCCATTTGGAGAATAGAAGTAATCTACCTCATAAGATTGCTAGTAAGCATTCATTGACATCTGTGAAAGCTCTTAACTGGTAAGCACTGAAATACTCATTTTATATCCAGGTCAAATTCCTTGAAAAGCACGTAAAAAGTTACCAGTCCCATAGTTAGCAGTGACCTGCCATGTCTATTTTTTTTCTCAACTGTGTCTGATGCTCTCTAGGACATTTGACACCCTTGATTATAATTTTTTTTAACCATCTTGAGTTTAAGTTTCACACTTGGAATAAAAATACATTGGCATAAAACCTTCATGTACATTCTTCTGTAATCATCTGTTGGTAATCCAGATACTTCAGCAAGGCATTTTCCAAATTCGAGTCCCATAACTTGAATTGCTTTATAGTTAGAAGGTGCATTCACATCTCAATTTATCCTCACTACTTCATGGAACAGGTACAGTAAGTCTTGTTTGATAGGTTCTGCAACTTGAGCTAAATGGCATATAACTAAACCAATTTTAGCGTAGGTTACTTGACATAAACAAGTGAAGTTCCTGTGGCATCTCTTCTGACAAAATGATGTTATTCACGGACCTGCTGTGCTGTCCCTATTTTGTACCTAAATTAACAGGCTCAGAGGTTGTCAGAGCCAGAGGTTGTACGGAGCCTTACTTCGGGGGTATCACACGTGTGGACCTGCCTTCCAAAACTCCCCGTAAACTGGGTCATCTCTGTTTTCCTCTTTACAGAACTCGCATGTCTTTCCCTACTAGAGACTCTCCAGGCCTCTGAACTCTGCAGCCCTCCCAGGGGAGCTGGCTTGTTCTTCCACAGTGTCTACAAGAGGCTTTGTGGTCTTGGTATCTTTCTGGTCATTATTCTTCCTTTCTCAGAACTGCCTGTGTGTGATTCATAACATCTTTATGGGCCCTTGACTGTTTATACCTATAATGGTAATAGCTGCACACAAGTGAATGAATAACCCATCCTTGTCACTGTAGCCTCAAGCGTTTTATTGGATTTTAACTTCTCAGCACTTTTCCTATGGTTGCTTGCAATTTAGACTTGTCATTGCTTCAAGAACCTCCCCACCTCTGAAATTAGAAATCCCACTCCACCAATCTGATTACAATCTCATATCCCTCCATCTCATTTTTATTTCTCTTGCTGATTCATCTATACCTGCGGATACACTGTGTCCTTTTATATATTTACTAGTGGCACTGGTGCACGAAATCCTGCACATTGAAAGGAAATCAATTAGAAGAAATCTTTTAATATCACTATTTGCCCTTTATAATGGAAGTGTCAACCAAATTCACGATTGACAATTGAAACACAAGTGCGATTGGAGCTAGTGAGAGTTTTATATGTATTGCACATGCGTGAGTCAACTTAGCCTTTTATATATGTAGAATAAACTTGCCTAATTAGACCAGCTTTCTGATTTAGCTAGACTTTAACAGCCCAGTGAAGCACCCCAACTTCTCAGGTAATTGTCAGCAGCACAGCAGTAAATATCAACCTGAAGCATATTGTAAATCACTCAGGGAGAACAAAGGGTAAAATATTTAACTGCAGCAGTGTTTGACTACATTCTGTGCAGTGACAAAACGTGAAGTCAAGTCATTTTCAAGGTCCACCATTATTTATTTTCAGTTGGGTCAAGTTTCTAAGCTTTCTAAATCTCCATTTTCCAACTAATGAAAATAGGATTCCATGGAATCTCCTATCTACCTACTCCAGGACTTCTGTGAGGATCAAGTGAGATAGGACAAGGGAAGGTGCTTCGCAGACATGTGGTTAAAGTGTTTCCATCTGGCTGTAATGCAAGTTGTGTTCCTGGGCTGAAGGACTGCAAGGAATGAGTCTAGTCGCTAGGGGGAGGAAGCTGGGTGTTGCTACGGGACATCATTATCTGGATGGTCAGACACTTAGCATATTAGCCTTTTATATATATATATATATATATATATATATATATATATATATATACTAGAGGCCTGGTGCATGAAATTCGTGCACGGGAGTGGAGGATGTCCCTTCGCCCTGCCTGCACCCTCTCCAATCTGGGACCCCTCGAGGAATGTGACTACCCGTTTAGGCCCGATCCCAGTAGGATCGGGCCTAAATGGGCAATCAGACATCCTCACAATCCAGGACTGCTGGCTCCAAACTGCTCACCTGCCTGCCTCCCTAATTGCCCCTAACCACTTCTGCCTGCCAGCCTGATCACCTGCTAACCAGCCTGATTGATGTCTAACTGCTCCCCTGCCAGCCTGTTTGCCCCCAAGTTCCCTCCTCTGCCGGCCTGGTCACCCCTCACTGCCTTCCCCTGCAGGCTTGATCACCCCCAACTGCCCTCCCTTGCAGGCCTGGTCCCTCCCAACAGCCTCCCCTGCTGGCCATCTTGTGGTGGCCATCTGTGTCCACATGGCGATAGGATCTTTGACCACACGGGGGCAGCCCTCTTGTGTGTTGGAGTGATGGTCAATCTGCAAATTACTCTTTTATTAGGATAGAGGCCAGTGCATGGGTGGGGGCCAGCTGGTTTGCCCTGAAGGGTGTCCCAGATCAGGGTTGGGGGTTCCCTTGGGATGAGGGGCGGCCTGGGCGAGGGGCCTGTGGAGGTTTGCAGGCTGGCCATGCCCTCCCCTGCCTTCCCTCCCAGCGACCCAAGTGGAGGCCCTGGGATTAATCTATGTCTACAATTGAAACTTTGTAGTCTGGAGTGGAGTCAAGCCTTCTGCTCACTCTGGAGCCTGGGCCGGCAGCTATTTCTGTTTGAAACTTTGTAACCTAGAGTGGAAGCCTTGGCCTGCAATGGCAGGCTGAAAGCTTGGCTTTTTCCGTTGCCAGGGAAACCCAAGCCTCTGTTCTCTCCTGCTCAGTGGCTGCCGCCATTTCTTTATCTTTTATAGTTGAAATGTTGTAACATTAAATGGAGGCCTAGGCCCACAACAGCAGGTGGAAAGCTTGGCTTCCTCTGTTGCCCAGGAAACCCAAGCCTTCTGCTCTCAGTGGTGGCAGCCATCTTGATTAGGGTTTATTTGCATAATCTGTTCCTGATTGGCTGGTGGGCATGGCTTGTGGCGAAGGTACAGTCAAATTTGCATATTACTCTTATTAGATAAGATTAGAAGCCAGATGGATGAATATTCGTGCTAGAATGGGCTTTCCTTTCCCTGGCTGACAGCACCACCTTTCCACTCCAGCCCAGCACTTTTCTGCTCAGACCCCAAAGCTGCCTCTTTGTGCTCCAGCTCCTCCTTCCTCTGCTGCCAGAAGCCCTGAGAGACGGGATGGAGCAGAACACCTGCACTGTCGCCATGGCAATGATGCAAGTGTCCCACTCCGTTGCTCAGTGGCTGACTATGCAAATTAACCGCCATCTTTGTTTGGTTAATTTGCATATTACTCCTGATTGGCTGGTGGTGTAGCGGAGGTGCAGTCAATTTACATGTTTGTCTATTAGGTAAGATGGGCTAGAGGCCCAGTACACGAAATTCATGCACGGTGGGGAGGTGGGGTGTTCCTCAGCCCAGCCTGCACCCTCTCCAATCTGGGACCCCTCAAGGGATGTCCAATAGCCCGTTTAGGCCTGATCCAGGTAGGCTTGGCCCTAAACGGGCAGTTTGACATCCTTCTCACAATCCAGGACTGCTGGTTCCCGACTGCTCACCTACCTGCCTTCCTGTTTGCCCCTAACCGCTTCTGCCTGCCAGCCTGATCACCCACTAACCACTCTGCCAGCCTGATTGATGCCTAACTGCTCCCCTGCCAGCCTGTTTGCCCCTAACTGTCCTCTGCAGGCCTGGTCATTCCTAACTGCCCTCCCTTGCAGGCCCGGTCCCCTCCAACTGCTCTCCCCTGCAGGCCTGGGTCCTTCCTAACTGCCCTTCCCTGCAGGCCTGGTCACCTCCAACTTCCCTCCTCTGCCTGCCTCGTCACCCCTAACTGCCCTCCCCTTCAGACTTGATCACTCCCAACTGCCCTCCTATGCAGGCTTGGTCCTTCCCAACTTCTCACCCCTGCTGGTCATCTTGTGTGTTGGAGTGATGGTCAGTTTGCATATTTTATTAGGATAGAGGCCTGGTGCATGAGTGGAGGCCAGCTGGTTTGCCCTGAAGGGTGTCCCCAGTCAGGGTGAGGGTTCCTTTGGGACATGGGCCAGCCTGAGTGAGGGGCCTGTGGTGGTTTGCAGGCCAGCCACGCCCCCCAGCAACCCAAGCAGATGCCCTGGTATCTGGATTTATTTATCTTCCACAATTTAAACTTTGGAGCCTTGAGCAGAGGCCAAGGCGGGCCAGAGAGGTGGAAAGCTTGGCTTCCTCCATCTCCGGGGGCAACTCAAGCCTTCTGCTATCTCTGTAGCCATAGCCATCTTAGTTGGGTTAATTTACATACTTGCTCCTGATTGGCTGGTGGGCATGGCTTGTGGGTATAACAGAGGTATGGCAAATTTGCATATTACTCTTTAATTAGATAGGATTCTCCCCTAGTCTTCCCAGGGCTTAATGTAGAAGTTTATCATGTTCTTCAAGCTTATCTCACCCCCATCCCTAGCTTCCCTTCTCACAGCACATGACCTTGCCTCCCATTTGAGATATGAATTCTCTACTTCTGACTACAGGGAAGGTTGTTCGCTATCCCTTACCTTCACAATAATGCTCTTACCCTAACTGGTTTGGCTCAGTGGATAGAGCATCGGCCTGCAGACTGAAGGGTCCCAGGTTCAATCCCGGTCAAGGGCATGTACCTTGGTTGCAGGCACATCCTCAGTAGGGAGTGTATAGGAGGTGGCTGATCGATGTTTCTATTCCTCTCCCTCCCTCTCTGTAAAAAATCAATAAAATATATTTTAAAAAACAGCAATACTCTTAATTTAGATGTAGTTTAGAATGTTAATTGCACCAGACAGCAGTTCCAGATCTGCATGGTCAGTCTGATGTCCATTCCAACCCCCTTGTCCTCTGCCTTCCCCTCCCTTAGAAACTAGAAGAGCTGGATGCTGGCTTTCTTTTCTGTGCAGGAACTTTGCCTTGGGACTGCACTCCCAACAAAACAGATAAACTGTATACATTCTAGAAATTACATAGTTTTCATTCAATTTAAGTTTAATGAAATTGTTGCTACCAAAATCAAACAGGGTCACTACATCTGCACTAAGTTGACAAATCTTTTTAGTTTGGGGATAATAGATAATATCTATAGATAATTTTCTACGTCACCTGCCCTGAGTTGGGACAGACCATGTTATAAGATGAAAACTTGATCCTTTTTCCTAGTGGGTGTTGGAGGAAGATAGATCAAGGACTGAGCCCTCTGCTGATACTGCTTAACGGAATCTTAGGCACATTAACCCTTCTGTGCTTTAAGTTTCCTCATTTGTAAACTGGCATTCAGCATATTTGCCCTTAGTGTCATTTTGTGGATTAAAAAATAGGATGTACTTGGTACATTGTCTGGCACTCAGTAAATGCTCAAATATTAGCTAATTTTGGCTCCATCCGGGGCTCAGACCTCCAACCAGGACCCAGAGCTCCGTCCGGGTCCCACTCTGTCCCACTCCCAGATTGTATAGACAAGACATTTGTCAAAGTAAAAATAGGAAACAAAACAAAGCAAAAAAAGAAACTGGAGAGCTTCGTTGTCTCCTGAAATACTTTAGGGGAGGAAGCTGCTAAAAAATATTTGCCTGAACCAAAATGTGTTGCCTCTTAGTGTGTCATTTGTTTCATGGACTGTTCTCCAGGAGTCCCTCATGTTCTACTGAATCTTATAAGTAGACAGAGGTACTGCTCTAGAAAACGGCCGTGTCTGGGTGATTTTTCCGGGATGCTTGTATAATGAACAGCCTTGGAAGAGAGAGTGTTAGAAAACTGGAGAAGAACAAAGCAACACTTAGGGAGATGGAGTTACAGTTATTATTATCATTCTTACGCATGGGCCCAGAGGAAAATGTATCAAATTCTGGGCCCCAACATGGAGGAACTTTCCCTACTTATGTGTTTTTACCTTCTTTGTTTCCCAAATATGGGGTGTTCCTGGTCCCCTTTGCAAGTTCTTGAAGAGCTCCTATGTGCTGGAGCTTTGAGACCTCGACCATAGGCTTGGCCTGGTGCCAGCACTGATAACTTTGTCTGGGGAAGGTTTAATGGGCTCTCTGAAGTGGAAGTAGTCTTATTTTCCTTATTATTTAAGCAAGCAAGCATTTACAGAAGCCAAATAGCGGGATTAAAATTTTTAACAGTTTTTATATAAGATGAATGCTTCGGTAGTGTGTCTCTCTGGGAAGGTTGATTTACTGTCCATTAAAATAAAGATAATATCTCCCAAATGGGGCAAAGGTCAGGCAGGCTTAGGCCCAATATAAAATATGTTCTATGTTCCTCGTATAATGTAATCCACTGTGTTTGCAGGTATTATCTGACCCTCTGGTGTTGGCCTTTGGGAATTAGGAATTGCTGATACTCTGGCTTCTGTTATTCCAGCAATTAATAAACCCCCAGATGTATGTCTCAGCCCCAGATGGAGATCTGAGTCCCGGGTTGGAGGTCTGGGCTCAGGCTGGAGGACTGGGCACTGAAGGGAGAGCTAGATTGTAGGATGGATGTCTGGACCCCCGATGGACGTCTGGGCACCTGATACAGGACTGGATTCTGGGTTTGAGCTCAGGATCTGGGATGGAGTTCTGGGCCCTGGCATGAAGATCTAAGCCCTAGATGGAGGTCTGGGACCCTAATATAAGACTGGATTCTGGGTTTGAGGTCTGGGACCCACAGTGGACTTCTGAGCCCTGGCATGAAGGACTAGAAACCAGATGTAGGTCTGAGCCCCAGATGGACATCTGGGTCATGGGATGGAGATCTGGGCTCTGGCTGGAGGGCTGTGCCCTGGAGGGAGGTCTGATTCATAGGCTGGACCTCTAGGTCATGGAATGGAGCTCTGGACCATTGATGGAGATCTATGCCCTCAGTAGTGAACTTCTGGGCTCTGGCATGAAGGTCTCTGACTTGGTTTAGGTCTGAGCCCCGGGTGGAGGTCTGGACCCTGGAGGGAGGTCTGGATCCTGCGATGGAGGTCTGTGTCAAGGCTGGAGGCCAGGGCACCCAATATAGGACTAGATTCTGGGTTCAAGGTCAGAGTCCCTGGATGGAGTTCTGGACCCTTGCGGATGTCTCTGACGTGGATATAGGTGGGAGCCCTGGATGGAAGTCTGGGCCACAAATGGAGGGCTGGGCCTTGGAGGGATGCCTGGGTCCTGAGATGGAGGTCTGCTTCAAGGCTGGAGGTTTGGGCCCCCAATACAGGACTGGATTCAGGGCCTGAAGTCCAGCCCCCTATATGATTCTGGGTCCTGGCATGAAGGTCTAGGACCCAGATGTAGGTAGGTCTGCGCCACGGATAGAGGTCTGGGCTCCAGAGGGTGCTCTGGGTCCTGGGAGGGAGGTCTACACCACAAATGGAGGGCTGGGACCTGGAGGGATGTCTGGGTTCTATGATGGAGTTCTCGACACTGGCATGAAGGTCTGGGACTAGGATATAAATGTGAGCCCCAGATGTAGGTCTGGGAATTGGCATGGAGGTCTGGACTCGGTCTGGAAGGCTGTGCCCCGGAGTGAGGTCTCCTTTATGGGATGAACCTCTAGGTCATGGGATGGAGGTCTGGGTCTCCGATACCAGACTAGATTGTGATTCAAGCTCTGGGCCATGGCATGAAGGTGTGGGACCTGGAAGTAGGTCTGAGCCCCAGGTGAAGGTCTGGAACCCAGATGGGGGACTGGGCCCTGACAGAGGACAGGTATTTGGGTTCCAAGTCTGGGCTCCCGGATGGATTTCTGTGCCCTGGCATGAAGGTCTGGGACCCAGATATATGTCTTAGTCCCACTTCGAGGTCTGGGTCCCGGGATGGAGGTTCGGGCTCCGGCTGAAGGGCTGTGCCTGCAGGGAGGTCTAGTCCATGGGATGGATCTCTGGGTCATAGATGGAGGTCTGGACCATAGATGGAGGTCTGGGCTCCCGATACAAGATTGGAGTCTGGGTTTGGGGTCTGGGTCCAGAGATGTTCTCCCAGGTCCAGCCTAAAGGTCTGCAACCCAGATGTAGATATAAGCCTGGGATGGAAGTCTGGGCCCCTGATACAGGACTGGATTCTGGGTTCGAGTTCTGGCCCCAGGGTGAACTTTTGGCCCTGGCCTAAGGTCTGGGACAGGAATATCTATCTGTGTGTGTCCCCTGCCCCCATGTCCTGCATGGTTCAGGGTTCAGGGTTCAAGTTCAGGGTTCGGGTTCTGGAGAAGGCCGCACACAAATAAAAGACTCTAAACAAGAAAATGTTAACTTGGAAATTGGGGGCCAGGTGGAAGCCCAAGAGAGGGCTCAACTTTGCTCTGGCCTTGCCATCCTTTTTATTCAGGTCTGGGTATACCCATAGCCCTTAGGCAGGCAATTCCAATAATAGCTCATTATAGCCCATCAGCAAGGATTCACATAAGACTAAAAGGTGGAAGTTGCTTCAGTTCCCTTTGTCTCCACCAGACAGTGGGTGTATGGTTCTGACCCTTGCCAGAGCCTCAAGGTTGACCAGCCCTCTGGGTTCCTTGTCCACACCTCTCTGCTAGTGAAGACAATGGGCAGCTTCCAACATATATCTTAGCCCCAGGTGGAGGTCTGGGTCCTGAGATGCAGGTCTAGGCCCCAGATGAAGGTCTGGGACTGAGATAGAAGTCTTGGTCCCAGAGGCAGTTCTGGGTCCAGGGATGGAGGTCCGGGCACCCAATAAAGGACTGGATTCTGGGCCCTGGCAGGATCCCGGAATGGAGTTCTGGGCCCTGGCATGAAGGTCTGGGACCCGGATAGTTCATGGGCTCACTAGTGTATGTGTGAGCCCCACGTGGAGGTCAGTGACCTTGAATGGATGGCTATGCTCTGGAGGAAGTTCTCATTCCTGTGATGGACTCCTGGGCCATGGAATGGAGGTCTGGACCATGGATGGATGTCTGGGTCCCTGATTCAGGACTGGATTCAGAGTATGAAAACTGGACAACAGAATGGAGCTCTGGGCCTTTGCATGAAGGTCTGGGACCCGGATGTAGGTCTGGGAACTGGGATGGACATCTGGACATCAGATAAAGGTCTGACACTGAGATGGAGGTCTGAACACCAGTTGAAGGGCTGGGTCTTGAAAAGGTGATTTGGGCCCCTGAGGAAGTTCTGGTCCCTATGGATCCCTGTGGCTCATGCTCTGGACTTCTGGGTTATGAAATGGTGGTCTAGACAAAGGATGAAGACCTCATCCCCTGATGTAATACTGGATTCTGTATTTGAGGTCTGGGCCTCGGGGTGGTCCTCAGCACACTAGCATAATGGTCTGGAACCCAGATACAAGTCTGATGCCCTGATGGCGGTCTGGGTCCTGGAAGGGAGGTCTGGCCACCGGAGGGTGGTCTCGGGCCGAGGATGGAGGTCTGGGACATAGGCAGGATCTCAGAATCAAGGAGGGGTAGTCTGGACTACTGTGGATATCTGGACATTAATAAAGGACTGAAAAGTAGGTTAGAGGTCTGGGCCCTAGCATGAAAGGAAGTGACCTGATTTAGGTCTTGGCCCCTGATGGAGGTCCTGGGAGGGTGATCTGGGCCCCACGTGGAAGTAGGGGTCAGGGGCCTGACCTGTGAATCAAGGAATGGTCGTCTGGACTCCTGTGGATGTCTGGACTCTGATAAAGGACTGAAAACTGGATTCAAGGTCTGGGCACCGGAATGAAAGTCTGGGCCCCAGATGGAGGTCTCGGCCCCTGATGGAGGTACAGGGCCTGGGAGGGTGGTCTGGGCCCCGGGTGGAGGTCTCGGCCCCTGATGGAGGTACAGGGCCTGGGAGGGTGGTCTGGGCCCCGGGTGGAGGTCTCGGCCCCTGATGGAGGTACAGGGCCTGGGAGGGTGGTCTGAGCCCCGGGTGGAGGTCTGGGTTAGGGGACTGACTTCTGGGTCATGGAATGGTGGTCTGGAATATTGTGGATGTCTGGACCTCGATAAAATTCTGGACACTGGGTTTCAAAGGGCCCCGGATGAACTTCTGGGCCCAGGCATGAAGATCTGGGACTCGGATGTAGGTCTGAGCCCCGGTTGCAGTCCTGGCTCCTGGGAGGGCGGTTCGGGCCCCAAAGGGAGGTTTGGGCCCTATGGGGAGGTCTGGCTCCTGTGCTGGACCTCTGGGTTATGGAATGGTGTCCTGGACTACAGATGGAGATCTCATCCCCTGATACAAGACTGGATTCCGTGTTTGAGTTCTGGACCCCGAGATGTTCCTCTGGGCCCTGGCATGGAAGTCTGGGACCCGATATAGCTCTGTGTCCTGGAAGGGAGGTGTGGCCACTGGGGGGTGGTCATGGCCCTGGGGTTGGGTCTGAGTTGGGCAGGACCTCAGGATCAAGAAAGTATGGTATAGACTACTGTGGATGTTTGGACCCCCATAAAGGACTGAAAACTGGTTTCAACATCTGGGCACTGGCATGAAAATCAGGAACCCCTATGTAGGTCCCAGCCCCTGATGGAGGTGTAGGTTCTGTGAGGGTGGGCTGGGCCCCAGGTCAAGGTCTGTGTCATAGGCCTGACCTCTGTGTCATGGAATGGTGGTCTGGACTACTGTGGATGTCTGAACCTCGATAAAGGACTGGCTACTGTGTTCGAGTCTGGGCCCCAGTATAGACTTCTGGGCCTGGGCATGAAGGTCTGGAACCCGATGTAGGTAGGTCTGAGCCCCAAATGCAGGCGTGGGTCCTTGGAGGGCGGTTCGGGCCCGGGAGGGAGGTCTGGGACCTATGGGGAGGTCTGGTTCCTGTGCTGGCCCTCTGGGTTACAGAATGCTGTCCTGATACAAGACTGGATTTTGTGTTTGAGGTCTGGGCCCCAGAATGGACCTCTGGGCCCTGGCATGGAGGTCTGGGACCGGATGTAGCTCTGGGTCCTGTGAGGGAGGTCTGGCCACTGGGGGGCGGTCATGGCCTGGGATTGAAGTCTGGGTCACAGGCAGGACCTCAGTATCAAGGAAGGGTGGTCTGTAATATTCTTTCTGTTAGTGCTGAATAGTCTCCAAGAAAGTATTTTGCCTGAAAAAATGGGAGTTTATTTTTATTGTTTCTTATTTTTATTATTATGACCATAAACATTGACATAATATTTTATGACATATGACCAAAATCAATGACAATGCTTTCATTTAAAAACTTTTGTTGCATATCCTAGCCAAATTTTAAGGCAAACACTTTTAATGACAGCGAAGGGATGTGTGTAACCACATTATTTGAAAGTTTTGTGTGGTTAATTTAAATGGGCTGCTTAAGCACTGGCAGTGGGTGAACAGAAATGCCTTTTACTCCATTTCTGCAAAAGGAAACACTGCAGCTAATAGAAACCCTGCAGTGCCTTTTATCTTGCATGTCTTTTATTTCCATCTGGCAGGTGGAATTCAGAGGGATGGCCACCATTGCATTTCTGACATGTATGTTTGCTCATTGACATCAATACTCATTTCTGTTTCCCCTCCCAAGAGTTGCTGTTAGTGCCATTTTTAAATAGGAGCTCACTGGCAAGTAAGAGTAGGTTTGATCTCAGCCTAAAAAGATCTGACAGGAAACATCTATGCTCTAGCAGTTTATCTCTTAATTAAAAAAAAAAAAAAAAGCTTTTTCTCTTTAGCTCAGATACCTGAAAATAATGAGCAGTTTGTGCCAGACTGTCAGGCTGAAAGTTGTTAGTATGACTCGTTTCTTGACATTGTCTGTGTTTTTGTTGTTTCTTTCTTTCTCTCTGGTTTATTTCCACTTCCGGGGTCTGTTCTTGCATTGTGTTGGTGCCCTATTAGCTTACAGTCACGAGGTGATGTGATTTGTCAGGTTGTAGCATCAGCAGAATCCTGTGTGATCTGAGCAGAGCTTCAAATAGCAGCTCAGGAAAACTGATTGGATCAAAAGACAGTCCTGTTCCCTGTGGTTTTCCAATATCCTGGGAGAAGGAATGGGGGGAGATGCATGAATATGCAAGTGTTTACTTCCATTTTTGTTCAGTACCTTCACAAGGAAAAGTCTGATACTGATGGGAGACCATCAGTAGTAAAAATCCGTATGAGATTATTTATTGTACTAGAGGCCCAATGCACAAAGATTCGTGCAAGAATGGGCCTCACTTCCCCTTGCTGCCGGCACCATCTTCGCTCAGGCCCAAGATGCCTTTCTGCCTTTCCGCCTTAGCTCTGTCTTGGAGCCGCCTTTCTGCCTTCCCACATTGCCTAGAGGCCCAGAGCAGCTGGAGTGGTGTGGAATGCCTGCATCCTGCCCCCAGCTGCTCGGCACCTGTGTGTGCAAATTAATCTTCTGAATTTGTTGGGTTAATTTGCATACTCACTCCTGATTGGCTGGTGGGCATCACAAAGGTACGGTCAATTTGCATCTTTCTCTTTTATTAGTATAGATAATATAAAAATTCTGGACCGAACATTCATTGGTTTAGTATTATTTTACATTCATGAACTTTCACCTGCTTTACATTTTAGCCTTCTTTGCTGCTTTCTGATTGCAGTAACACAAAAGGAAGTAGCCGTCGGCATCTGGCTGGGCCTGACTGTCAGAGGCTTTGTGGGGAGTGATTCATGGGCACAGCCTTCCTGTAATTGCAGTGAGCATTTGCCTCTGCAGACATGGTTGTCTCAGGGTTTGCTCCTGATGTTTTGCTGTTTGACCAGCTAATGGCAGCTATTGACTTAAGGTGCAAATAGATTAAAAAAAAAAAAGGTTTATGTCATCTTGATTATGAAACTGACCTAATACATTTTTGTTCTGTTAGCAACATTTAAAGCTCTAACTTGTTTAAATTTCCCGACCACTGGCAGTTAATCTCACAGGAGACAGTATCAATGGTAAGAAGAGATGATTAATACCTTGTAACTTATCAAACCCATAGTTTCACACCTAATATCATAAATCTCACACAAATACATATGTTACTTCAATTAACAGATGTTTGTGAGCAGTGTTTTCTACTCTTACATTTGGTATCTTAAATTTCTTGGGTTCAAGAGTCAATAAGAGTTTTCTTCCAGACCCTTTCCATGTTATATGCTTTAGTTCAGCTTTGTTAAAAATTGTAGTAAAATACACGTAACAGAAAGTTTATCATTCTGCTCTAGCTGGTTTGGCTCAGTGGATAGAGCGTCGGCTTGTGGACTGAAGGATCCCAGGTTCGATTCCAGTCAAGGGCACATGCCTGGGTTGCGGGCTCGATCCCCAGTGGGGGGTGTGCAGAAGGCAGCTGATCAGTGATTCTCTCTCATCATTGATGTTTCTATCTCTTTCTCCCTCTCCCTTCCTCTCTAAAATCAATAAAAATAATTTAAAAAAAGAAAAAGAAAGTATATCATTTTAACCATCTTTAAGTGTGCAGTTCAGTGGCACTCACATTGTTATGCCAACATCAACATTACCCATCTTCAAAATTTTCTCTTCCTCTCATAATGAAACTCTAGAGTTATTAAAAAATGACTCTCCACTCCCCCAATCCCTGGTAACTGCTATTCTATCGGCTTGATTTACTGTTGTTGTCAATCCTCATCCGAGGATATTTTTCCATTTATTTTTGAGAGAGTGGAAGAGAGAGGCAAAGAGAGAAACACTGATGTGAGAGAAACATATACTGTTTCTGCACAAGCCCCAGCCAGGCCCGGGCTTGAGAGGCCTGCAACCAAGGCACTTGCCCTTGACCAGAATCGAACCTGGGACCCTTTGGTCCACAGGCCAATATTCTATCCATTGAGCTAAACTGGCTAGGGTTATCGGCTTGATTTTTGAGATGAGAAGAAAATTTTGTGTGCTGTTTTATTTATTAATATAGTTGTTAGACATATGCTTTCAAGAAACCTATTTAGCAATGATATAAATCTTAATTAGAGACTCTTAGAAATTTACAGAAGGACGATAGCTAAGGATGACGGCTAGGCCAGGCATTCCCTTCATTGAAGTGAGGGAGAGAACGGTCCCGTTCCCAACATTTCCCTTTCTATAGTATTCGGAGTTCTGCACACAGCTGTCTGACCTTCTTTTTTCCCCACAACTTCCTTCAGGACAAAGTCCAAATTCTTTAACTGTACACGAGATCATTCTGTAACCTAAGCCTGTACTACTGTTTCAATGTTAACTCCCGCCATCCCTGTCCCTCCCCATCCCCCAAACTTGAGCCTTTCTAATTTTTCAGTTCTACAAACAGAGTGAGCTCTCTAGTGCCTCTGTGCCTTTGCTTTACCAGTTTTAGAATAGTTCCCTCTTATTTGTGGGGGTATACGTTCCAAGACCCCCAGTGGATGCCTATAACTGCACTGTGGGTAGCACTGAACCCTATATATGCTGTGTTATCCTCTGCATACATAACTATGATAAAGTTTAATTTATAAATTAGGCATAGCAAGGGATTAACAACAACAATAATAAAGTAAAACAGTTATAACAATATGCTGCATTAAAATCTATGTGGGTGTGATCTCTCTCTCTCTTTCTCATAACCAAGATGGTTATTAGGTGTCTAATGGGCAGGTAGCTTAGATAGGGTTTACACTTCATGCAGATTGGAGTGGGACAGCACGAGATTTCATTATGCTACTCAGAATGGTGTGCAATTTAAAGCTTATGAATTTTTCATTTCTAAAATTTTCTATGTAATGTTGTCGGACTTTTGTTAACCACGGGTAACTGAAATCACGGAAAGCAAAACTGTGGATAAGGGACTACTATACTTAACAGTAGGAAACTAATAAATGTTCCATGAATTAATATGAATGATCTTCTCAACTACAGTTTAGTTTCTATAGTAGCAGAAGCTCTCTCCTTTAATTTCCTCCACACTGCTGTTAATTACTACTTCCTGATTGCATGAACCAAAGATCTCACACTATATCAAGTAATAGGGGGTTATTAAAGACTTCTAAGAATAGTACCATTCACAGTCTAAGGCAGCCCTTCCAATTATCGAGGAGCTTGGAGGAAATAAATGGGGAAATTACAGTGATGGAAAAAGTTGGATGAGAGAGACAATAAGGAATCTAAAGTTCCACATTCTTCTCAGTTCCCCACAAATAAGAGATGTATTTAAAAATGTGTTTGGAAAAATAGGTAAATAAATAAATAACTACATAAGTAAATAAATAATTAGATAGGTAGGTAGGTAGGTAGGTAGGTAGATAGATAGATAGAGTGAGCTTGGCAAATCATGGAAACCAGCTGTGCTTTGCAATGAACACAAGAGGGTATTACACTCCATAGTGATGCACAGGCCTTAAAGGCACACATCACAGCTAGATATTATAAATATCTAATAAATATTATAAAATGTATAAACATTTAATGTATAATAAGTATATAAAAGGCTAATACGCAAAGTATCCCTTTGGGAGTTCAACCAGGAGATGGGGAGTTCAATCGCTCGCTATGATGTGTGTTGACTATCAGGGGGCAGCATGGAATGAAGGAAGGCCCTGACAGGCAACCAGAAGACCCTGATTGGCCAGGCCTAGGGACCATACCCATGCATGAATTTTGTGCACCAGGCCCCTAGTGTGCATGTATGTATACATATGGGGAATGTCATATCCTGCCCTAAATTCATCCACTGGGAGGAGAGGCCCCCTCAGCCCAGCCTGCCCCCTCTCACATACAGGGAGACCTCAGGGGATGTCCTACTGACAGCTTAGGCCCGTTTCCCACGGGGAGCAGGCCTAAACCGCAGTCTGGCCTTCCTTTGGGGAGTCAACCAGGCTGATCAGGGAAAGGCACCAGCCCCATCACCCCACTGCTGCAGCCACTGCCCGCCACCACAGCCACCAAGGTGTTTTCATCAACCCAGACTGTGGTCCCTTCAGCATGAAAAAATGACAACTTTCTTTAGGCATTTTGAAGATGTGTCTTTCATAGGATATGACATTTCTTTATTTTTCTTTTTTTATACTCACCTGAGGATATGTTTCCATTTATTTTTAGAGAGTGTGGAAGGGAAAGGGAAAGACAGAGAGAAACATCTAAGTGAGAGGAACGCTTTGATTGGTTGCCTCCTGCATGAGCCCTGACCTGGGCCCCAACCAGGGAGGAGCCTGCAACCTAGGTACATGCCCTTGATCAGAATCGAACCCGGACCCTGCAGTTGGCAAACCTAGGCATTATCCACTGAGCCAAACTGCCTAGGGCTTCAGACCTTTGTTTTTTTTTCTCCAGGAGTGTGGTGGAAGAACCCTAGATTACTTTTTTGGATTCTTATACCCAAGTTACTAAGAATATTATCAATGGTGTACAGGGAGCTTAGCCAATGAGCGGTCAGAAAGGTGTTTCCTCTACAGTTCACACCTATCTCCTCTGATCTCCGGCTCCACCCCTGCCAAGGCCTAAAGCCTCTGGCCCTGGGCAGGGGACCCCAGTTAGCTGCGATTGCCCTGCTCCACCCCCTGCCAAGGCCGCAAGCCTCTGGCTGAGACTCCGAGGCTCGGGCCCTGGGTGGTGGATCCCCAGAGCCCTTGATTGCCCTGCTCGGCCCCCAGCCAAGGCTGCAAGCCTCTGGCTGAGGTTCAGGCCCTAAGCGGGGGATCCCCAGCACATGCAATCCCCCTGTTCTGCCCCCAGCCAAAGCTGCAAGCCTCTGGCCAAGGCTCCAAGGCTTAGGTCCTAGGCTGGGAACCCCCAGCACCAAAATCGCCCTGCAGGGCCTGAACCTCAGCCAGAGGCTGGAAGCTTTAGGGGAAAATCTGTTCCCTTGCCTCATCCAGGAGGCAGTGTGTTTTCTTGGTTCATAGCCAGTTTCCTCCACCTCAAAGCCGGCAATGATAGAGCCCTCCCCTCGCATCAGTCTGATCTCCTCTTCTGCCTCCCTTTCTACTTTGACAGACAGCTCCCTGTTGTAGGGTCAGCTGGTTAGCAACCTTGCTTCCATTTGCCGCCTTAATTCCTCTTTGCCATGTAACGTAACACACTCACAGGTTCCTGGGATTCAGGCATGGACATCTTTGGGGAGCATTATTCTGCCTACCACAGTAACTACAACAGATTGAATGAAGCACATCAAGTATGTTTAAATGCATCTGTTCAAGATTACATTTAGACCAACAAACAAAACTCATTTCCAAGAAACCCAGCACCTTGAAAACCGGTAAATAAAGGGGAATGATCAAGTCTTTATCCTGCCTTTCCTGTACAAACTGTACCTCTGTGACCACCAATTTGATACAGGAAACATTTTCTTTGTAAAAGGAGCCCAACTAGTCCATGAAGAGGGAACATCGTCATTTCCCAATCCTAGGTGAATTAGTGAATCTGGGCAATAAATATCATCCTGCCTTTCCTATACAAACTGTACCTCTGTGACCACCAATTTGATACAGGAAACATTTTCTTTATAAAAGGAGCCCAACTAGTCCATGAAGAGGGAACATCGTCATTTCCCAATCCTAGGTGAATTAGTGAATCTGGGCAATAAATATCAACAATCATGAAAAACAAACAGGCATCTGGATATTCTGCGCCTCCCAAGGAGAGCACAGAGCATCACCTCACCTGTCACTTCTTGCCAGAACAGCAGATCTTGACACTGGTGAAACCTCCAGAGCCAATCACCGCGTGAGAGGAAACATACATGAGAACACATGGAATGACTCTGTAAGATGCAATGAGCATAATCTGACCTGGGGGAAACTCCACAGGACTAATGATACACGTCATTAAAAAACAACAACAAAAAACTGTAAGAACAACAACAACAAAAGATGGCGGAGAGGGGAGAGAGACTTAGTGTTGGAAGACTTAGACACATAGCCACCAATGGCAATGTGTGGGCTATAGTGGATCCTAATTCAAACACACTTCAAAAATTATTAGGCAATTTGGAAAATGCGAAGAGTAACTGAATAATTGGTGATATTAAGAAATTGTTAGATTTTACGTGTTGCAATGCTTTTTAAAAAAATATTCTTTTAGAAATATATCCTGAAATATTTACAGATTAATGATGTCCCACATTTGCATCAAAATACCCTAGTAAGACCCTAAGTGGTTTGGCTTAGTGGATAGAGCATTGGGCTGCGGGCTCAAGGGTCCCAGGTTCGAGTCTGGTCAAGGGCATGTACCTTGGTTGCGGGCATATCTCCAGTAGGGGGTGTGCAGGAGGCAACTGATCAATGATTCTGTCTCATCAATGTTTCTAACTCTCTATCCCTCTCCTTTCCTCTCTGGAAAAAAATAAATAAAATATATTTTTAAAAATATCCTAGTAAGCAGGTGGAGCAACAGCTAAAACAAGATGGGCCATAAGCAGATAATTGATGATGCCAGGTGATGGGTATGTGGAATTTCATTGTAATGCTCTATCTCTCTTTTAAAATATGGCAAAGAATCTGGCCTCTCATCAGCCTGCCTGAGTTCAAATCTATTTATTAGTTGTGTAACTCATTTTATAGGATAGTTAGGAAGTTTGAATGCAAACATGTTTTTGTGGTAAAATATACACAACATAAAACTTACCACGTTAGCCATTTTTAACTATCCATTTCCCAAATTTTTTTATCACCCCCAAAAGAAACTCTACTCATTAAACATTAATTCCCATTTTCTCCATTCCCAAGTCCCTGGAAACTTTCTGTTTCTATGAGTATTGTATGATTCCACTTACACATCATATAAGTGGAATTATGCAATATTTATCCTTTTGTGTCTGGATTATTTTACATAGCATAATGTTTTCATAGTTTATCCATTTTATATCATCTATCAGAATTTCCTTTCTTTTTATCATTGAATAATACTCCATTATATCTATATTAGTATACTACATTTTGTTTATTCACATACCTGTTGAGAGAATATTTTTAAAGCATTTAGAAAAGTTTGGCATATAATCTGAGTTTGCTAAATTACACCTAGTGATTATTATTGTTATTATAGGAAAAATGTTAGAAGAAAATACACAAAGATTTAGCCATATTTATATTAGGGTCGAGAGATTCTGTTTTCTTCTTTCTTATTTCTTTGTGATTTGCATTTCTTAGTAATGTGGTTGATATCAAACCACATTCCTCCTCCTCCTCCTCCTCCTCCTCCTCTTCCCCCTCCTCCTCCTCCCCCTCTTCCTCCTTCTCCTCTTTCTTCTTCCTCCTCTGCCAAACTATTTTTAAAAGCTGTATATACGCTGCCTCAATCATCCTTTTTTAATGGTCGTTTTACATTTACAGAAGATTGGCCAATTCCCTAAGTAAAGTGCTGCATTACACTCTCTGTCCAGTTGGTGGCAATATTAACATTTGAACAACTACAGCCCCAGTTAACACACACTTGGACTTCTGTATTATAGTCTTAGGAATGCAGGCAGCAGCCATTGCTTTTCACAGACAGTTTTCTCTCCTGTGACCATCGAAGACACCAGTGCCAGGTTGCATCATTGAACCCCAATCCACACTGGTTTTTATAGCCCATAGTTCTTACTGCCCATAGGCACTTTTAAAAAAAAATGTATTTTTACTGATTTCAGAAAGAAAGGGAGAGGGAGAGAGAAATAGAAACATCAGTGATGAGAGAGAGTCATTGACTGGCTGCCTTTTGCACGCCCTCCACCAGGGATCGAGCCTGCAACCCGGGCATGTGGCCTTGACTGGAATCAAATCTGGGACCCTTCAGTCCACAGGCCAGTGCTCTACCCACTGAGCCAAAACCAGCTAAGGCCTGTGGAACGTCTTTTCCCAGCTCTGGGAGCCTGGGCTGGGGGGCTGGTGTGGAGCTGGGACCTCTTGCTCCTCCTGGTGGCCTCTGCAGAAACGACCTCCCTCCTGATTAAAAAAGCGGCCCATGTGGGTGCCGGACCAGCCCATGCTGTACCTCCTACCAGACTCAGTGTGCTTTCCTCTATACTTCCCTAGTTGTAGGACTTCCGTTCAGCCAGCTTTCCAGTGGTTCTGGATGATGGTTGTTCTGTATTTTAGTTGTAATTTTGATGTGGTTTTGGGAGGTGGTGAGTACAGGTGAGTACTATGTTGCCACCTTCCCCTTCTTATTTGGACAGAATTTTCTTTTTGAAAGAATGTGTCTTTATAACATTTGTTTTAAAAATTATCTTAAGTAGCACTATGAGTTTAGCAACTAATATATGATATTCTGTATTTCAGCTTTTTAAAAATCCTTTGTCTTCCCTTTTGCCAAATGTATCAAGATTTCCCACTCTTGCCTCAGGTCAGGGCCAGTACTCCCCAAAGCTCCTGGTTTCACTAATGCTAATTATTCTGGGTGTTTAGCTAATTATTCTGGTGGTTCAGCTGTTTAATTATGGCATGAAGATGTGAAGGGCTTGGGAGGGGGGGAACCCATTTCCTCAGACTCTTCATCCTTTTCACCTTTTCTTTTCTCATCGTGTTTTTACCTGGCGTCTCCAGAGCTGGAAATTCACAGCCCAGTATAACCTAAGATAACGCCCACCACCAGGTTAATCCCCAGCTCCTCCACTCAGAAACTGAACCCAGTCTCTCTCTCTCCATGCTGGACGTGGAAAAGAGAGAAAAACACCTATACCTCCTCAAGGAGACCCTTAAACATAGGCCCTTAGCGGAGAGCACTTGCAAGGCTCCGGAAAAAAAAGGCACTCGGAGTGAAAAGGATGAGGATATTTAACAGGCACGTTGTGCACATCCCAAGAGGTCGGGGTGAGAGCAGGAGCACTGCTAAGTGTGTGGGTGCGCATATCTTATGGCAAATAAAGGTCCTCGATGGAGTCAGGGCTCAGTGGGGAAAGCAGGAATTTAGCCCCACATGCATGAGCCATTTGGAAGGTTTGGAGTCTCCCGACAGAATATGAAACGTTCCTGTGCATGCAGAGAGCCTGGAGCTGGTGGGTGGAGAGGGTCCTCAAACGCTCTAGGTGGGCTGCGAACAGCACACGCGGGTGGGTGCCTCCCCCATCCTGTGAAAGAGAAGGCTGCCTGCTGGACCCATGGCACTCATCAGCTTCGGGGTCTCTTCTCTTCCCGTCACTGCAGTTTTCTCTCTGCGGTCTCTGGAGCTGGACTGCCCATGTTCCAATCAAGGTTTCCCTAACGACAGCTTTTCTGTCCCCAGCAATGGAAATTCTAACTTCTTCCCCTTAGCGTTGATAATGTAGTTTTTGACCTCGTTCTGGCCTGATTCAACAAGTGAAGCGCCCTTGCTGTCCTCTGCCAGAGACATGATCAAAAAGACCAAAGCTTTGTGACCTTGGGGAATCTTTGCACCTCAGTTTCCTTGCAAGAACCATATTAATAATATCTACTTGCTATGGTTGTTGTGAGAACATGATGAGACTGTACATTTTTAAAAGATTTTTTATTGATTTTTAATGAGACAGGGAGAGAGAAACTGATGTGAGGGCAGAGCATTGATAAGCTGCCTTCTGCAGTCCTCCTACCGGAAACGAAGCCCACAACCCCGGCACGTGCCCTGACCAGGAGTCAAACCAGCGATCTTTGGATGCATGAGATGATGCCACACTGGCCAGGGTAATTTTTCTTTAAGTTAGAAAAAAATGTCCCCTAAAAGTTCTTGGAAGTCTTCTGGCTCTGAGAGTAGAGCCATCACTTCACCCAGGGAGGAGTCTTTCTTTGTTTCGGGAAAACCACCAGAACGAACACCTTTAGTTCAAAGAGGCAAGTCCCCAGTATAAATGCATATAACCATTGCATATACCAATGCATCTGATCTTCCTAACATTTGAAATGAAAGTTCCATTTATATTATTTAATAAATGCTTATGCAGCACTTATTGTGTGCCTGGTATTAGTCTAAGTCCGTGGTCGGTGAACTGCAGCTCGCGAGCCACATGCGGCTCTTTGGCCCCTTGAGTGTGGCTCTTCCACAAAACACCACGGCCTGGGCGAGTCTATTTTGAAGAAGTGGCATTAGAAGAAATTTAAGTTTAAGGAATTTGGCTCTCAAAAGAAATTTCAATCGTTGTACTGTTGATATTTGGCTCTGTTGACTAATGAGTTCGCCAACCACTGGTAAGTGCTTGGCAATATTAACCCATTCAATCTTTTTTTTTTTTTTAAATATGTTTTCATTGATTTCAGAGAGGAACTTGCCCCACTCCTGAAAAGTATTGCTACCTCGCTGGCTGCTGTAACTGAGCCTTCACCAGGTCATCTCATCATTCTGCCAAGCCAGTTGCTTCAGGATGAGTGGGAGCATGGTAAGACTAATGCCACATGTTACAAATGCACTTTGCTCCACATTGTGAAACAGGGCTAACTGGTGGCAAATCAATGCCCAGGTGGGTCACATTCTGAACTTGGATCATGGCTAAGACATCACTGTTGTGTGGGTTCATTGTATTTTCTCAGGGAACTCTCATACCCTGCTTTTAAGAAAGCGTATGCCTTCAAAGATTATTAAAATGGTAAACTGTATGTTATGTACATTTTACCACAATAAAAAAGTTATATGAGAGAAGAAGCTTTACTTCTGACCTTCCTGTTTCCAGCTGCATAGCATATCAAAAAAAGTGCTTTAGATATTACCTAAACATTTTGATTATTAAGCACTTACTGTTTATTCATTTATAACTCAGCATATTTCAGAAAGAATTTAGGTAAAATATAGTAAGGAAATTGAAGTAGGTAAGAACTTTTAAAAAAAAGATTATTTTCAAAAAGATTACTTTAAAAATAATTTGATAATTTTTAAAATGATAGTTTTCAGAAGATAGGTTTCAAAATAGGATAGACTCATGACATAAACACAGATCCAAGTGAAAATATGTTAAAGATTTTTATTGACGAGGAAATTGGTAAGCAGTTTGAGGGAGAAGTTGAAGAATAGATAGATTTATAGCTCAGGAATGTTGAAATGGATGTACAGCTGGAGGCAAAACTGGCCTCTTTCCCTGCGGGAGAAGAAAGTCAATTAAACATCTACTAAGCAGGACAGAATTTGCATGTCTATACACAATAATAATTATCATCTTCAGTGTACTGAGTCACAAATGGCTTCCATATAATCAGATAACCCCAGAGGGGTGTCCTCTAGAGTACAGACAATGCACAGTTTTCAGTGAAGCATAAATCTTTCCCTGCTCATTAAGCAAATCGAGAATGAAGCTAACAAAGATACATGCCAGGGAGGAATAGGATGAGAATTCTGTTTTCACAAAGAACTTGAAAACATAGAGTGTTGTCAGCACTGTTCCTCATGTTTTATTTGCCTCAGACTCCAGCTGGGAGGTTGATTTGCGAATCCAACTCATAAATTTGTATTTATCTTCTAATCCGTGTAAAATCACATACGTGTGATGACCTTTTATGTATTGTTATGGTAACTACTTCAGGGTAGAAACATTTTTCCAGCTGTGCGAGTTTTTCACTTTATCATTTCGGATGTTTTCATTTATTTGCACAGTTCATTCTTGTTATTATTTAAAATAAAGACTGAGGATATGGCACATAATGGCACTGCATGAGCTGCACCTGGGGAACTGTAGATTCTTGAGGAAGAACTTCTGTAGCATCGAGTTACTGGCAGAAAAGATGAAATTTCAAATTGTCTTTAATATTGACCGTGGGGGTCTTGGGAGAAGCCCTAAATTAAGAGCCAACCAAAATTCACTGGAAGTGAACACCTGCTATTGCCCTTATTCTATAGTTCAAAGTCATAGGCCAGAATCTTTTCCAATCTTCCTCTCAGATTATGTAGCAAAATAATTGTTTTTCAAAGCCTATGCCACTCATCAAAATTCTGGTCAGGGGAGAACCCAACCCCCATGAATTATCCAAAGAGCATTTAAGCTCAATGCATAGTTTATCCTATTACCAAAATTAAATTATGACTCTGGGTCCCCATCCTACTCACCAGGAAAATTAGTTTTTCCATTTTCTGGGGACCTCCTTCCTTAGATGACTCCAAGAATCTTTAGGGATGCTTATTCAATACAAAAGTCTAGTCTGGACACTACCATCTGAGGAAAGAAAAAATGGAAAACTGGCTCATTCAGCAATTCTATTCTGCTAGTGCTATTTACTGCCAGTAGATGTCGCTATTGAAACTTGAGTTACTCAGCCCACCTGGTTCAATGTGGTCCTTTCCTGTTCTTTTAGATTTCTTTTTAGGGGATCAATAGAAAAAGTAAGCAAAAATTACCATATTTTTCCATGCATCAGATGCCCTCAAAATTGCAACCCAAAATTATGAAATCAATATTTTAAACACAAAACAGAACACATTTTTATTTAGTAATTACCGCAGGTCATGTTTACATACCAGTACTATGATATTATGCATCATATCAATTTCTTCAACTTCTATTGTATCACTGCTGTCTTCTACGTCACTGTCTATATATGTGAGGTCCTCCTCATAAGCAGGTGGCATTTTCTGAGCTAACTTTGTTCATGTTCTCATGGCCAACCCTTCTCTCCTCATGAAGCTGAAGCACCATTTTGCCTTTCCTGTAAAATCAACAATGTTCATTTCGCTTGCAAACATTCTTGTCTGACATTGAATAAACTTTGTTGACACACATGAGCCACTCTGGCACTTCTTTTGCTGGTTTTCCTCTTAAGGCCTTCTTCTTTGTTGGCATCTTAAGGAGCTGTTCTTCCTGTTTTCTCCACTGCCTGATCACACACTCAGTGGGAGGAGATCCAAACTGTCTCTCTGCAGCTCTGTTTTCATGCTCTTTTGCATAGCTGATTACATTCAGTTTGAATTTTGCAGAGTAAGACAATAATCGCTTAACAGTGTTTATCTTTTTAGTTTTTGAAAGCTTTGAAGGCTCAGAACACTAAGGTCTGTCTCTATTGCATCTGCACATTATCCACCTCCACCTCCGATTATGGCACCAGCCGACGTCAGTAACAATAAGGCTCGTGATTGGAGGAAGCCTGTTTGACAAAGTATAGGCAGATGTCCACTTGTGCGGCTCCCTCCTCATCTGATTTCAGTGTATAAGATGCCCCTCAATTTTCAGTCTAACAAATTTTGGGGGAAAAATAGCATCTTATACACAGAAAATATGGCAAATGTTAAAAAATATGGCAAATGTTAAAAAATATGGCAAATGTTAAAATATGGCAAATTCCCTATTGCAAGGAATCTGGTCAAGATGGAGTAGGGAGACCCTGCACTCACTTCTTCCCACGAGCACGTCAACCAAACTATAGAACAATCTGGACAACCATCTAAAGACTAGCTGAACAGAAGTCCTATAACTAAGGATATAAAGAAAAGCCATATTGAGACTGGCATGAGGATAGAAACAAAATGGGCTGGCCCTGCACCCCCACGTGGCAGCTGAGAACCTGGAGGGGTAGCTCAGCTGCAGAGGTCCCCTCTGAGGAGCAAGGGGTCTCAGCCCCATATCAGGCTCCCCTCTGGGTGAGAGGCAAGGCTGCTGGAAACCCGGGAGTCCTCTTAAGGGGTCAGTGCACAAATTCTTGGTCTTAGGCACTAACCTTGAACTCCAGTGGAGGGACAGCAGTTTGAGGAGGCTGGGTGGCAGACATATAGGGAGGAAATGAGTAGTGTGGCTTCAAGGCAATGGCTGGAGGGACAGTTGTCATTGTCCCTGATTTGAGTTGTCCTCCCATGCCACCCATGGGTGCCATCTTTCTTGGATTGAGCCCTCCCCATACGTGGCCAAATCTGACTCGACTTGAGGCTGGTGAGCTCCATTAGCTATTGCATGATGACTCCCTGAGATCCCACCCTACACAACTCATGTATGGCCCCAGGCTCTGTCAGAAGCAACCAGCCTGGGACCACAATGCAGTCTGGCTTAAAAAACTGAGGAATTTTATCAAGCTTGAGGGGGGCAGGAGGACCAGAAAAATACAAGGCGAAATTGAGTTGTATGGCTTCAGACTGAGGACTTGAGGGACAACCACCAATGTCCCTGTATTGAGCCCTCTCTGCACAGGGGCCAAATCTGAAACTGCATTGCCCTGGGAACACCACTGGCTCTACCCTGATGACTCCCGCAGACCCCATCCCGCTGCAAAGTTCTGGTGATTTCCGAAAGCCTGAGACCATCGCCCCACAGCTCCCAGCATTTCTCTGGAAGATCCTGTTACGTGCTTTGGTGTGTTTTTTGATAGCACCCTTTAAGAATTGTGAAGGCGCTAGGCAAAAAGTGTCCTGCCCACGATGAGCCTGGGGAAGATGTGGTGAGAATATTGGACCAGGGACACAAGCCAATGGCTCGTCAGGCTGCTGGGGATGGAGGCCAGTCCTCCCATGTGACACATCCTATGCTTGTGGGTATTGAACACACACCTGAGCAGCCTATCACATCAGGACATGACATCTCCTTTATCTTCTATGGCTTCTACCCACTTTATCGCCTATGACTTCAGTCCATTCACTCCACTCCAGTCACAGTGGTTCCTCACAGTTTCAGGCCACTCCTGTGCAGAGTCTTCTTCTGCCTTCAGTGCATAGTTCACACATGGCCTCACTAGGGAGGCCTCCCCTGATCATGCTAAATGACATCCCCCATCATCACACCATTCCTGCCTTATTTCTCTTCCTAGCACCCATCACTGCCTGCCATTAGGTTATATATTAATGTGTTTTAATATATTTGTTTTCTTCTGCTACAAATATGCTTTAGGAGATAGATTTTGGTGCATGTCTATCTCCAGCACCAAGACCAACAGCTGAGCTTTAAAGGACAGTCCGCAGATATTCACTGCAGGGTCAACAGAAGGGCAGCTGGCTGTGACTGGACCCAGAGCGCTGGAAATGGGGTTCCAGGCTCTGTTAGGATATGCCGACCTGTTCTGGGGTTGATCAGAGCATTTCTTGGTAGCGACTGATATTGTCCTAGATGCAGAAAACAATAGACGGGCTCAGGTAAGGAATCAACAGTAGGAAAAAATCTCCTTCTGGCTTCCAACACTCCAGACTCAGCCTATTTCCTGTCTAAGGACGAGGCATTTCTTGGGGGAGGGCTAAAAGGCCAAGGAGAAAAAACAATGTAAGATGACTTTGTGAGGAGTCAGTGCAATTGCCTATTACTACTGCCCTGCTCCTGCCTATGGAGCCTGTGGTAGCCCTTTCATCCACTCCTTTTGAACCCTTTGCTCTGCAAGGCAACCATTTGAAGAGGGCAGAACAACAATGTGAAGAGAGGAGTGATGTTAACAGATTTTATAATGGCTTATTTATGGTGAAAGCACTTCCATTTGCTGAGGCTGTTTTCCTTTAGAACACCACCAGGTTGGATGATTGGTATTGAATTATTTACCACGTGCTTTGCTATCACTTGTTTTTTCCCTCAGCACCTGGTACGGATAACATTAAACGGGGTAATGTATAGGAGAGATTTTAAAGTCCAGAAAGTCAGGTGGTATTATTATATTCTTATGACTGTTGTTACGGGTCTGTTGTTCACCTTGCCACGGTTACAGCTAGAGCATCATCTTTCGAGAAAGCAATGGTGGGAAAGCAATGGCATAGCTGAGACTGGCTCGATTTCGGAGAAACAGCTAAGAAATGGAGAGCACAGGCAGCTCCCTGAAACCACTCTCTGGCAAAGATCTAGAAGGCATAAAAAGACGGACACTCCACGAATTCTCACTGTCACTGGGCATGCGTGCTTGTGAATTCTCACTGTCACTGGGCATGCGTGCTTGTGAATTCTGTCACTGGGCATGCGTGCTTGTGAATTCTCACTGTCACTGGGCATGCGTGCTTGTGCATTTGCACTGTTGTGCGCCTGTGCACCTCTATCAGTGCATCGTCCGGGGAAGAGAGGTGGGGGAGGGCCCAGGAGGTTTTTCCATTGGAGGAATCTCTGCTGATGTTTGCTGAGCTGCCGCTCATGGCCAGTTGATCATTCACTTCATCATTAATGTTGCTGGTTTATTTATTTTTTGTCACTAACCAGCTAAATCAATGCTCTCTCTGGTGTCACCTACTCCACGGATCTGTGCAGCCACTAAATTGACGTAACCGGCCACTGGTAACTTGTTTTCTCTGCGGTGACTCTCTCACCGTTTCCCTGAGGGGATGTGACTTTCTGCCGCACCGCACAGCACAGCCCCTGCTTCCGGGGACGCTGGCTGGCATTGAAGCTATCAGAGAGCTCGGGCTGCTGTTTAATATTTCACACCCTCTGTGCAGCCTGACTCCCTCTCCAAGAACAGGAGCCTGAGCGTCCTCTTCTCGCTTCATTCTGAGCTACCCAGTGGGCCCTGGACTGTCACCGTTCAAGGCCTACGCAGCACCCCGCCCCCTTGTTGGCAATGCTTTATGGAGTCATGGAACCAGAAACGGAGAAACGTCTGCCACCGGGGAAAACGAAAGCAACCCATGACCCAGTACATCTGTGGGGTCACACCTGGGCAGGTAGGAAGGAGAGTGGGAGGCTTCCTCCCTCTCACTTTCCAGTACGAGACCTTTAAAAAAAAATTATAAGGTTTTTCATTGAAGTAGAGCTGGCATACAATATTATATTAGTTTTTCAGGTGCACAACAAAGCGATTTGATATCCATACAGCTTCTGATGTGCTCGCCACACGAAGTCTAATAACCATCTGTCACTGAGCCAAGTTAGCACACTACTATTGACTATATCCCCCTTCACCCTTTTCACCCCTCCCTCCACCTGGCTCCCCTCTGGCTGCTATCAGTTTGTTCTTTGTTTCTATGAGGCTCTATTTTGTTGTATTTTGTTTGTTCATTTGTTTTGATTTTTTAAAAATTTGCATATAGGTGAAATCATGTGGTATTTGTCTGACTTATTTCACTTCCGATAATACTTTAGGGGGTCATTCTTCTTCTTCTGTGATCCACATCTACTTTTCAAGGTTGTTGCAAGGATGAAGAGTGAAGATATATAAAAGATCTGGCTTGTGAAAACTGTCCACTTCCTTTAGGCCCAACTGTGTTGTCACAACTGGTAGGGCTTTACTCTTTTTCATGGCCAAGTAATATTCCATTGCATGTATATATCTTCTTCATCCATTTGTCTGTCCATGGACACCTAGGTTGCTTTCATACTTGGCTATTTATAATAAAAGAGTAATACGCTAATTAGACTGGACATCCTTCTAGACATTCGTCTGGATGACCTTCCAGATGAAACCGGGGCTGGGCCCGGGTCTCAGATGCCGGAGGGAAGCCAGTGTTGGCAGCCGGGGAAGGAAGGCCTACTATTGCACGAATTTCATGCATCGGGCCTCTAGTCTATAATATTAAAAGGGTAATATGCTAATTAGACTGGACATTCTTCCGGACATCCTTCCTTCTGGACAAAGCTGCAGGAGTCGGGAGCTGTCGGGGGCTTGGGCCAAGACCCTTGCATGAATTTTGTACATTGGGCCTCTAGTTATAAATAATGATGCAGTGAACAAGACAGACCTTCTTATCCAGGGAAGGTAGCAAGGATGAAAAGGAAGATGGTACTTGGAGGTGCCTACAGCCCAGCAGGGACACTTCTCTCCTTCAGCCTGGCTGGGTCTCTGTACTTATCAAGGCCAGCACTTGCCTCTGGATCCTGTGCTGGGGATGATGTCAGGAGTGGAGGGCACAGGGTTTGCAGGGCTGAATTTGCCTCCCACGTGCCATGACAGGGCTAATAAGCTCCCCAGGCCCGTCCATAGGAGGGACACTGCTGCTAGTCCTTACGGCACCTTTTTGTGAATTAGAAAAGGCGCCCCTTCCTGGAGGCTCTGGACTGCCTCATGTTGTACTGTTGTTATAACACACAACGGCTACGACAAGTGTGGTGCACATAAGATTTGTTCAGTGTATTCAGAGGAGGGGAAGGAGGGGACATTAGTGAGGCAAGCCTTCGTTACTTCAGTGGAGACCAGGCCTTAATGCGCCACACGATCCTGCAGCACTGAGTGTGGGTAGTAGCAGAAGTGTAAACCCGGCCCTGGGGCCCAGAGCAGCTAGCAGAGGTGGAGACCTGGGGAAGGTTAGGTGTGTGTGGTTTTAACAGGGATCTTGCTCGGGACTTGAGCCTCCTGTCACAGGCTTCCCGGACACTTTCAGGACCTCAGCAGAGGAGGGGAGAAGGTGCCATGTGCTGGAGGGCACACGTGGGTCCTCTGCTGGGAAGCAGCCACGGGAAATGAAGGCTGCTGCAGGGAGAGCTTGTGAGTTGCCCCGGGTGTCCGCTGGAACTAGAAAGCTCCTGTGGGGTTGGAGGTGGGGGTTAGGGGTCCTGCAGGTCTGCAGGCGGGGGCCTCAGTCAGATTATTTTTATGTGGTTTGCTATGATTGTGGTCAGTTGTGCTCCCAGGACCCGGACCTGGGAAAATATTTTTCAGCCACAAATGCTCATGGTACCCTTAAATGTTCAATATCATCCCCAAAGCAGAAGAATTTGACTGTTTCCCCCTTGTGCCATGCCAGCACAGCCAAGGGTTCGGGGAGCCTGAGGGAGGGCGTGAAGGATGTAGAAAAGACAAAGAGAATAAGCTGGGGCTGGGTGGATCCCCTGTGCCTGGCTAAGGCCACAGAGAAAGATCCAGACGCCAAGCTGAGCCTTTATTTTATAGCCAGAGGTAAACAAGGTAGTGGTCTCCATAGTTACAATGTTCTTGTGAGTTTCACTTGTTTTGGCAGCACTTGCTGCACCTTCCACAGCCCATTAGCTACCCAGATAGGATCTAGGGAGTGTCATAAGGTCAAGCTTAATTATGCTAAGTGGACTATGCCCTCTAAACTGGGACTTGTTTGTGGCTTTGCCAACAGAGGCTTAGCCCTACAGCCGCTGCTCCCTACACCCCCTCTTCTCAACCGCTGCTAATCTCCCATCTGGACCTCTTCCCCTGGCCAAGGCTACCTTGCTGCTGCGAACACAGAGCAGATTGGCAAGAGAATAAGATTCAAGAGACCACTCTTCTCCAGATCCTTTTCAGGGAGGAAGGAAAGGGAGCTGAAATCACTGAGTCTGACCAAGTTTTAGGCCTTGTGCACTGAACTTTTTACACCTTTGAACATGGGCGTTCGTTATCGAACCGTCTTCCCGAGCCAGATCCTTTATATATCTTTCCTTTAAAGCCTCGTAACAACCTTGAAAAATAGACGTGGTTCACAGAATAATGATGATGACCCCCTAACGCTGCCTGCATCCTAATCCCAGAAACGGATGGCTGTGTTCTTTTACGTGCCGAAAGGGACTTTGCAGATGTGACTGAGTTAAGGGCCTTGCGATGGGGGAGATTTCCTGGGTTATTCAGGTGGGCCCAGTGTTAACACAGGACCCTTTTTAATGGAAGAAGGCGGGAGAATCAGGGTCGGGAAGATGTGACAATGGAAACAGGGTCGGTGATCTCATGTTGGGAAGACTCCACCCGGCACTGCTGCTCTGAAGATGGAAAGGGCCACCAACCAAGGAATGTGGGCGGCCCCTAGAAGCTGAGAAGGCAAGACGACCCAGAGGGAATGCAGCCCTCGACCACCTTCATTTTGGCACAGTCAGACCCATTTTGAACTTTTCACTTCCAGAACTCTAAGGAAAATTAGTTTGTTTTAAGCCGCCACATTTATGATAATTTGTTAGTGCGTCAATAAACTAGAACAGTAGGTATTTTTGTCTCCATTTGTCAGGGGAGGAAATTGAAACTTGGAAGAACTTGACCTAGGATTGAAATCTAATTCTCTATGACTTCAAAGGCCATACTTTTCCCTATACTCCTTTGTTGCCCCTCTTAAATTTTTATAACTAATGTCCTTACTGAAATCATCAAATATTTAATTGCTGGAACAACTACTTTAGAAAGAATCACTAATGGCATACTGCTCCATATATCTGCTTGCCACAAGGAATTTGTTGAGAGGAAAGGAAGCATCAGAGTTTATGAAAAGACAAAGAAAAGCATCAGAGTTCATGAAAAGAAAGCCAGAATATCCAAATTTCCCTGTAGAAGTACTTAATTCTCACAAAATCATCGCTCTTTAGCTTGTTTTCATTTGTATTTACAAATTATCCTATGCATACTTAATAGTAGGTTGGTCATTTAAAAAAAGCACAACATCATTACCCAGGGAAATATAAAGTAAAGCTATGATGAGACAGTGTTACTGGCTGGGGTCTGGGCCCCTGGTGGCTCTGCCCAAGGCCATCGGACAGTGTGCGGGTTATTGACTTCGTGTAGGAAAGATTTCACTACAGGAGTCCAGGTGGCTTTGGAGAGCATGTTTACTAAAGCTGGGGGCAGCGAAACAAAGGGAAAGCTTAACGCAGAAGAAGCAAAAGGAGAGAAAAAATCAGAGAAAGGGGGCCCGGGAGACAGGGTCAGTGTGTTAGCCCAGGTTGAGCTGTCCCTGCCCAGCACTGCCCTGCCTGCAAGTCTCTGGGGTAAGAAGTTGGGGGAGGAAAAGGTATGGGTGTGCTCTTGGGCGGGCAAGTGCACAATGAATTCTTTGTCTTAAAGGCTTTTCTCTTCCTTTGATATTGCATTAAAACATTATTTTGATGACTGAGTTTTTGGGGCAATCTATTAAAATTTTAGCATCTGAGATGAGTGCTTTACTCACCTCACCCGAGTCCCAACCCTAATTTTAGCTAAACTCTTATCAGTCAGCTTGTGTAAGACACAGCGTGTCACTCTGCCGTAAAGCACAAATTCTCTAGAGGGATTCACAGCACTAATGGCATGTGGAGATAGCAGGGAAAGAGGAGTTAAGAATTTCATCTTATTAAAGAGTATGAAAGTTCTTCATAAAATTAAAAATAGAACTACCATAGGATCCAGCAATCCCACTTCTGGGTATTTGTCCGAAAGAATAGAAAAGCAGGTCTTCAAGACACACTTGTCACCCATTTCACAGCAGCACTGTTCACAACAGCCAAGAGGTGGAAGCAGGTGTCCATGAAACGATGACTGGATAAGCAAAATGTGGGGTATGCACACAGTGGACTATTAGTCCTTAATGGAATATTATTCCTTGAAAAGAAAGAAAATTCCATCACATGGTATAACACAGGTGAGCTTTGAGAACAGTAGTGGAAAGTAAGGAGACCCGGCAACAAAATGCAAAGTGGAACCCTGGACTGGATCCTGGGACAAAAAAGGGACATTGTGGAGGACATGAGTGGATTTCAAATGCTGTGAATAATTTAGTAAACAGTATTTTAAAAAATCTTTATTGTTGAGATTATTACAGATATCCCTCTTTTCCCCCCCATTGTCCCCTTCTACCCAGTTCCTGCCCCATCCCAGGCCTTCGCCACCCTATTATCTGTCCATAGGTAATGCATATATGCATATAAGATCTTTGTTTAATCTCTTCCCACCTCCACACCCCTTCCCTCTGAGAATCGTCAGTCTGTTCCATTTCCACACCTCTGATTCCATTTTATTCACCAGTTATTCTGTTCACTACATTTCTTATTCATTTATTTTTATTTTTAGATATAACTGATAGGTATGTATTTGTTGCCATTTTTAAATATATATATTTTTATTGATTTCAGAGAGGAAGGGAGCCGGAGAGAGAGATAAAAACATCAATGATGAGAGAGAATTATTGATTGGCTGCCTTCTGCATGCCCCCCACTGGGGATCAAGCACACACCAGGACATGTGCCCTTGACTGGAATCAAACCTGGGACCCTTCAGTCCACAGGCTGATGCTCTATCCACTGAGCCAAATCAGGGAGGGCATCATTTTGCTGTTTATATTTTTCACCTTTTTCTTTTTCTTCTTATTCCTCTTCTTAAAGAATACCCTTCAACATTTCACATAATACTAGTTGGGAGGTGATGAACTCCTTTAGCTTTTTCTTGTCTGTGAAGCTCTTTATCTGACCTTCAATTCTAAATGATAGCTTTGGTGGGTAGAGTAATCTTAGTTGTAGGTCCTTGCTATTGAACACTTTGAGTAGTTTCTGTTGAGAAATCAGCTGCAAGATACAGCATGGGTAATCCCTTATAGGTAACTAACTGCTTTTCTCTTGTGCTTTTAAGATTCTCTCTTTGTCTTTAGCCCTTGGCATTTTGATTATGATGTGTCTTGGTGTGGTCCTCTTTGGGTTCCTCTTGTGCGGGACCCTCTGTGCTTCCTGGATTTCTAAGTCTATTTATTTGACCAGGCAGGGAGAGTTTTCTGTCATTATTACTTCATATAGGTTTTCAGTATCTTCCTCTCTCTTTCCTTCTGGAATCCCCACAATGGGAATGTTGGTATGCTCGAAATTGTCCCAGAGGCTCCTTACACTATCTTCATATTTTTGGATTCTTTTTGTTCTGGTGTGATTTTTTTTTTTTGCTTCCTCATACTTCAAATTATTGATTTGATTCTCAGAATCCTCTTCTCTACTGTTGAATCCCCTTGTATTATTTTTTATTTCAGTCAGTGTATGCTTAATTTCTGACTTGTCCTTTTCCATTTTTTTGGAGATTTGTAGAAGATACTTGAGTAACCTTATAACTGTGGTTTTGAACTCTATGTTCAGTATTTTGTTTTCTGCCATTTGTGACATGTTTCTTTGCCTCCACATTTTGGCTACTTCCCTGTGTTTGTTTCTATGTATTGGGTAGACCTGCTATGTCTCCCTTGAATTGGTAGAGTGGCTTTCAAAGAGAGAATCTAGGGCCAAGTGGCTCAGCCTCCCCAGTCACCTGAGCTAGGAGCTCTAGGTGCACCACTTTGTGGGCTGTGAGCACAGACTTGTTGTAATTGAGACTGGATTGCTGTTGGTATCGCTGGGAGGAATTGACCTCCAGGCCAATTGGCTGTGACTACAGTGGGAGAGCTGCTGTGCAGGAGACACCCTATGAAGCAGGACTTATTTCAGTGGAGCTTTGGTGCTCACTGAGTCTGTCCTTTGAGTGTGTTGCTTATTGATGTGTAAAGTTGTAATCTGGTATGGTCTGACACTGACCACTGGATACACTGGCTCTTGGTTCAGGTACAAAGTCAGCCACTACCTGGAGCCACTCATCAGGAGCTACAAAGAGATCTGCAGGTTCCTCCTCTTTGTATCTGGTTTGAAAGTGCCTAGATGAGGCCCAGCTGTGAAGCAAGGCAGGCTGGTGTTGGTGCCAGGACTTGGGCCTTTTATTGATAGGTTTGGGGCTTTCTGACCCAGCTGCAGCTTGTTTGACAGATTTTAGCCTCAGCAAGGACAGGCCATTCTAATGCAAAAGTCACTGCCTGTAACTTCAGTGGGGTTGTAAATTGAATGAGGTGGTTCTTAGGGAATCACCAGGGCAGAGCAAACAGAAATGGCTGCCAGTCAGTCCTATGACTGGGGAGGTCATAGCACAGGAACAATGACCCCTGCCAGCACCTCCATCTGGAAAAAAGCCACCCCCCGAGTTCCTGCCCTGCTGCCAGACAATTCAGCTCTTCCTCATGTGAATCTGTGTCCCCCAGAGTCTTACCCTGGTGCTGGAGCTCAGAGGAAGCAGGACCTTGTAAGTTCAATTTGTGGTGCCGACCTTTTAAGAGGAACAGCTGGGTCTTCAGCAGCCTCTGTGTCCCTGAGCCTCAATCCCCACTGGTTTTTACAGCCCATAGTTCTTATTGCATGTAGGTACTTCTTTTCACAGCTTGGGAGCTTGGGCTGGGGGGCTGTTGTGGAGCTAGGACCCCTTGCTCCTCCTGGTGGCCTCTACAGAGACCGTCTCCCTCCTGATTTGCCGGGAACTAGCCATTACCTCACCAATAGAAAGGTGTTGACAAGGAATCCAAAAGGCTTAGTCAACCTTGAAGCTCTGAAAAGTCAGAGCTTACCACTCCCTATCTAATTGAAATAAGGGTGACAAGGGCAACTTCCCCACCAGATAATCGTGTAAATCCTTCCTGACAAGATAATCGGCTTATTTCCTGCCTAAGGGCAATGATTGTATTCCCAGAACCTAAATAAAAGGAATGCAAGGCTAAGGCAAGTAGTAGTCCTTCCACTAGAGATAGGCTGCCGCCTGGCCCCCCATTTTTCCAAATTTATGTTTTTCTGAGTCTTTGTTCATTTGCGTGTGGCCTTCTCCAGAACTCGAACCCTGAACTGGAACCCTGAACACGCGGGACGTGAAAAGAATTCCAACACTGATTAAAAAAGCAGCATACATGGGTGCCGGGCCAGCCTGTCCTGCACCTCCGAACCTCCTACCAGACTCAGTGTGCTTTCTTCTTTACTTCTCTGGTTGTCGGACTTCCATTCAGCCAGCTTTCCAGGGGTTCTGGATGATGGTTATTCTGTATTTTAGTTGTAATTTTGATGTGGTTGTTCAAGGCAGCAAGTCCAGGTGTTTATCTATGCTGTCATCTTCAAATTTCTAGTTAATAGTATTATACCAAAGCTAACTTCCTGACTTTTATAATGGTAATGTAAGTTGTTAACATTTGGAGAAACAGCTTGAATGCTATATGTAAACTCTCTGCACTATTTTTGCAACTTATCTTTATGTCTAGAATTATTTCAAAATAAAAAAGTTTAAAAATTCTTAATGAACATAACTTCATGGGAGAAAAGAAGAAAATAAATATCACAATACATTTTATTTTTTATGAATTGACTCCAAATGCTCTTCTGATATTTTGCTAAAATGCCACGTTTCTCAATATATAGTTATAATCACTGTTTATATACTGACTAGTGACCCAGTGCACGAAATTTGTGCATGGTGTGTGTGTGTGTGGGGGGTGGTGTCCTGCAACTTGGCCTGAACCCTCTCCAATCTGGACATCCCTCTTGCAATCAGGACTGCTGGCTCCTAACTGCTCACCTGCCTGCCTGCCTGATCATCCCTAACCATTCTGCCTGCTAGCCTTCTTGCCCTCAACTGTCCCCCCACCAGCCTGATTGCCCCCAACCACCCCCACCTTGCTGAACTGCTTGCCCCCAACTCCCCCTCCCCTCCTGATAGCTTGCTCACCCCCAACTACCCCTCCTGCTTGCCTGATCATCCAGTTCTAACTGCCTCTGCCTCAGCCCCACCACCATGGCTTTGTCTGGGAAGATGTCTGGAAGGCCTCCCTGTCTAATTAGCATATTATCCTTTTATTAGTATAGATACTCTCATTTTCTTCCTCCTTGAATCATTTCAGTGAATTAGTGTTTTTGTTACTCTGACTGGCCCTGTCCTGAGTACTGAGAACATGAAGATGCATAGCCCTTGATCTGTGCTCTTGAAAATTTTTCAGAATAGTAAGGATAATAATCATGAAAAGAAGAGAAGTCAGTATAATATTGATAGGCTTCATAACAGGTGGATAGGCAAAGGGCTCTGAAAAGAATTCAGTCTAACATGTTAACATATCTGTGTAATGATGTGCAAAGGACAGACCATCACCACAGGGTAATATATTGCCGTTGGCAGAGCTGTTCTCTAATGAGAATAGCAGTGCTGGATACCTGAGACTCTTCCCACTTCAGAGGGAAGAGAACATTTACATGTTGTCCTTGGAATCAACAGGCAAGAGCAGGGAGCGGAGGGAGCGGACCTCTGCAGAGGAAGGAGGCTCCCCACATCCGGGTCTGTGCTTGCAGACTGTGCCTTTGCTGTTGAGAGCCCATTGCACGTTAAATTGGTTCTCATGAAAGGAGACTTATGGGATGGCCAGGGTTCAGCTTAATGAAGAAAGAGGTCAGTGGATTCTCATCAAAGAGCGCAACTAATCTGTCTCCTTTCTGAGTTACGGCCTCCCCTGAGCCTCCTGTGTGAGGTATCAATCGTCACGCCAGTTTTTATAATTGCAGATAATTGAATAATTGGCACAATTCATTTCTCTGTAAAGACCTTCCAGTCAATTTGGTCCCCAGGAGTTTATAAGGATCCGAAGTCCTACTGAAGATTTCTGCCCTCAGCCTCCCATCTCACACGTCCTCCAAGGATTCCCCTCGCTCCTCTGTTTCAACCTCCTCCTCTTTTCTGGCTCCCTCCTTCACCTGAGAAACATGCTGGAGCTCGTCCCTCGTTCCAAGCACCAATCTGAGTTTGACTATATTCTCCTTAAATAAAAGAAAGATGGCTGCTCTGCCCAAGAAAATAAATGCAAGCAGAAAATAAAAGAATCAATAAAGATAATTCTTCCCTTGATTCTGTACCCATCTATGGTCATTCTCCTATTTATCTTGACTCATAGTCTCTAATGTCTCAAAGGTAAGGGATCAAGCATTAAGCCCACCCTGTTGTCTGTAACATTCACCATCACAGGATATGTTTAGGAGTCCATGTATATGACCTGCAAGGACATGGCTTCAGAATCAGAAGGCCTTGCTCTGGCATGGACAGTGAAGCTAGTTGTTGGTATTGAGCTGGTCATTTCATCTCTGTGGCTTCAGTTTTGGGATGTGTGAAATAAATGGACTATGCCAGATTATTCCTTAATTTCCTTACAGTTCTACATAACACACATGGTATTTTATTTGCACCTGCAGCCTGACCAGCCTCTCCTCTCATTATTCTTGCCCTTCAGCTCCACTCTTTAGCCCTACTCTCTCATCTTCTGTGTCTTTGCCAATTCCTTGGAGTGGGATGCCCTACTCTCCATGTCTTCCTGTGGACCTACTGTACTAAGTTTTCAAGTTTCAGTGCTACCTTCCCTGTGAATCATTCCTTGGCATCCTCAAGATTAAGAGTTCACTCCTCTATGCATCCACTGCACTGAATGTGTACCTGAATTATAGCATCATCCTCAGGGACTTAAACAAGTCTGTCTCACTGAAACTGGTTTGGCTCAGTGAATAGAGCGTCTGCCTGCAGACTAAAAGGTCCCTGGTTCGATTCCGGTCAAGGGCATGGACATTAGCTATGGGCACATCTCCAGTAGGAGGTGTGCAAGAGGCAGCGGATCGATGTTTCTGACTTTCTATCCCTCTCCCTTCCTCTCTAAAAAAATCAATAAAATATGTTTTTTAAAATGTTGTTTAAAAATAAAAAAATATATACAAGTCTGCTCCCCAAAAGGCCATAATGCCTTTAATGCAGGAATCGCATTTGTGTCAGTCAGGGGCCAGTTTCAGAGAATGGAATCTCTGGAAAACCAGGAAAGGATTTATGACAGATATTACAGTAAATGGCTATCGAGTCCCTGGGAGGGAAAGGAAGACTCAAGATTAGGCATTCAGGAACCACTTGCAAAACCACCCTGCAGAACCAGGCACCCAGAGAGCACTACTTCTTTTGATATCAGGAAGTCTCCAGCTTCACAAAGTATCACCACTACAACAACCAGGAGCTAAGTTCTCTCCATAATCATCTCATGGTCAAATTCTCAAAAAGAACAAGAGCCTGTGGACTCGACATCACCCCCTTTTGGACAACGCCAAGTTGCCTCCTAAATTTCTGATCAATTTAGAGATTAATTGCACTGAGGTCATATGCTAAGGCTGGTTCGAAGGGCTGTGGCCAATGGAAGTTAAGTTTATCTGGTACAAACACAGTGTCAAGGGCTTGGGGGGGGAGGGGGAAGACAGGAGTGTGTGTGGCCAGTCGGTTCCTCTTTCCTTTTGCTGAGAAGAGCAATTTCCCCCCTACTGTAAGAGATATCAGTTAAATTCCAATCTGTTCTTAGCCCTAACAGTCTCTTCAGCTCATGGCTCCCACAGAACACCAACTGCTTTAACAAAATGGGGCAGGATCATAGAATCTTGGAAATAAGAAGTTCAAGGGTCATAAAAATCCACTGGTTACCATATACCAGTATGTAGGAAAAGGAGAAAAACAACACAATATAAATAGTTTTATTTTATCTAAATACTAGAGGCCCGGTGCACGAGATTTATGCACTAGGGGGGTGAAAGGGAAAGAGGGATAGGCGGGGCCCCTCAACCTGGCATGTGCCCTCTCGGGAGCCCTCAGGGGATGGCCGACTGATGGCTTAGGCCACCCCCCCTCAGGCAGTCAGACATCTTTAGCAGTGCCACTGAGCGGGGAGAGGCTCCTGCCAACACCACTGCGCTTGCCAGCCTTGAGCCTGCTTCTGGCTGAGCAGCACTCCCCCTGTGGGAGCGCACTGACCACCAAGGGGGAGCGCCTGCATTGAGTGTCTGTCCCCTGGTGGTCAGTGTACGTCACAGCAACCGGTCATTCTGCTGTTCCATCAATTTGCATAGTATCCTTTTATTATATTACTAGTAGCCTTATGCATGAATCCATGCACCAGCAGCTTGTTGCTGTCCTCCTGTAGCTCCCTCTGCCCACCCCCCAATAGCTTGCTGCCCTGCTTCCTCCTGTAGCTCTCCGCCACTAGCTTGTAGCTTGCTGCTCCACCCTCCTGCTGGTTGATCCATGATCCAGTTATTACGTGGTTGGTCCATACACTTCATGACATAATGACCATTTGCATATTGCATCTTTATTATATAGGATTATACAGTATAAGTATTCAATTTAAGGACCTGACTGTCTTTGTCCTCCTATTTCTTTTGTGATTGATATATGGATTTGTAGTCCATAGCTTTTGTTTGTTTAGGCTCTTCTTGGCAAAATAACAATTGGGTTGTCCTTTGTTAGTCTTCCCTTTGAGTTTCTTATCCATTTTTAATTTTATTCTGATCATGTCCCCAGAGGTCTATACCAGTGGTTGGCAAACCACAGCTCACGAGCCACATGTGGCTCTTTGGCTCCTTAAGTGTGGCTCTTCCACAAAATACCATGTGCAGGCACGCATATACAGTGCAATTGAAAGAGTATCCTGATTAAGTTAATAACAATGTAGCTACCTATATAGTTTAAGTTTAAAAAACTTGGCTCTCAAAAGAAATTTCAATCATTGTACTGTTGATATTTGGCTCTGTTGACTAATGAGTTTGCCAACCATTGGTCTATACAATAGCTACACTATGACTTCTTGTGTTACTATTTTTTTTTAAAATATATTTTATTGATTTTTTTACAGAGAGAAAGGGAGAGGGATAGAAAGTCAGAAACATCAATGAGAGAGAAACATCAATCAGCTGCCTCTTGCACACCCCCTAATGGGGATGTGCCCGCAGCCAAGGTACGTGCCCTTGACCAGAATCGAACCTGGGACCCCTCAGTCCACAGGCCAACACTCTATCCACTGAGCCAAACCAGTTTCGGCTTGTTACTATTTCTTCATCTATTTCATTCTTTTCGCCGCGGAGAGGGCGGGTGGCTGGAAACCGGCTAGTTTTCTCGAACTGGGAGACAAAGACGACCCACTGACTGATTCTCCAGCTCTGGGCGAAGTCCAGAGAACCCACTATCATATGGGGTGAATACTGGACAGTGGGAGGGCACGCCGAAGCTCGGGTGCTGCCGGGTCTGCCGGCTTGTGGAGACGGCAGCTTGTGCGAACTGCTCGGCTGCGTGACGGCGCAGGGAGCTCTCTGCAACTTGTCTCTCATTCGGAAAACCATCAGTCTGCTTTGTTTTACAACCCTGGGTGAGACATTGCGCATGCAAAGTCATTTTGGGGACAGTCTGAATTCCCCGGCAACCGGTGGAGCTCCACAGCGGCTCTCTCTCAGAGGTGCTGGCAGCCATTGCCCCTGGCACAGAGCCCCTGGGCTGCATAGGGCGGAGCTAACGCTGTCTGCTTGGCCCAGAGACTCCGCCCATCCAACCTGAGCACAGCTGAGCTTCACAGACAATTGGCCTGGAGGTCAAACCCTCCTAGGGCTAACAACAAAAAGCTGGGTTTAAATTCAAAAACACTGAATACAACCCATAAAGGATTGCAGTAAGAGTACCCACCTCAGGTAACTGGGGAGACTGAGCCACTGTCCCTTTGAGGATAGCCACCACATAAAGCAGCCACCATGCAGAGACATGGAAAGAAATCAGGTGTGAAAGAAATGGAGGAGAAAAGACGACAAGACATATAGAGTTCAAAACCACGGTTATAAGGCTTTTCAAGAGGCTCCTACAAAGGCCGATCAACTTAATGAGAATTACCAGGAAATAAACAAGACCAACCAGCAAATGAATGAGAATTACAAGGAGATGAATGATACTTACAAGGAAATGAATGAGACCCTCAGGGAAATGAACAAGACCTCTGAGGATACGAACCAGACCCTCATAGATAAAAAAAAAAAGGACCAACTAGAAATCAAGCATACACAGACTGAAATAAAAAATATTACACAAAGTCCTAAAAGCAGTCCAGAGGGCCACAAGAACCAAGTCAAAGATTTGAAATACAAAGAACCAAAATCCACTCAGCTGGAAAAGCAAGAAACAAAAAGAATTCAGATAATTGAAGATAGCATAAGGGGCCTCTGGGACAACCTCAAGCAAGCCAACATCCGAATTATTGGGGTGCCAGAAAAAGAGAGAGAGCAAGTTAATGAAACCTACTTGAAGAAATAGTGACTGAAAACTTTCCCCACCTGGTGAAAGAAACTGACTTAAAAGCCCAAGAAGTACACAGAACCCCAAAATATAGGAATCTAAAGAGGACCACACCAAGACATATCATAATTAAAATGCCAAGAGCAAAAGATAAAGAGAGAATATTAAAAGCAGCAAGAGAAAAACAGTTGGTTACCTACAGGGGAGCACCCATACGATTGTCAGCGGATTTCTCAACAGAAACGATGCAGGCCAGACGCGAGTGGCAAGAAATATTCAAAATAATGAAGAGCAAGAATCTACAACCAAGATTACTCTATCCAGCAAAGCTATCATTCAGAATTGAGGATCAGATAAAGTGCTTCGCAGATAAGAAAAAGCTAAAGGAGTTCATCACCACCAAACCAGTATTATATGAAATGCTGAAAGATATTCTTTAAGAAGAGGAAGAAGAAAAAGGTAAAAAATATAAATTATGAACAACAAATACACATCTAGCAACAAATGAACATAAAACTCAAGTGAATTGATAGGCTGATGAACAAGATAAACTGGTGACTATAACAGAAACATGGACTTAGAGAGGGAATGGACTGACAATTCTTGGGGAGAAAAGTGTTGTTGGAAGTACAGCAAGAGATTGGACAAAAATCTTGCAACAATGGGAGAGGACATTGGGGAGGGGGAGGTGAGGGCGGAGGGTGGGATAGGTACAGGGTGGAGGGAAGATATAGGGGGATAAAAAAGGGGAAACAATGTAATTAATAAACTGAACAATAAAAAAAGAATTAAAAAATATATAAAAAAATAAAAAATGATTTTATTTTATTGTTATTTTTTAATCCATAAAGATATTTTTTCATGGATTTTTAGGGAGAGGGGAAAAGAAAGGGAAAGACAGGGAGGAACACTGATGTGAGAAAAACACATCAATTGGAATTGGTTGCCTCCTGCATGAACGCTGACGAGGCCCCAGGCCAGGGAGAAGCCTGCAACCAAGGTACGTGCCCTTGACTGGAATCGAACCTGGGACTCTTCTGTCTGCAGGCCGATGCTCTATCCACTGTGCCAAATCAGCTAGAGTGTCTGTTTCATTCTTTATTCTCTATCAACTATCAGGATATTGACTTCAGGCTTTCAAGACACTGAATAAGTACCTAGACATGTGATAAGATAAAGAGTATACTTTCTCTGTTTCTTTGTCACTTCCTCTGTTTCTAGTCATATCATGGGGAATTATTTTGATCTTTTATTATTATACATAAGGCCCAGCTCATTTTGTGAGGAAAAAAAAAAAAAACAAGCAAAAAAAAAGTGTAATGTGTAATTTGTCTTAACATGTTTTCTCTACATCAACTGAGATTATTTTCAGCATTTACAATTATGCAGTCTATTTTTATTTTTTTAAACTCTACCTTTTATTACACTTATACATAGATGGGCAAAAGTAGGTTTATAGTTGTGAGTACAGAACACAGAGCTTATTATTGTGTTATTCACTTTATTTGTAAACCTATATTTTGCCTACCCCTGAATTTCTGTTATATTTCCTGGGACATCTTTTTCCTGAATTATCTCACTTCTTTTATATCCAAACTTACTTTTTATAATTCTATCTAATAAAGAGGGAATATGCAAATTGACCATCACACCATCCCAAAGATGGCAGTGCCCATAGCCACAAAATGGCGGCATCCAGTCCCCTCAGCCCCAGTGGAGTCCCCCAGACCTTGCAGCCCTACTGCTGAGAGCAGATTGTGGGGCATGGGGGCTTTGTTCGCACAGTGATAGCAGAGAGCAGAGAATCATGGGGAGTGGGTCTGAGACATCAGTAGGACACCTCCTGATGGCTCCTGAATTGGAGAGGGTGCAGGTAGGGCTGAGGGATCCGTGCCCACCCCCCCACCGCCGTGCATGAATTTCACGCACCAGGCCTCTAGTTAGGTATAAGCATCTATGACTTCGTCTACCCATTTGTAAGCATTTACTTATTGAAATACATATTGTTTCACTCTAGGTTGCTTTCCTGGGCCTGGGAGCCCTCAGATCCAGTTCTTGTCCTCTCTGAGGTCTGCTCTTTGTCTCAGGTGGGAGGACACCTGCAGGCAGAGCTCCGAGGCTCCCATCAGCCATTTCCAGTTGGGTTTGTCCAATGGGAGTTGTGAATGGGAGACTGGAGCCGGGAAGAGGGGAGAAGCTTAGATCCAGGGGCTGCGTCTTTTCTCAGTGGCCCCACCATTGCCCAGCAAGTCAATCAAGGTCTCAGCTTCTGTCAGGTGACCCTGGTCCCTGGTCTGACAATGTCACCTGTCTCCTCAGCCTGCAGAGCCAGAGACGCTTCTTGATGGTGTCAGCTCTGGGGTGCCTCTGCTGTAAGTACTCAGAGGGGATTCTCTCTCCCAGGTGAGACCCCAACTGATATAAAGATAAGTTCTCAGAGGTAGAACTGCTGGGTCAAAAAATTAGGATTTTAAAACTGTAACTCAAAGACGTTCTTCCTGCTGTATTTCTGTCTCATAAGCCCTTTCTCCACCTAGTTCCCTGCCCTGTACACTCTCAGGGCCCTTCCCCTCCTCCTTCCCTTCTACGTCTGCGTCCCAGCCTCTGGCTGTTGGACATCCCTCCGGCCTCATTACTCTTTTAAAACATGATAAACAAAATCAAAGAGGTAAGAGAGGGCACCACCACTTCCTGGTGGCGGTTGAGAACTACGCTTCCAGAACATGCCCAGGCAGGTGGAAAGAATAAGCAATTATCTGGGTGGTTCAAGCAAACATTGATTCCCCTTTGTCTGCCAGGAGCGAGTGGGGGCAGGAGGGAGGGAAGGTTAAAATTAATTATTAATGTTTGGGAAATCGTGGGAATTGGGTAGAGATACGGAACTCACCACTGCATTTCCTATCAGGAGTCTGTAAGGAATGACATCTGCTTGGCCGCTTCCGCCGCCAGGTTTTCAAGTTTGGTAGGACGCTGTGGAGGAGCAAAGTGATTTCTGCGGCTGTGACACCGAGCCCCTGGGTGACTTGGACTCCATGCTGCCGAGTCAGAAGGCCTGGCCCTGGCTCCAGGCAGTGCAGGTGGCTTGCTATCATCCAGCCCCTGCATCTTGGAAAGGAAGCTACCACCCGAACTTGGGTAAATTTACCAAATACAGCTATCGGCTGTCTTTTACAGGCTGCTGATTGACCTTTGACTTCCTCTGAATGTGTGGCCCTTAAAGATCTCCTTATTTAGCAATATGTCATTGTCAAGAAAAGAATTTTTATAGCGAGTCATTCTTCCAACACCAAGATAGGAAGCAGCCTTGGTATGGGGAGCCCTGGTTTTGGAGTCAGGAGATGAGTTCTGGCCACTAACTCGTCGAAGAAGCAACATCAGCCATTTCCACCAGGTGAGCTTCTTACCTATGGAATGAAGTGTGTGGAAGTAAAGAAGTTAAGGTGAAAGAGAAATACACAAGTGCAAGCTAAAGTCATTAGTCACTTTTTCACGTTTATTTTCCCGATATTGGTTGTGGATGGGTACTGGCTCTCCTGCCACTTGCATCCTTTTATTGGCTCATTATTAAAAACAATAGATTAGCCGAAACCAATTTGGCTCAGTGGATAGAGCATTGGCCTGTGGGCTGAAGGGTCCTAGGTTCAATTCCGGTCAAGGGCATGTAGCTTGGTTGCGGGCACATCCCCAATGGGAGGTGTGCAGGAGGCAGCTGATCCATGTTTCTAACTCTATCCCTCTCTGTAAAAAATCAATAAAATATATTTAAAAAAACCCAATAGGTTAAACAATGCATGGGTTAGGATAACTAGTTCGGAGCCACCATCAACCTTGGTACGTGCATTAGGGGTAGGGAACAGGATCTGAAAGCCAACACCGAAGTGACCCTGTTTGATCGTGTGGTTTCAAAATGACACCGAGAAAGCCTAGAGAGGCTTGAGTGAGAGCTTGTCCCATTTCCTCTGCCTCCTCTCTCAGCATGTCCTTTCTTTTCTTTTTTTTTTAAATATATTTTTGCCGAAAGCGGTTTGGCTCAGTGGATAGAGCATCAGCCTGCGGACTGAAAGGTCCTGGGTTGAATTCCGGTCAAGGGCATGTACCTTGGCTGCAGGCACATCCCCAGTAGAAGGTGTGCAAAAGGCAGCTGATCGATGTTTCTCTCTCATCGATGTTTCTGACTTTCTACCCCTCTCTGTAAAAAAATAAAATAAAATAAATCAATAAAATATATTTAAAAAATATATATATATATTATTGATTTCAGATAGGAAGGGAGAGAGATAGAAACATCAATGATGAGAGGGAATCATTGTTTGGCTGCCTCCTGCACGCCCCCTACTGGGGATTAAGCCAGCAACCGAAGCATGTGCCCTTGACTGGGATAGAACCTGGGATCCTTCAGTGTGCAGGCAGATGCTCTATTCACTGAGCCACACCAGCTAGGGCCAGTGTGCCCTTTCTGACAGTGTTCGCATATTCCTGCTCAGTCCCCTGTGACTTTCCTCCTGTGCAGTTGCAAGGACAGAGCCCCCTCAGCAAGCCAGAACCCGTCTCGGGCTGACTGGGGACAGTGAGCAAGACGAAAGTGAACAACCCCATGGGACAGACCCAGAAAATAACAGTAACCCAGGATCAGAGTGGACGTCGCTTGTGTTTTCAAGGGAACAAAAGCCTTTTTTACTACCACTGAAGCTTTGTGGTCCCGGGTCAGAAAAACTAAATGGGAGAGGCGTGAACCTCACCGGCTGCCCGCTCTGTTCTTACCGATGCTGGCTTAGGCACTGCCGTGCCTTCCACACCCCTCAGGCCATCGAAGAGCCAGCAGACCTCTGGTCCTTGCGTGCTAACCAGCCCAGTTCCACAGGTGCCCTTTAGACTGTATTTTTTTTGTCCCTGATCCAGTAGGATTTTCCCAAGTTTTTCTGGCTTGTAGCAGACTCTGTGAGACCATGAAAAGTTGGAAACAGATTGGGATTTAATGAATGGATTATGTAAACAAATAAGTGGTGGGTGCGTTTTATGTGTCAAGTACAGCCCTCGGTGGTGTGCTGAAAATACAGCTGTGGACAAGAGAGCTGATCCCAGCCCTGGAGCAGCTTCTACTCTGGGGGGGGGGGGGGGGGGGGGGGGGGGGGGCGGGGAGGGAGCAGGATAGAGAAAAAGAATTTAAATAAATAGGTACCAAATGCAGGCAGTGATAGTATTATTTAAATAATAATAATAGCCTGGCCGGCGGGGCTCAGTGCTTGAGGGTCGAGCTATGAACCAGGAGGTCATAGTTCATTCCTGGTCAGGGCACATGCGGGGGTTGCAGGCTCCATCCCATACAGGAGGCAGCTGGTCAATGATTCTCTCTCATTATTGATCTCTATATCTCTCTCCCTCTCCCTTCCTCTTTGAAATCAGTTTTTTTTAAAATTAATTTAAAACAAAAAAAGAGCCGAAACCTTTTGGCTCAGTGGATAGAGAGTCGTCGGCCTGCAGACTGAAAGGTCCCAGGTTCGATTCTGAGCAAGGGCATGTACCTTTGGCTGCGGGCACATCCCCAGTAGGGGGTGTGCAAGAGGCAGCTGATCGATGTTTCTCTCTCACTGATGTTTCTCTCTCACTGATGTTTCTAACTTTCTATTCCTTTCTGCTCCTCTCTGTAAAAAAAAAAAATAATAAAATATATTAAAATAAAAAAAGAGAGAGACTGGAGGGAGCCAAAGGGGGAGAGCTCTGGAGCAGGTTTTTGAGAGTAGGGGTGCAGAGGCCTAAGGGAAGAGCATTTGGAGAACTTGCCCGTGTGCTGTGCTCTGGATCCGCACTAATGCTATTTGAGGGATGCCAGTGAGCCTGGATTCTTCTAATCACTCCTGACTGCTGGGGTCAGTCTGCAGCTCCCTGGAGAGCTGCCAGGTGGGTGTCTGGGCTTTCTTTTGCCTACCTATACGTAAAAGAACCCCCTTTTCCAGGAAATTACCGTATTTGGGGGACAAGCAGCTGAAATACTTAAATTCAGGAGGCATGAAAGGATTAGAACATAAGACAGTACACAGTAACATACGGCGCTAAGTAGAGCCGAAGATTGAAGCTGTAGCTAGAGTGACAGAGCCAATCTTGATCCACAAAATGTCCAACTAACTGCTGTTTCCTGCGCACCAAGGACACTTACAAAAAATTGTGGAGAGCCCTGTGACAGTTAGACAAGTAATCCACTCTGCGTGAAAAGCGTGTTTCTGCAAGGGAGTTCCTAAATAATACTTGTGCTTTTGCATTGTGCAAACAGAGGAGTCTTCCTGGATGTAGCGTTTGGTATGAGCATGGCTTCCCAATCGCCAGCGCACCTCTCACAGACTGTCTTTGATGAAAAATTGAACAGCGGCCGAAAAGACTTCCTGCTTCTCGGCTAATGAGCAGATCAGAACACACGCAGGAAACTTGAAGAGTCAAATTGAAAATTTGCATCTAAACTCCTTTACTATAAAGCAATTGCACTTTCCAAATTTTTAATTATAAAAATAATTATGTACTATGAGATACTATGCGGAAAAAAATGAGGCAGGTCATGTTGACATGTAAACATATTTATGATTTGATGTTGTTGTTGTTTTAAAGCATTGTACAGAGCAATCTGATAAAGAGACCCAAGGTGACGGAGGCACACACCCAGGGAGGCTGAGCAGGTACAGAGAAATGTGAGGGCCCAGGTGTCTGACAGCAGGCACCACGCTGTTCTGTGTTGTGAAAATGTATTGCTTGTGTAGCTATGCAACCTTTTAAATCATTGTGTGCATCAAACAAAACACCATACTGGGAATGTCCAGTTTCCCTAAGTCTGAGAGAGAGAGAGAGAGAGAGAGAGAGAGAGAGAGAGAGAGAGAGGAAAGAATATTTTTTTACATATGTATGCATTTTGTAAATACAAAATAAAATGCTTGGAAAGATACATATATAAGCTTTTATTAGTGCTTATCTTTGAGAAACCAAACTTGGGGAAGGGAGATTGGTGAGCGAATGTGTTTAAGTGGAATACTAAGTTTTATGCTATATTATTTCTATTTTTTGACTTACACAATGGGGATGTATGTAGTCATGTATTAATGACTGACCACACTTCATAAAAATGTAAAAACAATTCAAAAAGCTTGTGGAAAATTTGGGAAAGAATGAAAATAATAGGTAAAAATCACCGATGAGCTCATAAACTCGGGTATAAATGCTGATCTGTGTTTTAACCTGCTCATACAAATGTCACAGCTGGGTGGTTTAAGCAGCACACGTGTATTCCTCACAGTTCTGGAGGCGAGGAAGTCGGAGACCAGGGTGCCAGCATGGCCAAGGCCTGGTGAGTCTCCCCTGGGCTTGTCAGTGGTTGCCTCCTGATTGTGCCCTCGCACAGGAAAGAGAGTTCTTCCATCTCTTCCTCTCCTTATGAGGAACACACTCTCATCGTGTCAGCTCCGCCTTCAAGAACTCCTCTGCACCTCACGTCCCATCTCCAGCTACCATCACACTGCGGAGTAGGGCCTTGAATGAATTGGGGTTGGGGCATAATAATCATATTTAGTCTTTAACACCAGAAAGTATTTCCATATCTCTTCATTGTTTATTCCAAGATTACTCTCCCTGAAGATAGATAGGTAGGCATATAGATAAAATAGACTCCACAATAATAAAAATTTGGATACTATTTGGTGGTTAGCTCCTGACCTATTCCTTTGTCAAATGCTGGCACATCAGAAACACCAACTGTGTAATTAGAAAATTGGGGCTTTGTGCCCTGACATCCCTGATTTTAACCTGTAAACATTAATAAAGAGAAACCCCATTTAAGATGGAATCAGGCTAGAAGAGAGAACTCGCACACAATCCCCCGTGTCACTCAACACACACTATGGCCCCCAACAGGAGGAGCGTACCTTGCACCTCTGACAGGAAGTGATACTACTCACGACCTCCACAGGAAGTAGGAAAGATTCTTCCTTGTCCAATATCAGCTCAGCCAATGGGAGACTGTCACAGCTCAGCCAATGAAAAGCCACTATATTTTGAACTTTGTTTCCTCCAATAGAAAAGCACTCCTCTCCTTTGTTTCTCTGGATTTACACGTAGTTGGCCGCTAGACCGCATGTCCCAAGTTGCAATTCTTTGTTCCCAAATAAGTCCATTTTGCTGGTGAAATATCTGGCTGTTTATTTGCTGCTTCTTATTGGGCAAACTTGGGCTTGCTCACTGAAATTGTTCCTAATGATCAAAATGGGAATCAGGGCAGAAATGGGAGTAATGGCAGGGTTCTGGCAGGAAACCAGTGACACCCGTAAAACAAATAATCTGAGAGGAGTTTAGTAAAATTTAACAGCGGTGCTCATTACAAACCTGTGGACAAGGTGTGAGGAAGGCGTAGGGATAGCGCAGTAACTCAGGTTGGAAACAGCCGTTCCCACCTGCAGGCCCAAAGGCGGGAGGGACAGTCAGTCACCAGGAGGACGTGGTGTGGAGATGCCGCCCCGACAGGAGGGACATCTTTTGTGAAGCCTGATGTGACTAGGCAGGTGGGACGCTCCGAGAACAAGTCACCCGAGCTCAGGCACCTCCCTCTCGCCTTCTGCAGGTGCTTTCCCCTTGAAGTTCAGCCGTCCTGGGACTTGGGCTCCCAACAGAATCACCTGCAATTCTTATTGAAATGCAGACATCTGATTCAATGCTGGGGGAGGAGGGTTGGATTTTCTTCTTTTTTCCCCCCAATATATATATATGTATACATATATATATATGTGTATATATATGTATACATATATATACATATATGTATTATTCTTTAAAGTATTACAAATAGTAGTACATATATTTCCTTTTCCTTCCCCCACTAATCTCCCCCCAGCTTCCCCTACTCCCCAGCACGTGCCCTCATCTGCACCCCCCAGTGTCTTGTGTCCATTGGTTATGCTTATATGCATGAATACAAGTCCTTCGATTGATCTCCCACAGCCCCCACCCATCACCCTCCCCTGCCTTCCCACTGTAGTTTGACAGTCTGTTCAATGCTTCTTTACTTCTGTATCTATCTCCCCCCCCCCTCTTCTTTTCTTTAAAAAAATCTTGCATCTGTAGACTAGAAATAAACGTATTAAGAACAAAAAGTGTTTGAGTCTCAGTTTCAGTGTCCAACAGTTCTGAGTCCCAGTTTCAATATGAAATAGTTCCTTATGTGTACATGTCAGCAATGGTGTCTGGATGGTGGACAAATGGTGGCAATGCAGGTCTCACACTCTCTGGTTTGGTCCTGGGCAGCCTGCAGCGATGCACCGCTGCTGACTGCTAATATGGCAAGGTGTGGTCAGTGTCTTCCATCTCGGAAGGTTGGATTTTCAAAAAATATATATTTTTATTGATTTCAGGTGAGAATGGAGGAGAGACAGAAACATCAATAATAGAGAGTCATTGATAGGTTGCCTCCTGCATGCCCCTCCACTGGAGATCAAGCCCACAACTCGGGCATGTGCCCTTGACCAGAACCGAACCCGGGACCCTACAATCCGCAGGCCTATGCTCTGTTCACTGAACCAAACCAGCTAGGGCGAGGAGGGTTGGATTCTGCATTGCAACATGTTTGCCTATGATGCTGATTCAGCTGCTCAGGGGACCAGACTTGGAGAATCACTGATGCAGTCCAGGGCACAAGGGACGGTGGAGAATGGGGGGAGCGGCTCTGAAGGGGCGATGGAAGGTGTCCAGCACACGCTCCTCAGTGCTGTGAGGAGGTTCCACAGAATGAGTGTTTTAAGTGCTCGTCATGCTGGAGGTGGTCCTGAAATGTCGCCTTTGCTTGACTTCAGACCTCAGAGTGCTTTTGAGGCCTTTTGACGGTTGTCGCTCCGCTCAGGTCTCTAACACCCACGTTAGAGGGCTCATAGGACCCTAACTCCGCACGTGGCCTCACCGTCTGGTCTCTGCAGCTTCCCCCGAGCTCAGAGCACTCCTGTGCCAGCCTCAGGCTTGCTCAGACTCCACCCTGGGACATGCTTTTCTCTGTAAGGGCATCACTTTCGCCTTTTGTGCCAACACTGTCTTTAGTATTTGAGCCCGATGCTGATCCTCTCTTTAGTTCTGGAGCTTTTTAAAAAATTTTAAATGAATTTATAATCCAGAAGTTACAAAACTTTAGAACGTTCCCTTTAAAAAAATATTCTCAATATGGATGTTTTCTCTTTTATCTCTAAACGGCTAAACAAGTACCTTCTATAGTAACTGTCGGACTTCTTTGGGGAGGTAAAAATTCTTCTGCATTTTAGTGGAAATTATGCATTGCCTGCAGCACACTTTTTCAAGTTATCAGAGTCCAGCCTTGTTCATCTATTTTGAGCTGTTTTGCATTCTTCTTAAGTTGTAACTGATAAATGTGTAAATTCCACCTTGTCAGGTAGTGATTTCTGACTGACCTCTTCCCCTCTGTAGAAAAACTAGTTTTGTCTCTATTTCCAATTATGTAAGCAAATAGCTTTTGATTGTGTAAAATGACTTGTCCACTTCTTGCACCCAAATCCTCCTGACTAACATAGTCCTTATAAATGGCCTGCCCCGTAGGTTCCTGGATAGAAGCACTTTGAAAGTGAAATGACACAGTGGGCCTGAGGTCACCTATCATTACTGGAGTCAAATTAAGCAGAGACAAGTTCGAATCATATATGAGCGATTATTCCAATAATGCCAGCAGTAAGGAGAGAGCAATTCGTCACCCTGGGAATTCTCTCTGACCCCTCACCAGTTGGCTGATTATATACACACTAGTGCATGAAATTTGTGCACGGGTAGGGGGTAGGGTCTCTAAGCCTGGCCAGTGATCAGGGTCTATCTGCAGGGTGACCAGCGGGGCAATTGATGTCTGATTGTCAGTTTTGGCCTGATCCCACAAGGATCGGCAGTCAGACATCCCCCTGGGGTCCCTGATTGGAGAGGATGCAGGCCGGGCTGTACAAATTTCATGCACCGGGCCATTAATATGCAAGGAAGATCTTTTTTTAATCTCTTCCCACCCAGCACCCCCTTCCCTCTGAGAATTGTCAGTCTGTTCCTTTTCCATGCCTCTGATTCTATTTTATTCACCAGTTTATTCTGTACATTAGATTTCTTATTCTTTTAATTTGATTTTTAGATTTAATTCTTTTTTTTGTTTTGTTTTGTTTTCTCTCTTATTTTTTTATTTTTATTTTTTTTAATTTACAATATAACTTATATTTAATAGTAGTACATATGTTTTCCTCCCCCCCACCAATATCCTCCCCCCAGCCTCCCTTACCCCCCAGCACATGTCCCCACCTGCCCCCCTCCCCGCCCCAGTGTCTTTCATTCATTGGTTATGCTCATATGTATGCATAAAAGTCCTTCGGTTGATCTTCCCCTGCATCCGCCTCCCCTCCACTCCAGCCTTCCCCCTGTAGCTTGACAGCCTGTTGGAGGCCACTCTGCCTCTATATCAATCACTTCCCCCTGTTTCTTTTCTTCAAAAATATCTTGCCTCTGCATACTAGAAACAAACGTATAAGAGCAAAAAAAAAAAAAAAAAGTTTGAGTGTCAGTTTCAATGTCCAACTGTTCTGAGTCCCAGTTTCAATGTCAAATAGTTCTTCATGTGTACATGTCAGCAATGGTATCCAGATGGTGGACACTTAATTCTTAATAGGTATGAATTTGTTGCCATTTTGTTGTTCATATTTTTTATCTTTTTCTTTTTCTTCTTCCTCTTCTTAAAGAATACCCTTCATCATTTCATATAATACTGATTTGGTGGTAATGAACTCCTTCAGTTTTTCTTTGTGAAACTTTTTATCTGACCTTCAATTCTAAGTGATAACTTTGATGGATAGAGTAATGTTGGCTGTAGATTCATCACTTTGAGTATTTCTTGCCACTCCCTTCTGGCCTGCATAGTTTCTGTTGAGGAATCAGCTGCAAGACACACCATGGACATTCTCTTGTAGGTAACTAACTGCTTTTCTCTTGCTGTTTTTAAGATTCTCTCTTTGCCTTTAGACCTTGGCATTTTAATTATGATGTGTCTTGGTGTGGTCCTCTTTGGGTTCCTCTTGTATAGGACCCTCTGTGCTTCCTGAACTTGTAAATCTACTTTCACCAAGTAGGGGAAATTTTCTGTCATTATTTCTTCAAATAGGTTTTTAATATTGTGCTCTTTCTCTTCTTCTGGCAACCCCATAATATGAATGTTGGTATACTTGAAATTGTCCCAGTGGCTCCTTACACTATCTTCATATTGTTGGATTCTTTTTTTCTTATTGCTTTTCTGGTTGGGTGTTTTTTGTTTCCTCATATTTCAAATTGATTTGATTCTCAGAATCCTCTGCTCTACAGTTAAATCCCTATATATTATTCTTTATTTCAGTCAGTATATGCTTAATTTCTGACTCATCCTTTTCCATTTTTTTTGAGGTTTCTGTTGTGGGGCGACTTCTTTGACGTAACGGAGACATAACACTCAACGACCGCACCGCCCTGGGTGCAGGCAGTCCTTTTAAAGGGTCTGAACCATGAATGTTATTGCCCTGTGTTTGGCAAACAGCCCTCAAGGCTGCATCTGGGGAAGGGGTGCCAATAGATTATGAATGACCCTATTGCTCGCTCTTTATCTTCTAATTATGTATTCTTCTAGACGTGGGAAAGTGGTCCTATCTTGTAAAAAACAGGTGGTGTGGCTACGTAATTGGCGTCAGACCGTTACTCCTCTGGTTCTAGTCTTCAAAGGGTTTTTTAGCTTTCAAGGTCACAAGCTGGAAACTAAAGCAATAATTCTTTTGTTTTAAGCAAGCAGGGGTGAACTGTGGCCAAAGTTTCAAACAGCAGTTTTACTCTAGTAGATGTTCTTATGACCTTATTTCAGTTTCTAGAAGATTCCTGAGTAATCTTATAACCATGGTTTTGAACTCTATATCCAGCATTTTGCTTTCTTCCATTTCTTTCATTTGACATGTTTGTATGTCTCTTTATTTTGGCTGCTTCCCTGTGTTTGTTTCTATGTGTTGGGTAGAGCTGCTATGTCTCCCTTGAGTTGGTAGAGTGGCTCTCTGTACGAGGTGTTCTAGTGGCTCAGCCTCCCTACTCACCTGAGCTGGGAGCTCTAGGTGCACCTTTGTGGGCTGTGTGCACAGTCTTGTTGTAGTTGAGACTTGATTGCTGTTGGTGTCACTGGGAGGAATTGACCTTCAGGCCAATTGACTGTGAGGACCAGCTGTGACTACAGTGGGAGAGCGGCTGTGCAGGAGACACCCCTGTGGAGCAGGACTTGCTTCAGTGGAGCTTTGGTGCTCACTAAGTGTGCCCTTTGAGTGTCTCACTTGTGGAGTTGTAATCTGTTCTGATCTGACACTGTCCACTGGATACACTGGCTCTTGGGTCTCCAGGGAAGTGCAAAGTCAGCCACTGCCCTGGCCACCTAGCAAGAACTAGAGCAAGATCTGCAGACTCCTCCTCTTTGTATCTGATTTGTAAGTTCCCAGATGAGGCCTAGCTGTAGAGCAAGGCAGGCTGTGCTGGTGCCAGGTCTTGGGCCTTTTATTGATAGGTTTGGGGCTTCCTGACCCAGCTGCAGCTTGTTTGACAGATTTTAGCCTGAGCAAGGACAGGTCATTCATATGAGAAAGCTGCTGCATGCAGCTTGGGAGGGGTTGTAAATTGGATGAGGCAGGGTCTAGGGAATCACCAGGATGGAGCAAACAGAAATGGTTGGCAGTCAGCCCTGCCACCTTGAGGTTCCAGTATAGGAGCAATGATCCCTGTGAGCACCTCTGTTTGGGATAAAGCCACTCCCAGAGTTCCTGCTCCAATGCCAGACAATCCAGTTCTTCCTCACATGTGTCTGTGTCCTGCAAAGCCTCGCCCTAGTGCTGGAGCTCAGAGAAAGCAAGACCTTGTAAGTTCAGTTCGTGGTGCTGGCTTTTTAAGAGGAACAGCTGGGTCTCCAGCAGCCTCCGTGTCCCAATCCACACTGGTTTTTACAGCTCGTAGTTCTTACTGCCCAATGGGACTTCTTTTCCCAACTCTGAGAGCCTGGGCTTGGGGGCTGGTGTGAGGCTGGGACCTCTTGCTCCTCCAAGAGGCCTTGCGGAGATGATCTCCTTCCCAATTAAAAAAGCGGCTCACATGGGTGCTGGACCAGCCCATTCTGCACTTCGGTACCTCCTACCAGGCTCAGTGTGCTTTCCTCTATACTTTCCTAGCTGTAGGACTTCCGTTCAGCCAGCTTTCCAGGGGTTCTGGATGATGGTTGTCTATATTTTAGTTGTAATTTTGATGTGGTTGTAGGAAGCTGTGGGTACAGGGGTTTGTTTACCAATATCGCCATCTTCAAATCTCATCATTGATATTTCTCTCTCTCTCTATCTCTCTCTCTCTCTCTCTCTCCCTTCTTTTCTGAAATCAATAAAAATGTATTTTAAAAACAGAAACACACAAATAATATACAGTGATCGGTACCACAAGATTTAATTAACTGTTGTGGCATTTCCTTACTTGTATGTCGTCTGTTGTGCTGTGTCAGTACAGCCAAGGGTTTGGCGAGCCTGAGGGAGGGCGTGAAGGATGTAGAAAAGACAGACAAAGAGAATAAGCTGGGGCTCAGTGGATCTCCTGTGCCCGGCTGAGGCCACAGAGAAAGATCCAGACGGCAAGCTGAGCCTTATTTTATAGCCAGAGGTAAACAGGTAGTGGTCACCATAGTTATAATGTTCTTGTGAGTTTTACTTGTTTTGGCAGCACTTGCTGCATCTCCCACAACCCATTAGCTACCCAGATAGGATCTAGGGAGTATCATAAGGTCAAGCATAATTACTAGAAGAGGCCTGGCTTACCCCTATAGCTGCTTCCTACAATCTGTATTTATTTGTCTCAGTCCTATAGGTGGTTGAGTTTCTAGCTCATTATAGAACTGAGTGTTGGTTTCTGGCGAAACTTCCAAGACTCTTGTCATCTTTAAGGAGTCTTATTTAGTTCATTTGCACAAGATCTTAGCACACAAACAAGTGACTGTTTATTAAATCCCTTTGTTAGTTAGTTACCATAGATCCTCTTTCCACTACCTCCTCCCTTCAAAAAAGTGGCAGGCACTGTAAAACTAACATCTGAATGTTTTTCTGTTCGTCTAAGCATGTTCTGAAACCCGGTCTGAGTTAGGCTTTCTTAGCACTTGGGCTCCAGGTTACAAGGTGTCCTCAGTCTTGAAGCAGCCTCCATCACATGAACAGAGAGATAAGGCAACACCATCATAAAGAAAAACCTTCAAGATCTGAAATCTGGTGACTCAAGTCATAGTTATAACAACCGTAGGGGCCAGGTTTACGTTACCGAATCTTAGCTCTGGTTTAGAATGTTTTTCCCCGCTCTGGGTTAGAATTTAATATTAAATCATTTGAAAAGGCCATTGCAGATCCTTCCTATCTTCTGTTCCTCAGCAAACAAGTTTTAAACAGCTAACCAACATGTCTAAGGTCCTATTGTACATTCGTTTTTAAAAATATATTTATTTTAAAAGGGTAAATGTTTATTCACTAGTTAGTTCTGATTTTCAGATAATATAGGTATGTTTGCTATTGATAAGAAGCACTCATTTCCTCTTCCTCTTCCACCGTCGTGAATGTTAAAGCCAGCAATGGTAGTCAACCTGGGCTTCACATCAGAATCAGTCATGTGATTGTTGTGGGGCGACGTCTACGACCAGTTGCAAACGACCACGGAGGGGTTAAGTTGGTAATAAGCAGGCAAGGATTTATTGAAAATTGGCCAGGACAGTTGTGGGGGGAACCATGCAAACACCCACGGCCGCACCGCCCTGCATGCGGGCAGGCCTTTTAAAGGGGTCTGAACCATGAATGTTATTGCCCTGCATTTGGCAAACAGCCCTCAAGGCCGCATCTGGGGAAGAGCTGCCAATAGACTATGAATGACCCTATTGCTCACTCTTTATCTTCTAACTATGTTTTCTGCCAGACGTGGGAAAATGGTCCTATCTTTGTAAAAACAGGTGGTGTGGCTACACAATTGGCGCCAACCTGGTACTCCTCTGGTTCTAGTCTTCAAGGTCTCAAGCTGGAAACTAAAGCAATAATTCCTTTGTTTGAAGCAAGCAGGGGTGAACAGTGGCCAAACAGCAGTTTTATTCTAGTAAATGTTCTTATGACCTTATTTTCAGTGATCAGTATAAAAATCATTAACAATATATTTTACCTTTTTTCATGCTGTCTTTGAAATCCAGTATGTATTTTCTTTTATTTATTTTTAAAGAATAGTTTATCGGTTTAGAGAGAGAAGGGAATGGAGAAGAGAGAAACATCATCAGCTGCCTCCTGCACATCTTGCACTGGGCAAGTGCCCTGATCGGTAATCGAACCAGCAATCCCTCGGTGCATAGAACAATGTCCAACCCACTGAGCCACACCATCCAGGGCTCCAGTGTGTATTCTACACATAAACCTCTTCTGGGCTCAGGCCAGCCACATTGTAAGTGCTCAGTAGCTCCATGTGTCTAATGCAGCGGTCGGCAAACTCATTAGTCAACAGAGCCAAATATCAACAGTACAACGATTGAAATTTCTTTTGAGAGCCAAATTTTTTAAAATTAAACTTCTAACACCACTTCTTCAAAACAGACTCACCCAGACCGTGGTATTTTGTGGAAGAGCCACACTGAAGGGGTCAAAGAGCCACATGTGGCTCGTGAGTCGAGGTTTGCTGACCACTGGTCTATTGTAACCATATAGGACAGCACAGATCTAGACTCAAGAGTTCTAATGATTTTAAGAAAATGAAGATGTGAGTCTGGTGTAAAAGCATGCTGAGAATCTTATCTTGCTATGCAGCAAGTTATAAATCCTGGGGGGAAAATGTTAGTTACTCCACACAGGAGTATATGTTTTTTGTTTTTGTTTTGTTAATCCTCACCCAAGTATATTTTTCCCATTGACTTTTAGAGAGTGGGAGGGAGGGAAAGATGGAGGGAGAGGGATGAGGGTAGGAGTTGAGAAAGAGAGAGAAACAGGGATGTGAAAGACACACATCGATCAGTGGCCTCCCACAAGTGCTCTCACCAGAGCCTGGGATTGAACCTGCAACCCATGTAAATGCCCTTGACTGGGAATTGAACCTTTGACTTTTTGGTGCTTGGGCTGATGCTCTAACCATAGAGTCACACTGACCAGGGCTCAATATACTAGTATAAGTTTTAAACCCTGGAGAAAAAAATAGAACCAATCAAACAAAAGGTAGGGAGTGGAAAGAAAATAAGTGAGAAGTCATGGCTGATAGTTAAAAAAATTATAGTCCATTCCAACTTTGGAATACTGTGCTATAATTAAAAAGAATCAGATAGGCAGTCCCGGATGGCCCCAATGATCCCTGCTTAATAACACTGATGCTCTTGTGTAATTCCTACTCCTTGAGTGGGGCTGGACTTACTCCCTCCTAATGAGAATATGACAGAATAAAGGAGATTAGGCTATAAAAAGGACTTCGTTTCCATCTTGAATACACTCTCTCAGGTCTGTCAACCTGGAGAAAGCCAGCTGCCATGTCCTCAAGCAACCTTTCAGAGAGTCCCAGGAGGCTGCCAACACCACATGAGATTCCCACCTCACTCCAGTCAAGTGTCCCGGTGAGACCACAGCCCCAGCCAACCGCTTGACTGCAGCCTCCTGAGAGACTGGCAGCCAGAGTCACGTAGGTAAGTGCATCAAAAAACCTTCCACAGAAACTGTGAATAAGTGTCTCACTGCCCTGGCCAGTTTGGCTCAGTGGATAGAGTGTCAGTCTGTGGACTGAAGAGTCAGGGTTCGGTTCGGTCAAGGCATGTACCTTGTTTGTGGGCATGTCTCCAGTGGGGGGTGTGCAGGAGGCAGCTGATAGATGTTTCTCTCTCATCCATGTTGGCTCTCTATCTTTCTCCCTTCCTCTCTGTAAAAAATTAATAAAATATATTTAATAAATAAATAAATGTTTTGTTGCTTTAAGTCCCTAAATTTTGGTATAATTTCTTATGCAGCAATAGATAACGGACATAGTAGCTATATATTAACATTACATATTAAAATATTGCTGTTAGTATATAGAATAGGATCTCATATATCTGAAAATCACCAAAATTAAAATGTATAAAAATTAAAATTATACAAGAATAAAATATATTGATATACTAGAGGCCTGGTGCAAGAAATTCCTGCATGGGTAGGGTACCTAGGCCTGGCTGGCAAGCAGAGCCGATTGGGGCCTTCTGGTTGCTGGCTGGGGCCTTCCTTCATTCTGTGCCCCCCTCCTGGTGGTCAGCACATGTCATAGCAAGCAATCGAACTCCTGAAGGGACACTTTGCATATTAGCCTTTTATATATATAGACTAGAGGCCCGGTGCATGAAATTCATGCATGGTGGGGGAGGGAGGGTGTCCTTCAGCCCAGCCTACACCTCTCCAATTTGGGACCCCCTTGAAGGATGTCTGACTGCCCCTTTAGGCTCGAACCTACTGGGATTGGGCCTAAACGGGCAGTCAGACATTCTTCTCACAATCCAGGACTGCTAGCTCCAAATTGCTCTTCTGCCTGCCTCCCTGATTGCCCCTAACCGCTTCTGCCTGCCAGCCTGATCATCTGCTAACCACTACCCTGCCAGCCTAATTGATGTCTAACTGCTCCCCTGCCAACCTGTTTGCACCCAATTTCCCTCCTCTGTCGGCCTGGTAACCCCTAACTGCCCTCCCCTGCAGGCTTGATTGCCCCCAACTGCCCTCCCTTGCAGGCCTGGTCCTTCCCAACTGCCCTCCCCTGCTGGCCTGATGGCCCACAACTGCCCTCTCTTGCAGGCCTGGAATCTCCCACTGTCCTCCCCTGCTGGCCATCTTGTGTCCACATGGGGGCAGAATCTTTGACCACATGGGGGCATTCCTCTTGTGTGTTGGAGTGATAGTCAATTGGTGTATTACTTTTTTATTAGATAGGATAGAGGCCTGGTGCATGGGTGGGGACCAGCTGGTTTGCCCTGAAGGATGTCCTGGATCAGGGTGGGGGTTCCCTTGGGGTGTGGGGCAGCCTGGGTGAGGAGCCTATGGTGGTTTGCAGGCCAGCCACGGCCCACAGTGACCCAAGCAGAGGTGCTGGGATTTGGAATTAATTTTTGTTCTACAATTGAAAATTTGTATCCTGGAGTGGAGCCAAGACTTCTGCTGGCTCCCTGGTGACAGCCATTTCTGTTTGAAACTTTGTAGCCTAGAGTGGAGGCCTAGGCGCTAGGGCTGCAGAAGTTTGATTTCCTCTATCGCCCCAGCAACCCTAGCCTCTGCTCTCTCCAGCTCCGTGGCTGCCGCCATTTCTGTTGGGATTATGTATCTTCTATAACTGAAATTTTATAGCATTGAGTGGAGGCCCAGGCCGGCAATTGCAGGTGGAAAGCTTGACTCCCTCCATTGCCAGGGAAACCCAAGCCTCCCTCCTGCTCTCAGTGGTGGCAGCCATGTTGGTTGGGGTTTATTTGCATAATTTGCTCCTGATTTGCTGGTGGCTGTGGCTGTGGGCATGGCTTGATTGAAGGTATGGTCACTTTGCATATTACTCTTTTATTAGATAGGATATGATTATTCCTGCCTTTCCTTTCACCCTAGTCTCTCTCCACACGCTAAAGTGAGCCTTGCCTTTCCTCACCTCTTTCCCTCTTCACTCTCTCCCTTGCTGTCTTTCTTCCTTGCTCTTTTCATCCATTTGTTTAACAAATGTTTATTGAGCACTTACTGTGCACCAAGCTCTGTATTGGGTCCTGGGGATAAAAAGGTTAGCAAAGACCCTGGCCCTCAAATTTCTTGGAGTATGTGAGGGAAGGTAGATCAATTAATCATACAAATAAATATAAAATTATAATTTTGGTAAAGTTACAGAGGAAAACAATACAATGCTAGGAGACTATGTAACTTGACCATGGGATTCACATCTAGTTTGACTCTAAATTCCCTGCTCCTCCTACCAACCACCCTTTGCCTCCAGCAAAATAGCCAAAATCCCATTCTAAAGATAACATTGCTAATCCAGCTTCTGGAATTTCCTTTTGTCCTTTGAAACCATCGGGGTAGGTCACTATACTTGCATCAAAGTTGTCATTGCTCAGGTGTAGCAACATGATGTCAGGCTACAGATTTAGAGAGACCCAGGTTCAGATGCTCACTTGTATCCTTCTATCTCTGTGACATTGGGCAAGCCACCAGACCTCTCTGAGCCTCAGTTCCCTCGACGGTAAAATGGGACTAATAGTACATGCCGAGCAGGTGGGGCATAATACAATGCAATAATTGGTTGTTATCATCGGTGCTTAAAACTGAGAATGTTATTTTTTCTAAATCTGGAGTCCTACACCCAGGGGAATTGGGTAGATTGTCCAGAATTAGAACCATACCCGAAGTCTAAATCAGAATTTTCTACCTTATGTTTATGAAGTCTTTCTCAAGGTAAGAAATTTTTTTGTATATATATATATATATATATATATATATACAAATATATATATATATATATATATATATATACAAATATATATATATATATATATATATATATATAATTGTTTAAAGTATTACAAATAGTAGTACATGTTTCCTTTTTTCCCCCCCATTGACCTCCCCGCAGCCTCCCCTACCTCTCAGCACATGCCCTCACCTGCCCCCGCCCCCAGTGTCTTATATCCATTGGTGATGCTTATATGCATGCATACAAGTCCTTCGGTTGATCTCTTACAGCCCCTGCCCCCCATCCTCCTCTACCTTCCCACTGTAGTTTGACAGTCTGTTCAATGCTTCTTTGCCTCTGTATCTATTTTTCCCCCGTTTCTTTTCTTTAAAAAATCTTGTATCTGCATACTAGAAATAAACATATAAGAACAAAAAGTATTTGAGTCTCAGTTCAATGTTCAACAGTTCTGAGTCCCAGTTTCAATGTCAAATAGTTCCTTATGTGTATATGTCAGCAATGGTGTCTGGATGGTGGACACATGGTGACAATGCAGGTCCCACTCTCTCTGGTTTGGTACGGGACAACCTGCAGCGACGCACAGCTGCTGACTGCTAGCAGGGCAAGGTGTCGTCAGTGTCTTCCATCTCTGGACTGTTTTTGTGGTTGGAACAGACCGTCAGTTCCTCTTTGTTACAGGAATCCATATGGTCTTGGAGTTGTTTTCTGAAAATACACAGACATATTCTCGACCAAAAGTTAGTAAAGGAATCTTTTATGTAAATTAGACTCGGGATTCTTTATATTTTTGCCTAAATGATTTTCCTTTGGCTTATTTTGACACCATGTGTGTTTTTCATGGGTGTCCTGCTGTTAACATTACAAATGGAAATTAATTTTCTGAAGTAAGCATTTTCTAGATGTAATTTACTTACAGGATATTTTTCCTTACATGATATTACCCCACTATCTCTCCCCCCCCCCTTTTTTTTTTGATTAATGGAAGCTTTTGGAAATTTTATATTGCAGTCTTGGTAACTTTAAATTTTATTTTTTGCACAAAAATATGACTCTTTAGGTTCTTTGCATGTTAGGCAACTTTATGATGAGATGAACTACTAATAGAAATTTTAGTTAATATTTTAGGAACAGCTTTTTGTCCAGTACACTTCAATTTTCTCGAGTAATGTGTTGTAGATTTGAAAGCAGAAAAGCAATGGGAATATATATGCACAAAAGGAAAAGACAGACATTTGGTGTTTATGATTATGGAGCCATCGCTTTCTGTTAATCCCTTCTGAGTAAGAAGCTTCCAGCTAAAGCACTTTAGCTGTATATTGTGGCAGCAGTGAAGGGCGTGGTGTTGAGACTCAGAAACACCCTATGATTCTGGAAAGCTGGGCAGGGTTTTTGTTCCTGGAAAAATGATGATTGTTTGTCCATTTGCATCCAGTAAGATATTATCTGCTGAGTGCGATGCATCACAACCCTCTGGAGATATTTGGGCATCCGTTCTATTAAATTCGTGGCTCCTGGCTAATGCTTCCTCTTTTTTTTTTTTTTTTTTTTTGACACCTCAGCTTTATCCAGACGGGCAAGTCGTTGCCAATAGATGTGCATTATTCTGATCAGTTCTTAGGAGGGAGGCTATGGGAGTACAAGGCACCTGTCCCACTGAATGGTCCAGGGAGCCCTACACCCTTCAAGTTGGAGGTGTGGAGAGACCTTGATGTGAGGGATAGTGTTGGACTAGGTCAGTGGTCGGCAAACTGATTAGTCAACAGAGCCGAAGATCAATAGTACAATGATTGAAATTTCTTTTGAAAGCCCAATTTTTTTTTAAACGTAAACTTCTTCAAACACCACTTCTTCAAAATAGACACGCCCAGGCCGTGGTATTTTGTGGAAGAGCCGCACTGAAGGGGCCAAAGAGCCGCATGTGGCTTGCGAGCTGCAGTTTGCTGACCACATCCTGCTCTGCCACTCACTAGCCCATCTTTACTGGAGGAGTGATAAATACCGTAGAAATACATGTATGCAAACATTGCTATCTGAAGCCTGAAGGCAATCCCTGGAGAAAACCTTAGAAAGGTGTCATTTTAGGAAACACCATAAAAGCACTTGAAGAAAATGAAGCAAAAATGAGTAACAAATAATGAGTATGCAGGAAGCCGAGGATGGCTGTCCTCAGGGAGTTACTTGCTGCATCTTGATTTCTAATATGTGGTTCTCAGACTCCTTAGGAAGAAGTGAGTCTCTCACCCAGGTGTTTCAGAAGTTGGACTTGGCACCAAGCCCTAGAACTTCTCAGCGCACTTGACCAGTTGGGACCTTGTGAGGGCACTCAGGACAGGTCCAGGAGGCCAAAGGTCTGGGGTCAGGTGTGCTAATGAGAGGTCTATGGGGCTCCCGTTTCCCCTGGTCTATGGCAGAGCCCACACTGCGCAGAGCCTGGCAGCTCTGGGCATCAAGGGCAATTCTCTGCTGTGCAAGTTTGGGAATGACAATCCAGAATGTTCTGGCTTTGGTGAAACGCGTTTGTTTTCACTAAGGAATGGGCAGGGAGCCCGGCTGGTGTGGCTCAGTTGGTTGAGCATCATCCCATGGACTACGAGGTCATGGTTCTATTCCCAATCAGAGCACATGCCTGGTTTTGGACTCAATACCCAGTAGGGGGCATGCAGGAGGTAGCCGATCATTGTTTCTCTATCTCTCCCCCTCTCCCTTCCTCCCTCTGAAATAGATTTAAAAAAAAATAGGCAGAGAGCTCATGCAGCTGCATTAGTTAGGAGGACAGACCAGCTGCAATAAATGGAAATGTGCTGCCAGGCTTTGGTGTGCTCAGCATGGCCTGAGGAAGCAGCAGGGACCCAAGGGAGAGAGGAACCATTCTTGGCCTTCAAGCTGTTCCTGTGCAATTTGAAATGTGTATACAAGGATTTAAATGTGTGAACTGTGTATTGAAAGATTGATTATTTAATAATGCTAACTTCCTAAAACCCAGAAAAAATTAAAATTAAACACAAAAGTTCTCTGTACAGTCAAAAAGGATGTCACAAAGTCCATATGCTTTTCTTCTAGCTCTGCTGCTTTGGTCTTGCCTGGGGTACAGTTAATTTCACTTTATACAAAAAAAAAAAATGTGTCTTCATTCTCCATAACAACTACTTCCAATGACCATCGATGCCTTCCTTGTAAAAATAATGTTCTTTCTTTTATGAATTGTCTGGGCAGCATTTTTTAAATGTTGACTTCTTTTTCCCTCTCCCCTGACTTTTAAAAAAATTATGATCTAGTGGCATTTAGAATGTTCACAGTGTTGTGCAACCACCACCTCTATCTACTTCCAAAACATCTGCATTACTCCAAAGTAAACCCCCAGACTCATTAAGCAGTTTCTTCTCATTCTCCCTGGCCCTGGCCCCTGACAATCATAAATCTGCAGTCTGTGTGTATGGCGTTATCTATTCTGGATATCCTCCTATATAATAAAAGAGAAACATTCAAATTTGACCGTACCTTCGCTCCTGATTGGCTATGCTACCAGCCAATCAGGAGCGGGGAAGGGCCAAGTGGCATGAGCGCTGGGCCCCGGAGGTGGAGATGAAACGGTGGTGGCGGCGAACACCTAGCCCCCGGGCAGTGTGAGGGGAAGTGGTGGCAGCAGCAGAGGTGGTGGCAGCAGCAGGGAGCACCTGGCCCCTGGGTGCCGTGAGTGGAAGTGTTGGTGAGCGCCCAGGCCCCGGGGCCAGGTGGTCACAGGCAGCTGGGGCTGAGCTGAGCAGGGTGATGGCTAGGCCTTGGTCAGGCTGGGGGTGAGCCATCAGTTGGACATCCCCTGAGGGCTCCCAGTATGTGAAAGAGGGCAGGTTGGTTTGAGGGACCACCCACACCCAGTGCACTAATTTTGTGCACCGGGCCCCTAGTCTCCCTAATAAAAGAGTAACATGCTAATTGACTGTACCTTTGCAATGCTCACCAGCCAATCAGGAGTGAGTATGCAAATTAACCCAACAAAGATGGTAGGTTAATTTGCATACACGGGCACCAAGTGGCCGGGGGCAGGGTGGGTCGCTTGCATCGTCACCATAGTGACAACACAGGTGTTCTGCACCACCCCAGCCACAGTGGTTAAAGCTTTGGCCTAGGGACCAAAGGGTCTTAGGTTTGATTCCCAGTCAAGGGCAGGTACCTCAATTGCAGGTTTGATCTCCTGCCCGGTGGGGGATGTGCAAGAGCCAACGATCTCCTTCATAATGATCAGGCAGGAAGGCAGGAAGCATGGGAAGGCAGGAAGGTGGCTCTGGGCTGGAGGGAAAAGGCAGCTCTGGCCAGATAGAAGGGGGTGCCAGGAGTCAGGGGAAGGAAGGCCCATTCTTGCATGAATCTTCATGCACCAAACCTCTAGTTTCCTATAAATTGAATCATACAATATGTGGTCTTTTGTGAGTGGCTTCTTGAACTTAGTATAAGGTTTCTTCAGTTTCATCCATGTTGTGATGATTTATCAGTGCTTGAATCCATTTTATGGCTAAATAATATTCCATTGTGTAGGTATTGCACGGTTTCTTATCCTTTCAGCAGCTGATGAACGTTTGGGTTGTTTCCATGTCAGGACTATCATGAATAATGCTGCTAGGAATAGAACATTTGTGTGTTCCCTCACTTTTGCCAGCTCCATTTCTCATCTCGATAATGCAAATGACAACGATATCTTCCTCATAGGACTGTTAGGATTAAGTGAGGATTAAACACTTAGAATAGTGCCTGGAACATGGTCAAACTTCAATAAATTCTTGTTATTATTGTTTTATTATTTTCTAAATACATAACTCAGGAGTCAGTTCCCATCAGGGCAGGTGACTTTACACATGTCAATCATTCTCAAGGTCATCACTGCATCACTTCGATAATTAGTGTAAGAGGTAGTGGTCCTGAACCATAAGTGAAAGGTTAACAGTGAAACTATGGTTGATATTTTCTGGCTAAGGAGTCAAGGATGGGTAAGATATTGACCAACTTCCATCAGAACTTAACATTAGGTATGGTGAATAAGCTTGGCCTCACAAGGACCTGCAACAGAATATCTTTTTTAAACTAATGAGCTATGAGCTTGCAGAGGACAAGAGAGATAATAAGGGCCTTTGAGCACTATTTCTCAAGCAATAGAATTGTGTCGTGAAAATTACTAATGAAGAAGAGCATGCTGATACTTCTGAGCCAGTAGATTTGAGTGGAAGCGGGAATATCAGAAAGGGTGCTTATACAGGGGTTGAAGTGTTACCTTATTTATTTTTTTTAATCATCACCTGAGGGTATTTTTTCCCATTGATTTTCAGACAGAGTGAAATGAAGAGAGGAAGGAAGGGGGAGGAGGGAGAAAGGGAAGGAGGGAGGGAGGAAGAGAGAGAGACAGACAGAGAGAGAGAGAGACAAAGAGAGATCATTATGAAGGAGATTGTTGGCTCTTGCACATCCCCCACCGGGCAGGAGATCAAACCTGCAACTGAGGTACCTGCCCTTGACCGGGAATCAAACCTAAGACCCGTTGGTCCCTAGGCCAAAGCTTTAACCACTTGCAGCAAACTGGCCAGCGCTGTGGTATTATCCTTGAGAGGCGTCTGGGCTTATAAAGAAGCAGCGATGTGCCAGAGAGGCACCTGTATGAAAAATTAGTAGTAAATGGAAAGAGATGGACAAGTGAAGGGAAGATTCAGAACAAGTGGTGTGAGCCCAGGAAGGGTGGTGATGCCCTGGATGGTGTTTGGACAGGGGAAAGAGAGCTGCTCTGAGCCAGGCCACGAGGGATTTCCTCAAGAAGTGGATATCAGGTGGTCATGTCACTCACGTCTAAGTTCTTACAAGTTTTACTGTCCATTTATGAATGAAAGGAGATAAACATTTGGCTGCTTTCTCAACATCCATTTTCTGCTGGACTGAGATACACTATAGTAACAATTCCAAAATGTCAGTGATGGGACAACATAAGCTCATTTCAGCTCGGCCGGTCTGTACTCCCGCATCTTCATCATTCCCACCCTGGGACCCAGGCAGGCAGAGCCACCTCTGATGGAAATGCTGCTCCAGATGAAGGAACTCCTAAATGGGAGTGGGGCATTTAAACCTAGTTCTTTGAATTCTCTCAAAATTCAGTCAGACCTATTATGGTACCAGTTGAGTTGATATCATACATATTTTTTCAGGATTTTTTAAGTCTTCACAATAATCATTTTAATGGATTCACAATAATCTGTTGACAATTACGAAGCAGCAATTAGGAAAACATACAATTGAAGTTTGCATTTACTCAAAAATCAAAACTGCATGAAAAAAATACTAGAAGGAAACATTAAATAATCATAATAATGTAAGCTAGGGTTGTTGTCTGAGAGTAGGATTATAGGCAATTTTATTCCCTTTAACTTCTATTACCTTCGATTTTTTGTTCAATTACAGTTGACATTCATTATTATATTTACTTCAGGTGTACAGAATAGTGGGTAGACATTTACTTCTATTGCCTTTGTTATAAAGTAGTGTTTGCAAGAAATAATGATGTAGAGCAAACAGGATTTCTCTCCTGTCCTCCATTTAACGGTGCCAGCAAGTCTCACCCTCCCTGAGGTAAAAAATGCATGTCAGGAATTAGTACGCCTTATTCCAAGTACACATTCTTCACAGAAGAGTTTACTTTTGGTTCCAGGAATTCAGTTTATTATATTAACAGTCTACCAGAGCCAGAGCAAGACCGTCACAGTTTCTTCCCTGAAGTGCTAATTTCCTCCCAGCGTGTTATTCCAAGTTGCTGTGGATCGATAGGGAATCTTGAGTAAATAATCCGGTGAACAGGGCCCTTGATGGGAGGAAAGCCACGTGACACAAATCCTAACAACACTGGAGAAAGGAAGAGGTTAGCACTGAGGGGAAAAAGCCATTCCAGAAAAGGTAAAAAAAAAATATATACCCATATAAGATTCCTTGTTTTCATTTCTCTAAACAGGGCAAGACCCATAGGAATTGGGTTATGGCAAGGCAAAAACAGCTAAGTTAAGTCCTCCTCTGAAGTTTCTTTTGATATGATTTGGTAGAGTTGATGTGGGCGTTCTAAGGAATTAGAAAAATATATTCAAGGGCAAAATAAAAACCAGTGAGCTTATGACCCTAGCAAAGGGGTGACTAAGGAGACAGCCTCTTTCTGATGTCAAGTTGCTATAAGATCATCTGTGTGACCTGAGCAATTAAGCGGTCTCTGCCTACTGGGCCTGTGATGGCTGCCCCCGCCCTCACCCCACCCCCACTACCATCACTGAAGATCACTTCTTCAGGATTCTATTTATTAAACAAACATTTGAAGGCCTTCTAGCTGCGAGGCATTGAGGAGAGTCCTTGTGAGATTACCAACTGGTTTATAGGCCTTCCTATTGTAGAACCTATAATCTAGTTAGACAGAAATTAATCAGAAAATCACAAAAATATAACTGCAACGGTCGTAGGTGCTACCAACACACACACACACACACACACAATTTAGTTCTAACAAGAGCATGAGATAGACTGATTTGACCTAACCGTGAAAGTCAAGGGAGATGGCAGAATGACATGTAAAGGATGAGTCAGCATTAGGTGAGGAAAAGGAACAGCATGCTTCAGAGCGTCCCAAGTCTTTCTGATTTGACTGGCAGCCTCTGATAGTGGCAGGAGTGGCAGTAATGCTGGCAGCCCCGTTCGGCAGTGCCTGGCATAGAAACGCTTACTACATGCGGACTGTTATTATAATCCTCAGTATTTAGCCTGGACAATACTATAGGATGTGGGTGTGTTGTGGAGATTGTACCTAGAAGATAATGGAATGCATAGCCTGACTTCTGAGGTAGCCAAATCCTGAAGGAAATATGGTTTCATGATTTAAAGTATATGGCATTGGTGTCCCTTCACTCCTGCCATGTTCCTTTCTTTGGACAGCTACCTCCTCTTCCCACAGTGTCACAGGCTACAAAAGCTGCTTCTTTCAAATGCTTGGGACAAAGTTAGCCTCTTGTCACAAAACGTGAGAAATCTTCCTCTCAAACCTCCCAGAAATGTTAAATACCTAATGAAAGATGACTATTAGAACAAACTGTCACTTTTAGCGGCACTGATAATAACCACTTTAAGCAGAAGCTCCGTCTAAACCAGGAAGTCTACCAATGTTGCAACTTCCTCTGCAAGAATCACTTTATTGTAACAAATAAGAATTTTAGATGGAAAAGTTAAAAAAATGTCAGCAAACACATGCAGGAAGTGACTCCCTGCTCCCAATTCCCAAAATAATTTCCCCGTTCTCTGAACACATTTCCCCATCGTTTAGCTCATCTGGTAGATATTTACGTCCATGCCCGATGTCTTGAGGGCAGGGACCCACTGACTCAGCTCTCCAAGGGCCTGCTGAGAAGGTGCCTTCCCCAGAGGAGGCAGCTGGTCTCTATTTCATGAAGGAATTTACGGATTCTGGTCTAGTCCTGAATCATGAGGGCTTTTGAAAGAATGTTTACATGGCATTCCTACGCAACTAAAATACTTCTGTTCATTTTTCCAGACAGAAGGGCGGGAGAGAGGAAGTGAGTAGGAGTGCACGGGGTGGGCAGGGTCACATCTGCTTCAGGCAAGTGTTTCTTCTCCACCTCCCGTCAGCCGTGGGGGTGGCAGCAGAGGACCCTTGAAGAGGGCAGGAGAGGCAGCCTCTAACCACTCATCATAGACTGCGATTCGAGTCTAGACCTAGAACACTCTCCCCCGACTCACAGAAGGGACTGATGAATGAGGAACCACGGTTCCTTCCCATCACGGTGTCTATCTAGAGTCACCACCCGGAAGGTTTAGGCTCTAATCTCACGGCGACTGAAGATCTTCATCTGAAACTGGCTTAACGTGTCCATAGAGCCGGCATGGTAATCCAGCATCGCCTCACAGGCTGGCCCTTCGGGGCTGCTTCCTAAAGGGCTGTGTGTAGGACTCTGAGTCCCTCTCTGGGCTCGCTGGAAAGGCAGTGATGCTTACTAGTGATACCTGGCGCAAGGCGGGGAGAGGAGTAGCAGCAAATAGGCCAAGTCCCGACCTAGTCCAACACCCTCACTTCACAGGAAGAAAACGGGAACAGAAGCTCATGTCTTAAGCTTACTATGTGCCAGGCACTGTTCAGATTGCCTTCACAAGCACATATTTATGTAATCCTTGGCCAGTCTTAAGGAGTTAGCATTATTGTGATTCCCTTTTCCCTGATGAGGTTTAGGGAAGGAAATTTTGCCGAGTTCACGCTCAGGAAATCCTTATCTTTTTAAAATGTATTTTACTAAGTTTTTACAGAGAGGGAGAGGGAGTTAGAAACATCGATGAGAGAGAAACATCCATTAGCTGCCTCCCACATATCCCCTACTGGGGATGTACTCACAATCAAGGTACATGTCCTTGACCAGAATCAAACTTGGGACCTTTGAGTCTGCAGGCCAATGCTATATCCACTGAGCCAAACTGGCTAGGGCTGGAAATCCTTATCTTTAAGCACCTCCCTATACTGCCTCCTAATCTGTGGGCACTTGCTGTGTGCCAGGCTAATGGTACTCAGCAGGAGCAATTTTGCCCTCCAGGAGACATCGGCAATGTCCGGAGACCTTTTGGTTGTGGGAAGGTGCTCCTTGAGCTCTGACTGGTTTGGCTCAGTGGATAGAGCGTCAGCCTGAAGACTGAAGGGTCCCGGGTTCAATTCCGGTCAAGGACACATGTCCAGATTGTGGGCTCGGTTCCCAGTAGAAGATGTATAGAAGGCAGCCAATCAATGGTCCTCTCTCATTATTCATGTTTCTCTCTCTCTCTCTCCCTCTCTGAAAGCAATAAATACCCTGTCTAATAAAGAGGGAATATGCTAATTGACCATCACTCCATTACAAAGATGGCTGCACCCACAGCTGAGGCCAACTTCCCATAAGGAACCCTAAAAAGCAATCAGCAGGGACCTGAGGCTATGACCTCCCTGTCCCTTGTAGGGCTTGACAGGGACCTCAGGCTATGCCTCCGCCCTGGCATCAGGCTGGGGGACCTCAGGCGCAGGTGCCATATCTGGCACCAAGCCAGGGGACCTGAGGCTGTGCCCCCTGCCCGGGAGGTCTTGACAAGGGTGGGACTGGCCAGGTCTGGATCTAGTCCAATGGGGGGGCCGGCTGAGTCTGGGTCTCATGAGATTTTGAGGCACACGTGGGTGGGTGGGGACTTGACTTTTGGTCCCGTGGTGTGCCCCAGACCCTGACAAGAGGAAGGTTTTCATATACATTTTACTAATTTTCTTTCATCTCTGACACTTCTATTATAGAGAAAAGGCAAATAGCAATATTAAATTATTTCCTCTAATTAATTGCCTTTTAATGTGCACAGATTTTGTGCTCCAGGTCACGTGTGTGTGTGTGTGTGTGTGTGTGTATGTGTGTATGTGTGTATATATATATATAAAAGAAGGTGTTCCTTGCATCTAGTGGGTTGAGGCCAGAGACACGGCTAGCTGCACAGAACAGCGCCCAGAACAAAAATGTATCTGGCCCAAACTGTCCATAGTGCTGAGATCGAGAACTCTGAGTTAGGCTCTGAGAAAGTATTTTCAGACTGATGCCAAAACTCTTCAAGTACAATGACTGTCTCCATTTTACCAGACAAGGAAAAGGGCTCTAAGAATCAGGAAGATCATGAGACAGGAATCCAGGGAGTCTGATTCTAGAGGCCTCTGAAGTCCTCCCTCCACAAAACTCATCGGCTTCCTTCACTACCGAAACATGTACACTCTTTAAGCACATGCTCATATATTGCGGATTTCAGAAGCTAAGATCAGTCAGCTGACTATGGAGAATTTCCGCCGAGGGGGTGTCTCTTCAAAGTAAAAAAAGTATTTGTTCAATAGTTCAAAGAGGCTCTCTGAAGCTCTTTCCATAGAGCCATTGATCTTGCTGGAGTAGATTTGCAGATCTGTGCTTTAAAATACAACTCTGAGGAGAAAACCAATTTTAGGACATTAACAAGCTTTTTCAAGAATAATTAGCTCTGCGTGGGATTCAACTGTAATCTTTTTCCTTTTGTGTTTAGGAGCTGGTGAGCCTGGAAGCTTATTTTGGAGTAGAAGAGGAAATGGAGCTGTGAAAAGACACTATGATTCTTCTTGTTCTATCTAAGTCCTAGGACGTAAGGTACAAGCTGAATAACTTTCTCATCCTGGCCAACTAACTGCCTCAAATACAAATAGAAGGCATATAAGATTCTCTTTCCCTCCCTCCCTCCCTCCCTCCCTCCCTCCCTTCCTCCCTCCCTTCCTCCTTCCCTCCCTCCCTTCCAGCTAAGCACTTGGTTAGCTGGAAGAAATTGAAGAAGCTAAAAATCCAATGCTCATTTCAACAATAAAACCCTTTGCAAATAACTCCCTTTAGGATGGAAGGCACAGAAAACAATGCTAATGTAACTGGGTGAAGTTGGGAGGTAGTAGAGGAATGGAAAAAGAAATAACAGAGCTTGGGGGGAAGAAGGGGAGGAAAAATTGAACTTCTCACCGGGAGAGGAATTACTGAAAAACCCAAGAAGGGTTGGGAAACAGTATCTGAGCTGCTCAGGCGACCCACGCTGGGGTGGCCCAGCTGCCTCCTGGTGCGGGGTGGCGGGGGTTCGGGTTCGGGGGTGATGGTGGTGATTCTTTAAGATCCTCCTAGTCATTCGGTTTTAAATCCTCTCCAGGAAGGTTTTTCCTGTGCAGATGCGGGGCAGCCGGACGCCCGGTTCACCCTGCAGCTGGTCAGAATCCGCCCTCCCTCGCTGGCTACCTGCCAGATTCAGAACAGTCCCCGACCTCCCGCGACAGGGAGGGTTCCAGAAGCGGGGAACCCAGCGCGGTGAACGAAATGTGGATAGCATGGCTCTGGCAGGAGCCTCAGACACCTTCACGGGGGGGTCAGCTGGGAAACTGGAAACACGTGGGGTGCCGCAGGTGGCAGATGGCACCGGAAGTGAACATTCTGGAGCCCCTACTGTGCCAGGCACCGAGCCAGGCGAGCTAGCCACACCTTGCCTTTGCCGTTCCCTCGGCCCGGAACCCTCTTTGGAGACCGCTTCCTTTTCGGGTTCAGGAATCTGCTTAGAAGCCGCCTCCCCAGGAGAGGACCCAGGGCTCGGCGCAGCTCCCTGCCACACGCATCATCGCTTTTGAGAGCTCTGCTTAGCAATCGCCTCAGCGCTCACCAGCATGTCCTGGTTGGCTTATATTTGCATTTCCTTTGTTTCTGGCCTGTCTTCCCCACAAAACTATAAGCTCCACGAGAGCAGGAGCCTGGTGCACCGCCGCGGCTGCACGCCCGTATCTGGGTTGCACGCATGCAGTAGGCACTCGGTAAATGCTAATGACCCTGCACGTTCGCAGGCCCCAAACACACCCCAGGTGACCCGTCGCTTGCATTCATGCCAGAATCGAAGAGGAGCGAGTGGGCAGTCCAGTCAGGTGGGCTTCATTGTTTTTCAAGGAGCTCCTGCATCTTAATTTTAACTACGAGGCTTTCTCTCTCTGTCCTCCCACCCCCTGCACTTGAACTGCAAAGAACAGAGCAACAGCCCTCCTGGGTTTTCTCTCCTGGGACCCGGCACGAATCTGCATCCCGGCCTCGGGGGATGTCAGGTCAGAGTCCAGGGTGGGGTCCCACGCCGAATCTGTCCATCGCCCTGTGCCTGCAATCCTCCCTGCACCACCCACTCTTCCCCGTTCTTCCATTCCTTCGCCTCAATTTGACTTCCTCCAGAGGACGAGTCCTCTTTGCCTGTTCGACCACAAGCGACTCCAGGGAGCTTCTCTTTGAACCAGCCCCTCCAGCGCCGCCTCTCCTTCTCCCGCTTCCCTGGCGGGAAACGCCCCTCCGCAAATACGGATGGAGCACCCACGGTGCAAGGCAGCACGCCAGGCTCCTGGAAGTCCCTTTTCGGATCCCACGCCGCTCTCACCTCCCTCTGCCCTTCGCACCTGTCGGGAACCCGTGGTCCCAACTTCCCTCGACTGCGTCATGGAATCCGTCCGCTTCTTCCTAGCACGTTGCCCCGCCTCCTTCCCCGGAGCCGACTCCTGATTGGTGAGAGTGTGTGTCACTCGTAAGCCCCTCCCGTCTTCCCCGCCCTGCGCTCGTGGCCCCGCCCCACGGCGGGCTCAGGCCCCGCCCCCCCGCTCGCTCCCTCCCGCTGATGCGCAGGCTGACGAGCTCGGAGAAGTTCTGGGCAAAGTCCTGGGAACTGGCGGCGCGGCCGGGGCGTCCGCGAGCTGGGCCCGGCCAAGGGGCGCGAGCGCAAGGCAGTTAGTGCGCGGCGCGGGCTCCGGCCTCTCCGTCCGCCAGCGAGTGGCCGTCCCCGCCCCAGGCTCCCGCAGCCGCTGCGGGCACTGTCAGCTGCGCATTGCGGGGGGGAGACCGGAGAAGTCTGTTCGTCTCCTCCCGGGTCTGTGGATGGGAACGAGGTGGCGTCCCCGCCGGCAGAGCGCGCAGGTAAGCGCCGGGCGCCGGTGGGAACGGTGCTGGGCATGATGGGGGCCCGGCGGCGGCGGCGGCGGCGCGGGCTCGGCGGGGCTGCGATTTGGGAGCGGAGAGTGGGGGTGAGCGCCAGTCTCTGCAAGACCGGGGTCAGCCTCCTGTCGCCGAGGGAGACCCGGCCCACGGGGCCGCTCCGAGCCGGGGAGGTCGCCTCGGTGCCTGAGCGCCAGACTCTCTGGATGTGGGGTTTGAGTACGCCCTCCCTAGAGCTCGGTGCTTGGAGGGGGCGGTTTGGCCGGGATTGATGGCGAGAAGGCGCCCAACTCGCGGGTCTGGGTCGCGGGGCCGGAGGATGCGACGCCCCAGAGCTCTGCCCTGGGCTGCGGGGAGCGCGCCGCCGGGGCGGGCGGCACAGGAAACCTGGTTCTTGGGGCTGAGCACGAAGCGTTACCACATCCGCGCGTTGGGGCGCGGCGGGGGGACCCGGGCGACGCTGGCCTTGCAGGCGCCCGCCTCGCCGGCCTCGCTCCCCCGGCCTGCTCCGCTTCGGGGTGCGCGCTGAGGACACTCGCCTCTAAGGGCTGCCGGGCGCCCTGAGCTAGGTAGCAGATCGCCCTGACGTTTCCGAAGCCTGGGTGCGCCGCCCTCCTCCCGTCGTGAAACTTGCCCGCCACCTTTTGCACACTTGTATGTTTCCTCCTGCGTCTCACAACGACCAGTCTCCCGAGTGCGGACTCGGGTCGTGGGGGACGGTGAAGTTGTCTCTCCAAGTGTCTGGGGTTGAGGTACCCGAAGTTCCCCAGGTGTCGCCCTGACCCTCAGGGTTGGAGTTACTGGGATGGAGGCATTTAGAAATATTTTTAAGCTGCAGATGCAAAAGAGGTCCTTCCACGGGCAGGTGAAAGAGTAGGTCTGACTTCCGGCCGTGCACATTCCACTCCCAAGCGTCATGCAAGGGGAGGACCCCCTTCTGGCCTAAGGACACCGATCAGGCAGGCCTGAGCTGAAATGGACCCAAGCTACAGCCCTCCACCGACTTGCCAGCACGCCTCCCTGCTCCGCGCTCCTCCCGGCACTCCTTTCTGAAACCACGTCCTTGGGGCTGTGAGCTACCATCCGCCTTCCTCCACCAGAATGGAAAAGTAGCGATCTTATCCGCCTTGTTATCACTCTGTCAGCACTGTCAACCGCAATGCCTGACACACAGTAGGTATGCAAGAAATAGTTACAAAATGGGTGATGAAAACTTTTCTTTGAAATATGAAGAACGGTGATTTCATGGCTGGTTTTAATTTTCATGTTCATTCATTTTTTTTTTTTTTTACCTATTGGGAAAATTAAATACCAATAACTACTATTGATTGAGCACCTACTAAGAACTATATATATACTGGGAACTTTATGTAGATTACCTCATTAAACATGATAGTAGTCTTATTAGTTAGCTGGGTATTTCTAACCAGGTGGGAAATCCAGGCTCCAGCAGGTTAACCAGTTTTCCCAAGGTTATCCTGGCAGAACTAGAATTCCAGATCCTCTCTCTCTCTTGTTCTGGGCCTCTTCCAAGAAACTCAAATGTGTTTTCTACCTTTGCAGTCAATGAGAATTTAGCTTTATTTGTGACAAAAGCTATTGCTTAGCCAGAAGAAGATTTGTTGTTTTCTCATTCAGATACAGTCTCAGTAATAGTTATAGTTATCTCACAGGCCAGATACTACGAGGCTGCCATAAGCCCACAATGTCTCTTTCAGGCTTACAGGCGAAGAAACTGCAGCATCCGTAGTAAATTGCTGAACTAGATTCTGTTAATAGTCCTGACTCTAAATCTTTAGCTCCTTCACTGCCCAGAAATGTGCCCTCCTCCCGCTGCTTAATTAGAAGTTACTTCCTTATGGAGTCCAGTGATACAATATATCAAAACCAACTGCTTGGGCCACAAACTCTGTGCTGCCAATATCAAGTTCCTAGTGGCACTGCTTTCTGAATTATTGAGGCTCTTACTGCCATTGACTTCTGTGGTTGAGTTTATGGTTTGTGGGCCTGGAAGTTGAGGGACTTTAATATAGGAGGAAAGGAAATCCTCTAACCTTAAGTTTAAATTTACTTTCACCTAAATCTAAAGAGAAATCCTGTAGGTTTTGCCTGCTGTGCATCGACAGCCAAACTTGATTCAGCCACAGAGTTGCCTTTGCTCAGACATTTCTGTTGCCTAGAAAGCTCGTTCGTTGTGTCTTCTTGTGAAAACCCACATCTTTCAATCCTGAACTCATAAGCTCCTTCGGCCAGAATAATCTCTCTGGACTCAGTCTCTCACAGCATTAAAAACAACAGCACAAGAAGCCCTGAGAGTCATCAGTTCACTCTGACTACTGAGTGTTCTTTCTTACCCTCAGCGCTTCCGTCCTTTCCTTTCCTTTCGGATGCCTCCATTTCCTCTCCAGAGAGCCTCCTGACTTAGCTATTCAAGTGTACCTCCTTCCCTTCCAGGTTGTAAATGCCTTGAAGGCAGGGCCAATATGCATTTTCTTCTTCTATCCCTCACTCACATCACTAAGCCCTGGCGTACTATCTGTAGTACAACTTTATGTGGTTACATTCTTTTTAAATATATCCATTCTTATTGATTTCCGAGAGAAAGGGAGCGGTAGAGAGAGCTAGAAACATCAATAATGAGAGAGAATCATTGACTGGCTGCCTCCTGCACGCCCCACCCTGAGGATTGAGCCCACAATCCAGGCATATGGCCTGATAGGAATTTAATATAGGAGGAAAGGAAATTCTTTAACCTAAATTTAAATTTACCTAAATCTAAAGAGAAATCCTATAGGTTTTGCCTGCTGTGCATCCAGAGTCGAACTTAACTTAGCAACAGAGTTGCCTTTGTTCAGACATTCCTGTTGCCTAGAAAGTTTGTTCACCATGACTTCCTGGTTCGCAGGTCTGCGCTCAACCACTGAGCCATGCTGGCCAGGCTGTTTGGTTAGATTCTGTTAGAATATTCTGTGAAAAAAGTAACTGGAATGAGGCATTTTGTTTCCTACCTTTTGATCCACAATACTGTAGTGCCTTCACCAGTTTATGGTGAAGCAATAAAAATCCTAGTTATTAAAGTCCATGCAAAGCACCTATTGTGGTTGTTTTTACCTTGGAGATATTGCAAGATCTCAAACCCCTACACAAAACAAACGTTATAGAGTAAATATCCTGCATCTTATATGCACTTTTTCATGTAAATGGCATAATGTTATTAGAATATGTTAAAACTGCTATGGAGCCCTAGCTGGTTTGGCTCCGTGGATAGAGCGTCGGCCTGTGGACTGAAAGGTTCCGGGTTTGATTTCGGTCAAGGGCAACATGGCTAGGTTGCAAGCTCATCCCTCGTAGGGGGCATGCAGGAGGCAGCCGATGAGTGATTCTTTCATCATTGATGTTTCTATCTCTCTCTCCCTCTCCCTTCTTCTGAAATCAATAAAAATATATTTTAAAAAACTTTATGGGATTTGGACTAAATTGTTGTCAGTGTTTTATTGATCAATGAATATTTTACATTTTTAACCTGATTTACCAGGTCATCTACTCTTAGCTCATGGCTCTGTGTGTTCCAGTCACAGTGATCTCAGTATAGCCTCCTGCCACTCTCCCCAGGCCACCCATAAGGTGCTCTGCCCTCCCAGTTTATGCATAATCTTCTGTCCTTATAACCTTTTCTTCCTCTCCCATATTCCTCTGGCTATTTCCCATCATTCATCACGTTTCAGCATGGATGTCACTTGTAGGAAGCCCTCCTCTGCTGCCTCCAAGTTCAAGTTGGAGAACACCGCTTTGCCTACTCCTTTTATAGGGAGCAGTTATCACTGATTGCAATTGTTGGTCACTTGACCAAATCTTCCCTGAAACCACCTTGAGTCTCATCTGGCTTACATTAGAATCATTTAGGGTCTTTAAAAATTTTCCCTGGCAAGTCCCCACTCCCAGAGTTTCTGGATCAAGTGGCTTTTTTAAAGGAGTTTTCTTGCCGAAACCGGTTTGGCTCAGTGGATAGAATGTCAGCCTGTGGACTGAAAGGTCCCAGGTTCGATTCTGGTCAAGGGCATGTACCTTGGCTGTGGGCACATCCCCAGTAGGGGGTGTGCAAGAGGCAGCTGATCAATGTTTCTCTCTCGATGTTCTGACTTTCTATCCCTCTCCTTTCCTCTCTGTAAAAAGTCAATAAAATATATATAAAAAAGTAAATAAAGGAGTTTTCTCAGTCTATTTTATAGCTGGATAGTATTCCATTGTGTGAATGTAACATGTTTTGTCCAGTTACTTCATTCATATATATCTGTATCTATTATATCTATATATATCTATATCTATATCTATATAGCTATAGCTATAGCTATCTGTATCTATATCTTAATTGATTTTAGATAGGGAGAGAGAGGGGGAGAGAGAGAGAAGTCCATGATGAGAATCTAACCCATAACCCGGGCGTGTGTCCTGATTGGGAATTGAACGTGACCCCCTGGTTCATGGGCTGGTGCCCAGTCACTGAGCCACACCAGCTGGGCTACTTCTTTCTGAATAACAGTTTATTAAGATATAGTTCACATTTTGTATAGTTTACCCATTTAATGTATGCATTTCAATGGTTTTTAGTGTATTCACAGTTGTGCAACCATCACCATAATTAATTTTCGAGCATTTTATGATCCCCAAAAGAAATCTGCAGCCATTAGCAGTCTCCCTCAACCCCTCAACTATTAATCTATTTCATATATTAATGGATTTACCTATTCTGTACATTTCATGTCAATGGAATAATGCAATATATGTTTTTCTCACTTAGCATGTTTATTCAAGATTCTTACCTAACGTAGCATGAATCATTACTTCATTACTTTATATAATACCCCATTGTATGTATATACCATGATTTATTTATCTATGTGTTAGTTGATAGAACTGTATTTTTTTTTTAAACTGGTATTTTTTTTTTTAAGCTTCCCCAAATAGTCTTAATGTACAGTTGGGAGCTAAACACAGTTTTTTTGAGTCTTGTACTTTGTTGTGTCTTGGGACTATAACAGTGCCTGACACAAGTTAGAGGTTTAATAAATATCAGAATGAATAAAGCACTTTACTGAAAGTATAACTCCCATTATGTTGGTGTTATTAAAAAGAGATATTCATAGTTGATTGTTTAGATTTTGATTTGAAGAAATCAACTGTAAACAAAATTATGAGATAAATCAAGGAAATTTGAACGTGGATAAAATGCTATAATTTCTAGGATTTGCTTCAAAATAAATTGGGGGTTGGAAAGAGTATAGAGGAAACACGGCTGTTGGGGAGTCAGTGATTACTGAAGCAAGGTGATGAGTTCATGAGGTTTTTAATACTATTTTCTGTAGTATCTGCTGTCTACTGGGGTGCCATTGTCTATATGTGGCTATTGAACATTCAAAATGTGGCTAATCTTTATTGTGATGTGCTATAAGTATAAAATACTAAGTTTCCAAGAGTTTTGTACAAAAAAGAATAAAATTATCTCAATAATTTTTTATCATTTATATGTTGAAATGATAGTATTTTGAATACATCATCCTACATAATAAAAGACTAATATGCAAATGACAATGGTGGAATGACCGGTCACTATGATGCGTGCTGACCACCAGGGGGCAGACACTCAACAAGGAGCTGCCCCCTGGTGGTCAGTGCACTCCTGCAGGGGGAGCACCGCTCAGCCGGAAGCCGGGCTCATGGCTGGCGAGCACAGCAGCAGTGGTAGGAGCCTCTCCTGCCTTCGTGGCAATGCTAAGGATGTCCGACTGATGGCTTAGGCCCACTAAGCCGTCAATCAGAAATCCCCCCCAGGGCTCCTGGACTGCGAGAGGGTGCAGGCCCAGGCTGAGGGACCCACCCTGCCAAGTGCATGAATTTCGTGCACTGGGCCTCTAGTAATATATAATTAAAAATAATTTTTATCTGTTTCCTTTTATACTTTTTAATTGGCTACTTAAGTAAAATTAAAATTACACATTTTGCTCCTATTTTCTGCTGGATAGTTCTGCTGAAAGTATAACTTTTGTATATGCTGGGGAATTTTTTGTAATAAGTTAAAGATATCAAAGACATCTGAATTTTCAAAAACTGGAATAAAATATTTCATGTAAAAGATTCCCCTTATATGTAAAGACCGGACATATGGATGGCTTCAGAGACGATCCTTTGCGGAAGCTGTAGCAGGCAGGCTGTAGCCCAGTGTCATCCCTTAGCTTATGTCATTCACATGAGCATTGAAAAATTCCTCTATAACAGTGGACAAGCAGCATGCGGAAGTCGAAGAAATTCTGCTTTAGCTAGTCTGCTGATACTTTTGTCTTCTGTTTGGTGACACATTTCCTCCTTCATCTTGGAAAAAATTTAGAAAATGCAATGGTAATTTCATTGTTCTTAATCACATTGTTTATACCCTAAAATTGAATTTTCCTTGCACTGGCTTTATAATCACTCTGAGTAAATCTGTTTGTTTGGGAGCCAGACAGTGTTTCTAGACTCCCCATGACTCTTGGGGTCTGAGTAGACTGTGTTTCTTAAATAATAACAACAGTAATATGTGGGTTTTAAGCTGAGAAACAAGTTGATTTCGTATAAATTTGTTTAGACGAACACCATGTCGCTGTGTGGGTTGTCTGCTCACAAATTAACAGCCAAGGTAATAAACCCAGTTCTCTGAGCTGTGGGCTAGGCAGCCCCAGACGGCGTTCTTTCTCATTTGTGATTTCAGGAGAGAGTGGACCTGAATTGAAAAATGGCTTGAATGTCAAGTAGGAAAAAATTAAATTGCACCAAGCAGCCCGGCAAGAGCTCATGGTTCTGTGGGTCAAACACTTTTCTCAACATGACCCACGTATTAAAAAGTGGTCCTACAATTACAGATCCCCGTACTTGTTTTCTGTCTTGATATCAAATGTAATATCACAAGTTTAAAGTTACAGTTTGAATCTTATAAAACAAATATTCTTCTCCACATTATTTGTGGTGGACAGTGATCTGAAATGTTTAGAAGCAAAAGCTAAATATTTTTCTAATCTCACAAACAGGATGAAACTTGAAGGAAATACCTTCCTAGGATGAATGCATGCCGCAGGGTGTTTGTTCATACATTAACTAAGTACTGACTGGGCACGCACACTGTGTGCCGGGCACCATGCTGGGCACCTGGGGGCACAGGGCACCTGGGGCTGAGGTAGATAGATGTGGAGCCTCCCTTCTAGGAGATTACAGTTAGAAGGGGGTACAGATAATTAAGCAGTCGCAGAGAATTCAATTAGAACGGAGATGTGTGGATCAAAGGGAACGAGTCTGCATTTTAATTGGGACCCTGGAGAGAGAAGTTCCTTTTTTCTCTGGGGCAGGATTCAGGCTATTAATGGCCCGAAGTGGAGGAGGGAAGAGAATGTGGTTGGGGAATCCGCAGAGGAGCATGGCATGTCCCGCCCATTTGTTTCTGCTGATTGCAGGTGGTCAGGTGGCAGGGAGGAGGTGGAGGGGTTTACCTCTTCCTGGACGTAGTTACTATGGTGCTGCATGCAGGTTTATTTGCTGTGGGCAACTTAATCCAACGTTGTGTTTTTAGCACCTTTGTAACCAACTGAGTAAGGTCTAACAACCTGTTCTCCAGCGTAACCATGAAGGTCTCTTAACTCAACTTGCTGGGGCCCTGGCTGGGTAGCTCAGCTGGTCAGAGTGTCCTCCCGATATGCCACGGTTTTGGTTCCACCTGTCAGGGCACATGTTACAAGATTCAGCCAATGAATGCCTAAATACATGGAACAACAAATCTATCTCCCTCCCCCCCTTTCCTCCTTCCCTCGCTCCCCCCCTCTCTTTCACTTTCTCCCTCTCTCTGAAATCAATTAAAAAAACAATGACTTGCTGGCTCCAATTCTGGTGTAGCTCATATTGTCCAGCAGCTGAGACAAAGTGAGTTAGGGGGATCTGAAGGCCTCAGGGAATAAAGGGGAGAACCACTTGGGTCTTTCTCGCAGGTTCAGAGCTGCCCCAAGCAAGTGTTTAGTATATATAGCATGAACCCCTTTGGAGCTTGTTGGAGGCATTAGGGAATGGGGAACACCCCGCCTTTAAAGATGACCTCGAAACAATGACAGTGTTTGCTCTTTGGTTGTCCAACATCCATTTGCCCTTCCACGTTCCATCTGAGGACACTCCTTGCCTTGGTGATCTGTTGGGACCAGAACGAGGGCCCCATTCTCCGTGGCCATGGGTGGTCCCGTGAGCCTCTTTCAGGAGTCTGGGTCCAATGCTGAGGGTCCTGCAGATTCTGCTGCCTTAGAGTGTGTTGCTGTTCGGTCCACATTGCTGTAGTCTGGCTTCCGGTCTCCTGAAGCTGTGCTACTGCTTGCTTCTCCAGCCTCCCTCAGTTCCTCAAACTGATGTTTTCCAGCGCATTTTCTCTGGTTGTATTTGCCAGATTGGTTTCTGTTGCTTCTACCCAAAGAGCCCCTGACTATCAAAGGCCTAGAGAGGCTTAAGTAGTTTACCCACCGTCCCAAAGGGAACATGGGTTGGAGCTGGGGTGGAGGCTGGCCATTTGGCCTCTACTGCCAAGTGCTGACCACAAGGCACTCCTGTGTGGCGGGAAGCACAGGACTAGGAGTCAGAGGGTAAGAATGTGGATCCAACCCCAGCAGTGCCTGGAGCCCAGAAAGAGCGATTGGAGATGCTTTTGCAGGACAGTGGGCATTTGCGCCGAGCCTTGAAGGACACGGAAGGTTGAGAAGAGGGAAGGGCCTGGAGGCTAGGTAGACAGGACAGTGCAGGCAGAGAATGCAGGATGAGCCGGTGCATAGCGTTTTAAGGAATGATGAGCCCTTCAGCTTGTTGAGGATTTTTAAAAAAAATGATTTGAGAGAGAGAGAGAGAAAGGAAAGAGAGAGTGCGAAACATCAGTTTGTTGTTCCACTTATTTATATGTATATTCATTGGTTGATTCTTGTATGTGCCCTGACTGGGGATTGAACTCCCACCATTGGCGTATGGGGATGATGCTGTAACCACTAAGCCACCCCGCCAGGGCCAAGAAGGACTCTTTTAAATGGTACATTTCCTGAATCTGAGAGTCCAAATATAATGATTTAGTGTTTTTTTTATGAAGTCTGTGTTCTGGCAGCACACCTGTTGAGAAACAGCTGGCTCCGACATTTCTAACCTTTATTGTCTCATAACTTCAAAAATCACTGCTCGCACAGAAAGCATTTCTACTGATAACTGATATTCGTGTCCAAGAAGAGCAGTTGGATATTTTCTCCAACAGAGTAGCCTTTGTTTTCACGCTTCTTGGTGTAATTATTACAGTTTACAGACAAAGAAAGGCTTTGGCCCAGGAAAACAGCGTTATTATTCCCATTTCAATCGGCACACACTCGGGTTTGTTTTGGAAATATTTCCCGAGCTGATGCGAACCCGCAAGGTAAGAAGTTGTGCACGGAGAGCCAGCTGAGACTGTCAGCACATTCGTCTGGTCCGGTCAAGGACAGCAGAGTGTTGAACAGTTAAGTCATTACTGAATTGATCACCCAGTTCTAGACATGACGTCAGCGTCATTAAGCCGAGAGAAATGGCAAGTGACCGAAGACTCTTCAAGGCATTAGCTATTTCTGATTTGATATCACTCACACAGACTGTGACTGTCTTCCAGCAGACTTCATTGTTGTCGGTTATAATACCAGCAATATCACAATTTTCTCTGACTTCACACCTGCGTTTACATATCAGCTCATACACCCAGGGAGAAAGAAAGGTGGTATGTGGACCCTCTAGTAATACCTGCCTCCCCTGGGGGTCCCAGGCTGGGAACATAGCCAGGAGGCCCTCCAAGGGCATCGCAAGAAGCTGGGGTCCAGGTGGATCCCCCCCCACACGCCCTGCTGAGGCCCAACTGCCTGAAGGTCCGCAAGGGGCCCCCTCTACAGCCATGACTCCCGGCACCCTCTCTCAGTTGGCTTTTTGACTCGCGCCGAATTTGCCTATTTTGGTGGCGTATTGCTCATCTTTTCACTTTATCTGTCAGTAAATTGTGGGCTGGAAGCTCTCTTTTCCTGAAGATGGTGAATGGAGAATAAGGAGAGAGTGGAGGTGAATAAATAAATGATCATTTGTTGACATGTTTTATGTGCATGATTTATGTATGTATGACTTATGCTAAGAAGTAATATTCCTCTTACCACACACACACACAAATCCCAGTCTCTGTGCCTTAGAGAGACATTGTGCTGGTGTCAGCAGCCCTTTTTACCTGGGAAATAACCCGTGCGCACAAACAGGCCAAAATTTCACCCTTGCTTTTCAACAGTCTTAGGTTTGTTGTATGCGCGCCATCAGGGATAACAGCAACAACGAGGAGTCGGGTAGGAAAAGAATAACTGTGGCCTACACACGGTTCAGGAGAAGGACATGGCATGACTTCTTCATGCCGACCAGCTCCTGCTCCTGACTTGTAATTCCTGTTTTTCTAGTTTGATCCCAGGCCAAAGTGGCATTCCAGTTTGCTTGTGACTTTCAGTTCCGCATCATTCCTTTCTTGCTTAAGGACCTGGAAGCCTCTTTTGTTCTCCGGCTTGAGCAGGTCTTCTCCCATACGGTGTGCGTGCCGGTGTGCGTGCCGGTGTGCGTGCCGCTGTGCGTGCCGGTGTGCGTGCCGGTGGATGTACCGGGTGTAGATGTTTATATGAGATCCTGCCTCTCCTGATCCACAGATGAAGGAAGACACCTTTGTCTTGACAAATGCCGGGGGACCAGAAGGACAGGATGCTGGAGTCTGGGTCTTTGTAAACGTGTGCTGTGTGGTTCTGAGAGACGCCCCGAGTTCCCCTCACTGCTAAGAACTTCATGGATGCCCTGAACGGTTGGCTCAGTGCATAGAGCGTCGGCCTGTAGACCGGTTCGATTCCGGTCAAGGGCATGTACCTTGGTTGTGGGCACATACTCAGTGGGGAGTGTGCAGGAGGCAGCTGATAGATTTTCTCATTGATGTTTCTAACTCTATTCCGCTCCCTTCCTCTCTGTAAAAAAATCAATAAAATATATTAAAAAAAAGAATTTCACAGATTGGGCGAAATAAACATGGACTCGGACTTGCACTAGGTAGTTCCTCATGCAGAGGTTCGGCACGTCCTGGATTTCCTCACATCCCCGAGGGGAGTTCTGTTTCTCCTCTGCTCTCTCTCAGGAGTCGTGGGGAGTCAGCCAAGTGGTAATAGAGGGGAAGGGGTTCTGGAGGAAATGAGAGCCATGCGATTGCTAGCTGGGCGGGGTGCCAGCTGGAGGAGTGTGGCGGTGAACGGGACGCAGTTATCACGGTCTGCGACGGGTTTCTCTGGGGCAGTGAAGCGTCAGCGGCATCAGAATGACCTTCAGGGCCTGTAGAGCCGCAGACTGCTGGCCCCCACCCCAGAGTTTCTGATTTGGTGGGTCTGTGGTGAGCCACACGATCCTGCGTGTCTAACAAGTTCTCAGGCACTGGCGGCTGCTGCTGGGCCTTTGAAAATCCAAGTGCTGGTTCAGTGGGCAAAAGGCTACGTCTGCACCAGCCCCGAGCCCGCTCTGATTTAGGGGAAGAGCTGGAGAATTTGGTTATCATAAAACCCATATTTTGTATAGCATGTCCATATTTGTAAATCACTTTACTTTACTTCTCACAAAACCAAACCAAACCGTGTGGGTAGGAGGGGCAGGTATTGACCTTGTTGCAAGGTGGGGAGAATCAGACTGAAGAACGTGGGTCAGGAAGTGATGTACCCAAGGGGCACACGGCAGAGCTGAGGCTTGTACCAGGTTTCGTCCTGGGACCTTCGTGAGCCCTCCAGTTCCTTGTCTTTAACGCTAGTGAGGAGCTTGCAGAGCCTGTGCACTGATAACACGCAAAGCTTGTGTTAATCACTCTTCATGCTGAAACAGCTTTTCGCTCTAGAACAGTTTCAGATCCACAGAAAGGTTGTGAAGATAGTACAGAGTTCCCCACTTCGTTTCCCCTTAACATTTGTAAGGTGCATTTGTCACAATTAGCTGAACCAACACTAATATATCACTACTAGTGGCCTGGTGCACATTGAAAGGAAATTAATTAGAAGAAATATTTTAATATCGCTATTTGCCCTTTCTCTATAATAGATGTGTCAGAGAAGAAAGAAAAATGGTAAAATGTGTATGAGAAAAATATATAAATTGCTTAATAAATAAACAATAACAATGTGATATAACAACCAAGACATATAAAAAACAGCAAAAACATTATATAAAAATATTGATAAAAACTGGTAAATTGGCTGAGACCGGTTTGGCTCAGTGGATAGAGCGTCGGACTGGGGACTGAAGGGTCCCGGGTTCGATTCCGGGAAGGGCATGTACCTTGGCTGCGGGCACATCCCCAGTAGGGGGTGTGCAAGAGGCAGCTGATCGATGTCTCTCTCTCATCGATGTTTCTGACTTTCTATCCCTCTTTCTTCCGCTCTGTAAAAAATTAATTAAAAAAATATATTTAAAAAACTGGTAAATTGATTAAATTTATTCTAATATCTCCCTGTATACCACATTAAGAGTAAAAACATTTTCTTTTTAAAAAAAATATTTTAATTGTTTTTTTACAGAGAGGAAGGGAGAGGGATAGAAAGTCAGAAACTTCAATGATAGAATAACATCGATCAGCTGCTTCTTGCACACCCCTTACTGGGGATGTGCCCACAGCCAAGGCACATGCCCTTGACCAGAATTGAACCTGGGACCCTTCAGTCTGCAGGCCGACGCTCTATCCATTGAGCCAAATCAGTTTTGGCAAGAGTAAAAACACTTTCAGAGTGCTTGACTAATTTCCCTTGTGATGAAGTACTTGCAACTTTAACATCACATGGTCTTTGAACTTGAGAGAAAGCAACGTATAACTGACCATGTTCAAAAACTGGTTCAGGTAGGAATACTCCTACTCTGTCTAGAGTTTGTCCTTGTGACTTAATAGTCATCGCAAATGCTGGCATCACAGGAAACTGTCTTTGAATTAATCTAAATGGAGGCCAGTGTCAGACAAGGACAAATCAATTCTTGGAATCGGACCAACCTCTCCTTCCACAGATCCTGTTAATACTTGAACTTCAATTATGTCAGGTTGCAGTCTTTTGATAATAAATCTAGTGCCATTACAAAGATTTCTCATTTACTATTTACTATTAAGATTTCTCAGTAGCATCATGATTACACCTACATATTCTGTCTACCATGCTGCTTTCTTTCAGCTTCAGAATGTCGACAAAAACAGCCACATTCACGATCGACATTGACAGGTCGAAACACACGTATGCGATTGGCGCCAGCGAGAGCTTTATATGTACCACGCATGCGCGAGTCCATGTTTACTGGTTGGTTGGACGTATCACTTAGCCTTCTATCTATATCAGCGAAAGCTTATACTTTATCCAGATTTTCTTAGTTTTTACCTAATGTCCCATTCCTATTCCAGGATCCCATTTGGGCTTCAACATTGTTTAGTCATCATATCTCATCCGGCTCTTCTTGGCTGTCACAGTTTCTCAGGCTTTCCTGGTTTTTGATGATCTTGATAGTTTTGAGGAATACTGGTCAGGTATTTTGTAGAACGTCCCTCAGTTGGAATTTGTCTGATGTTTTCCTCATGACTAGAATAGGATTATGGGGCCCTGTCCAGGTAGTTCAGTTGGCTGGAGAGTCCTCCCTATATGCCAAGGTTGCAGGTTCCATCCCCCGATCAGGGCACATACAAGTGTCAGCCAGTGAATGCATGAATAGGTGGAACAACATACTGATGTTCCTCTCTCCCTTCCTTTCTCTCTGTGCAAAATCAGTAACAATAATAAAAAAAAATCAGGGCTATGGATTTTGGGGAGGAAGACCACTGAGGTAAAGTGCCATTCTCATCACACATGTTGAGGGTACATACTGTCAACATGCTTTATCACTGCCGATGTTGACCTTGACCGCTGGCCAAGGCAGTGTTGGTCAGGTTTCTACACTGTCAAGTTACTCTTTTCCCAGACCAAATGTGCAGCCCACACCAAAGGGTTGGGAAGTTAACGTTCTACTTCCTCAAGGGGCAGAGTATCTACATAATTTATTATGTAGGTTTGCCTATCCTTCATTCATTCATTCATTCATTCTATCAATCAGTGTATCAGTATGGATTCATGGATATTTACTTGGGTTATTATCCAGTAGCCTCTTATTTCAGTGCTCCAGTTCTTCCAAATTTGACTAGTAGTAGCTCCTTCAGTTGACCCCCGTGTCCCTGTGATATAGCTCAGTATTGTCGGTGTTTGAAGCGCCTGTACATCCTTCCTCTCTGGCACGAGAAGATGCTTTTGAGTCTCATCTTGTGTAATTCCTGTCTCAGCCCTAGAATCCTGTTTTTACTATTGGTCTGCAGCCACTGAATTGATTTCACCGTCCACTACCCCAGTCACCTCCTGCAGTGAAAAGCATCAGCCTGTCACCTGTTAAAAATAAGGGAATTGGCACCTTGAAAGGTGAAATGGCTTATGCAAGGTCACATGTAGTTGTTAGCAAAGCTGGGGCCATGACCTTGGACTTCTAGGAGTCCGTGGACTTCTAGCATGTTGTCAAATTCTGCCCTTCAGAACCTGATTCCGCCTACTCCCCTCACCCACACCGTGTGCCTAAGCAATCAGATGTGAATTCAACTGGATATGCTACTATTCACTCAGGACGGATACAGCAAAAAGGGACAAAGACTGCTGGCCAGACTCCTACACGAAGTCTGTGTTTCCCTATCGGAATGTGGCTTTGTGAGGGAAGTGAGTGAAAAACCCACGGAAGTGACTGCTGACGTCTGCACGTTGTCACTGAGGTTTCACCACACGCCGGGGCTCGGTTTTGTTGGGAAGGGGCCAGAAGGGGCTTGTAGGAGCCACACACTTTTTAAAATCTGGGGTTTCATCCTTTCCATGGGGCAGGCAGAATGGTTAATTCAAACTCACTTCGTTCTGTGAACTTCTGGGATCTTCCACAGGCCAGAGCTGGACAGACAAGTTTTTGGTGTTCAAGAGGCATAAACGACCTGGAGTGCCTAGTCAGTTACACCAAGAAGCTCATTTTCTCCTGTGGGAGGAAACAATTCAGTCGTCTGTAGAGGCAGAGAATAACAAAGGACAAACTTGTTTCATATTTGCTTCTTAGATGTTCCATTTCAAAATATAGTTTTTGATCTGTTAATAATTGAAGGTGGATGCTCTGGCTGAAGAATTATTCCTTAAAGGAATAAACCCCTTTAAAGGCAGCGGTGATATATTAGGACATTTTGTTTGTAAATAACAGGAACCCATTCAGCTTAAGGACTATTTAAAAGAAAAATTTATTTGCTTATGTTGCTAAAACGTCTGTTAGTTGGCCTAGCTTCAGGCATGGCTGGATCTAGGGGTTCAACGCATGTCATCAGGGCCTTGTGTCTTGTCATCTCCCGGCCTGTTTTCATTCTCCGTGTGGTTGCCTGTCATAAGCTGTAGGCCTGTTTCCTGCTATTGTGCAGGTGCTGTTGCCTCTGGTTGTCCCTGCCTTTGGTCATGCCCCTAAGCCTGAACCAATAACTGGGGACAGAATCATAGGGGCCATCACTGGCCAGGCAGGGGTTGGGAAGGGGTTTCTCACAGGAAGATTGAGTGGCAGAAGGATGGGTGGGCTGAAAAAAATAATGGATGTTGTTCCTTTGGAGTGTTGTGAACACTTAGATTAAATGCCCGATGAATGAGTAAATGCTCAGCTCTAAAGCTATCCATGCATTTGTTTATTTAGTCCCTCCCCAACCCACTCATTTATTTTGTGAGTTCTTCTAGAGCAGGGATGGGGTACGCTCAGCCGGGGGGCCATATAAGCCCAGTGAAGTCACTTGGTCTGACCCTGCCAAGGCATTAGGGGTGAGTTAATTAAATGTTTGACCAATATAGCAGGCTAATTTTTAAGTTGATAATTCTGTATGGCCCGAGAGTCCTATCTAATAAAAGAGCAATATGCAAATTGGCCATACCTTTGCTACACACAATAAGCCACACCCACCAGCCAATCAGAACGCAATATACAAATTAACACCCAAACAAGATGGCTGCTGCCCATGGCAGGGCGGTTGCTGGGTTCTCAAGGCAGGAAAAAGCTTCACCAAGAGGCTTTTTCCAGCCTTGGGCAGGCAGGCTGGGACTGGGTTGGAGCCAGACAGCAATCAGCTGGATCACAGGGTGATCACTGGCTGGGGTCTCAGCAATCAGCTGGATCACAGGGCGATAGCTGGCTGGGGTCCCCTAGCTGAGGTCCCCTGCCCATGGACCAGCTGTGGGCAGGCCAGGAATGGAGCGGAGCCAGCCAGCAATTGGCCCCATCGTAGGGCAATCTCTGGCTGGGGTCCCCTGGCCAGGTTGGGGTGCCAGAAAAAGAGAGAGAGCAAGATAATGAAAACCTACTTGAAGAAATAGTGACCGAAAACTTGGGGCAGGCCGGGGGTGAGCCGTCAGTAGGACATCCCCTGAGGGCTCCCAGTATGAGAGAGGGGGCAGGTTGGGCTGAGGGACCACCCACCCTCAGTGCACGAATTTCATGCACCGGGTCCGTAGTGATATTATAAATATCCAAATGGCCCTTGGCAGAAAAAAGGTTCTCCAACCCTGTTCTAGAGGGACGTAGTTACTCTGATTAATGTACTAACCTGACTGCCAGCCCTTTTTGGCCCCTCAGCAAGTGCTCTTCTTGCTGTTTTATTGCTAATTTCAGCTATTCTTAGCTAGATGTGGTGATCCTCTCTTTAAACTTGTTTAACCAGATCAGTGTTCGACAATTTATATTTGGTTATGGCTGAACGGTCAATATAGATGCCTTTAATAAATCTGCTTTCTTTTTTAAAAATTTAATCTTTATTGTTCAGTTTATTAATTACATTGTTCCTCCTTTTCAACCCCCCATAGCTCCCCTCCACCCAGTACCCATCCCACCCTCCACCCTCACCTCCAACCACTGTCCTTTCCCGTAGGTGCATGATTTTTGTCCAGTCTCTTGCTGCACCTCCCATACTCCTTTTCTCCCCAAGAATTGTCAGTCCATCCCTCTCTATGCCCATGATTCTGTTAATATTCATCAGCTTATCCTGTTCATCAGATTTTTAATTCACTTGATTTTTAGATTCATGTGTATTGTTCATAATTTTTACTTTTACCTTTTTCTTCTTCCTCTTCTTAAAGAATATCTTTCAGCATTTCATATACTATTGGTTTGGTGGCGATGAACTCCTTTAGCTTTTTCTTATCTGTGAAGCACTTTATCTGACCTTCAATTCTGAATGATAGCTTTGCTGGGTAGAGTAATCTTGGTTGTAGATTCTTGCTATTCATCACTTTGAATATTTCTTGCCACTCCCGTCTGGCCTGCATCGTTTCTGTTCAGAAATCCGCTGACAATCGTATGGGTACTCCCTTATAGGTAACTAACTTTTTTTCTCTGGCTGCTTTTAATATTCTCTTTTTGTCTTTTGCTCTTGGCATTTTAATTATGATGTTTCTTGGTGTGGTCCTCTTTGGATTCCTATAGTTTGGGGTTCGGTGTGCTTCTTGGACTTTTAAGTCAATTTCTTTCACCAGGTGGGGGAAGTTTTTGGTCACTATTTCTTCAAGTAGGTTTTCATTGCCTTGTTCGCTCTCTTTTTCTGGCACCCCTATAAATTGGATGTTGGTATGCTTGAGATTGTCCCAGAGGCCCCTTACACTATCTTCAAGCTTTTGGATTCATTTTGCTTCTTGCTTTTCTTTTCTGGCTGAGTGGATTTTGCCTCTTCATATTTCAAATCTTTGACTTGGTTCTTGTGGTCCTCTAGATTGCTTTTAGGTCTTTGTATAATATTTTTTATTTCAGTCAGTGTATGCTTGATTTCTAGTTGGCCCTTTTTCATGTCCTCGTAGGTCTTGTTCATTTCCTTGTAGGTCTTGTTCATTTCCTTGTAGGTCTCGGCCTTTTCTAGGAGCCTCTTGAAAAATCTTATTACTGTGGTTTTGAACTCTATGTCCAGTCATTTTTTCCCCCTCCATTTCTTTCACATCTGATTTCTTTCCATGTCTCTGCATGATGGCTGCTTTCCTGGGTTGGTCGATTAGCTTTGTGTGGTAGATGTCCTCTAAGGGACAGTGGCTCAGCCTCCCCAGTTACCTGAGGTAGATACTCTTGGTGCAGCCCTTTATGGGTTGCATAGTCTTGTTGAAGTTAAGCCTAGATTATTGTTGTTAGCACTAGGAGGGTTTGACCTCCAGGCCAAATGGCTGTGAGGGTCAGCTGTGCTCAGATTGGATGGGCGGAGTCTCCGGACTGAGCAGGCAGCATCAGCTCTGCCCTATGCGGCACCTTGGTTTCTGTGCCGGGTGGCAATGCTGCCAGCATCTCTGAGAGAGAGCTGCTGCCGAGCTCCACTCGCTGCCGGTCAATTCAGCCTCTCCCCAAATGAGCCTGCACACCCAACGTCTCACCCAGGGTCGTAAAACAATGCAGTCTGGTGGTTTCCCGAATGAGAGAGCAAGTCACGAGTCCTCTCTGTGAGCTAGCACAACTCTGCTGTTCCCAAGTTTACATGTACTCTCCACAAGCTCGCCCCCTCCACAAGCTCGCTAGACCCTTGCAGCACCCGAGTTTCAGCGTGCTTCCCTACTGTACAGTTTCACCCCGTATGAGTGTGGGTTCCCTGGACCTCGTCTGGTACTGGGAAATCAGTGTAGTGGGACGCCTTTGTCTTTGCAGCCGCCCGCCTTCTCTGCTTGCTCGCACGCACGTAGGGCTCCAAACCTCTGACTGTGTGCGTATCTTCAACGCTGCCCTCCGCCGCTCCTCTGAGTCACAGTGTCCCATCTTTACTTTTATTTGTGGAATTTTCACTCAGCCAGCTTTCCAGTGATTCTGGATGATGTTTGTTCCGTCGTTAAGTTGTAGTTTTGAAATTGCTGTGTGGGGCAGCAAGGTAGGTGTTTACCAATGCCGCCATCTTTGTTCCTCCAATCAATAAATCTGGTTTCTTAAAGGAGGTAACTTCCAATCTTCCTTTTTCCCTTAATGCCATCCCTATCTCAGATAACATGGGTAGTTAACTCCAGTTCTTCCTTCTGTAAGCGAAAATAATTATTTTTTATGGTTTCAGGAGTGGAGAATTACTTATTTTAGATTTTTTAAAAATTTAATTGAGAGTTTGATCATTCAGATCTCTTGCTTGTTGTCATTGTTTCTACCTGCCTTCTGTAAATTTCACCATTCATTAGCACCTGTGCCTGAAGGCAGACAAGATGAGGTCAAAGGGTGTAATAAAACCTTGACAACATCTTTTACTTATCTCTTTCTGAGGGGGCTTCTTAGTGATGCTTCCGTGCAAAACCAATTTTGTGCATTACCCCACACCAGCAGTGGTGGATTGTCTGTGAATTTCCGTTAATCATCTCTTTGGAGTCTTCCTTCACAATAGGGCATTGAAAGTTGGCTGCAAAGTCAGCCTCTGGTGGTTGTGGAGACTTCAGATCTCTTCCATTTGAGCCCTATGGATATCAAGTTAAAATAAATTAGTGCCAAAGGCAGAGGAGGGTAAGTGTTTGGGCCTGTTCACCAGTCTCAGAGTGCCTGCTGTGTCTACATTCCACAGCCCAGTAGAAACGATCTTTAAAAGTCAGTCTCCATTGGTACAGATAAATTACTATACATTGATTTCATTTTGTCCATTTCTGTGTTTATTTGAAGCATTGCTTGACTAGTTCAGTGCCATCATTTCCCATCCCCCAACCCCCTCCTTTTTCTAATCTCCAAAGGGTTTGTATCTGGGCTATGGCTGAGGTTCACAAAAACCGTTTTGATTAGGTTGCTCGTTCATTCATGTACTACCTAAGCAGGGCATGCCTTGGTATTTCGAGAATATTTTTAGAAGACTAATGAGGTGGAAGGGCTTGTGTTTCATTTCCCTTGGTTTCCCTCTCGCATTCAGACACCTGCATTTGCCATTAATTATTACTTCCACGACACTCTCTGTCTGCTGTGCCTTGTTTGAAATAATAGTGGGAGGGAAGGTGGGTGCTGAGGCAGATATCTGCATTGGAATAAATAGCTTGGGGTGGGTTTCTTTTTAGTAGCAGAACAGAAAGCTTGTTTAAGAGTAATTGCTATTTTGGTGCCATTTTGAAAAGGTTTTTCCACTTTTCTTCTTTTTCTGCAGTCGCTGCTGGTTCCCTATAGCTGATCTCCTCTGGTTATCTTTTTTCTCAGACAGTTCTGGGTCCCGTGGGTGGCCTCTGCGTGGCTTTAGGAAAAGATCATTGCTTTCTCTGGGACCTCTTTTTAAAAAAATATATTTTATTGATTTTTTACAGAGAGGAAGGGAGAGGGATAGAAAGTCAGAAACATCAATCAGCTGCCTCTTGCACACCCTCTACTGGGGATGTGCCCGCAGCCAAGATACATGCCTTTGACGGAATCGAACTTGAGATCTTTCATTCCACAGGCTGACTGCTTTATCCACTGAGCCAAACCGGTTTCGGCTCGCTGGGACCTCTTGTTAGTAGTAAGCTCTTGGGTCAAACCAGTGCAAGGCAGTTGGGGTGCAAGTAGCTAGTGCTCACTGTGACATTTAAAAACATTTATTCATGAAAGGTATTTTAAAAGAAATATATTTTCTTTTGGAGGTTCAGCCAATTGCTTCTCTTTTATTTTAGGTAAAATTTTATTGAAATGTAACTCACATGCAGGAAAGTATACTCAGCAGAAATGTATAGTTTAATGAGTTTTCAAAGATGAGTGCATGTATGTAACCAGCACCCGGATCAAGAAACAGAATATTACCACTTCCTCAGAAGCTTCCTTATATCATCCCCAGTCCGTATGGCTACTCCTAAGGGGTCCCCGACTTGTGACACCGTCGGATCAGCTTTGCCTGCTTTTGTAACGTACACCACTCTTTAGGTCTGCGAGACCCGCTTATATTTTGGTGTGATGTTTGATTTTGTTTGTTCCCTTTGCTGTTAGAATTCCATTGTCTGAATACCAGCATTTGTTTTTTTCATTACTATTGATAAACATTTGGGGTTTCCCCATTTAGGCTGTTACAGTGAATGCTGCTATGAACTTTCTCGTACATAGCTTCTGGCGAGTGTGTGTGTGTGTGTGTGTGTGTGTGTGTGTGTGTGTGTGTGTATGTGTATGTGTGTGTATGTATGTGTGTGTATGTGTGTGCATGTGTGTGTGTGTATGTATGTGTGTATGTATGTATGTGTGCGTATGTGTATGTATGTATGTGTGTATGTGTGTGTGTGTGTGTGTGTGTGTGTGTGTATTGACTACAGACCTAGAGTAAAATTTCTGAGCACAGGGTTGGCAAAATGTGTAGCTTTGTTGGTTTACCTCATTTTCCACAGTGTTGTACCAACTTCCCCCAGCGCTATATGAGTTCTAGTTCATCTACATCTGTACTTGACAGTGTCTGTCTTTTTTCACTTTAGCCATTCTGTTGGATGCTAATGGTATCTTGTGATTTTAATTACATTTCCTTGATTACTAAAGAAGCTGATCACTTTTTCCAGAGTTTATTGGTGATTAATGCCTCATCTAAAAAATACTTTGATCATAGTTATGTTCCTTAATCATATAAACTCACAGCCACAGTTTCAGTGTTAAACACACTAAATAAAAGAACTCAAAATAAGAATTTTATTAGCATTTATTATGTTGTGACATGAACTTTTAGGCTAGAGAACAAGTCTCCAGATCTTCACTTTATTTTATCACTAGATTTATAACATTGCTTTGGAAGTTAAAGGGACATATGCAATTAAAATTTATTTGTTTGTTTGTTTTTATTGATTTCAAAGAGGAAGGGAGAGGCGGGAGAGAGATAGAAATATCAATGATGAGATAGAATCATTGATTGGCTGCCTCCTGCACGCCACCTGCTGGGGATCGAGCCTACAACCAGGGCATGTGCCCTTGACTGGAATCAAACCTGGAACCTTTCGTCCACAGGCCAATGCTCTATCCACTGAGCCAAACCAGCTAGGGCAAATTTACAGTCTATTTCTAATTCAGTCTTTCATTCCATGTTAATTGAGCGAATGTATTGGACATCATAAAGGATGCTAAATTGAATAATTTGGTCTTGAACTTTAAGAGACTCACGTATGTACATGGCAGAATGAAATAATCATATTATAAAGCTTTAAAAAATGTTCCCTGGGCACCCTGAGGACAGAGTGATTAAGTCCTTTGAGAGGAATACAGGGACTATTTATTTATTATTATTTTTTATTTTATTTGTTTTTTTAATATTTTATTTTTTTATTTTTTGCAGTATATACAGGGACAATTTATAAACATTGAAATGCCTTTGAACTTGCCTGTCAAAAATTTTTGTGTGATTGGACATGGAAGGAATGAGCATTTCCCAAACTGTGGCCCATTTGGAGAATTAGCAGGTAGTTCAGAGTGACTGGATTATAGGATGTGTAGAAGGATACTGAAGAAGAAAGTCAAAGGGAGTGAAATAAATTTTCTTTTTTAAAAAAAATTTTTTTATTGACTTCAGTGAGGAAGGGAAAGGAAGAAAGAGTATCATCAATGATGAGAGAGAATCATTGATTGGCTGCCTCCTGCACACCCCCTACCGGGGATCACCCGAAACCCAGGCATGTGCCCTTGACTAGAATCCAACCCGGGACCCGTCAGTCTGTAGGCTGTTGCTCTATCCACTGAGCCAAACCAGCTGGGCAAAATAAATTTTCTTAATGCTCAAAGAGAGACTACCAATCTGAAAAAGAACAACAACAACAAAAAAATCATTAGAAAATGCAAATGAAAACACATGGAGATGCCATTTCTTTGCCCTTGTTTGCTAAGATTTGACAACAATGTTTGACAAGAGATTATGTTGACAAATGTGTAGAGGAATAGTCTCCATTTAAGCGAAAGGCGAATAAATTGCTGTAAATCTCTATTGGAGCTTTGGCCAGTTTGGCTCAGTGGCTAGAGCACCAGTCTTCGGACAGAAGGGTCCTGGGTTCGATTCCGGTTGGGGGCACATGCCTGGGTTGCAGGCTCGATCCCCACTGGGGGGCGTATAGGAGGTAGCTGATCCATGGTTCTCAATGATGTTTCTCTTTCCCTCTCCTTTCATCTCTGAAATCAATTAAAAATATATAAAAAATTTTTCTATGAGAGACAATCTAACAATCTTTTCCAAAATTGAAAATATGTATACTTTTGATTCAGCAATTCTCTTTTAGAAATGTACCTTCTAAGTAGCTTATGCATGAACAAAAGACTGTAAAGGTAGAAGATTGGAAATAACCCAAATAACCTAAATGGGAGACGGCCCTTCCATTCAGTGGCCTCCCGGCAGCCAGGGAAGAGGGAGGGAGCTCTCTGTCCACACATGGTGTGCAACCATCTCCAAGACCCATCGTTGTTACACCGGAAAAGCGAAGGTGTAAGACAGGGAATAGATGATAATAACATTTCTGTAAAAATTGGGGGGAAATGCATATGTATCTCAAAATAAACATGAAATTGATTATATCAGTTGCTTCCTGAGAGGAAAATTAGGTAGCTGGTGGAAAGGAACTGGCGAGTTTTTCGGTACTTTTCTTCTGCAACTTTTAAATTTTGAATCCTATAAATGAATTACCTAATCAAAATAAATAAAATTGCCCTCTACCCCGCCCCCCGTCCCCAATAGGAAATAAGAGCATAAAGGATTTTGAATCACAGTCTAATAGTTATACTAATAATTATACTTTTGCATAACCTGTTAGGGTTCATAAAATTCTTTTAAATTCATTCCCTCCTTTAATCGTAACAATAACCAACTGAGAAAGCAGTTTTTTAAATTTCTGTTTTACAAATGAGGAAGCTGAGATTTGGGTGCTTAAGTGCTTTGCACAAAATCTTTCAGTGACTGATATGAGATTTGGGAACATCAAGTGTACTGTTTAAGAAATAGTTTCATTGACTAATTTTATTACGAAGACAAAAGGCAAAACTTAGCCTGTTTTTAGGCTTTATGAGTATGTACCGAATAATAATAGCTGAAGTTTAGTGATTTCTGAAATTTACTAGCACTTTCTGTGTAACACAAAGATTGAAAATTTGGGCATAATTCAGCTGCTGTGCACTTCTTTAGTAAGAGACATTTAAGCCCCAGTTCTGAGCAGTCTTTCCTGCAGGGACAGGAAATTAGAACTTGCTGGTGTAATTTTCTCTGAAAGACGCGAGGAAAGAGGTGCTTGGTTTGTGACGATAAGGACTAACTCCCTGGCAGAGCTGACAAATGGTATTGGGAATTGAGCTGCAGATGAGTCGCCTGAACCATTAGTAATGAAGCAAAACTACTCCAGTGAAGGTTTTAATCTTTTTATCTTTTAAGGCAGTATAGCAGTACAGCATTATGTTAGAAAAAGCCCAGAGTTGTTTTAGGTGATACGGAGGAGGGGAAAGGGAATTCGGTGTGGAAATGTTTTAGATCTGGGGAATTCCCATGGTACTTACTTACTGGTTTACAGATTGTTAGGGCTGGGGAATCCTGGAAATTACCTAAACCATAATCTCCTGAGGGTTGATCTAAGACACAGAGTTAATAATGTTGTGGGACTTTGTCTATGACTATACATGTGCCTGGCATGAATTACCTTGAACTAGATAAATAATTTCAGTATGGAGTCTCTGGAGGTGGCTCATATGAGGCCTTTCTTAACAGTAGAGCAACACCTAAAATTTCATCCAATTTCATGTATTGTTTAAGGATGTTAGAAATTATTTTTTCAGATGTGCAATATGAGACTACACCTTCTGAGATTTCTGAGCATTCTGTCTGCTACAGTGCATTACAGTGAGGCTCAGGGCAGACACAAGGTAGACCAGATAACCAGGAACATGGTCGTGGTAATGACGTCAGGCAAAGCTTGAGCCTGTGGGCCTGTTTGAACTGAGGTTGAAGTTATGTTTTCTTGAGCTTTTTAAATTCTTTTCCTTATTTCTGATCTTCACCCAAATCAAATAATTAGTTTTGTCGCATAGAATTTTGTGTGTCATTCTGATGCCTGGGTAGTTCAAGTGCATCCTGACATTACATTCTGACTATCCTTGTCTGAGCTCCCTTTTCAAAGCAATGGAAGACTGGCACTTCCCAACCTTCCCTCCCATTCTTCCTTTCATTTGGTGAGAGAATCCAGTTAAGAGTGTCCCCAAGAAGTATTATCAGTGGCACAAAAGCTCTCTATAGTCTCATTCATACTTGAATAAAATGATTCCCTTTTTTTTTGTTGTTGTTTAAAAATGATGAAAACATTTGAGGTCTCTCTGCAAGTGTTTATTCATTCAAACTGCAAGATGTGCCGTGGGTGTTATGTCTGATTTCTGAGAGCTTTTGCAGCAGGCTTATGTCTAGAGTGTTTTGTTTTGTATTTGTTTAGACTAAAATTAATAAAGAGCTTTTCTTTCAAACCCTGAGGATAATTAATCCAGGTTTCTCCCCTGTGGTGCTTTTTGTCAGCCCTTACATGGAAGAGAACAGTGAAAAGACTGTTGAACTCTTTAAGCTCAATTCTTACATCTTTTCCAATAAGGGGATTTTAGGGAAAAGAACAAGACAGATCTGTGTGTGTGTGTGTGTGTGTGTGTGTGTGTGTGTGTACACACAATAATAAAGTTTAGGTCATAAACACTAATAGTATTCTGGATTTGTAAGCCAAATTTCCTTCCTGGCTCTATTGTTTTTTTAATATTTGCATTCATAGTCATGACCTCTGTGTATATATTTAATATTACTGAGTGACCTTTTTTGTTTGCATTTACTCTTAATTTTTTCCTTTGTTTTTGACCAGAAGAGATATGAAATCAAATATAAATCTATGCACAATGGAAAAAGTAATTATAATATACTTTTTACTTGAACAAGGAGTTGCTTTTATTTAAAGGCATTTTTTATTTTCGAGAAACATGAAAAAAAGATCACCTAAGGACCCAATTATGTGCAGTGGATAGGGTGTCGGCCCATGGATTGAAGGGTCCTGGGTTTGAGTCTGGCCAGGGATACGTACCTCATACCTCTATTGCTCTATTGCAGGCTCCAGCCTTGGGCCATGTGCAAGAGGCAACCAATCGATGTGTCTCTCTCATATCGATGTTTCTCTCTCATATCGATGTTTCTCTCTCTGTCTCCCCTCACTCCTCTCTAATAATAAATGGAAAATACCCTTGGGTTAGGATTAATAACAACACCCCCCAAAACAACAACAAAAACCACCATGATTTTTATATAAGATTTTGATTGATATCTTTGACAATCTATTCCCATAATCCTGAATTTCTTCATATTTCTCTTTCCCACATTCTATTCCCTGATACCACAGTCATCGATAATTAGTGTCAGGAGAGATTTCCTTTCCTCTTTCTCATCCCTCCCCTCTTTCCCTCCTCTCCTGCCCCAACTTGTAAGATTTACTCCTTTGTCAACTTTCAAATCTGCAACAAGGTATTTTTAACTATAGTCTCTGTGCTGTACATTACATTCCATGGCTTCTTTTATAACTGGAAGTTTGTGCCTTTTGATTCCTTTACCCATCCTCCCCATATCCCCTTCCTCTGCCTCTGGCAACCAGCCGTCTGCTCTCTGTATCTATGACCTAGGTTTTCCTTTCTTTTAGATTCCATGTATAAGTGAAATCATATGGAATTTGTCTGTCTTTGACTTGTTTCTCTGAACATAATGCCCTCCCGGTTCATTCATGTTGACACAAATGGCAAGCTTTTCTTCTTTTTTTAAAAATATATTTTATTGATTTTTTTTTACAGAGAGGAAGGGAGAGGGATAGAGAGTTAGAGACATCGATGAGAGAGAATCACAGATCAGCTAGCTGCCTCCTACACACCTCCCACTAGGAATGTGCCCGTAACCAAGGTACACGCCCTTGACCGGAATCAAACCTGGGACCGTTCAGTCCACAGGCTGACACTCTATCCACTGAGCCAAACCAGTTAGGGCATTTTTCTTCTTTCTTATCACTGAATTTTACTTTATTGTATATAATAGAGGCCCGATGCACAAAATTCATGCAAGAGTCGGCCTTCCTTCCCCCAGCTGCTGACACTGGCTTCCCTCTGGCCCCCGGGCCCAGGGTTCACTCCATCTGCCAGCAGGCACCCAGGACTCGGGCTTCCCTCGCAGCCCATTAGCATATTACACGTTTATTATTGTACTAGTGACCCGGTGCATGAAATTCGTGCACATTAAAAGGGAATTAATTAGAGGAAATATTTTAACATTGCTATTTGTCCTTTCTCTATAATAGAAGTGTCAGAGATGAAAGGAAATTAGTAAAATATATATGAAAATATTCCTCCTGTCAGAGTCTGGGGTGCACCACGGGAAGCAGAGTCAAGTCCCCGCCCACCCACGTGTGTCTTGAAATCACGTGAGTCCCAGACCCAGACCCGGCCGGCCCCATCTTCACTGGGCTAGATCCAGACGTCCACCCTGTCAAGCCCTGCTGGGCGGGGGGTGCTGCCTCAGGTCATCTGGCCTGGCACCGGGGCATGGGGGTATGGCCTCAGGTCCCCTGTCAAGCCCCACCAGGTGGGGGATGCAGTCTCAGTTCCCTTGCCCCTGCCCAGTGCCATGCAGCCTCCGGTCCCTGCTGATTGCTCGTTAAGGCTCGTTATGGGAACTCGGCCTGCGCTGTTGGTGCAGCCTTCTTGTGTTATGGAATCCCTGCCTACGCTGTGGGCACAGCCATCTTGTTATAGCATGATGGGTCAATTCGCATATTCCTTCTTTATTAGATAGGATGTGTGTGTGTACATATATGTAGGTATGTATACATATATGGATAAAGAAAATGTGTGTGTGTGTGTGTGTATACACCACTCCTATACACACACGTATACACTTTATCCATTCATCCATTGATGGACACTTAAATTATTTCCATGTCTTATAAATAATGAACATGGGGGTGCGTGCATTTTTAACTTATAAGTAGTGAACATGGGGATGCATGTATTTTTTCAAGTTAGTGTTTTCATTCTCTTTAAATACTCATTCGTGGAATTGTTGGATCATATGGTAGTTCTATTTTTAATTTTTTGAGGAACGTTCAAACTGTTTTCCATAGTGGCTGCACTAATTTGCATTCTAATCAACAGTGCACAAAGGTTCCTTTTTTTCCATATCTACACCAACACTGTTGTTTCTTGTCTTTTTGATACTAGTTATTCTGTCAGGCATGGAGTGTTATCTGTGTTTTCAATTTTCATGTCCCTGATGATGGGTGATGTTGATCACCTTTTTATGTACCTGTTGGCCATGTGTATGTCTTCTTTGGATAAGTGTTTATTCATGTCCTCTATTCATTTTTAATTAGATTTTGTGATTTTGTTATTGAGTCATGTGAGTTCTTTATATATTTTAGACATTGACCCCTTATGAAATATATGACTTTCAAGTATTAGGAGAGTCATTATTTTTATGGGGTGGTAGTGGTGGCGGCTGTTGCTTAAATATTAAATGGAAAAAAATACTAATTCTGGGGCTTTCAACACAATTTCATGTAAATGCATCTTTTATCTATTAACTAAGATTTATGACTTAGCTTTATATAAATATGAAACGGAATTTTTTTCAACTCAGGTTCATACTTTGCTATTTTTCAACTTGACTTTCATCTGTTAGGCATTGACTTGAAGCCATGCCTTTTAGTGAACTGAGTTCCAAATTACACAACCACTTCAGTCCTGAGCAAACTTGTTCTGAATGGCCCTCTTTCTTTCCTGTTATCTTTGGCCAAGAAGTTGTACATGTTCTGTGTGTCGAACTAAATTGTTTCTACCTTTGCCTTTGAGAACTTTGATGAGTTTACTTTTCTTTTTTTGTGTGGTAAGGACTCAAGTGAACATTGCTGAACATTGCTGCAGGCATTTTGATTATCGAGAAATCCCCTCTCAGCAGTATGTGTGTCTGTATGAATCGTGTGTACATGTCAAGGTGGGTGAATATTTGTTCCTGGGGCCCTGATTTCATTACTAAATATTTTCTCTGGTTAAACACACACACACACACACACACACACACACACACACACACACAAAAACAACCAGGCATTGTGGTCAAGTTATGTTTCCTCAGGCACTTTTGAGCTGGTACTCTGTGCTTTTACAGAATAAATACTTTTAATGGCCTGGCTTAAGAACCTAATCATTCATAGTAGCATTTCTGTGGGGAAAAACAAATTGTAAATTCCAAACGAATGATTTTTACAAGCATTCTTTTAAATACAGAGCACTGTCTGAACAGGCCAGCCAGGCCAGGCTCCTCCAGTCGGGCTGTGTCTGTGGAGTGAGTTTACTCATGTGATGCTCATCAGTTGGAAGGCCGGCACTCACCGGCTGTGGCTTGAGGCCTGGTCCAGTATTCACTGTACGATTAATGCTTTCGTTCCCTACACCAGAGCTTACTGGTGTGGTGGCTCACTAAGCGTCAGGAGAAGGAGGCAGTTTGCACCTCTCCGTTGACGAGGTCAGCCTCATGATGATAAAGGAGGGGACCCCTTGGCAGCTGAGAATGTGAGAGCTGGAAAGGACAAACTGAGACCTAGAATAACCTGACGGCACTAGAACCAACGGGCCACCCGGGTAGGGCCGAACGGTTCTTTTTTTAAACGATAAGGTAGATTTGCCTATTTTTAACTTCTACCCATACCCCTTCTGAAGTAGAATGAGTCTGATGTCTTCTGTGTAGCAATACTTCAGGTTTTTGAAAATAGTTACCTGGTCCTACTCCTAAGACCTCCCTCTGTCACCATAAAAAGCTATATATGTATTTTCTTCTTGTCATGAGAACATTCCAGATCCACTGTCCTGGGGACCTTCCAATGTCACTGCGATTCATTCATTACTCTCGTCACCAACCTCCCACGACCTGTTCATTTATTCATTTCACAGCAGGAAGTGCTCTGCTTCCTGACCCCCATCGCTCATCACCCCACCCCCACTGACCACTAAGTTCTCTGTACCCAAGAGTTATGTTTTGTTGAGTCTTTTGTTTTTAGATTCCACACATAAGTGAGGTCCTGTGCCGCCCTCCTCTGTCTGGCTTCGTTTGTAGACAGCTCTAAGCCTCCCTAGAACTCGGCCCGGCAGCCGCCTGGCCCCCACATTGTCCGCTTTGTGCAGCGACGGAAAGGAATGAATGGGGCAAGAACAAGGAGCAGTATGGCGCCTCCTTTCTACTCTGATCACAAGCCAAACAGCCAGTCTTTATTGGGTGCTTGGGAAAGAGAGAGAACTAAGTTCTTCTCCTCACAAGCCTGATGGTGCAGATGGACTCCGTGTCTCTCTCATTGTCCTCCCTCCCCACCACCTGCCCCTGCAGCTCACCGGTCCCAAGTGAGTGATGAGGAGGGAGGAGAGCGGGGCGGGGCGGCGAGATCAGCGCACCTGCCGGCACCGGGGCCGAGCCCGGCCTTAGGAAATGGGCAGGACTCCGTGCTGGCGCGGCCTTTTGTGACTTAAGAGCTCAAAAGTCCAAAACCCTCTTGATAATCTAATCAATGAACTCAGCTTAGTTTATTGAGCCAAAGAAGATATTTAGACTGAACAAAATACCAGATGATATTTTCCTCGTAATGACTCAAAGCTGGCAGGAAGGCAGTCTGTACCACACTGTTGAAGTCACTGAAACTTAACCTTTTAGGAACGGTGGCCGTTTTTAAAAATGGCCAGGAATTCTCCTACACTGATGGGTATGTCCGTACACCTTCCTCTTGCCTATGAGATGCCTCGTGACTGCTCCAGCCTCTAGAACACGGCAGAAAGGACGCCCTGGCTTCCGGCACCGGGCCGGCACAGGCCGCGCACCCCCTGCCGGCTTCTCTGGGGTCCTAGAGACGTGCGAGGACCCCGGGTCTGCCGTGCTGGGGAGGCGTGGTGCACAGCCCCGCGGAGCTGCCAGCCGCCGGCCGGCTTTTCCAGGGAGCCGGCGGGACTTCAGGTGACTCCGGCTCCACCGAACCTCGGGCCCCGCCTGCATCTGTGCTGTCGGCAGAGGCTGAGGGAGCACCAGGTTTACTCTAGGACCTGGGGGGCATCAGTTTCAAAGTCGCTGCTCGCTGGAGGCTTTGTCTCATCCAGCCCCCAGGACAGGCCACACAAAGTAAGGTCACCAGGTGTTTTTGCAGTCACATGGGAGACCCCACCCCAGAACCGCCGGCCACGCTTTCCCCAGATTCTTAACCCCTCCCCCCGAATGATGAGCCAAATTAAATAGTTGCTTAAGATTACTAATGTAACTTGTTACATAACAATAGGAACCAGGGCTAATAAATAAAATACTTTTACATCAGCTGTCTTGCATATCTCTAGAATGTGTTAACTACATTTTTGAGCAGTAACTTGGACCTCTTTATGAGCAATGAACTTCTTATATCTCATATTGTCATTAATATAGTTGTGCCATCGAGGTGTACAGGGAGCCGCAAAGACACTCGAGACCAGTGGTGGGCAGACCTGAGAGCCGCGGTTTGCCGCCCCGTTGGCTAATGAGTTTGCCGACCACTGCTCTGGGCTGCTCAGCTTTCCGCCTCGTGCCTGCAGAATCCTGGCTTTCTCTTATCCTTTGCTGCCGCTGCCGGCGGTCTTGGCGCTCTGTCCGAGCGAGCGAGCCGCTTTCCGCACGGGAACCCCATGCGGGGCCGTTGTTTTTAAATCCGGGCGCTACATTTCAGGAGAATGAATGGTCTTACAAATGCGAACCCAGTGCACTTTGTGTCGGGCATTGTTCTGGGTGCCGGGTGGGATGCTAAGCCTCCGGAGAGCAGCGGCTTTGAAAGAGGTGTGTCCCCAGAGCCCAGGACGATCCCCGGTGTCACTTAGCCTTTGTTGACGGAGTTGGCAGGATGTCGGGGCAGAGCAGTGCGCACATGGAGCCTGTCCTCGGGGAGCAGCCGGGGCGCGGGGAGGCCGAACCTCCCTGTGGGAGCCTCGTGGGGAGGTGCAGCCCGGAAAAAAGGAGCTGCTCGAAGGAGGGGAGGATCGGCCTGTGGAAGAGGAGCAGCGCTGGGTTTGAATTGAAGCGGATTTCTTTTGCCTGGCTGTTACAAACAACTCCTTCGATGGAGCTTATCAGGTACTTAAGCTGTTTTGGCTTAAGAATTTACTTCCTCAAATACAAGAAAAAAGCTAATCATGGTATTTGTCTGGGGGAAAAAAGGCAGATACACTCATTGTGCCAGAATTAAATTGCTTCATGTTCTATAGTTTGTAAAATATTTTTGGCAATAATGTAGATGTAGATTGTTCCTTAATTTAACATGTTCCTTAATTTAAAGTGTTACCTTGCCGAACGAGAAGATTACAGATGCCGCTTTGTGGTACAGACCTTCGGGTGAAATAGAGCATACGGAGGAGCGATGGGCATGCCTTCTCTTTTGGGGAGGGAGAGGGCGTCCGGTTTGTAGAGATTTTTTCATCTTTCAGTGTCTCCATGACATTTTAACACCTGGCGCTTCTGACTGGCATGGCCACCGTTGTCTCAGGAGTGGAGTCGGGCACGTGTAACGCCCGCAGGGGAGTGGAGGCTGGCTCCGTCTCATGACAAGCCGAGGAGGTGTCTGCAGCTACTTCTGCAACCAGAATGTTGTGTTTTAGAAACAAAGACTCCAGGCATCCCTCAAAGTCAAGGTCTCGTTTTCCTCTTTGGTTTCTCTCCAATCAGATTATTTTCTTAAATTATTCTTGATTTCAGATTGACAAGTTTCAGTTTCTTCCCTATTTGTTTGCTGTTGTTGCATATTAAAGGAAATAATTGACTATTTACAGCTTCTTGTCTATGTTGGGAAGACTGTTGAGTAAAGGATTCTTAAGGTAACTGTTCTTGTCTTTCCTAATTTGTCTTTAACCTGGAGCACACGGTAAGCTGACTGCTGCCTTCCCTGGAGTACGATAAGTGCCAAGAAAGATTCAGAATGCACCAGCCACAGCCACGCCTGTTTGCAGTGTTTACTCTGGGTCGTGACATTGTCAGGGCTCTGTCCCAACTGAGGTGTGCCCTGGAGCAGGCCCAGTCGGCACCAGGGACGCTGCCCCTCCGACCTCGCTCTGTGTCACTGTTCGCTGTGGTCCGGCCTAGGGCGCTGTGGGACCGGAGGGCCAGGCTCCCCAGAGGGAGATCGCTGCCCAAGTCCGGCCATGGAAGGGGCACAAATCACAAACCTCTGGGCTGCTCCAGCCAGGGCAGACTCCAATAAGGCAGTGCCATAGAGAACTTCACCTGACCAATTCAGTGAGGAAATTCGGGACGTCATGGGGGTGGTTTTTCTGAGGTTACATCTTACATTAGGGCGTTTCTTCTGGTCCCTGAAACAGTGTTCATTCTGGAGCCACAGAGAGAGCAGCCTTCCCAGCATGCACTGCCATTGCAGAAGGAGGTCTTCCCTTTGCAGAAGGAGCAGTAGTGGTTGTCGCCTCCTGACACCCAGCACTGCAGTTATTTGTCATTCCATCTCCCACCATAATTGTGACATCTGAATAGCAATAGGTTTTCTTTCTTCCTTTATAGCTCATTAGATGGCAAAGTCTGACCTTAACTGACATGAAGCGATTTTGGGTCTTTGTTCAAGTTAATAGAAATGTTCATACATTTTGTTGTAAAAATATGAATCTGTTCAACTATGAGATGCTGTTCTAGTCCTTTGGTATCTGCTGTTATCTGATATGCACACCATATTACCTTTCTAAGGTCAAAATCAACAAAAATAATTGTAAACATATCTGGCCTCAGAGGTTTTAGAAAAGGAACGGGAGGTTTGCACCTTAAAAGGGAAAAACCTGGCCATCATCACAGATCCCGATTTCACATGTCAGGGACTCTGAATGCTTGCTTGTTAAGCAAATGAGACCTTGTACCAGGACCCTTCTCCTCTGACAACCATCACTGTGGAATCTGTGGGTGGTCATGGGACAGAGGAGAGGTCGGTGAAGGTTCTAAATCCAGGAACTGAAAGAAGCCAAGTGATACATGGGAGAGAGCTCTTACCTTTAAGTATAGCTATGTATTCATTATAGTAGTTGAATGGAACAATGCCAATACTTAGATGGACTATTTAGTATCTACACTAATAAAAGAGAAACATGCAAATTGACCATACCTCTGCTACTCACACAAGCCACATCCACCAGCCAATCAGGAATGAGTATGCAAATTAACCCAACCAAGATGGCTGCAGCCACAGAGAGAGCAGGAGGCCTGGGTTTCCCCGGCAAAGGAGAAAGCCAAGCTTCCCACCCGCCCTGGCCAGCCCTGGCTTCCGCTCAAGGAAAAAGATAAATTAATCCCAGATTCCAGGGCCTCCACTTGGGTTGCCAGGGTGCGTGGCCAGCCTGCAGACCACCACAGACCCTTCGCCCAGGCTGCCCCATGCTCCAAGGGAACTCCCACCCTGATCTGGGACACCCTTCAGGGCAAACCAAATGCCCCTCATCCCATGCACCAGGCCTCTATCCTATCTAATAAAAGAGTAATGTGCAGATTGACCATCACTCCAACACACAAGATGGCTGCCCCCATGTGGTTGGTCAAAGATCCTGCCCCCACGTGGACACAAGATGGCCACCACAAGATGGCCAGCAGGTGAGGGCCTTTGGGAGGGACCAAGCCTGCAAGGGAGGGCAGTTGTGGGCCATCAGGTCAGCAGGGGAGGGCAGTTGGGAGGACCATGCCAGCAGAGGAGGGAAGTTGGAGCAAACAGGCTGGCAGGGGAACAGTCAGACATCAATCAGGCTGGCAGGGGAGTGGTTAGGGAGTGATCAGGCTGGCAAGCAGAAGCAGTTAGGGGCACTCAGGAAGGCATGCAGGTGAGAAGTTGGGAGCTAGCAGTCCTGGATTGTGAGAGGGATGTCTGACTGCCCATTTAGTCCTGGATTGTGAGAGGGATGTCGGACTGCCCGTTTAGTCCTGGATTGTGAGAGGGATGTCGGACTGCTATTAAACGGTCAGTCAGACATCCCTCCAGGGATCCCAGATTGGAGAGGGTGCAGGCTGGGCTGAGGGACACCCCTTCCCCCATGCAACAAATTTCATACACCGGGGCCTCTAGTCCTAGATAATAAAAGGGTAATATGCAAATTGGCCCTAACAGCAGAACGACTGGTCGCTATGCTGCATCACCAGCAATGTGGGAGCTGCCCTCAGCCCTCAGGCCCTGATTGCCCATTGGGGGCCTAGCAGCCAACCTCTCAGTTCCTCCTCCTCCGGCCAGCAGCTCAGATCGCCCAATGGGAACGGGGAACTGGGGGTGGGTGGTGGTGGATGCAGTGGCACCAGGCCAAAGGGGGTGCAAGCGAGCAGGGCCCAGTGGCCTGCCAGTCACCCCACACCCAGAGGGCAACCAGCATTGGCGGAGGGCGGGCCGGCTGCCGGCAGCGTGGGAAGATAGGCCCTGATCTCCGGCCAGGCCTAGGGACCCTATCCTTCCATGAATTTCGCTCGCCGGGCCTCTATTTTTGAGTAAGTGTCCATGTCAACCAATAGAACCTCATTATTCTTTTTAATTTGAGCATAACTTATATTTTAAATTGAACAAATCTTGAGTGAATAGCATCACCATCACTCAGGTCAAGGTGGAGAACGTTTCTAATATTGCAAAAGGTTCTCCTTTAGTTTTCCATGGTGATGGACCAATATTGCATCCTGGTTGTTGTGGCTGTGGTTACATGAATATAGGAGATGAAATTTTATAGAATTATGCACAGTACACATACATGTGCACATGCACAGAAAACCAGTGCATGTGGAAGTAGCGAAATTAAACACTATAATTCAGTTAATTGAATTGTGCTGTTGTTAATTTCCTGGTTTTGACTAGTTGTATACAAAATGTTGGGAGCTGGGTGAAAGGTATGCTGACTGCCCTGCACTATTTTGATAACTTATTGTGATTCTATAATTCTTAAGTGAAAAAAAATCTCCCTTACATCTAATTATTTTAATAGAAGCTTTATAGATTATTGTATAGATATAAAAAAAACTTTACCCAATTCTCTATTTACTTTCCAGAGTTTTTACTAGCACAAAAAAGCTTTGCAATGAGCAACCTTGCACATATTTTTCAAAAGAGATTCTTATCTTAAAAAAGCAAAAACCACTACAAGGTTCTTGTAAGTCATTTTCCAATGACTACATACAATCCTCAAGATTGTGCACTACATAAATTGAGACAAACCTGTTCAGTAGGTTTAATTAACTCTCCCAGGAAGAAAGCATTTCAGCAAAATTGTAATCTTTAGTTTTTCCAGCTGCCTAATGCCAAAAGCCCAGGGGTGTTGAACTTGCACAAGGAATGTAAGATATAAATGCAAGTGCAGCCTAATCCAAACACAGGTCATTGTGTTGCTTCTGAAGGGCAATATATTTCTAGAAAAGATTTAGTCAAAGGTAACCAGTATGGCAGTCCATCTTACAGTCTTTACTTAAAAGGCAAAGCCTTCTGAGTAGTTACGCTAAGTTTTCCTGGTATTGTTCATCTTGATTTCTCAAATTTGTTTTTTTTTTAATTGATTTGAGAGAGAGAGAGAGAGAGAGAGAGAGCGCGAGCGAGCTTGGTTTGTTGTTCCTTGCATTCACTGGTTGACTTGTATGTGCGCTGACCAGGAAGTGAATTCACAGCCTTAGTGTGTCGGGACAATGCTCTAACCAATTAAGCTACTTTGGTCAGGGCTGCTCATCTTGATTTCTGATTTGATTTTGAGAAGAGCAGCCTGAACATGGGCTTCCTGAAATCATGTTCTTTATGCCGCTCTTCCGTGGTTGGGGGAAAGACAGACATGTTTCGGTAAAGCACATGTTAAAAGAGGGTCGTCTTACCCTGGCTGGTGCGGCTCAGCTGGTTAGAATGTTGTCCCATAAACAAAGGCTGCCAGTTCGATTTTCGGTCAGGGTACAGGCCCAGCTTGCAGGCTTGGTCCCTAGTCAAGGTGTATAAAGGAGGCAACTAATTGGTGTTTCTCTCTCCCTCTCCCTTCCTCTCTCTAATAATAATAATAATGATAATAATAATAATTATTATTATTATAACAACAACATATTATAAAAGAAAAAAGAGTTGCCTTCCATTTTGGCCTAGCAGGTACCTTATACTCTAATAGTTAGTTGCTCAAAGTATTTTTTGTAGTTGCTGTTTTGTAACAATGATTTTCATTTCACTTATATTCTAGTACTGATCATTTTGTCTTAATCTAAGAAACAATGTTATTTGTCATTAAAGCTTCTAACTCAGACACATGAGTAGAATATAAAGGAAATATCTGGTTTCTCAGATGTCCAGCAAAGGAGACTTGCACTTGATCTATAAGGTCAGTGTTGAGCCTGCTGTGCTTGTCTGTGTGATATTTGAATAAACACTTGTTGAGGTCGGCCTGGGGCGTCGTCCCGTCCACCAAAAGGTTGTGGGTTAGGTGTCAGTCAAGAGCGCATGTGGGAGGTGGCCGATCCGTTTCTCTCTCTCCCTTCCTTCCCCTGTCTAAAGTCAATAAAGACAAAAACGAAATAAAAAACAACAACAAAAAAACCACTTGTTGAGTTCATTGATATTAGCCTTTTTCAGATGAGCCTGCATCGAGGTGGTAAGAGTTAACTTTCCACACATAAAAAACTGCTCTCATGTCGCCTTATTTCCCATTGCTTCCACACTCTCACTTTTAACTCCAGCTGAGAAAATGGACTTTCTCTCCGATTTCCATTTTAGAGCAATTACACACATGATTTGCCTTCTCTCACCAGCTTCATCATGTTCTGTCCCTTCTTTTAAACTTTGCTTTTTTTCATCTTATCCACGGAGTTATTTATAGACTAAAGCAATGTAAGGCCAAGAAATCTTTCTTAGAATTTTTTGTTTTACCCTTTCTATTTGTGCCATGTATAACTCATGTATTTTTGCATATGTATATTTGACTCTCTCTCTCTCTCTCTGGCTGAAATTCCAAACTTTGATAGCCAAAGCACTTACCAACGTAGTGAATTATTCATCTGTTTACTTTTCTCTGCTGATCACTAATCGTATGAACACCGACTGCGTGTAAGCAATGGGAGCCTTTGCCGATGTTCCTCAGCTGGAGGTTACGATGAATGAATGATGGAAGAGAAGATTGCCTTTCTCTTGTGGAACATACTCACAGTTTTGCTCAACTGTCCATGTTCTCAGGCAACAGAAGGATGATGAGAAGCACCACGAATGAGCCTCGTGTTCTGGGGTCAGTCTGGTTTGGGTTTTCAGACTGGCCTGTGGCTGTCAGATTCTTTACAGTTTTCTGGGTGCCTTTGTTCTCCTTTACATGTTTTAAATTATTTTTTTTCTTCTTTTTATATTTAAGTATATTTTATTGATTTTTTACAGAGAGGAAGGGAGAGGGATAGAAAGTCAGAAACATTGATGCGAGAGAAACATCGATCAGCTGCCTCCTGCACACCCCCTGCTGGGCATGTGCCCGTAGCCAAGGTACACGCCCTTGACCGGAATCAAACCTGGGACCTTTCAGTCCACCGGCCGACGCTCTAGCCACTGAGCCAGACCGGTTTCGGCCCATTTTAAGTTATTCATAAACTTAAGATGTTGTTTTTCAGAAACTGAAGATTAGTCAATGTGGGGACTAAGAGTCCATTGAGAGAGAGGACATTCCAAAGGCTCGTGTTTGCATAGACCCTTCACCTTCCCGGGTCAGCTGTTTTGACCTCCAGGACAACGTTAATACATTGTCGGGCTGCAGTGCCTTCCTGAGAGTTTGCGGGTGGTGTTAATGGTGGTTTCCTCCTTGAACCTGTGTAATGAATGTCCTCTTTATTCTCCAGCTTACCCGTAAGCCACGAAACCCGTCAGCTGGGCCTGTTCTGCAGGCGCCTGCCTGCTCGGCCTGTGGTTATTCCCTGAGTCACTGCTGCCCTTATGAAACTATCTTGGGCAGCAGCCTTTCCATTCTTCTCCTGTGGGCCCTGGAGGCGGGGCTGCTGCAGCAGCATAGGCCAGAGTGGAGTTGGAATCCGAAGGAAAGAAGGTTCGTTGGCTTCTAACACAGCATTTTACCTTGTAAGACAGGAGGGTGTGTGCCCACTGAGACCACATTGTGTCTTGGAATTTTTCTTTTGTTCCGAAAAGGGATCCCAGAATGGTCATTCTTGACTGCCTAGCATTTAACATGCTTGAGTGTCAGGCAGCTTGGTCTTCCTCCATCCCATCACCACTCCTCAACCCCCTTTTCTTTCGTCGTCTCTGGCATCTCCACGATCCCGGGTTGTGTTGGCTTTCTCTTGCTCTTGAGCGCCCCCCTACCTCAGATCCGTAGGCCCACAGTGTGGACGTGACCGGGGAGAAGCAGCACAGTGTGGTGAGCAAGAAGGTGGCCTCGAGTCAGGCCTGCATTCGAAACCCTGTGACGGTGGGCAAATGGCAGAACCCCTTTAAGGTTAAGTAGAGACGGGGTGGCCAGCCCCACAGGGTGCTGTAAGGATGACGATAAGATGTGTAAGAAATAGTGAAGGGGAAAGCCGGACGCTGGTTAGAAATGGTCAGCAGGAAAAGTCCTCTGGCCTTTGTTAAGGCGACATTATAACTCATATAGTCTGACGGTTCGTTTTGAAGATCGGACACCGAGACCCAAAGGGCTTGTCTGGTGACATATGAAGAGTGAGGGCGAGGACCCAGGACCCAGGCTTTCCGAGGCCGGTGCTTTCCCATTAAAGCACAGAACGTCCCCCATGTTGCCGATCAGGGCCGCTCTTGAGCTGTTCTCAGCCTTTCACTCTCTCCGTGCCCCGAGAGGAATTCAGTTTTGTAAGACTGGACCTGCTCTAGACATGCAAGGCCCCGACACCACCCGGACGGCTGTCCAGGCTTCCCAGCCTCCCCGACGTGAGGAGGCCCTGCGTGGGAGTGGATGGCAGAGCGTCCACGGCTCACTTTCTCTACACCGGTGCTTCCTGTGAAACTGTTAAATAACTAGGGACATTTTTAAAAACACCTTCAAGTCCTACCATGTGTGTTTGGGGTTTGGGTTAGGAGAGGTTTGCGTCCTCTTTTTGGATATAGGCCATGTTTGAATGAATGCGTGTCAGCAGAAATCCCATTGATGAATTTACATAACCAGGGGTCCCTCAACCCTTAAAGTCTCAATGGAAGAGACAGGGACAGGGAGCTGGACATGTTGGGGCTATGCAAGGCCATCTGATCATTTTTCTGGAAAGACTGGACCATAACTTTCATTAGATTTTTAAAGAGATTGGTGACCCAGGAAAGGTTAATGACGGACTGAATTGATGGCAAGTCAGGTTATTTTCCATTTCCTCAATAGGTAAAGGCCCTTGGAAGTACTGCATATTTTTAAATACTTGATGAGATATTTTTAAAGCTGCAGCTCAACTTCTTCCATTCATGTTGAAATAGACTCCCACTGAAACCCATGTGTGTGTGTGTTGTTTTTTTTTCCTGTCAGCGATAAAAGGTTTCTCTGTTTCTGCTGGCATATTCTGAGATATCTTTAGAACAAGATATGGAAAACCTTTGTCAAGTGTAATCTGAATCTTGGATAAGCAATATATAGTATGTTTGTTTAGACAGAAATTAAAGATAAAAAATGTTTTTTCCTCATAACCCCTTGAATACCAGTTGTTTTAGTTGCCATTTGTTTTTTTTTTTTTTTTGGAATTGAAAACTAGTTTTCTTTAGTGTTTTGCCATGCATTTCTTCCTGACCTTTGATTACTGTTCATCTGTTCTGACTCAAGTTTCCTCATGAAGAATGTATGATATCTTCCTGCCTTTATCTTTCGCTTTGCCTTCACCTTTACTCTCATCTTGCTTTACCGAACCCAAAGGATGAGGACTGACTGTTGGAATTTGCTTAGTTTCCAGGCATTGCTAGATAGATGAGGCTTAACAACAGCAAAGAAATATTGTATATACACAAGGAATAATGACAAGTGAATTCCAATGGTGTGCTGATTGAGTCACTCCCTAGAATTCAAAGCTTAGTGAGCAGAGGTGATTAGTTATGCTTTTTGAAGCACAAAGTTTTTTAAAAACAGGTATACTTTTGGAATTAAGCTCAGATGACTACAAAAGGGATTATTAAGGTTCACTGACTTGGCAAACCAGCTTTGGAGCACCAAGCAAAGAGGGAGCCTTTTAATTGAATGAAATCGCCTCTCCTGATGAATTCTTGTTCCTCTTTTTTAGACAAATATGTGCTATTCTATTCCTTTGGAATTACATACGATATATACAAAATTTCTTTGAAAACTGTGGGACAGCATGCTGCTTTTAGTAAACCTTATTTACATTTTTATTTTTTAGGAAAATAATTTGTCTCATTTGGACCAACTTACCCATTTTATAGACAAGGAAAATGAGGTTGGGATAGATGGTTTTACAGCATTAATCAACTTCTTAGTGACAAATTTGGTGATAAAATGTAAGACTTCATACTCTGACCTAGTGATGTTTCATTGTACTGTACTAGTGGCCCAGTGCATGAATTTATGCACATTGAAAGGAAATTAATTTGAAGAAACATTTTAATATTGCTATTTGCCCTTTTTGTATAATGAAAGTATAAAGCAAATTCACGATCATCAATGGCAGATAGAAGCACACACATGCAATTGGCGTCAGCGAGAACTTTATATGCATCGCCCATGCGTGCGTCAACTTAGCCTTTTATAGATATAGAGTAACCTTGCTTAATTAGAACTGACTTCTGATTTAGCTAAACTTTTTCCAGCCCAGTGAAGCACCCCAACTTCTCTTTCAGGTAATTGTCAGCCACACAGCAGTAAATGTCAACACAAAGCAGATTATTATTGTGGATCATGCAGGGAGAACAAAGGGTGAAATATTTAACTGCAGCAGTGTTTGACTATATTCTGCACAGTGAGAAAACCTGAAGTCATTTTCAAGGTCCACTATTTCTTCTTTTCAGTCGGGTCAAGTTCCAAGCTTTCTAAATCTCCATTTTCTGGTTAATGAGAAGAAAATAGGATTCCACCAAGTCTCCTGTCTACCTACTCCAGTACTTCTGTGAGGATCAAATGAGATGGAGCACAGGAAAACGCTTCACAGACATTTGGTTAGAGTATAAAATGCTTCCATCTGGCTATAAAGCAAGTCATGTTTCTGGACTGAAGAAACTGAAAGGAAGCTAGATGTCGCTAGGGAGAGGAAGCCAGGCACTGCTATGTGACATATTACTCTGTGTCCACAGTGACCATTTCCGGACTGGGCGGGGCTGTGGGCTGCATTTGGTGCCATGGGGTCTGGGCAGTGTTGGCTGCAATTTGGTGGGCTGTCGCTCCGGGGTGGTGGTGAGGCCCGTGTCCCACTTGGGGGAAGCCGAGTGTTGCTTTATGGGTGCCAGGTTTGCGGTGCCATTACTCTGTGTGTGTCATGACAGCTCCTGCGTTGAGCGTCTGCCCCCTGATGGTCAGTGCGCATCATAGCGACTGGTCAGAAGGTGGGAGGGACACTTAGCATATTATCCTTTTATATAGATAGTCTGCATTTTATAGACAGAGAGAAAGGTTGAATGTTGAAGGAAACAGATTTTATACCACCTACACCCACCAGTGCAGCTAAAATGTAAAAGACTGTCAATACCAAGAGTTGCTGAGGATATGGGACAACTGAGTTGCTGAGGATATGGGACAACTGAGCTGAGGCATGGCTGGTGGGAGCAGAAAGAAACACAGCCACTTTGGGGAGCAGTTTGGGAGTTTCCCATGTTAAACACTTTTACCTGATGGCCTGATAGTTCTGCTCTTACACATTAACCCAAGACAGAGGCCTTATATATAAGTGTTAATTACAGCTTTATCGTAACAACTGACAGCTGGAAACAGCTCATGTTGGTCAACTGGTGAACTGATAAATTGTGGTATATTTATACAATGGAATGCTATTCAGCAATGAAAAGGAAGGTGCTGCTGACACTAGCAACACCGTAGCTGGAACTCAAAAATACTATGTTGAGAGAAAGAAGCATATTCTGTGTGAGTCCATTTATATGAAGTTGTAGAACAAACAAAACTAATTGATAGTGATAGAAACCAGAAATCACGTGGGACTTGATTACAAAAGGCCAGGATGGAACCTCTGGGCTGAAGGAAATGTTGTATATGTCCGTTTGAGGTGGTGCTTACCTAGGCATATGCATTTGTCCAAACTCATTAAACTATGCCCTTAGAAGGGATGCATTTTATTGTATGTAAATTGTACCTCAATAAAGTTGATTTAAGAGCATAATGAGGCGTGAAGGTGCTAAATAGCAAAGCACAGTTGGTATAAAGCATAAACTATTTTTACCAAGCCATTGGATTTTCTCTGATCTCGTTTTCTCTCTAAAAACTGTGTTCCTTCTGTTACTGTCCCTCGCCTGTTGCCTGAGATCACAGGTATAATGGCGAGCCAGCACACCATTGTGGAAAAACTCCCAAACGGAACAATCCACCCATGCACATTTCCACGAGCAACTTTCATCTGTGCTTGAGGATATCCTGGGAATCATTTAGAGCTTCCGTTATTAATTCTTTAGTTACCAAAATGTTACCAGCACGACTAGATGTGCCAATAAAATGATCCCTGGAGAAATGCCAAATGCTTTTCAGTTCTCTGCAAGGAAATTTAGGGGATTTGTAGACTTTGTAGGTTGACTTTATAGCCATAGTCTCTGCTAAAAAATCTAAAAATAAAAGCGTTGGCATTACAGTTGGTGTTCTGAGTCATATTTTAAATCCTGCAAGCCTGTAGCTTAGCAAAGTGCTATTCAGAAAACTGTTAAAGGGTGTGCATACGATATATCTTTGTCTTGCCAACTCCCCGGCCAGCATCTTTCAGACATTTTGTTCAGTGATGTCTAAGGCTAGCGCTGAAGTCACATGAGTCCGCTTGAAATGAGGTCTAGACATGAGATGAATTCAGCATTGCTCCTGAGTTACAGATTGCTGAGAGCTTTCTCCTTAGTGTGCTGGAGAATTATTAAGTAACTTTTAGAACCCAGGGCACATTATGGACCATCTAATTAAATCACATTAGTGATTGTATTCATCCAAGTGTTCCTTTGCTCAACTCAAACATAACAGCGCCCCCAGTATTTTTTGATACAGTTGTGCCTGTGACTTCCACATGGGTCCGTTTATTAGTTTCTTCACCGAACATTTAACTACCTATTAGATGACAGGCATTTTGCTGGACAGCAGGATATAAGGGTGAAAAAGAAGAGCATCTGTCCTCTAGGAGCTTATAATTCAGTAAAAAGAGAAGGCATGCAAACAAAGCCTATATAATAAAAGGCTGACATGCAAATTGACTGAATGGTGGAACAACCAGGCCCTATGATGTGTACTTACCACCAGGGGACAGATGCTCAACTCAGGAGCTGTCCCCTGGTGGTCAGTATGCTCCCACGGGGCGAGGAGAGCCGCTCATCCAGAAGCTGGGCTCAAGGCTGGTGAGTGCAGCAGTGGTGGCGGGAGCCTCTCCCGCCTCTGCAGTAGCACTACGGACCCCTCAGGGGATGTCCCCTGGGGAATGGATCTAAACTGGCAGTCAGCCATCTCCCAAGGGGTCCTGGACTGCAAGAGGGCACAGCTGGGCTGAGGGCCCCCCACCCCATGCACACGTTTTGTGCACTGGGCCTCTAGTGTTTTTATAATACAGTTGTTACAATAGGCATGTGCAAGGGCAGTGTGTGTGTGTGCCCATCCGGGGATGTTAAGTCCCTCTGGTCTAATGTGGAATTTAAGGCCAATGCTTCCTTATTGATTTGCTGTCTGAATGTTCAATTCATTGATGAAAATTTCCTACTATTATTGGATTGCTGTCTATTTTCTCCTTTAGGTCTGTTAATATTTGCTTTATATATTTAGGTGTGCAATATTTATAAGTATTATACACTCTTGTTGGATTGACCCCTTTATCATCATACAGTGACCTTCTCTGTCACTTACACAGTCTTTGTGTTAAAGTCTGTTTTGTCTGATGTAAGTATTTCTACCCCAGCTTTCTTTTGGTCCCCATTTGCATGGAAAATCTCTTTCCATCCCTTCACTTTCAGTCAGTGTGTGTCCTTAGATCTGAAGTGAGCAGGCAGCAAATAGATGGTTGTTTTTATCCATTCAGCCACTCTCTGTCTTTTGATGGAAGAATTTAGTCCTCTTACATTGTGTTCGCTGTTTCTGGCTGTTTTGTAGTTCCTTTGCTCCTTTCTGCTCTTGCTGTGTCCCTCTGTGCTTTGATGACTTTTGCAGTGACATGCTCAGACTCCTCTCTGTGCCTCCTGTGTGTCTGGGTACGTCAGGCAGGAATGGATGGAAAGAAGGCCTCATCTGAGCTAGGACCTGGGCATGGCGACTGGGTGTGGCGTTTCGGCTTTGCTCACAGTGGGGCGGGGCCCGGGGGAGGGGAGCTGCAGGCCGGTGGGTTGGTGTGCTGGAGGCTGAAACTGCGTGGTAGTTATGGGAACTGAGGCTAGTGTGCAATACAGAAGCCTCGAGGCTTTTTTTTTGTAAGGTGGTAATCCTCAATCCCGTATATTTTAATCATCTTTTAAAAAGCATTCATACTACTGGATTAGAATCTTCAGGGAAAGGAGCAAGCAATCAATGTGTCTTTCTCACATTGATCTTTCTCTCTCCACCCCCACCTCCTTTCCCTCCATCTCTCTCTCTCTCTCAAAATAAATAAATAAATAAAAATAAATGGAAATAAAAAAATGGAAAAATGTTCTTTGGTGAGGATTAAAAAAAAAAAGATAAATTGCTTTGTCCGCTCCCTTGCCCTCTTTATGAATATGTAGGCACATAAGACATAAAGGGAGGACGCTGATAATGGCTGTTTGTAGTTGACTTGTATTATTGCTAAGAGGGGGAGAACAAACAGCCTGATTCCCTTGGGAGAAGGGGATCTTGGGGACGAGAACGCCTGGACCACCCTCAGGTTGGTGAGCTGCTCATACAGCCTCAGGGCAGCTGATTAGGCGGAGATCACTGATATTCCGTTGGCTGTCTCTCACTCCCCCTCCCTTTCTGCCTTTCCAGTCTCCTCTCTGCCTGTGGCTAAAAATAGCTCCCCACACAGTCCCACTTGTCCCCGAAGCCCTGTGAATCTGGTTGGCTCAGCTTGGTCAGTGCAGGGGCTGCCTTAGGTTTGGGTCATCCCAGTGGCCAGGGAGGGGAGGGGCTGAGCATAGGGAGGGGGGTCCTCTGAGGAGAGGCGCCCCTCTTACAGGTGCGTGTCTGACCCCCAGTCATGATGAGCTCTCTGAGAAATAACTCAGCAAGCAGGTCTTGGTTCTTTTGGTGGGCCTGTTAATGAAAGAACGGAGATTGGCGAAAACCCTCTGTTGATAGAGAATCTATCATATTGATGGAAAGTATCATCTAGGATTATTAGATTTGTGTTCCAAAGATGAAAAAGAATGATACTGTGTGTGTGGGAGGGGAGAAGGGGGATGGGCGGTTAGGGGAGTTGGAGCTGTATTGCAGAGAATCTCTGTTTGCTCTTTCTTTTTATCTTCTCCTAAAACTAACTCAGACCTGCCCCTTCCCCCCTTCTGTTTGACCCTTGGCTGATTAGCTTATTTCGTATTCAGAATTAATATGTGGTTTTCCCTACGGAGAATTTTCCCAGGAAGCTCAGAGGCACTGAGAATATGGCCTGTTGTAGGGGTTGGGGCTGGGGAGAGGAGATCCTTGACCTGAAACTCTGAAGCAGGCTGGGGATTAAGCACAAAAGGCATGGTTGACAGCAAGGCTGTGAGTCAGGACCAGGTGGTCAGGCTAGAATGCGGTCAGGCCGAGGACTGGGGGCCGACCTGGCAGCTCCGTGTAAGTCCGCAGAGAGCCAGGAGCGGGGTCAGGGAGAGGGTGGGAGAGGACAGGGAGCGTGGCCCGAGTTAGTACAAATTTCCCAACTCTCATTTGGGGTTTATTGCAATGATGAATCACATAATGCATTGTTTCTTTCATTGTTTAATAAGCAATATGTATTAGTGAAACCACATCCTAAAGGCTGGGTGTTCACTGAAAACTCGATTTCCCTCCCAGCCTCGTCACTCAGCCACACAGTCCCTGGGTGAGGAGTTTCCTGGCTGAGGAGGTCATGGCATGAGGGGGCAGACTGGTCGGGTCACACCGTGGGAGGGGCCAGCCTGCCCTCTCACACCGGATTTGTGCTGTGCCCAGTTCACCTCACTGTGTGCTGTTGGGGCCCTTGGCAACCTAGTCCAGACACTTGGCATTTAGGGATAGTTTTTATTGCTGTTTTTAAACCATCTCTTTTCTATTTCTGTCTAAACAATGCCTTCTCTGAGGTCAGGCCAATCCCATGAGTCCCTATTGCAGTGTATGTAGGCTCTTCCAGGGTATTTAAAAAATGAATTACATCCACAACACTGATGGTGTTAAAGGCACAAAGATTCTGCAAATATGTTTGTGGTGCCTGCGGGGGGCGGGGGGGGGGGGGAGGGGGCATAATGGTGATAAAAAGCTGTATTGACTAAAAGAATCATCTAGAACTTGCTGAAAGTCATGACTTTTCATGTACTTTTCCTAAGAATTTTTTTTTTAATCCAGCAGTTGGATTTTCTGTATGGATGTTGTATGTCAACAAAAAGTTTTTTAAAAAAACACCACCACCCTGTAATGTAATGAGAGCTCGTATGTTTGCTTTCATTTCCAGATAAGCAGACATTCATTGAAATTCATTCGTATGGGAGAGTAGCAAAAGGCCATAGACACTCCAGCCTTGCAGAATTCTCGTGAATGGGTTTGTATGTCTGAATGGCGGTGGGACCCTGTTCCCACTGTGGACAGGGCTTGTACGTCCACTGGCTTCGGATCCCTGGGCAATGATGGGCCCAGAGAGTACGCACCCTACCTCCCCGTGCTGTAGCCAGGGCACTGCCGCTGGGAGGTGCGTCCCGGAGTTGAACTTGGAAGGCTGTTTCACCCTGTAAGCGCCATCAGCTCTCGGCTTCAAGCGCGTTGCACAGATCTCTCTGGGTCCCGTGGGTACGTGACCACGAGCTAGCAGATTTTTATGAAAGCGTGTTTTAAGTTTCAAATAGCTGGTTTATAATCACCTTTGGGAACAAACCTCTCCAAAGTTGAGATGATTGGTGACTATGCTTGCTTTATTTACCTTGCTCATTTACCTGCAGACGGTGAAACTCAAGGCTTTTCATTAGCGTGGGTTCTTTTGACTGGTGGTGGTTTGACTAGTGAATATTGAGTATATACATACTTCTGTTTTAACCTACATGGTGGTATTTCTGAGAAGTGGAGTTGTGGTAATTTTTTTTTTTTTAATGTGAACCTTTGCTAAATGTAAAGCAAGCAGACAGATCAAAGATCAAGCAATTGTTTTGGAGCTTAAAGGTCATTTTAACATCACATCTAGATTTGGCTTCTAGACTTTCTGTGAGAGCTTTAATCAGACCCGTGGGTGCTTGTACAGAGGCCCTCAGTGATCTAGGCTGACCCTGCCTGCTGGGGCGGGGGGGAAGGCCTTCAAGCTCTTGGAGGACCCCGTGTTCCATTTCTGGACATGATTGTCAGCAGCCTCTCACCTGAGGAGGAGTCTTGGTGATCTGTTAAGAGTTCTGTGATGACAGTGTGGCAGCCCCGGGTGGACAAGTCTTGTTATCATTTGTGTTGGTGTTTCCACACGTTGAAGTTGACTTTGACCTTTGACTTTTGCTATTTCATTCTTTCCTTTCCATGAGTGCGCATATAGGTTCAGGCTTTGTGTGGACTGATACGAAATTATAGGTTCCCATCTTGATATTATGTGGCTCATTTGTTCTCAGTTAAGTATGATATTTTAAAGCAGTCATGGTGGAGTTCTCAAATCTTTCTTATTGGAGCTTTCTTCATCTCTCTCAGAATCAGAATAGTTCTCTTCAGAGTCTTAGGGCTGGATCCCAGTGTCATATGTCTGGCTCAGCAAAAGTAGATCCTCAATGCCAGTGGTTTTTGTGGAAGAAGCTGAGTAACTGATTCTATTTGATTCAAAGATTATTTTTGGAAGGGAAGGATTTTTAAAGTTGACATACAGGTTGTACCCTTTTAGAGTGTATAAGCCAGTGATTCATTTTTTAGTGCATTCACAAAATTGTGCAGCTACCACCACTTATCTGTCTAATATCTTTTCATCACCCCTAAAATAATTCCCATCCTTCCTATTTCCCCCCGTCTTCAGGCCCAGGCAAACATGACTTTCTGTTTCTATAAATTACTTATTATGGACATTTTATATAAATGAAATCAGATGACATGTGGCCTTTTTAATTCATCTTTCCTCACGTAGCATAATATTTTCAATGTTCATCCATGCTTAATATGACTGAATGTTTTATTTCTTTTCATTGCTAAATAATATTCCATTGTATGGTCCATTAGTTTGGGCCATTATAACAAATTGCCTTGGACTGGTTGGCCTAAACCAGTGGTCGGCAAACCGCAGCTCGAGAGCCACATGCGGCTCTTTGGCCCCTTGAGTGTGGCTCTTCCACAAAATAGCAGGGCCTGGACGAGTCTATTTTGAAGTGGCATTAGAAGAAGTTTATGTTTAAAAAATTTGGCTCTCAAAAGAAATTTCAATCATTGTACTGTTGATATTTGGCTCTGTTGACTAATGAGTTTGTTGACCACTGGCCTAAACTGCAAACATTTATTTCTTACAGTTCTGGAGACTGAGAAGTCCCAAGATCAAGGTGCCAGTGAAGCCATAGTCTGGTGAGAGCCACTTCCTGGTTGTAGATGCTGGGATCAGAAAGAGGAAGCAAGCTTTCTTCCTAGAAAAGCACTAACCCATTCCTGAGAGTTCCACCCTCCTGACCTAATTATCCCCCAATGGCCCGACCTCCAAATTCCATCACACTGGAGGTCAGACTTCAGCGTGTGAATTTGGGATGACACAGACATTTAATTTATAACAGATGGATATTCCACTTTTTGTTTATCTGTCGTCCATCAGTTGATAGACATTTGGCTTTTTATGTTTTTTGACTATTATGAATTATGATGCTATGAACATTTTTGTACAAGTTTTTGTTTGGACATATGTTTTAAAGTATCTTGGGTATATATCCAGGGGAAGAATTGCTGCCTCATTTTGTAACTATGTTTAACATTTTAAGGAACTGCCGGATTGTTTTCCAAAGTACATATCTCCACTAAAATGTGTGCGAGTTCCAATTTATCCACATCCTTGTTAGCACTTGTCATTGTCTGCATGTTTGTTTGCTTATCTATATATTTTTTGTAGTTATAGCTTGTATTTCTTTCATGGTTAATGATGTTGAGCATTTTTTCTTGTGCTTATTGAGCATTTGTTTTCTTTGGAGAAATGTCTTAGTCCTTTGCCCATTTGAAAAATTGGGTTGTTTTTCATTGTTGAGTTGCAAGTGTTCCTTATATATTCTGGATACTAGACCCATATTAGATATATGATTTGCAAAAATTTATTCCCATTCTTGTGTTGTCTTTTCATTTTCTTGATGTTATCTATTGAAGTATAAATTTTTAAAATTTTGATGAGGTCCAACTTACTATTTTTGTCTTTTATTACTTTTACTTTAGGTATCCCATAGCTAAGAGATGATGACCTAATCCAAGATCAGGAAAATTTACCCCTATGTTTTCTTTCAATTGTTTTATAGTTTTAGTTCTTACATTTATATTGTTGGACCATATTGACTGAATTTTTGTATGTGGTATAAAATAGGGATTCAACTTCATTCTTTTGCATGTGAAAATAATCCACTTTTCCCAGTACTGTTTGTTGAAAAGACTATTTTTCTCCATTGAATTGTGTTGGCTCCTTTGTCTAAAATGATTTGGCCAAACACGTGTGAGTTTAATTTCTGCATTTTCAATTCTATTCCACTTTATCTATATGTCTGTATGCCAGTACATACTATCCTGATTCCTGTAGCTTTGTGGTAAGTTTTGCAAGACTTTAGTATGAGTCCTACAAATTTATGAAGTTTATTTTTTTGATACTGTGTAGATAGCCACTCTTCTTCCTCACATTCTTTGAGACATCTTTTCTCTATCATCATAAATTCATATTAGAATTGTTGTTTTGAATTGGCTGTGAATTCAATTTCAGGAAAAACCTCACTATCTATAAAAATAAAAAGGTAATATGCTAATTAGACCAGACCTGATTCCAGATGTCCTTTGGGACTAAGCCGGGCCCAGGGCAAAGCCAGGGTCCCGGGTGCCGGAGGGAAGCCAGTGCCGGCGGCCAGGGAAGGAAGGCCTGCGCCTGCATGAATTTTGTGCATCGGGCCTCTAGTTTTTATATCAAAAGTATGGATTTGGAAACAGGCGTATTACAAAAGTTTGGCCACTAGGTCGTCTCAGTTTCTTAATTATAAAATGAAGCTTAAAACTTAAGTTAAAGGATGATTCTGAGAATTTAAAAAGTATACCAGTACACATACACACACACCTAGTGTGGCACCTGGGAAATGATAGATACAAAACAAATTATCTGTTGCCTTTCCCTTGTCCTTCTCACGGGTATAAAAACTTTCCTGGTTCCTTGTAAGACAGTTCTGTGCTCTTCAAGCCAGCCTCTTCCGTTTAGACACTTTCTCTGAAACCGTCATGTGGATTGGTATTACTGACTTTCTAGTCTGTTCCGTGGTGACGTTTGTAGGACAGTGTTCCAGACCTCGTCCGCTGCCTTCTCGCCAGTGTCTAGCAGTACCTGACCCACAGTCAGTGACCAGGGAACAGTTGTCAAGCGAATACTTTGTTGATCCCACGCTCCTTTTTCCTTGGTAAATATAGTGCCGGTTTCTTGGAAGTAGGTCTTTAAGTAAGCTTGCATGACGGTGGCATGGATATTTAATTCGTGATGCATTTTCCACGAGATTTCTTTGCGCAGTTTGTCCAGCCGACCGAGTGCCACTCCAGGAGACGACGTTGTGCTGCCCGTTCAGATGTCTCTGTTGTCGGCAGGAGCGGAGTTCTTGGGGTGCCTCAGGGAAAAGAATTTCCTGAGGTCCCTGTGGGAGGATAGGTTTTTGTGGAAAGCTTTCTCAATGATGTAAAGTTAAGGGGGTTCCCTTTCGAGGTCCCATCTCGGTTCGTCCCGCCGGGGAAGAAGCCCAGCCTTTGCTGCAGCCGGGCTGGAATTGAGGCCGTTGCCCTGACATCTGCTTCAGCTTAAGTCACCTCAGCCTCTGGCCAGCTTAGCTCGTGGTGCCCGGTGCAGTCGGTTGGGTGGGGGTCTGCATGGCCCATATGGCTGTGATAGAGAACAGGGCAAGTGTGTGTCATGGAGAGAGAGCGAGAGCGAGAGCGAGAGCGAGAGCGAGAGCGAGAGCGAGAGCGAGAGAGAGAGAGAGAGAGAGAGAGAGGAAGGAGAGAGGAAACTCTTAGGGATTTTAACCCTTTTAACATTCTGAGCATTTGTAGTGGCTCCACCCTTCTAGCTAATGGTCTTTGTTCCCCAGGCTAGCCTGACAGACAGCGTCTTCCTTATGTCATCCCACTGCACTGGGCTTGCATCTCTCTCTCTCCCTGTCCCGTCCCTTCCCCCAGCAGTTGGCAGGCGTGGGCCAGGGGGTCTGGGGAGAATGAAGCTGCATCGTCCTGGTGAAGCTGCCCAGATGACCACGCTGATACTGTCTGGCCTCCCCTTCGCTCTCTTCCTGTTATTAATACTAATAACTAGCTAATTATGAGAATAACATTTTTTCTTCAGGGTAATTTCAGACCGAAATGGAAAAGATTAAGTCTGAGTAATAAGCCTAAGAAAGCCTAGGGGGAAGCGGGCTGGGGAAGTGAGGTTTGTGGGAAGATGTGTGATAACGAGAGACCAGGAAGGACTTTTAGGGGAGATCAGGTCAAATAGAGAACCGTGTCCCCCGTCTCTGGACATCGCTTATGGTTTCCGGGGGACAGCCACGGCTTCTCATGACTCTGCCCGTCTCACATCCAGCCGTGAAACTATAAACAGAGAGTGTCCAATGTTATTCCTGGCTGTTCTGAGCCTGGTTCGTAGCCAGGAACTGGTGCCTGTGTGTGCTGAGCCATTGTCTACACGAGAGTAAACAAAACTGTAAAAGCGTTCCATTTCATGGACTCGGGATAATCGAGTTTTAAAGTTAGACAGGATCATCAGGCTGGTGGAATGTTGGTAAGTGTCACGTCAACAGTAGATTCCATGGCCAAATAGGTTTGGAATAAATGCAACCAAGCTAACAGGCGTGGCTTTGGCTGTCTGCCTGCTGTGACTGCAGAGCCACGCAGAGCCCTCGCTGTGTCACACGCGTTGCTGTGTGTCTCCAGGGGGTGTGGGAGCAGCCCTCCCCACGGTAGCTGGTCCGTGAGGACTTGTTTTTCCCCACACAGAGGCCTGTGTGAGGCAGTACATTAAGAATGATTATGATGCAGGAAAACACCTGTATTTTTCAGACACGAAGTCTGATTTCTTAGTCTTTTTTTTTTTTTTTTGAGTTGTTATTTATAAGAAGGCTCGTGTCTGCTGGTACACTGCATAGATCTCACTGAGAGAACTGTCAAAACAGTGAGAGCTTCAATTCGGAGTTTAAATCAAATTCCTGAAACACCACTGTGTGTATGTACCTAGAACTTATAAAATCCCCTACCTTCCAGGATTCAGCTTTTTTTAATGTGCTACTTGTCTGGGTTGGTCTATGTGGGGCCCAGTAATCCCGGATCTAATGAACTCTGAAAGTTTGACGTGATACTCCGTAAGTTGGAGGACAAGATGGGGGACCCAAACAGACCGAGACCATTTGTTATCAGTGGAAGTGGAGTTCGTGGGGCTGAGGCCCCCACTGGCAGATGGGGTTTTGTGGAATGGTTTATTGATGATGTAAAATTAACGGGGCTCCCCTCCAGCGCCCCATCTCTGTCCTTCCCACCATGGAAAAAGTCCAATCGTATCTTCCGCGGGGCCAGAGCTAAGTCCACTGCCCAGAATGTCTGTTCCATATTAAAGTCCAGTCCAGTCCAGCATCTGGCTGGCTTACTGTGTGTTCCGGACTGCAGTCCTCTGTGTGTGGGGTCCCACATGGCTGTGGACAGAGAACCGGTGAGTGCACCAGTGACTGTGGGTCACAGAGCAAGAGAGAGCAAGAGCAGGCGTGAGTAAGGGAGAGGGAACTCTGTGTTTGGTGATTTTAACTTTCCAAGGTTTCCTTCGCTTGCTTCCGATGGAGCCCACCACCTAGCCAATCCATGTTCCCTGGGCAGGACTGACAGCCTAGCACCTTTCCTATGTCACCTGCCGACACTGCGCAGGTGCCCGCCTCCCTCTGTTCTGTCTCCCCTCCCCTCCCCCCAGTGATCTGCAGGGAGTGGGCTGCTGGTTCCGTGGGGAGTGGTGAAGCTGCCCAAATGGCCATGCTGATAATGTCTGCCTTCCCTTCGCTCTCTTCTTATTCACATTAATAACACATTGCCTCCTGCCACGGAACAAACCAAACAGGGACAGCTGTTCTGGGCTGTCAGATAAGCTTGTTGTGACTGGGATCCTTTCTTGGGAGTTCTGTGTAGAGAAGACTGTCACACAAATGGCTGCTGCCTACTCTCTGCTCATCACAGCTCTTCCATCGAGAGGGGGAAAGGAAAGGAAGGGGGGAGAAGGAGGAGAGAGAGAGAGAGAGAGAGAGAGAGAGGGGTGAGAGAGAGAGGGAGGGGGAGATTGGGAGTAAATCTAGTTTGTGTGTGTTGGAGAGTCACATTTGTGGTGTAACAGCTGCACAGCTGGGATTCCCAGTGTCAGTAGTTTCCAGTCGCACCTCCAGTTAAAAGACCTTTAAGCCACCAAGTTTCTTATCTGCATTCTTGGGAGGTTTCTGCATTCCCCTGGTGGAGACGGGAGAGGTGTGACCTACACAGATTCTCTCTTCCTGTTTCTCCAACAACCAACAACCGAGAAGGCAGAGGAAAGAGGGCCGGGATATTGAGCCAGGATCTGAGATTGGTGAGTACCGAGGAAATGAGAAGTGCGGGTCAGGTGACCGTTTTAGGAAAAGGAACCATACAAAACAGAAAAGTAATGGCTGTTTCGGTTGTATTTCAGTGATTTGTGTCCTTATATATATATATAAAAAAAGTTAGTCGACGTTAGAAATGTCTAAACGTTGTTGAGGATTTTTATTATGAGTTTATCTGAGCTAAATTGACAACAATGGCTGGAAAGCAAAACCTGAACGGATGGAGAAAGTGTTCCGGAGAATGGCAGTTTTGCAGCTTATTTCATACTTTACTTTCAGAGGAGCAGGCCTAAGGACTATTACTTGAAATCTATTGGCGGTAGATTAGGGAGGCGGGAGAAAGCAAAGTGGGGAAATCTCTGTGATTGGATAGAGCGAAACCGGGAGACACAGGCTTTTACACTGGTTGGCGGACACTTAACATAGACCGCATGGAAATGGCATTTGGGTGACAAGTCCCGGTCTCATGCTTTGTTGGGAAACTGTGCCCTGAGGGGTGTGGGGAAAGGGGATTCCTCTGACATTCCAAAGGCAGGTTGTCCTAGTTGCAAAAAGATAAGAGACAGGCTCACTTAAGGTAAAGACTGACGTTTTTCAAGGACAATGCCGGTTTCGGGTGCGACCACCTGCCAGAACGTGTTTTCTGTTAGGAGATTTGAACTTCAGACCTTCCCGTGTGGTCGCGGTAGGTCTCGGAGTTTGAAGATCTGCCATGCTGGCCTCTCCTGAGCTCGTCAGGTTTGGTCTGCGGCCTTTCTTCTCCAAAGGGAAAGTACAACACCACCCAGAGGTCTTAACCAGGAAAGAACCAATGTCAACGTTTATTTCAAGCTTGGCTCTCTATATATGGTGAGAGAGCTGAATAGAGAGATGGATAGATAGACAGTAGGCAAGAATAATTGTAAAAGGTTGAGCTGAAATTAAACATAGTTTTAAAGTAAAATATTTGATTTCCTTTAGAATTTAACAAAAGGTAAAGAAATGGCCGACTTTCTGAAAGGCTGTTCCTCACACAAGTGGATTCGTTTTCCCAGCTCAGAGGAGCCAGAATGGGCCGAGCTGGTTATAACCACATAGCAAACAATCTAACACTTTCTCAGTCCCTCCCCTGATATGACATGTTTGTCCTTTGCTTTATTTTTATATTGTTAGAATCTATGCTTTCAACACTAAGAAGCTATAATTCCTCTGGTTACGCCATTGATTAATTCTCATCAATGTGCTTTCAACTATCATTCTTTTCCGTGGCTTTGGCCTTGCTAATTTACTATTTGTGGGCTTCGTCGTCCTGGGTCATTGAGTTTTTTTTTAAGAAAGGGCTTCTGGCTGCATATTTCTTGAGCTGTTTTATCTTTGGGAATTGTTACCTCTCGCCTTTATTTTTGAAAGACAGCTTTTGTATTGCCTAATTGTCTGCTAAAGAAACTACCTGTTGGGAAATTGCCTGTTTTCTTGGTGATTTTCTCATTTCCTTGCCAACGTCACCGCTTGCTTGCAGGCCAAATGACAGCTACTGGGCAGCTTTGCTGAGCAGCTTCTAGGACTTTGTAAATTGTGTGGGAATCCCCTTAGGATTCCCCTCCTTCCCGAGAAAAGGCATCTGGCTGACTGAGGGTGGATTTTGTTGCCATCCTAAAGCTAGTAGAAAGTGTTAAATATTTACATCTCTCAAAAAATTAGTATCTGATCATTGTTTGAACTGATAACATTTTCTTCGTTCTGAAATACGATTTTCTGTTTCATGTCACAGGCAGTGTTTAAAAAACTGAGTATCTTTCTTAGCCATTTTATTCCTAAATGACACGTGGACTTCACACACCTTTTTGCAGCATTTCCAAGGGTTTTCGGCCGAGGCTGTGAGAGGCGGAAGGTCTGGTCCTGTTAGCGCAGCTCCTCTCTGTGCTGACGCGGTTTGAAGCACTTGTAAGTTGAAGTTGGGCTTATTATTCAAGTCCCTGCTGGCCCCCTGGGGAGCACAAACAGTCCGTGTCACCCTTTTGTTCCTTCTCTCCCGACAGCGGAGGTGACGGGGGAGAACATTTCCCAAATGGCCGACTGCGTTTCAGTTTCGGCCATGGCTCACGGTGACTCAGCTGTCTGCCGGCCAGCCATGGGCAGTTTCAGAGCCGGCGAGTGAGAACACACCTGGGAGCTTGCAGGCGGCAGAAGTGTCCGAGATGTTCTCTCGCTTGATGCTGGGGGGGGGGAAGGGGGTGGCTCAGAAGGGTGTGGTCTGAGGCTGTGCCGCCCCATATGGAGGTACCGGCTGCATGTGGCTCTCTTGATTGGAATTATTTAAAATTAAGTTCAATTTAAAATTCAGTTTCTTAGTCGCACTGCCGCACTTGTTTTGTTGATGTTTGTTTTTAAATATATTTTTATTGATTTCAGAGAGGAAGGGAGAGGGAGAAACAGAAACATCAGGGGAGGGAATCGTTGATTGGTTGCCCCTTACTGGAGACCGAGCCTGCAACCCGGGCCTGTGCCCTGACCAGGAAGCAAACCATGACCTCCTGGTGCATAGGTCGACGCCCAAGCCCTGAGCCACCCGGGACGGGCAGCGCCGGCCACGTTTGCAGGGCTCTGTAGCCACGTGTGGCTAGAGGCTGCCCAGTCAGATGGCACCTAACGTTCTCCCGGGTGGCTCTGATTTCCGTGCTGGTCTTTCCTTTCATGATCGTTACAGCCCCAGTGAGCTGGCCTCCCGTCTCTCCCCCTCCCTTCTCCTGCTTTCAGGCATTGCTGCACTCCAATGGCGAGGCTCTGGTCCCCATATCAACCACGTGGTTTCTGGGCCGGGATCGCCCTCGGGGCATCTGGTGGCGCAGGGTCAGCCGGACAGCTCTCTGGCCCAGGCCGTGTTCTTGCCGAAGGACTGAGTGGTCCTCGGGATTTGGGCTGTTGAGTTTAAAAATAAAACCGGTTTCACGGTGTGGAAACGTACTCGCTTAGGTTCCCACCTCCCCTTCCCGGTGTGTGTTCTTGATGAAGAGTCCCGGGGTCTGCCCCGGGTGAACACGCACCGATCCACCCGAGGGCCTTAGTAGGACCGTTTCTCTGTGGCTTCGTTTCCCATCGGGAACTCGCTGTCAGCAGTGCTGGGGCGATTGCAGAGAAGAGCCAAATGAGACGTGAGACGTCGTGAGGTCTGTGTTAAAGGCTCCTAATGTTTGTGCCTGGTTTCAGATTTCCAGCGCCCCGTTTGTGGCCCGTCGCTGTCGGGCACGCCTTGATGAGCTGCCTGGCCCTACACTACCCTGTGCCTCTGTAAATGCAGCCAGGGAGGCAGGTTAGGTTTGTGGACCAGGGGGCCCTCTTCCAAGTCTGAGCTAACCCAGCTAGACTGTTAAAAAATATATTTTGTTGGTTTTTTACAGAGAGGAATGGGGAGAGGGACAGAGAGTTAGAAACACTGATGTGGGAGAAACACTGATCAGCTGCCTCCTGCACACCCCCTACTGGGGATGTGCCCACAACCAAGGTGCATGCCCTTGGTTGGAATCGAACCCGGGACCCTTCAGTCCGGAGGCTGACGCTCTATCCACTGAGCCACACCGGTCAGGGCCCAGCTAGACTTTTGATAATATTATTTACCCCTCCCATTTTGGCTCAGGTTTTCTTACTTGTAATTTCTATTACTTATTACTCTTTCGTACTATTCTCATTTCATGCAACCTCCTACATAATTAGAATCCATCTTTCTTTTTTTTTTTTTTAATATATTTTATTGATTTCTTTACAGAGCGGAAGGGAGAGGGACAGAAAGTCAGAAACATCGATGAGAGAGAGACATCGATCAGCTGCCTCCTGCACGCCCCCCACTGGGGATGTGCCCGCAGCCAAGGTACATGCCCTTGCCGGAATCGAACCCGGGACCCTTCAGTCCACAGTCCGACGCTCTATCCACTGAGCCAAACCGGTCTCGGCTAGAATCCATCTTTCTATAACATTTTTTAAGTTCGATAAATGGACATTTTGGAATATTTCTTTCCCTATTTGAGATCAAATCAGTTTAGTAAAAATCTTGTTGT